>BOPP01000006.1:8654518-8733463 GCA_017312745.1 Gryllus bimaculatus
CCTCCGCCCCGTGTCGCACCGAGGGAATCGCCGCCGCCGCCTCCTCGGTCTCGCCCGACCGTCTTGCACGTTTGCAGTGGGTCGCAACTTCCGGGCCTCTGGGAATCTCGCCTGTTCAGACAGGTTTGTGGAATCGTTGTACGAGTATCTATATTACTCGTTTCCAGGGCGCACAGAAACTGAAAGAAAACTATACGCCCTCCATCTATGTGAGAGGTTTCTATGCTTTTGTTTGATACCCAGGAAATCTGGAACAATAAAAAAAGTGAAGAAATAGTTTCGATTTTGATTGTGTTAATCCCTCCGCCCCCTCTCAGAAGGCGCGAACATTCATACTCAGTGCGTCACTGCTTACGTCATGCGACAGCGAGGCTCCAAGGAACAGATTGCCCACCATTACATATTTGTTATTTACATGCTATGCTATGTGACAGTAACGTCTTTGCTACTGCAGCAATGTTTTAAGAGAGATTTTTTATGTTTTCTGCAGTATACGTGCTACTATCTGGTGAATCATTTGTGTGGTTTTGTTCGGCTGTATTTTTGCCGCTCCAGACCACCAGATCTTATGTATTTTTCGTCCATTCTACGTCAGTAGGTTATTTCCAATTTATAAAGATGTTCATAGAAATAATACTGGAAATTGTGAAAACAAAAGTTATTGATGGAAAAATTCAATTCCTTTTTGTAAATATGCAGTATATTAAAATTGTTTACTTCTATTCTTATTGTAATCGAGTAACCTGTGTCAGTCCGTTCGTCCCTCAGTCCATCACTCATGTTTAGACCCTTCCGGTCTACCAATCAAAACAAATAAAGTCTCTCTCGACACGTCTGTATCTCTTGGTGCAATTGCTAATATTTTATCGAATTCGTCCAGAAGGATCAAAGAACTTTTTCTAAAACACATGTTTTCTTTATTTTTAAGCAAGTAAATCGAGTTTTTTGATCATCTGAACATACAGAGGTAGAGGTAGAGATGGTTTTTTAGGTGATTTCTGACCTAAATAGCTTAATCTACTCTAAGCGAGACAAATCGATTGGTACAAAACTTAGCCGATTCCCTTTAGATTATGCTGGAATAATTTTAGAAAAAATTGTATATGTGATGTTTTAATGGCCTCACGAATGTTTTGGTGAAAAACAGAATTAATTACCTCTTATTCCGGCATTTACATGAATCCCCATGATTGATTCAGCAGATTGATCATAAATTAACCTTTTTAATGAAATAATAAATTAAACATATTTTTAATCGCTACTATTACGTGCAACTTTCCATACCCAATAATGGATGAGATGGGCGATTGCAATATTTTTAAAATGAATATTTTGTGTGCTATTTCAAAGCGTGAAAAAACCTTCTCCACTCTGCTCTATTGCATTTCATCGACGCTGAATGCAAACCTTTGAATAAAAACATCATATTTGGAGAAGAAGGCGCTCGAAAAATTAAAGTACGAAGGCAAAATTATTATTTATCTTCAACGTCAGAGACTTTGGAAATATTTCAATATGAGAAGGTGGTTCAGTACGTTCTTGTGTTTGAATACAGATGACGTTAGTAAGGTGATCCTGAAGTTATCCTCCTGTGCAGTTATCTGTCAGATAGCGGGAAAAAGCTTTCATACCGAATTTTTTATTTGTTTTGTTCTGGCAGCCATTTGAGTAAGTCGCAGAACGTTGTATTTGTGAAGATGGATTGAGTTCAGTATCGTTCAGTGATTGGCTTCGTGTTTACGAATGGAAAAACGTGTGATGAGATATAATCAAAGTTGGATGCTGTTTATGGGGACCCTTCTCCATCCATATCAACATTTAGGTACTCGTTTAACAAACTTAAACTTGGTCGAAAAACCGTTTTCGATGACGAGCGTTCAAGATGACCGCGCATGAGGTTACAGAGAAAATCCTAAAAAAAGCCCACGACATGATTTTAACTGAACACCGACCGGAAGTACGCGAAATAGCGGAGGCCATTGGTGTAGCGACGGGAACGGTAATAAACATTTTGCATGAATATTTGGCGTCGAAGGAGTCGGTTCGATGGGTGCCGCGATTGCAGACTGCGGGCACGGTGGCAAAGCGGTCGATCGATGAACTTCTTGGACGAAGAAAAATCACTGGATCAGTGGACAATTCTGCAGTGAGTTATTAGCTCGCTTCAACAAGAAATTCCAGGAGTAAGAAGTGATCTTTCATCACGGCAATGCACCTGCACATTACTCTGAATTTGTCGCTGCCAAACTGCACGAATTGATATATGAACTCGCCATATTCGCCTTACTCGCCATATTCACCCGACCTGGCTCCTTGGCAATTTCTTCTAGTTCCCGAACTCGAAGAATGGACTCGCAGGAAATTAGATAAAATGAAGCATATTTTGCAGGGTTGGACAATTGTTTGTTTGTTGGTTGGTTTTTTTAGGGGAGGGGAGAAGTGTATACCTGGAAGTGGACAAAGTTGAAAAATAAATAATTTGCATTTTTTAAATATGGTCTTCATTTCCAAAACGCGTACTTATTAAACCACACTCTCATGTTTCACATTTATCTAATAAACATGTTACGAATACTCAGAAACATTTTCGGTCACTTTTTCGAATACATTTTCTGCTGCTTCAATCCTTAAGACTTTTAAACCTTGTTTCGAGTTCCTAGCAGTGTAGTCAGAGCCGGCCTTTGTTTTAGGTAGCAAGGGCAATATACAATTTGTCGCGTCCCTCTCATAAAAATTAAACGAAAACATTATTTTAAACAATTAATTATATTATATTATATATGTTAAATTAATAAAAAAAATTAAAAAATTGTTAATACTAGATTTACTTTATTAATACTTTTTAATTATTTTTTAAATTGATGCCATTTACTACCGTTGGTCCCATCAAAACGCCGCTCCTGTAATTACTACAGGTATTTCGACCTCTTGTAAGGTCTCTCATGGAACTTCACCAAAACCAAACAGAATGAGCAATACACTCAACAAAGTTGTTCACAGATCAGCAATGTGTGGGGAGTGTGTTCAGCAACTAAGAAAGATTTGAATTTACACAAAATTTGTTTCCCTCTGGCTTACAAACGCGACGGTTATCACCACCCTCCAGTTGTCCAAAACGATTCCCTTCCAAATCATGTTTGTCCCCCATATGCTGCATTAGACCCACTGCGCGGCGCTCGCCCAGCTGCACAGCGGGGACGCACTCCACTCCGCTCCGCTCCGCTCCGCCCGCTCGCCCCGGCGCTCTCCGCCCGGGCCGCCGTCGGTGAATGGTCCCGTAATTGCCTCTATTCACTAAGTGGTGTCTATTACTTTTGTGACTTATAGTCCGTTTGGAAATATTGACCCTTGCAACAAAATGAACTCGCATTCACGAGAGTTTAATACAGCGCGAGAAAGGTTGCGTAATTCATTGCCAGACGTCTCGCAAACGCGCCTAACCTCATCCAGCGTAGCCGAGAGATCTCACCTTTAGAAGGATTATAATTGAACGCCAAACACTGTTGGCTCCATCCGACAAATTTCAGGCGAGACCAATTAAGGCCCGTTCTTATGGCCGCGTGGTCTCTCTTGTTTCTATCGACTATCGCATGAGACCACTTTCCAGGTCGAGACCCGGGGAGTGCCAGAGGGGACTTGCACAACACTGGTGTATGAGCTGGCTTACGGCCGGTTATTTTGCATCGAACAGGCTTCATGATTCATGCTGTCACCGATACAATCACTCACAGATGTAGATTTATCGTTGTCGATATTTCTCTGGTATAGGCTTGCGTTACGAGAGTGTTAAATTTGCCAACAAAGATGTTAATAAGATAATGTTGTTTGTTTCTAGTAATTATTTGCATGACTTATTGACGTCCAATCAATATATTTCAAGTCTTCTATGATTAGTAATAGTAAAAAAAGATAATTTGTTTCTAGCTTGTTGGTAATGAGAATTATAAAAGTGGTAAGATAAGTGGTATCAAATGCTCAGGAACATAACAAATACCCTTAAAATCTGGAAATTATCCCCAATGAAAACAAATCGTAGAGCCTATGCAACATTAAATGAGTTTTAAAAGAGCTGGAAATTTCTTATCGTGTTAATGCTAATTGAAAAATGCTTGCTCAGCAAATTTAGTGATGTTAACGAATATAATTATCCTAATCCGCTGATATCGTAATCCAGTTTTATGTCTTTTTATCCTGAAAAGCTAGTGTTTCAGGTAAAATTAATTAAGGCTCTGAAGGATTTTCTATTATAAATTCAGAAGCAAGAGCTTCTGATAATATATAATAGAAAGTGTCGGAGCTTCAAGAACTCGCAACCTCAAACAAGACAATAAAATGTGTTTAGCTTTAAACATAGTAGTGAAGAATTTTACAAAGCTTTAAAAAGGAAAGCCTTCCAGTCACATCAAGGAGATAAAACGAAGTTATTTATGAATTTTAAGTTCTCTAACCCTCATTCACTTTAGATTCTATATGTAATCGACATATTTTTAAAACTTTTTTCCATACGTATACCTTGTGCATACATTAACATGTTATATTTGTTACGTTATAGAGAGCTAAGTTTGTAAGACCTCTTACAGAACCTTCATTTCACCATATAATAAACTACATGTTTATCGTCATTTTAGAAGAAAGAATAAAACCCGAAAAATACGTACATATGAATTGTCTTATGATGATGAAAGAGCAAGAGAGAAAAGATAGGAGCTCGCATGGTCTATGATCGGGTTGCTACGAATAGGAGACAACTGCGCCACCCGCGTGGAATCAATTACAGGGAAGCACAAAAACGAATGCTCAGAGCAGCCCCCTCAGAGTAGTCTCATCCAGACACGAGCAAATTTTGAACGAGTTAATTTTGAACGTGATATGTGTAATTCTACAATACACGGCGCTCGAAAGCAGAACCCTCTTGTCAACGAAGCTTGAGTTTCAGATTCTCATTATGCTTCCGCTATTGGTTTTTTTGCCGCAAAATATCTTATTATGCAGCAAACAGGCACTCGAGGTGAGGGATAGGATCTCAGTGTAACGGTATTGTACCGGGGGTGGCGCTAGACAAAGAAAGTGTTAGGGTGGCGCAGGGGAGGGGGTGGAGGCTGCAGGAGAGGAGTGGACTCTTTTATCGCGCTGGAGGGCAACGTCCCGAGGTGGTAGACGGTAGCGGTGGAGGCGAGTGGGTGACGAGGGCGGTGGCCGCAGCGTTCGACCCGTGACAGCGGCAGCCGTGAGGGGGTGGGCGGGCATCGGATGACGGGTTGTGTTGCGACTGTGTGGTGCGGCGGCGAGTGGGTGACGGAGCGAGTGGTGACGGGGGCGGAGTGGGTGACGGTGGCGGAGGTGGGTGACGGGGGCGGAGTGAGGTGACGGGGCGGAGTGGTGACGAGCGAGTGGGTGACGGTCGCGGAGTGTGGTGACGGGGCGGCAGTGGGTGACGGGCGGAGTGTGGTGACGGGGGCGAGTGAGATGGGGTGACGGCGAGTGAGTGGGTGACGGGCGATGAGTGGGTGGACGGCCGGGCGAGTGCGGTGACGGGACGGAATGGGTGAAGGGGGCGGAGGTGGGCAGCGGTACGATTGGCAGCAAGCAGCCGGTGTCCGGGGGTGCGCGGCAGCGTGACGCATGCGCGCCGCGTGTAGTGGGACGTGGGGGCGGGAAGCGGCGGGGAGCCGGGCGGCGGCGCGGAAGTTGGGGTGCGAGATGGGGATGGCGGCGGGAGCGGTAGTGTGGTGGTAGCGGGCGACGAGAAGTGGCAAGGAGCGCAGGGCGCGGGGGCGCGGAGCGGCGGGCGCGCGTGGGGCGGCGGCGGGCGTGCTGTACTCCGAGCAAACACCTTGCCGCCAGGGCGCATGGTGCGCGCGCTGGGCTTTGACGCTCAGCGAGGGATTGGCCTCGCGGCCTGGCTCTCTGTGGATATCCAGCCGGGGCTTTTGTGCAAGGCCCGCGACGCGATCCCCGGGCCTCGTTTCCTTCGCACTGGACGGCGTGCGTGATGCGTGGAGGGGGCATGGCGGGCTTGGCGTGGCGCACGCCGGCCGTCACCGCACCGCGTTGCAGACCGCTCCGCCCTTGAGAGCGCCTCATTCTCGTTCCCGCTTTGCCCCCGTCCCCTCCTCCGCCTTCACCGATCCTTACTGCCGCTTGCGCCGCCCCCACTGCAATCATTGAGAAATTCATGAATTTATATTTATCGTATGTTGAAGTATAGATAAACTCTGATAATTCTAAGAACATAATATAAATAGCCTAGCCCAATCATGGCAATAATATCTATATGGTGTATATTTGCATACTTTGGCACAACAGCTTTTTACAAGCTAAGGCTTACCAGCAGCGTTCCGGCCTTATGGCCATGGGTTAAAGGGTAGGTACGTGTGGTTAGCACATAGCCATCCGTACGCTGTATTTCTGCTCAACCTACGAAGTGAGCCTCGTCACAGCATCAGATTCTGGGACATTGCAAAGAAAGCGCCCAATTAATTTTTGCCCCAACCGGGAATCCAACCCAGGTTCGCGCCATGGAAACGAACACACTAAAGAGCCACCGAGGGCTACAATGGTTTTCCTAATATCTTGAAAATTACTATTAGAGAATGCAAAATGTAAGGGAATGTCAGGTATACGTGTCCTGAGTGCTGTACATAAAATAAATTGTAAAAGTTTCAATATCAAATATCAAAAGTTTCAAATATTACTAAAAATTCAATACAGGCAATGCCAATGGATTATTAACTTTTCAAAAAAACTTACAAACTCTTTTAGTTACCTTGTTACCTTACCTTTTAGTTAACTATTTGGGAAGCAAATTTACCAAGGCATTAGTTTACACATTGACGTCGACTAAATACTTGACACAGAGTCACAAATGATACAAAATTTTCTCTTCTGTTTAGTTATCACTAAATGTTCAATTCACAATCACAATACTACCACATATGTCAAAAATATCGCCATTAACAGTATTCCAAATCTACTCATCTTTAGACATTTCCGTCAATATGTTACGCGTGTCATTTATTTCGATCGCCATTTTGCTATTTCTCGTGTCTCACCGCCCTTCTTCCCTTTGTAAACATTCTCGTAGATATACTACGTCCTTTTCGTCTTTGCCACATTGGCATTTGCGCCGCCTATGTCGCTGCTACCGCCTACTTGGAGCCGTTTTGCCATCTGTTTCGTTTAAACGCACTAAAAAGACCACAATCATTTTTTTTTTTCAGTTTTTTTTAATATTATTTTTTCTTGTCCATTTAAGACATCTATGTGTCAATTCATGTATTTCTGTATAACAACTTATGTAAGCCTTGTTTGGGTACTAAAAGAGAATGACATTACGCTCTAAGTTTTAGAGATGTAACTAAAAGATCGAGTTTGCCGCAAATATATTCCTTGGTTTCTGGATATTTCTATTTGGCGTTGCATAAAAAGCTGATATTATCCACTCTAAATTATCCGCTGTGCACTAGTTGATTATTTTGAACGCTTTCTCGTTAGCATTCACGTTCTTCGTTCTTTTTTGTATCACAGGATACTGATGTCTCATTATCATATTTTAATAGTTTGTCTGTTTTTTCTATAATAAAATCAGTGTTATCGAAGCAAAATTGTAGGTGACGTCCCTGCAGTGAGGGTTTTTCTCTCGCCCATAAATCCTCGCCATTCTCTCAAAATAACTAAGTAACCCCAGAGCTTTTCATTATTGGCTTGTTAGTTTATGATTGTATGGAATGTAATATATGAGTGCGAGTTATTACTGTCAAAATAAATTTAGTTTATTTGGCACAATTCTTTCTCGCTGTAGCAGGGGTTTAATTTCGCACGTAAATAAGAATATAATGCTTTACTAAGGCACGGAAGTGATGAAAGAAGATTCAATAAAGTTTGGTTTCAAATGTTTTAAATTTTTTTAATGAAACATCAAAGATTATATGATCATAATTTCGAAATCGAATTATTGAATTTGGAAAATAAGTAAAAGTGGTCAAGAGGTTTCATTTTCATTTCATCTCAGATCGTTTTGAATTCAAAAGGAAGATTTCTTTTAAATTGGCAAACACACGAAAAAAGTTTTTTTTAATTTTACAAAAATATGAAAACCGTTGTGGGAAAAATTTTGATTATGTTGTCCATTAAACAAATCTCATAAAATTGTTCCTTGAATGTGTGTGATTCAACCATGCAACTTCCCTGATGTGGCTTATTACAATACATATCTTGCAGGGGGTAAAATCAAATCCAGGTGTGTTGGAGATAAAAATCGCAAATAGTAAAAACAGGAACATAAACCCAACAGTACCCACTTGAAACTACCAAGCTACATAGAACCCACTTCATCTCTTCCAAACCCTGAGGGGCAGATTCCCTGCCGGCCGCATCGTAAAACAGCAGGACGCGCCCGTGAAAAGCCGCGCGACGTCAAGGCGCACGCATCCCTTGTGCCGGGAATTTCACGTCCTTTCGACGCAAGGCAAAGGCAGCGGACAGCAATTTTTCCCTCGTTTCTCTTCGGAGGGCCCTCGCAGGAGGCGCGGGAGGAGTCAATAATTTCCACAAAGCCGATTGTTACAAACCGCGGCCCAAGCGCCGACCTGCCGCCCAGCCGGCCGGCCGGCCACTCGCCCGGGAGTCGCCCGCGCCCCTGCGCCCACGCCCGCGCCCGCGCCCCTGCCCAGCGGGGCTCGCGCCCTACAAATTATCGCTGACAACAAAGGCGTGCGCACAAAGCACCAGCCCACTCCAATAAACGGGCGGCGGGCGCGCGAACGCGGAGAAGCGGAGGTGGGCGGAGGCGCGAGGCTCGGGAACAATGGAGGAGGTAGGGAGAGGCCGGCGCCAGGCGCCACCGGGCTGCGTGGGTCAAGAGGGCGACCGGCGCTTGAGCCTCCTTACTGTCCACCTTGAACCTCTTCTCCGCCTTCTCATTTATCTTCAGTTTTGCTCTCGGCGTCTGGGTGCTTGTCGTTTTCCTAGGACCGAATTTATAATAGACGAGTGTGTAACCTTGATTCCCGGTGCGACTAGTTTGGTCGATAATACCGCAAGTGTAGTACCCCGTATGTATAACCCAGGAGGTGGCGGTGTTCCTCGTCTCCTGAAACGCCGAGTGCGTAGTCGACATTTTAGGATAAAGAGAATCCTCACGCAATAAGTGATTGCTCACAATAAATGTTCACTTATAGAGGTATAGATTTCTTAGACAATCCTTATGATCGCTTAATTATCTTTAGTGTTTAGAATCGGGGTACGCATTTGCACTAGCTGTTTCGTTGTTAGGTCACAGTCATTATTTTTCTTACAAAGAGCTGGAAGGTTGACGTGTGCGCTGTCAAATTAGTTCGTGGTACTCTTTAAATAAACTATCCATGTTTTTATGAACCTATTCGTAATACGAATAATGGGTTAAACAGAGAAACCAAAGTATTCTGCAAAATATTTATGTCATTTTCCGAAGTACAAGTGAGTGCCGCTTAAAACTCTAACCCAATGTAAGTGCAGATGGAATGAGAAACACTGAAGTGAGGAGGCGTATTCTCTTACAAGAATAAGGAGAGAAGATGTCTAGAAGAATATTAACAGCAAAAGACTGTATTGAGAGACTAAAATGGAAGCTGGGAGGTAACAAACGCCTATTGGCGTCAAATTCTCACAGTATTACTACTAATTACACCTAATAAATAATAAACAGTATGTTCTTGCCCTTATCAGTTCTCAACTTATTTTCTGCTCACTTTCACGTCATTTAGAAAGTGATTCTTCCAGCAATTCGCCTGAACGTGTTTGGTTTACCTCAATTTTTATATTTGTACTCCTGACCCTCATGTTTCAACAGAGCTTTCATTACTGAGTGTAATAAATCTCTCACCACTCCAGTGTCAGTGTCCAAGCACTTACCTCTATCCACCCTATATACCCAGAGGTCGTGCGGTGAGAGTTCTATCGTTCTTGGAACGAAGGTCGACCATTTCGGTTACAAATCGTGTACAATATTTTCATTATAGAGCGGTAGTTTGGTCATGCGTAGGACTTCTAAAGTTATTGGTCCTATCCTGTTTATCATACAAACAAATCACGCATCGATTGATTGGTTGATTGAGCAATCAAATAGTGTTTCCGAATGCGTCTACTTCTATGGTTATTAGTTACATAAGTGTGGTGCACATTTTATCACTTGAAGTACCTGCGTACCACCCAGCTGGATGGTGAGATTCAGCGCAGACATTCAAGTCGACTTGTGGGGTATTCCCCATCCATGTATCTTCCACTGAAAGGGCAACTCCTCATCCAGGACAAGCTCTGGTCTCCCGACATGTGTGGTAGTGTAATGCATGTAAGTGTATGTGTGTATAAGAAAGGGTTGAGGAAAGGAGAATGGGAAGAGTCCATGGCCCATTTGTTAGGGTACTGCTCCGGCATTCACCTGGTTATTGATGGGAGAAACCAAGGGAAACTACCAAATAGAGCAGCAGCTCGCTAGAATTCTTCTCCAGACAGCGGCCGAACTCGACCTAGCGCTAGCTAGTGTCGAAAATTCTGGCACTGTTGGGGCTCAAATATAGGACCTCCAGATCAGAGGTCTTGCAGTGACATTGATGCCCTGAGTCAGTACACGTCGCATTGACCACATCTGTTCAGAATTCCCACATTCCCAACATTGCAAGACGCCCCCACTCACCGTGGTCCTGCGCTCCAGCGACAGTGCCCGAGCCCTTTCCACCCTAGCCACTCGAGGGTGCGAAGTGTTTCGTCGCCCCAGAGCGTCGGGAGGCCGCGCGCGCGATTTCATGGTTTAAAGCGGACAATGCGCGCGGCGCAGGGCCACGGGCGAGCGCGGGAGGGCCGCCGACAATCGGTTGGTTATTCCTGCGAGCGGCCGCACAATGGCGCGCAGGTAGGCGGCGCGGGGGCGCGAGCGCGGGGCGTGGGCGTGGGAGGGCGGTTTCGCTCGCGGTGGGTGGGCGGTGGACCCGCGCGGCCCGTAAGCCCCGCCGCTGTACACGCGACGCGCGGGTTCTGGTGGTTTCGAGTCTCGCGACACTTGACGTTCTACCCCTAACTTTCATTGTTGTTACTTTCTCGCATTTACTTCGTAAGAAGAGATAGTGTTGTATTCGTGCACCGGAAAACTACGAAATTGCCACAGAAAAGCTCTTATTGCTGGGCTTTTCTAACGAAAAAGTTCAAGAAATTACCTCTTCAAACACGTTATATAGTCAAAATTTATAATTCCTGGTTCCTTGATTTATTAAAATTGATTGACAGCAATAAAATCTGTCTGTTCTTCTTGAAAGAAAGATCTTGAAAGAACATCATGTACACTTTTTCGAAAATATAAGTTATTTTCGCGTATGTTTGCTTCAAATATGGACAATATCAATTTTTTAAACAATTATTTTCTCAAAAATGGCTCTACATTTTTTATTTAAATTTTTTGTACTTTTCGGACGGTAAAATAATTTAGCGCTAGTCTCATTTCCGGTATAATCTCTGTATTTTTGAAAATTGAAAAATTTCAATATTTCAAAATTACAAAATTGAATAATACGAATTTTGGCTTAAACAAAATATGTTCTAAAATCAGCTCATTACAAAAAAGTCATGAACTTTTTTTGTAAGAAGCTATGCTTTTGTCTAATTTCTGCTTGGAATTAATGCAATAAATACAAGAACGTCTTCTCAAAAACTGCTGCAATTATTTTGTTCAGTTATTTTTCACAGATTTCTTGATAAACAAATCATTTAATATTAAAATACATGACATCACGTCGGATAAATACAGAATCTAAACTGGAGTTCCACAAGGTTTTCCACTCTCATCGACTTTATTCAAAATTTACTCTGCCTACTTTCCGGACTTAATGGATACCGAAATAGCCTTGTTCGCAGATAACACTCTCCTCTCCATCCTCTCACAACATGAAGAACTGATTATTGGCCTGGAAAACCTACAAAATGATTTAAATACCTTAATTAAATGGACTGATGAATGGAGAATCCAGATAAACCCAAACAAATCACAAGCTAAAATTATCTCGCTTAAAAGATTCATAACCCCTGCAGTGTTAACAATCAGTAACAAGCCTGTTTTCTGGCTAAACAAAAATCAACCCGTGGAATACCTAGTAGTTAAATTGGGAGATTAACATTGAAGAACCACATAATTTATATTGCTAACAAAACCTATGCAAAAATGGTCAAACTTTACCCATTAATAAATAAAAACACTACATTAAGACTAGAAAACGGAGTAACAATTTTTAAATCTTTAAATATTAAAAAATTTTAAATCGTATTTTCGCCCGTCGCTCACCTATGCGTGCTCAGTGTGATGAGGCGCCGCAATCAGATGTATTAAAAAATTGGAAATAATCCAAAACAAATTTCTAAGACTGGTCACCAAAATTCTCTGATTTATACCTAATGCACAATTCCAAAGAGAATTAATCATTAGTTGCATTAAAGGAAACAAATAAAAACTATCAAAAAAAAATTATTTAAGGCTTGAAGCCTTGTCCTAGCAAAACTTTCAACCTTCCTGGTGATAGCTTTTGCACCATCCAGGATATTGCACGCTTTCAAAAGATCGTTTAAAACGCCAAATTTGGGTATTAGGTTATAACAATATATTGGGTTGTAAGCAAGGTTAGATTATATATATATATATATATATATATATGTGTGTGTGTGTGTGTGTTATTCACAAGTGTGGTATTTTTACTCAAAGCATATTTCTGTATATTTTTGTGTATTTTAGTATTAATGAGAAACAGAAACTGTATTGATTGAAAAATAATCTTAAGTAAGTATACTTGTGCCCGGGTGTAAGTGGAAGAGACTGTTAAGTTCTTCATTTATGTATATATTGTAAATAATAACTGCCGAATGGCTGAAGGGCCAAACGGGTAAGAAATAAAATTAAAACATTTTTAAATTGCACAGATAAAACAAGGCCCGCTTAAATGAATGGCGCAGGTCTTATTTTCGTTGAATTCTCTCAATTTTCGAAAATTGTGAATGAGAAGTGTTGCAAGAAAGTATGTGCGGTTATAGCACCATTGGTTTTGTTAAGGAAATGTGAGTAACAGTTCATAAATTGGTCTGTTGTTTTATTAAGTTGAATTTATTATGATAAGTGTCTGCGAAACCAGGTGTTGAGGCTTCTGAGCACCGAGACTTCTTTAACGGGAAATGAGAGAGTACAAAATTTAGGCGTTTGAGTTTAAACAACTATAAGCAAGCCAAATTTGGGATATTTACCTTTTTTGTTTCGGTTAGAAGATGGCTAGCCACTTTCGAAGTAGTTTAGAACAAAACAGTACAATAATATTTTAACATGTTCTAAATAAAATAATATTTTAACACATGCTTTTATGTTGATCACTTTATTTACAGAATTATTTGGGCTTTCAATGTTATAGATTAATTAGGGTAATAGCATCAGAAGTGACCACAATTAAAAATATTTTAGTGGTTTTCCTAAAATTTTTAGGTTAGAGTACTAAACTGTTTACGAGAAACTCAATAAGTGATTAACATTCTCCTTTCTGAAAATATCCCTAAACAGACATGTCTATTTTTAGTTTGTGCAAGTGTGATATTGTGTTGGAGTGAACAGTTAAACAGTACACACATGAGGGAATAGTAAAAGTGAGCTATGATGCCCATCAACCTGTTCGATAGCTTTTTATCTTGCCAATTTGTATTTTCCAGCATAAGAATATAATATGACTTTCTTTGAGCACATATTTCATTTGTATTTCTTACTTATAAATAAAATTATTTGTATAAATCTACAATACTTCAGAAAATCAACAGGTTAATTTATTTTTAAAACAAAAGATTATTATATTTTGCTCATCGAAATTTGTTTAAATTAAGTGCTTCAAGCTTCGCTTAACTAAAACAATTCTCTATTTTTAAACATACCAAATCTCTTTATTATAAAAATATATGGAGATTAAAGCGTCTTAATTTTATTAATGATATTATGTAGTCCGTTATAGTCTATTATAACTAACTAACAACTTCAGATACTTTGAACCGGTTTCGTAGAGAAATAAGAATCAGTGACCGCAATTTCATGGAATTCGACCTCCTGCAGACCACAACCTCTCCATGAGTTCTTCTGACCCCTGTATTCCCAGAGCATACGTGCAATGCAGTCACGCTCGTCGAGAATGCATTACACGTAAACCTCTTTGGAACTCCAACAGATGGTAGATATTTAAAATTCCGTGTCTTCATTAACAGTGCAAGAAAACAATTGAGGTCGCCCTTCACTGACATACTTCAACTAAGCAATCCAACCTCAGAAAACAGTTTTATAGTGAAAAAGCCGTGTACTCGGCGTTAGAAAATTAGAAAAAACAATATGTTCGAATGTAAACCATGTTAAAGTGTTTAATGCGAATTGATACATTACTTTCGGTTAATCCGAAATCACTTTTTGTAGGAAGTAACTCGGTTACATTTACTTTTGGGCACATAATAAAAGAATTTTTTGAGCTGACTAAACAAAGCTATCCTGAACTACTGTTTCTAATAAATCCAAAATACCAAAAGTGATGTTTCACACACTTGGTACTTTCGTTTAAAACAAATTGGCAAAACTATAAATTAGCATGTAAGCATTAATTGGAAAAACAAATAAATTATCATATGTTCAGCTTCTTTCATCAACTAAATGCCAAAATGCTGTTTTAAGAAAATTGCGTTTAAGAGCTACTGTAAATTCGAAATTTGAAACTCTTTTTCACAGAAAAGATTTTAGTTTTCGACTAACTAGAAGTCAATTCAAACACTTTAATTCACAAATGCAATAGTGTTTGCAAATTGCTGAAAATGTCCATATTAGTGGTGTAAGAGGCGTAATATTTAAAAATTATATTTGCGTAATTTTTGAAAAACAAAACTATACCTCAAATGAACTTTATGTCTTATTAAAGAGTGCAGTTATCACTACCCGTTCGAAAAGATTGAAGAAAAAATGTGAAGCCGTTTTAGAGCAAATGGCGTCTGAGCGTTTCTGAAAATGCGGAATTTTGAGCTAGTTTCCACGGAAAATGGTTGAATATTCGGGAAACTTTATCTGACATTATGTAAAGCACATGTACTCATAAAATTAATAATGTAAACGAATTGCCGCTAATGTAAATATTACCAATGTGAGACAAGTCAAAAATATTACAATGGATGTTTGGAGAAAAGAAACACTTTTTCGGTATCAGAGGATAACAGACAGTTTATTTTGATTGAAATCTTGAAATCGATTTTCCGCGGTATTACATAACTTTCTTTCCCTATAAGACGTATATTACTTCGCATGTAAAAATAATAACTGTGCGCTTTCCTTACAATTGCCCCAGTATATATTGACTGTGTATCTATTGGCTGTGTGGCGATGAGAAAGCCCACCCTAAGGTTATGAAGACCAAAACATAAGGTGAAGGGATGTCTTCAAGGGAACCACACGGATCCCGTATCCCATGGCCGAGACGCTGGGTCACCACTGGTCGGCCAAGGCCCCCTGCGGTACACCGCCCCTGCCGGATCAAGCTCTAAGCTGCAGTCTGATCTCCCGACATAAGTGGTAGTGTAGTGTGTGTGTACGGGGAGAGAATTCAAGGAAGACGAAGAAGAAATTACTCGGTGGAAAGTTATGGTAGTGCTCCAGCATTCGCCTGGTTTTGATAGGAGAAACCTCAAAAAACCACCGATCAGAGCTGCCGGCCACTGGTAGTGTCCAACAGAAAGCGGCTGAATTCGACTATCTTGCTAGTGTGGCAAATTTGTCCGTGGGCTTCAGACACAAGAACCTCCCGATCAGAGCTCTGCAGAGAGATGGTGAACGCCGATCAGAGTCTCGGGAGTCGCCGGAACGGCCGCACGCGCCGCAAGCGCCCGAAGCCACCCCCCCCCACCTGCGTCCCCGCCGCCCGGCCCGCCGCCAAAAAAATTCCTCGCCTTCATGAAGCGTCGGCCAGAGCACCCCAATGGCGCGAAACGCTCGGGCGCCGCGCGCGCGCGGGCAGAAAGGCCCCGGAAAGCGTGGCCGGCGCGCAACAGCGGCGCTGCGCCCCGCGGACACCGAAGCGTCAAGAGGGGAAAGGGGAGGGGAAAGGTCCTCAGGGACTCATCGGACTGAGACGAAGCGACGCCGACGACGCCGCTTCACGGCCATCTTAGGTCTGCCCGTTTCCTCATCGCGTCGTGCTTCTTGTTCGGTGAAGAGTATGTTTTGAATTAATTGTCGGTAGCCAGTGCATTACGGTTGACGGGAAAGTTTTTACGGGGAGGGGCAGATAGAGCATGTGTCTGGGGCACCGGATTTCGAGAAGTCGCCAAATTTAACCTCTTAACTTTTGATATCAAACAATTTACTCCATCTTCTAGACTTCTTGCCCCAGTCTTACTTGGAGCCCCGGTTGTTGTTTTTTAATTCATATAAAAATTCACTCAAATTGACCGCTAAATGATATTTTTGCCGCATAGAGAAATGAACTATGTTTATGTGTCGGGGAGCTTTTGTTTAAAATAAGGAACCCCCTTGAGTCTACGGTCCCAGTTTCCTTGTCTGTGGCCGCCCCAGGATACTAAGGAAATTCACAAGATTCCCTTTAGAACATTTCCACCTTGCGGATGTTAAAAATATTTTTAAGAGAATTGTGTACAAAAATGAACACAGCCTCATGCGAAGCGATGCAAGTGTGACTTCGTAGGTCACGGAAATCAAGAATGCCGGTCATGCAGAGTCGATGCATCGTCTACCTCCAGAAACCATTTTAATAATTAAAGATTATTATGTTCTTCATGAGTTCCTCTTCTTACTACTACTCGTCTTCTGCCTCCTCTTCTTCCTTTCCTTCCTTCTCTACTTCATTTACTTTCTTACCTTTTTCTTCTTCTCCTTCTCATCCTTCTCTTCCTCTTCATCCTCTTCCAACTCGTCCTCTTCGTTCCCTTCCTCCGCGTCCTCTTCTTCTTCCTCCTCCATGCACTTCTCTCTTTCCCTTTTTTCTATTTCTGATTTTTGGTAATCGCATGCCCTTTGCTGCTGCCCTGCAGCCCAACTGTCGACGACTACGTTTCCTCTCCGCCTTCCCCTTACTGCCTCCGCCTCCCCCCGGCCGCCGTCTCCCCTGCCGCCGCCGCCGCCTCGCCGTCATAGTCACAATCACTATCACAGTCCCAGTCGTCGTCGTCTTCGCCGCCGCCGCCGCCGCCGCCCTCCCTCGAGGGCCCGCGTCCTTTGAGCGCTTCGTCGCGCCTTTCGTCCGCAGCTTTCGTCCGCGCCGCCTGCCCCCTCACCTGCGCCCCCTTTGCGCCTCCGACACCGTAGAGAACGCGACCCGTCGTCTCTCTAATTTAAGGACGATTCCTTTAAGCGGCCTCAAAAGGCCACTCTCGACTTATGTCGCTTGGCATTTGCTCCGAGCGAGTTCCTGTAAATCACTCAACGGACACTCCATGTTTTCCTATTCTAATAGGATATTAATTTACTCCCGGTAATCTCAAACTCAATATTTCACGATACCATTGAAAATGAAATTCATTCTTCTGAATATAGTATGTCTCCTAGGAGTTTTAACTTTTGATTTGGAAAATATACTGTTTTTTTCTGTTCGTTTTGTAATTCACGAACTTCCTTGTAATATCTGATTTATGAAAGAATTAGTAAAGAATTGATTTCCTTTTTTAGAAAAATGTAGTAACTATAAGTTAATTCTGTGTCTATCTCAATAGTTTTTATGAAACAACTGGTTAGTTTAACAAAACATTAAAATCACGTTAAACATAATAAATATTGTATATTGCTAACAATATTTATTACGATACTGTGATACTAAAATTATTTACTTCAGTTTTTCTATGCTTTTTAAATTAACTTCTTAATATCCTAAGTAACACGTTAAAATTCTCAAGCCTAAATGATGCCACTGAGAAAGATCCTAAAACTATTCCTCGATCTTAAAATATCTATTTCCTCTTAGATGCCATGGCGACAATACGAAATGGGCTTAAAATCTCTATAGTGTCACTAGGACTATGATATGAGAAACACCAATTCCATTGCTGAAATCGTACGATCTGCAATACTAAATGGCTTCCGCTGTGTGTACACCGAAAAACTGTTTCGTTATTCCAGTTTCTCGCTAGCTGACTTTGTAGGTTCCAGACGATTGCCCTGCCTGCACATGAATAGCCATTGCTCTCATTTCGTTTTGCTCTTACACCCGTGTTAGATTTTATCTCAGCAGTAGTTAAGTTGCAGTTAACCGATTACTATAGTGTGATTCATATTTCATATTAGCATCACAAAACATTTGTCTATTGCGCTTATAGGCATAATATTGCAAAATAATTGTTTGTTGGTTTAAAATTTTTGCCTTTTTTTACGGTTCTAAAACCTGTGCGAATCAACCTGCGGCATCCTACTACCAAACTTGACGTGAACAGGTCTTCCAATCTACGCTCTTCACCGCCGCTAATAACCATTGTATTCATCTCACACAACTTCCAGAGTCGCTGTAATAAAATTACTAAAATGTTACTTGCTTGTGAGGAAGTAATCGGGTGCCTCACTACTATACATGCCATTTGAGATAGATTCACTTCTGATAAAAAAAACACACTAGCTTAGATGAGTGGTGTAAGATGGTATTCCTACAACAATATATCTATTAATTAAGATCTCGGTATTAAGGTAATTTACTCGTAGAAGTATCCACTTTGGTGGAAGTCTTCACCATCTGCGCGAATTTGATATCGGGGTTTTTCTGCTTATAAATAGTAGTACACAAGACTAAACTCTCTTTGGATGCTTGTTCTACCGAGTAAATTTTGTTGTTCTGTTTGAGTGAACCCAAATGGTTTCCGACGGTTCTTTGACAGGTCACATTGTATTGATGGCATATGGCATACCTGTCATCCGAAATATCGAGAGATCACTATTAAAATATATCGATGTTACAGAAAAATGAGTTTCTTGCAACTCTCGGAGGCGTTCACATCAATTTTGTGACTACTACCCTTGTAAAAGATAATCAAATTCACGACACCAAACGAGTCTCGCCTTACTTGCCTTGCCTCAAATAAAACCCAGTAGTTTTTTCAACTCGATAAACAGTTAAATCTTTAAAGGTTTTCGAGAAAATTACGTTTTTTACTGTGCCATCCTCAAAGTTCACAATTCGCCTATGTACACTTTTAGACTCGCACAATAACTTACAATCAACAAATGGGCACCACGACACGACGCGACAATTCTAGCAGCCGGTTGCTCTGGTCGGTGGTTGTCCTTAGTTTCTTTAATTAATGCCAGATGGATGCCGGAGCAGTTCGTTAACGAACAGGCCACATGCACATGAAGGAAGAAAATTAAAAAACACTTGTATGTTAAAACAACTGCATTTCACAATGATGTACCATCTATATATCATTTTATTCAGAAAACTCTAAATATTTATAAAACTTTAAAATCCCCAAAATGACAAAAATTTAGATTTTTGCCTTTCGTCTTCCCTTAAAATAAGGTCGGGCTTGTAACAAGATGTTGCCTTGTTGTCAAGCTCGGGAGCGTCGGCGGTCAAGTGCGCAGTAGTGCGCGTGCGCAGTACGCGGTAAAAACCCGGCCCCCGCGCCCGCCGCCGCTCCAAAAGGGCTCCGCAGAGGCCGCGACTCGGGGGCCGCTAACGTGTTGGCCCCCATTAGAAGCGCGGGCAATAATTCAGCGCCCCGGACACTTGTATGGGAGTTAATTACCCTCATTCCTGCGCGCTGCACCCAGGGATCGGGTCAATCGCTGCCCCGCGAATCCCAACCGGGACTTCGCGGAGCTCACACGCAGTGCGAGGGCTCCCCGGCTCCTCGGGAGAAAGCGTTGTACTTCACTCGTAATTTAAAGTGCAAAAGATGTAAACGTACATTATAGAACTGTGCGTTAGTCTGCTTTTCGCTTATTTGGAGAGTTGAAGGAGTGCGGAAAATAATTTTGGAGGTGAAGGAGGCAAAAACATCCAGACATTTTTCAGTTTTGATGTCCTAATTTTGTCGAATATAATTCGATTCATCTCGTTTTTTCTGCTTAGCTGTGGTAGCAAAATATTCTCATTGTTCATTTCTTGACTGAAGAGTTTTGAGAAGAATACATCGAGAAAATAAATGTGAAACGGAGTTTCTAGAAATAGAAAGAAATTATGTTTCTGGCATGCATGTAAAATGAATATTAAATGACATGTGTTATAAAACACGATGGCGATGTCAGCGTTGTGATTCTCATATAAACTCATAACATTTTTTTTACATAGAATTACACGCATATTTTGCAAAGTATTTTCAGCGAGAATAGTATTGAACATATGCACTGACAATCCACAAAAAAAGGAATGATGAAAATTGCAGTTTATATTTGTTGTGCTGGTGTCATTCCAGCACAGAACTTCAGAGCCATGCATTCGTCCTTGTAAAGAACGAAAATGCCGCACTGTGCTTGACGTCGAAGCGACCAGGTGAGGCGGTACCCTGTTTGTGCGCGCGCGCACACAAACGAAAACATGCACACGCACATACACACACATACACACAATGGCGCTTAACGACGCCCCACGCATACGACCGCGCCCTCCCCTCCCCGCCCCCCTGGCGTAGCCCCAGCCCAGATTGATTGCGCCGATAACCCACTCGCGATTATGGAGGGCTGCCCCGGCCCCGCGCCGCCCCTCGACGCCGGGAGGAAGGCGAAGAAGAAGAAGACGTTATTCCTAGACAGCGCCACCTCCGGACCAGTCGGCGGCACCGGGCGCGGGCCCGGCCGCATGTTCCCATTTTTAAATGCCACCGGCCCCCACTGACGGCACCGACTTTCCGCCTCGTTCTGAGCTCCCCGCTTCCCCCTTCCCCGCCACGCCCCACCCCACCGCTCCGCGCGGATCTGCCTCTCCGCCCCGCCGCGCCCCCGCCGGCCGCCCTCGTGTTCTAATCCGCGGTTAATTAGCAGTACACTTGCAGCCGCCGCGCCGCTCCGCGCCGCCAGGGAGCTGGCCCGTATAAGGCAGCGGCGCGGCCGGCAAAGTGGCGGTGGCGGCGGCGGCAGAGGTGGCAGTCGCGGACAATGACAATGGAGCACTGGCGAGCGCATTAGTGTAATAATGCGTAGAACTTCGCGTTTCACATCCGTTTTGACATTCTACATCAGTTACACCAACCCTGACAGTGTTGACATTCCACACTACAGAATGCAAATTGATAATTTACTTAACTTGTTAGATATATAACAATAATGCTACATGTAGGGATTTCGAAGTATGTGCATTTAAAATATTTGATTTTGTCTGTCATTCAATCTTATTTCAGATTACTATTGGCCTTCTCTTTTTTGATAGACTGATTTACCTATATAGTAAACAGAATTGATCTGTTAATTGTTAATTGGATTGTTGGTGAAGTAGATACCTTTTTTTATTTTGATAAATAAATAGAGATATTGTCAGGTATCAATATTTTGATTCAACTAATGATCATTTGGATCGCGTAGCGATCATCCTCAGAGCTTGCAGCTTCTGGGCCGAAAACAAAGTTCTGCCGAAAACAAAGTTATTTATCAGAATTGATCTGTGTTGCTAACACTCATCATGAACTCTCAATATTAACAAATATAATCATCAATGGGAGTTCAGAATAATATTTTCTATAACAATTATGACAAATCTGCCTTAAAGTGGGTGAAATCTGTAATAGAAACGTAGCAGTTGAGTACTTCTTAGAACAGTAGGAAATCAAATAAACTTCATTGTTCACGTTTTTAAAGTTTTAAGGTGTTTATTATATACTTAAGCCTGTCTGTCAAAAAGCGAAGGATAATTATAACTCGAAATAATATTGAATGGCAGACAAAAATTAATATTTTAAATATGCACAGCTACCATTTTATAGGTCTATCATTTCCGTTTTGTGTATTAAAAGTGGACTTAAACAGCAATTTGCATTCTGTGATGTGGTATGTCAAAACATTTACTTTTCGTATCAGCTGACAGAAAATATATTTAATATACAGTATTGGCTGTGTAAAAAAGCTCTCCAAGAGTGTGAATAAGTGAAGGAACTACTCCATACATTTTAAAAATTAGTTACTTCAAACCTTTAATTAAATGAAAAATTTGAATTAAAAAATCTAAACGTGTACATTTACAATTACAAAAATTTAGCACCCAACACTCATTTTTAGATCCCAGCAACGGCTGATCATAAGGATGCGAGCCCATTTATAAAATGTATACCCCCTCGAAGCCTTCAAATGAGCTCTCAACCACTTCTGCATTTGGTGGTTTCACGATCGGTACAAAACCTTGCGGGTTTGATTCTTTATTTATTAACTTATCCCGAGCGAAACATTTGTGATAAAAATGGAAACAACTCTCATCGTAAAAATATGCGTTAAATACAGCACCTACTCTAACCTGCTATTTTCGAATCGGTGATATTTTTTCTTTTAATTTGGATAATTCAAACATTAAAAGATTATTCTGCATTTTTATTATGTAATTTATTTCGAAAAAGAAAACTTCATGTATGCAGCACGAAGTTACGTTACTTGCCTACAAGAAAACTAACTGCATTGAAACATCAAATTTCTTTTATAGCCTTGTGCGGCGCAACTTCGTTTCGTTCGAATGATGCAACTGAAGAAAACACTGCCGGAACATCATAGTAAACGACTCTGATAAGGTTTGGAGAGGCCCCAAAGGAATATTTGTATTTGTATAATCATTGAACGTCTTCCTTGTCCCGCGCAACTTTCTCTGCGCGTGTCGCGTGACCGCAGGATGACTCGCAACCACACTCTTACGCTCCTCGTGCCGCTCCAACCACAACCACCGCCAGCCATCGCGCCACTGCCCGCCCCCCGCTGCGCCGCCCGATAGTTTTGCAACCGCTGCCCCACCGCCTTAGCCTAGACATTGCCCCACTGCCGCGGCACTGTAACCCCACGGTAATGCCGACAAAGACTTAGATCGGAGACACATGGGCGCACTTTAACGGACATAAAAAATGCGTCCGCTGCAGAGTTTACAGGCACGAATGTGTCATGGCACACGAGAACGGTCACCAACGTCCGCTATGCGGTTTGTCTGCCTGGCGTACTGATATCCATGAAAATACGGACATTGTGACGTCCTCTTCGCGCCGGTCTGGGACCCGCAGCATTTTACCACTCTTTGTCCTGTTTTAACATCGCCGTAACTTTCTCCGGCAGTTTTTACATCTCCTTACTATCCCTATATCAACACATCAATTATCTTCTACCATTTTCTCCGACATAATCACCTCCACTACTATCGTTCTCCATTATCGCCTCCACTAGTTGCGGCACTTCGTTGCGGCACCTTCCACAATCGCCTCTTTCTTTGCCTCCTCCACAATCGCCCAACATCTCCATTACGAAGTCCATCACCGAATCCATCTCGTGCTAACGACTGGCGATTCCCCCACCACTGCCTTAGTAGGCACCTTCTGTCCTGGGCTAGTAGGTAACGAGACCACCTACCAGAATTTAAATCACCCAACTGCTCCAATTGCTGTGGTCCTCCCAGCGCTCTTGGCACTTGATCTTCCGTCGCCTCCGCCAACACCCAGCACCCAACCTCTCCACCACTCCAACTCCATCTCCAACACCACTGCATGTTTCGTCTTCAGTGCTTCAATAATTGTCGTAACCTACCATTACATTCACTACCTTCATCTACCTTAGCATATCTGACATTGACTTAAGGAACTTTCAGATGGGATACGTGTTCGACCGAAAGAAATTTCTGCGGGACGATTGATTCCGACGGACGGTTCAGAACACACTGCATTCGACTTCACTAGGCTTCATCTTCAAGTCATTACTAAAATCCAACAATGCAATGGAGTCGGTAAGATTAAAATGTCTCGCTGAGAACTGTGTATATGATATATAGTGGAATATATAGAGATATGATATATAGTGGAATCTGCAGCCGTCAATGGTCCCGGCAAAAATAAGTGCGTTATGAAGATATCCGCTTTATAAAGTTCTTGAAGATTCTGGAAGCGTAAAACAAATTTAATTATGCCAATTGCTGTGAAATGAAGAACGTTATCTTTAGTATTTTTATTAACCATAAATGAAAAAATAATTTAAATAATGAATTTAGGGTTATTTGTCTCTCCTCGGTTTATATAAAAACACCCTTGACTTGTAACTGCTTTTTTTTTAATAAAAAAACACTTTCTGTCTCTCTGCATCCAACAAACAAACTAGTCTTGAAAATGCAATTCACATCCGGTAAAAATGTTACAGTAGGACTGACTGAGTAATGAGTTGGTGGATGACCTTTGGATCTGATTCGCTCACGTGACACGCTCCGTGAGTCCTTAACAGATATCCTCAGAAAGGAAGTACTCATTAGCAAAGCATAGGAATGCCATAAAATGGGAGAACGCGTCGTTGTTGCACTTAGAGATTCGATTGACCTTCACCACTTACCGCTTATTCTTATATTACAGTTCAAAATCGCTTGGGTGACCTCATAATAAAGGTCTATCTACGAAATGTGCCTGGCCGCCTGCTGCTCAGCCATGCGACCGCCGATGAGAGGGAATATTTCCGTACGTCTAGAAAAATAAATCGCAAAAGTGGCTCTTGGTGGACCGCTTAATCGATGCGGCCGTTTGAGAAAGTTTCAGGTTAAACATTTCATGAAAAATATGTTTGTAAAAGAAACTTTGCATTCTTATTGCACTGGGGTTATATTCAAATTTGCCAACATCTATCAACAATCCATATCATTGACTTCTTGTGCAATTTCCTGCGTAGTTTCAGAAGAAGTTAGTAAAGAGATCTACAGGACCGGATTCTGATTTGTGAGAACGTGTCGGAAGCCATGCGACAGAGCACGTGCTCCAGTAAGTTCTCCCGAAAGCAATTTTTTAACGTTCCCATTGGCAGGGCTGTCTCATCCGCAAGTTCACTGACCCTCCATCACCGACGCCCTCGCCAGCTATACCGCCCCCACCTCCTGTCTCCATCGCCTGCAGACTTCCTCCTCCATTCCCCGTGCGCCGCTTCCGCGTGTGAGGACAGGTGTTAGAGGCCACCGCGCGCAGGTAATATTGCGTGAGCAGAGTTGCTGCTGCAGTGCAACTGAGTGCAAGCATCAATACGGAAGTAAAAGCAAACGCTGGGATAATGGCAAGAAAATGTCGAAGGCTTTTTTTGTTTCTATTTCGAATGTCGCTAGAATACATCAATGGACAAGCTACTAAAAAGTATAGCGAATTCTTTTTGCGGAAAATTGTCCCTGACGTGTTATATCAAATGGGTAACGAATGTAAGATGTAAAGTGAAAGCAGCATTAAATATACATTACATTGACACAACTCGAAAGGACAATAAAGAATATGCTTATAGGATTCGGAAAGAAAGTTAAATGCTAAGTACACGTAATTACTTTATGAATTTTTAAATTGAAATCATACTGTGTACACATTTAATCAAAAATAACGTTACAGAACTGAAATTGTGAATAAAATGAAATGAGAAAAAGTGAAGTGACAAAAAATAATTAACTGCGTAACGATTGTGAATGACATAAAAGAAATAGCGACTAGGAAGGGTGGAGAAATGCGAAAAATAGAAGAAAATTAATTTTCACGATGAACAAGTAAAAGCTCAGGAAATTTTATAAATTAAGAACAGCATGTCAAAGTCCATAATATTGAAGAAAGTTAACAGGGAAGAGTTACTCGATGTAGAAAGAGAAATAAATTATGAGTAAGCGCAAAAGTCTGTGATTGTGTTAATCAAACGCAGGAAGTGTCCGTGAGCAAGTAAGCATTAGATCAATAAAGTATGTGTGCACATGTGCGTCTTTTATGTGTGTGTACGTCTATTTGCCTGTATGCGAGTGTGCAAATGAATGTATGACAGAAAGAGAGAGAACGAAGGCCAACAGACAGATTTAAATAATTAATTGACTTGAAAATGATAAATAAGAGGAGGATACGCAAGTTACATATTGTGTGAGTGTCAATGCATGCCTGAGAGAGTGGATGAAATAATGACTAAGTGGCAGAATGGTTAAATTAGGTGTGTTAGATATTTAGAATACAAGAGAATGCGTGATTGAATGGGTATTTTAGACACTCCTGTGTGATTAATACATCAACATTGCATGATGTGCAAGAGCGAGTGTACAAAAGCCGTGAAAAAGGAACGAAGCAGTTGGTACGACAACCAACGACACAGGCCAAGGCGCGCGGATATCGCAGCCGGCCGCGCACAGCTCAGGGCGGAAGCGTCATCTCACTGCGAGATGCGTGGGCGGAGAGCGTAGGAGGGGGAAGGGAGGGGAATGAGGGTGGAGTACAATTGCGAGTAGGGCGGAGAAAGGGTGGGGACAGTTCGGAGAGAGGGCGAGTGTGCAGGCGGGGGTATGCTGGCGGGGCGACGTCGGGTGAGACGCGGGGCAACGGCTAGGCGGATTTGTGGGTTGACGGTGCGGGGCGGGAGGGCAGGTTAGTTGAACGGGCGGTTGAGCGATGCGGTTTTGAACGGGGCGGTTTTGAACGGCGGGTTGAGGGGGCGGTTTGAGCGGCGCTTGAGCTGGCGATTGAGCGGGCGATTGAGCGGGCGGGTGAGCGGTGCGGGCGGGTGAGCGGCGTGTGGCGGGTGAGCGGCAGTGGCGGTGTCGGTGAGCGGGCGGGTGAGCGGGCGGTGGGAGCGGGTGAAGCGGCGGGTGAGCGGCGGGTGAGCGAGGCGGCGTTGAGGCGGGCGGTGAGCGGGCGCGTTGTGGAAGCGGCGGCGGGTGAGGGGCGGGTGAGGCGGAGCGTGAGCGGGCGGTGGAGCGGCGGGTGAGCGGGCGGTGAGCGGGCGCGGGTGAGCGGGCGGTGAGCGGGCGGTGAGCGGGCGGGTGAGGCGGGGCGGTGAGGCGGCGGGTGAGCGGGCGGGTGAGGCGGGGGGCGGGTGAGCGGGCGGGTGCAGGCGGTGTGAGCGGGCGGTGAGCGGGCGGGTGAGGCGGCGAGGAGAGCGGGCGGGCGTGACGCGGGCGGTCCTCATTAGCGATCTGAACCCCCGTTCCGCCAGCGTCGCGACGCCTCACGAAGGAAATACGCGCCTGCGCCGCGCTCGCTTGTGACTCGCCGCCGGGGCTTGCGTCCCTCATACCAAACGCTGGCGGCATGTCGCTCATAATCATTAGCCAATTACTTAGAACAGACTAACGCCCATACAGAGGCTTCTTGTGTCGCGGGAGTCGGCCGCGAGCGCACTTATTCTTTTACGGGGCTCCTTGCTCCGATGTGTATGCGGCGGGAGTAACGACGTGCAGCCTGTCTTGTTGCAAGGCCTTGCATCCAACGGAGCTGGCAGCGCGCTACTGGCTTCCTCTTCTCAAGGTGTGTTGGGCGTTCGCGCACACTCTCTTTGTAAGGGCTTCGCATGATAGAGCATTGGAAGACATGTACTGATATGGCCATTGACCCCATAAGTTTAGTGCATTTTATCGCGGCAGGTCTCTGTTGTCCTCCACTGAATGTCGAGATTCGGCGCCGTATTGCGACTTGCGAGCTTTCCCCAAGTAGGTATCTCTCACCAGCAGCGCACCGTGCCAGACGGGACAAGTTCTAAGTTTCCGACAGGTCTTCCGACATGTGTGGTAATGTAGTGCACCTAAGTGAATGTGTGTGTAAGTTGTGGATGATGATAGGAAAAGGAAGATCAAGTAAAGAATGGGCGATGTCCGTAACCCGTTTATTAGGGCACTGCTCCGGTATTCACCTGGTGCGGTACTAAAAAGCATAGAAAACTACCGATCGGAACAACCAGACGCTAGAGTTCTCCTCCAGAAATCTGAGTTCACTGAATTCGACCCAGCTATCTAGGTAGTGTCGAAAATCGTGCCACCATCGGGACTCATCCCTAGGACCTCCGGCTCAGAGGCACTGCAGTGACATCAACTGATGCGCTGAGTCACCTTTGTCGGTTGAGTTGCCTCGATGAGAAGCTCTAAGGATTCCGCACTTTAATACAATAAGAATTTTTGTCCGCTCATGAGTGGTTTGCATAAACACTAAAAAGTTTAAGAACATGCTCGAATATATCATTGTTATAGTTCATTAGCTATTTGAGTTTATCATTTCGAACGGAACAGCATGTGGCAGAGTTTACAGCATGTTACAAGCTCGTTTCACGAGGCAATATCACAGATAATGCAACTCCAAGGTTCTCTGACTTATCATACTTACACGAATATCTAAGTGCTGATGGGGTAAAAACAACTATATGTCACAGAGAAAAGCATCTACAGCAAATCTCTTGCAACGATTTTCTTTGTATTTCTACCATTCAACGAAGCCTTGACATGGACAATTTCTAGAATTTAGTAGATTGACTGAGATGCCATGGAAAAGTGACGTTACGCCCAGATCTCCTTGCTGATATGTGCTTCCCAAGTGACAGACCGGTGTCTCTTGACAATCGGAGCGTTGGATTGGACTATATAACTTTTAGAATACAAATATGCGCGCTTTTGGGAGAATTAAAAGCTCCTCGGAGCGCCCTAAATGCAGGACCATTGGTGAAAGGAGGACTTACAACACTGGTCGGCAAAATTTAACTTTTTGTCCGTTATTAGGGTAGAATGGCCGTTTCTTTTGGAATATAGTGCTCTGATTTCAATTTTGCAGAGAATTTATTTGTAACAGGCAAGGTTTCTTTGCAATAAGCAATTTGAAAATTCCACAATGTTGTAAAGTAATTAGCTTTATTTACTTTACTTTGTTTACTGTATTTCATTTGAGGAACATCTTTCCTTGCGTCCAGAATTAGTCTACAAGCTTATTTCGATTTTCCCTTGTAAGGTTTTTCCATTGCTGCCAACATCGGGTCTTTGACCTAGGATCTCCCGGTCGGAGAGAACATTCGTTCTTTATGACCCTCGATTTCGGTTGTTTCATTTAATCAATGAGTCTCATATATCGATAAAGTAGCACCAAAATGTGATACATTTAATTGTAATGCTAAATATAATACTTTAAAAAAATATCTACACTTGCGAAAAATTGAGTTATGAGTAAAAAAAAGTTGCATTTATTGGCGAAATTCAATATAGACTCATGTAATTACTACTCATTTACATAATTCTGTTAATGAAATACGAATAGTTAAGAATGAACTTTTTTCTCTTCAAATTATGCATATATTTTCATTCAAAAACAAAAATTACTAAATGGTTCACACAATATTCCGAAATTCAATTGTATTATCGCAATCGCACTGAAAAAAGTGTTTGCAAAAAATTTCATTGCATTTAAAAAAATGTTTCCAGAATTTGTTGTTTTGAACTTTTAATCTCCGTCTCGCCCGTCAGACTAAAGGCTTTCATCCCCCGTTCAAAATTACGCCGGCATGTCGTAATCGTGAGTTAATCACTTACGTTATACTAATGCACCAACAAAGCCTTCTTGTGTCACAGTAGGAAGCGATTAGAGCACTTTTTTATAGGGCATTTGACTTCTAGCAGCGAGAGTAACGAAGGGCAGACACATTCCTTCTTCTGTATGAATGGTGAGTTAAATAATATAACACTTGAAATTGCATTTTTATTATCGTAATAGTCTATTTTAATTTCAATTTTAATTTTAATAGAGTATTTTGATATCGATAATGATTTTTCCACTAAATAAATAGTACCCTGAAGAACTAAAAAAAATTGTACACCTGCCTAATATCGTGAAGGGCCCCGGCGAGCACTCAGTAGTGCCGCAACACGTAGCATGGACTCGTCTAGTGTCTGAAGTAATGCTGGAGGTAATTGTCACCTGCAGTCCATAATCATGAATCCTGCATGAATCTATAAACTCGTGAGACTGCGAGGGAGTGGCGATCTCTTCTAAAAAGCACGTTGCAAGACATCCCCGTTACACCCAATAATGTTCATATCTGGGACTTTTGGTGACTAGTGGGAGTGTTTAAATTCAGAAAAGTATTCCTGGGGCCACTCTGTATCTATTCTGGCGTGTGGGCCGTTGCATTGTCCTGCTAAACTGCCAACGTCCGTCGGGATTCACAATGGACATAAATGGGTTTAGGTGATCAGACAGGATGCTTACGTACGTGTCACCTCACCTGTCAGAATCGTCTCTAGATGTTTGAGGGGCCCCATGTTACTCCAACTGCACTCGCCCCATACCATCAGAGAGCCTTCACCAGCTTGAATCGTCCCCTGTTGACATGAATGGTCCATGGATTCTTGAGGTAGTCGCCATACTTGCATATGTCTATCCGCTCGAAACAATGTGAAACAAGAATTTTCTGACCAGGCAACGTGTTACCAGTCATCAACAGTCTAATGTCGGTGTTACTTCTAGGTAGTGTATGTAGGTGTTTTTTTTTATTATGTTACGTGTACATTTAATGTCGGTGTTGACGGGTCCAGGCGAGAAACTTTTATCGTGCAGTCATCAAGGGTCACAAGTGAACCTTCGGCTCCGAAACCTCTTATCGATTATGTCTCGTTAAATGGTTTGCACACTGACACTTGTTGATGTCCCACCATTGAAATCTGCAGCAATTTGTGAAAGGGTTGCACTTCTGTCACGTGTAATGATTCTCCTCGGTCGTCGTCGGTCCCGTACTTGCACGATCGTTTTGCAGCCACAGCGACGCCGGAGGTTTGATGTTTTACCGGATTCCCGATATTCACGGTACACACATGAAATGGTTGTACGGGAAAATCCAAATTTCATCGCGACTTCAGAGATGTCATGCCCCATCTCTCTCGCGCCAACTACAACACCACGATCAAACGCACTTAAATCGTCATAACCTGCCATTGTAGCAGCAGTAACCGATCTGAGAACTGAGCCAGACTCTGGTTGAACTATAAAGTCGTGGCCGACCGGAGCACCATATTCTGATTGTTTTCAGATCTCTTTATTTCAGTACGTATGGCTGTACCAGTTTCTTTTTCTTTTCAGTGTACAATTAGAAGCGCAATATTTGTTTGTGTAATAATGATTTAGGAGATATATTTCACTTAATATGCATCTGTTCAACATAACGTATAATTTTGTATTCGAAGGCAAGTTTGAATCACCATGCAGAATGTAATTTTACTTTCTCGCCCATTCTTCATGTGAAGAGAAAGTATTGCATTCGCGCAGCGGAAAGCAGAGAATTTTCGACAGAAAATCGTTTCTTGTCGGGCCCTGATAACGAAAAACTTGATAAATCATAATCGTAAATATAGTAAATTACTCTTCCTCTAACACATTGTATAGTCAGAATCCATGTTTAATACATAATTAATGGCACAACGTCCGCCTGTCCATCTAAGTTTTCGACAATGGCAAATTCAGAAATAATGCCGAAAAGTATGTGATATTGGAGAACTACTTGTTTTCTTCAAATTAGCAACATTTACACTGAAAATCATCCATAATAGATTGAAATGTACGCGGTCCTAAAAGTCCCTAAATATTAAAACATTACCAGTATCATCTCTCAAATTTTATGATCGATCTTTATGAGGATTGAGTTACGATAAAATGTGTAATATAATGTATAAAATTTCAGTTAAAATATTGAAAATTCATAAATATTCACCAGATGTAGTGACTGAATTTAACAGAATGTGTCAACAAACTTCGATAGAGAACGTCCAACCGATTGCAAAGAACAAGTTGAACTGCTTTTTATCACAGTTCATCATTGTAATTGAATTACTAATGTGCCCATTCAAGCAGTAAGTTACTTTATTTTTATTCAAGTTCATTAATTTATATGCAACCTCTCTCTCGGTTATTCACCTCGAGATCGCCATTGTGAGTATAGGTTAAACCATTCCCATCCAATTAGGAAATAAGTAATTACCCCCGAAACACTCGTAATTGACGTGTGAATATCTTCTCGTGATGTCGATTTTTTTTATTTTTCCACTTGCAAGGAAGCCTTTTTTCTGCAGTTTCCGCAGCACAGCAACTGAACCTCAGTGTCTGCGAATTCTTCTTGGAAACCAAAACCGGAGAATGTGGACAGGATTGTATGTCAGAACCTTTTCTCGGAAATGTGTTTAAAGTCCTCTTTTTCATTGCTGTACTTAATTTCCGGATCATTTCCCGAACCCCAAATGAATCATTTACTTGCTACGGTGTTGGCACCACTGACCACCCACGATCATGAGAACTCGTGTGGTTTTATCAGTAATCTAGGATTTTTTGTTGTTGTTGATGTTTTTAATTTTTATTTATTGAGTACAAAGTTATATTGTAAGAAAACAATACAGGATGTCCGGGGAGGAAAAGTCGAAACTTCGCAAATAAGCTCTTAATATAATTTTAATCCTATTTTGTCTAATAAACTACTGGGATATTCCGAACGGTTGAGCCCCTGTAATCACTCAAAAGTTGGTTCGAAAACATGTTTTTTAGGGGAAAATTTGCATTACAGAAGCATAAAAACACTGTAGAAGCATATAAATTGTCTATTAATTTCAAAAGAAGTTAATATATTTGTTCAGAAAGAACAATTAACACGAATAAAAGTGTACACAAGTATCCACAACTCGACTGCTTTTTAATTTTGGGGTTAATTTTTCTTTCTGAACAAATATATTCATTTCTTTTGTAAATAATAAACAATTTTCATGTTTCTGTGCTTCGGGAAAGTACATTTTTGCCTAGAGAGTATTTATTCAAAAGAACTTTTGAGTGCTTGTAGAGGCATAGCCACTCGGAATATCCAAGTGGTTTATTAGACCAAAAGTACATAAAAGTATCTTTAGAGCTTATTTTCGAAGTTTCAAAGTTTTCTCCCCGAACACCCCGAGTATAGTATATAGATGAATGGTATTGATTAAATTACTGTCTACTCACGCTTCGGTTTGCAAACCTTTGAAGATTTGAAAGCTATACTTGTGGGTCAGTTTCTTAATAAGGAAAACATAGATATTGCAAATTGGTACGTACCTATTCAGGGCTCTAATGGTGTTGGTGGGATATATTGTGAAAAAGGAACTAATTAAATTTGAATTTTACTCCTATATCCATAATATATTGTTATTATTATTATTAAAAATATCATGAAAATAAAACTCTGACCCCTCGTTTGCAGACTCAAAACTATTTACACTATCGCACAAAATAAGTAGGGTAGTCCTGCAGTTTTAAGAATTATCAAAATAAAAAATATAATGTATTATTTTTAATAATATTGTATTTTAATGTATGTTGGTGCAGGAATATTTAAATTATACATAATGTGTTATTTAAAATGTGAATATATTTTAATTATTTTAACCTATGGAGTCTTTCTAGCTATTTATTTATGCGAAGCTAATGCATAAAAAGGTTAATTATAATATCGATGAAGTATAGGATACTGCATATATTAATGGATTTAATGCAATGCCAATATATTATTATTATTATTATTAACAGTAATAATACACGTCGTATAATAAATATAAATATGTAAAATAATATTTATAATATAATGAATATTATTTTACATATAATGATACCAGTACATCAAAATGTTAAAAAGCATATCGGATAACATAAAAGGTCGTATGCTACACGAGGCTAAAAGACTATTAAGTGCAGATTAATAAGTATTGCACACTGAAAAAAGAACCAACTTCCGCCTAATGACCCCTTTTAGCCACTTGTAATATTACTATTTTTTATATTGTTAATAAACATATTAGATTTTACTTTTATACACTTACGGCACGATATAAACATTTGTTTAAAATTCTGGGAGCCCTAAGCACGTCCTCCACCCCAGTCGCGCGACAGCCTTGAGCACGTTCTTAGTCCGTTTATCCATTAACCCACCGCTGCTTATACACGTGCCTAAGTCCCGACGGAGGTTCTCCTACGCCCGCAGCAGCCAGCGTCTCTGGACTGTCTCCCGCGTCGGGGCACACACGTCGCGCCCCGAGTAGCAGAACTCAGCCGCGGAGCAGCGCGGGGCGGTGCGATGATGTCAGTGTAAGCGAGACGGAGGCTAATGGAGGCAGGCGGCGGCGGCGGCGTGTGTGGGCTGCGCGACCGACTAACAAACCCACTTTAATTAAAATATGTGCGCATTGGCCGCGCTGCCGCGGACGTAGATTGCAGCGCGAACAAAAAGCAGTCCTCTCCCCCCCCTCTTCCTCCTCCTCTGTCTCTCTTCCTCCTCCACGCTACACGAACGGCGCAATTACTAATTGAAATCCCTCTGCGAGTAACATGTAACCGCTTCTTAGCGGTCGGCTTCGTCCCACTCCGTCCCACTCCGTCCCACTCCGTCCCGCGCCGTCCCACGACGCCCCGCCGTAAATCTGGGGCTCGGCTACAGCTTACTTAAATGTCAAGGAACGCGGGTTCGAGCCCCGCAGAGGCCCTCGCCTTGCCACGAGAGGCCACTCGAGCGCTCGCTGCGTGACCCGGTGGGTCGGTGAATCTTGTTCACAGAGAGGCGGCAGATATTATGAATACCAATGGCTGCACGGTGAAAGGGAGATGTCAATAGCATTGCTGCTTGTAAAGTGAACGGTGTTGGGGTCGGCTAGGAATATCGTAGGAAAAAAAGTTGTTTGTGAAGAAAAGGTATTCTCTCTAATTAAAACTCCACAGAGAACTAAGAAAATCGAATTATCCTAAAATCGAATGTGCCCAATATGCATTTATTAATAAAAATCTGAGTCGACAAGAATTGATTTGAAGTATTAGATAACAGTAGAAATATATTATTGTATACGTAATGACAGCTATCTGCGTAACATTTTTTTCGTGGACTTATCGTGACGTTAAAAATATGGCTCAATAAAAATTATTAAATAAAACTTTTAGTCTAATACTGCTTTTATAAGAAGGCAAATTCTTTACACTTCGCGAGAGCTTTGAGTTTAGGATTTATTATTTTACCAAAACTTTAAAATTCTTTCGTCGAACTATTTTGTAAAGCCTGGCAAAGGACTTATTAAAATGACTTTTAACATTGGTCTAATTATGAATTTAAAGGAAAACAAACTTTATTTTATATTATACTATTCTCAAAGTGATTCAATGTCGAATTAATTATTACCTCATGAATAGAGAGAAAAAGTGAAGCTTGACAAGACATTCTCTTATGAATTTATGACGGTAAGGAAATTGGAATGAAATGCATCTGGCACTGTTAACCAGAAAAAATGTTTCTTACGCTATGACAGATGACGTGAAGCAAGAGCGATAAGAAAACGAACACGAGAGAGAGAGAGAGAGAGAGAGAGAGAGAGAGAAAATTGCCAATTCATAACATGTTCGATCAAGGTCAGAAGTGGAGGAAATGATGAAAATGGATGGAGAACGAATGAGATGGGAGGCGGACGTAGAGTAAGCCAAGAGCAGATATAACGAACACCGATAAGGAATGACGAAAGTCAGGAGCTGGTTGATGAGTGAACGAGTGAAATGTAGAAGAGATCTCATTGATACGCACGGTTAAGGAATGAACATGGGCATTGCAAGAAAATTGTCAGCCACGATCAATTACGACGATCAGCTAATGAGGACAGAAGGAAAATATTGAGACGGAAGTAGTAAGGTTTACAATAACATAAATTACTTGATAGATGGGGAACTTTTGCATGTACCACCTCTAATCGGAAGAAAATGGCAATGGAGTATTGGAATAAGCTTAACAATATGTTGTGACGTATTCTTGGAATGGAGAATAGTTGAATATAATTTAAAGGCGGTCCCATGCAATAACTTTCTAACTCAGTTTTCAAGAGGTCAGAAGTTATAATATTCCTTTTGCATAGAATGGGATTGCCTTTCATGGAACAGCCAAGAAATTGTCAATTGGTAATTAAAAATAAAAGTTATATGGAAATCGACACTACGCGAGTTCACTGAATTTTTGTGGCAGCGGTCCAGAGTTTGTGACGCCCTATCTCGAAATGGTGAGTTTTAGATATAGCGTTACTATTTGGGATCGTCGTTATCTTGAAGGGAAGATTTGTTGAATGGAAGTTACGTTGGAGGGACAAAATATTTGAAGGTGCGAAACTCGTGTATTACAGAATACAATGAGACGGGTGGATAGAAATAAGGAACAAATGGTTAAACTAAGTATAAACAAATCAAAGCCAGAAGAGTCAACCATGCGTCTGAGGTCCGAAGAAAACTTTTTTAAGCAAAGATCCGACACGTAGAATGAGGGATCTGAGAAAGGTATGCAAATTAATTGGCTCAGTGAGTTTTAAAGATGCATGCAAATTAAATATTTTTTTTATTTAAATATATTTTTAAAATGATTTTATTACCAAAACAGGAATTTTTCAAGAATTGTTTCATTTTACAGTAAAGCATATTTTACGTGGCAATCACTTGGCAATTTATTAGTCATCATCAGAAAGAGATTGATTAATTCATTGCTTGATTGATGTTTCTGGGCGTGACAACTCGCTTAAGTCATTAGTCCTGTACCGCCCAACGCGTCCACATGCGAGGTTTTCCCAACCAGGTCTCTCGCACTAGCGGGGCACCGCCCAGCCGGGACAAGCTCTAAGCTTCGTAGTGCAAGTGTGTGTGAGTGTGAAAGTAGGATTAGAACAAGGTAGAAGAAGGAAAGATCGCGCGCAGGATTCGTTTGTTAAGGGTAATACTCCGGTAATCGCGTGGGGTTGATCGTAGAAACCACGGAAAACTACCGATCACCGGCAGCCACTAGAGTTCTCCTCCAGACAGCGACTCAATTCCATCAAGCTGTCTATCTAGTATCAAAAATCCTGCCACTCACGGAATTCGAACCCTGGATCCTCCCGGTTAAAGGCGCTGAGCCACCTAAACCGATGAAAGCGATTCATCCCCACACACTAGTTACGCAAGAGAGAGAAGCAGGGTCCGGCGAGGACCCAGGGAACGAGGCGAGTGGGACCAGTCGCAGAGGGAGCGCATCGGGCGGAGAGCGGCCGGGAGGACGCGGGTTCGAGGCTCGTGCGGCGCCGTGACCCGCGACTCCCGTTACCGCCGCCGCGCGCCTCCCTTGTAATTGCAAATCGCCGCCGCCGAGCCGCGCCGAAGGCCGAGCCTCCCAAGCCATGTGTGTCACCGAGCGTCGTGTTCGCTTTGCAAAGGCCCCTACCCTCTCTCCTCGTTGTTTATGCACACGCCTGCGGATGTACACAGGTAGATTTTCTCACGAAAGTACGAGGCCGAGTTGCAAAGTACGTTTCCCTCTATTGAAGTGGTTGCTTGAGTCTGATGCCTTAGTAATTAAATATATAAAACGTGCCACGGTATACTTTTAAAAAGCTATATGTGATGGCAATGTTATTGGAATTGTGAATTGTTTCAGTTATTTTTACTCCTATATTTTGTGATGACTAGATGAGTCAGGATAGATCAAAGTGAAAACCACATGTTTATTTCGACATCACTTCTCATTTTTTTGGCATTAAAAATTAAATTTATTGAAGCATTTGTCATGCCTTTGAATGTTTCCATAATACTTTGTAGTGAGAATAGGAAGACCTATTCATCACCCTTTAACAAATTCGTCACTAAAAAATCGTCTGCTCTGTAGATAGTTATTTAATTTTTTTTAAAGATTTTATTTGCCACATTTTTCTTTTATGGTGGGAATATTTTATCAATGTTTGGTGTGCACTGTAAGGGTTGTCATGACGTGGCATCATGTTCGTGCGATAACCTCATTTTAAACGCAAAGACCGCTCCACACATTCCTTATTAGGCAAGTAGCAAGCCATCACTTGCTGAATCTCAAGTACGTAGTTTGGATCGGTCGCTTGCTATTTGCCGAGCGACGAACATTCGGTGCTAGCCCTACCCACCGCATGTCGGTCTTTTGGACACAACAAAGGAAGCGAACATTCGCCGAACACGGAATTGGGTGAGCAGTAGCTCTCTGCTTGGCAAATGCCGAATGTGTGGAGCCACCTTAAGATAATGTCATTGGTTTGTGTATAGGGGAAAGGAGAGATAAAAGTGACCTACAGAGGGAGCGATCGTCATTTCTTGATTTGCTCTCTTATGAATCGTGTGCCCTCTCAGATGATATATTGTGACAATCCAGTTGTGTTTTTCGGAAATATTTTAAGAAATTCAATTTCAAGCCTCCATAATATTTTGAGCTAATGATGTGTAAAACATTATTGTGACATTTATAACTATTGTATCTGAAGTTTGAGTTTCTGTAATATTTCGTTTGACCAACTAAATGGAGACCCTACATTTCACTTCAGCTGCGGACACGAGCTGCAGAGGATAGGTGGAGGTGGAAACGAGGAGCAGAAAGTGTAAAGCGTACCCTGAAGCAGGGAAATAGAGCTCAACAACCATCAGAAGTATCTCATCTGATGTGTATCAAGAGCTAACCCTGTTTAGGTACAGGAGGCCTTTGCCGGAAAAGGATTAGTGCAGGCTTACTTATTTATATATTTATTAATATATGTCTTCATTTATTTATCTGTCCATCCATCAGAAGTTCGTATTGCGTTTACGCAGGTACTTGAAAATAATAAATTGTCAAAGTTTGTTCGTTTTCGTACATTGACTTTGATGAAATGTAAGATTTGGAACAAAAATTAAAATTTGCAACTGTGTCTATGAATATTTTTCCTTACTCTCTTTAACCACCGAAAACATATGCTTAGATTCCTGTGGAGCACATTGCACCTTGTTCGAGAATACTAGTCAGGTGTCAATGTTAATGATTCAGAGCAATATCGCATTAAGTACCGGTCTCCAGGAAACTAGAATGAACTCGCTCGTCGGTCCACTTTTTTTTTTTGCAAACCTTCAATCATCATTCCCCACCGCAAGGGTAAAGTACCGTACGACCCCAGTGCGAAGCCTCGAGACAATAAACCTGTCCCCGTAATCATCCCAGCGCAGCGGTGCGCACGAACTGCCCGGCCGCATACCCTCCACGGGCGGAATGTGTGTCAGGCGCTCGGGGCCGGGGGGGGGGGAGGCACATGATCCGACCCGCTCCTCGTCTTGCCCTCTGCTGAGCACCGCACGTCACAACCCGCGCCCGCCTTCCCACCTGTCACACATGAACAGCCGCCGTCCAAATTTAGGCGCTGAAGAACGCTGGAATGGCTCATGGGAAGAGCACGTTTGTCCTAGCACCCTTTCTGCGTAGGCCTACGCTGAAATAAAGTACTTTGCATGCAAGTCTGTGTCAAGTTGTAGAGAATTAAAAACTGTAAACAGAAAAAAATGCTACCTGTTCACTACATGCGAACCTGTCAATATTAATAGTCTTGCAGCATTCGACGAACAACACTGGCGTGCATAAAAACGGCTCTCTGAGTTGAGAGTCGGTTCTCACATGCGTTGAAAAAAAAAACCTATAAAGGCTGTGAATATGTTCACTCTACAACACGAGTATCATTATCAATAATTCATGGGAACTTATTTCTGCACATTCTTCTTTTATTTTTGAACTTAGAACATGCACGAAGTATAACCGGAAATTAAGATTATAATATTTTTTCTGAACACGGAAATGGATATATTTGATTGAAATTTACATGGATTAGAGTTCACGTACTATATTTATCAACATCACCCTGTACATCTATACATTGTACTTCTACACTTACCAGTTACTGCTTTTAAGTATCCTTGGTATTATAGACAATCATAAATAAAAACAGTAATTAATAAATGCAACATTATTTTTATGCATTTATTAATTCCTGTTTTTATACCAAGAATACTTAAAATCAATAAGTTTTTGAACAGACAATCTATAAACTACTCTAAGTTATAGCTTACCATTTTCATCTACACACACAACTGTCCTGGATCACAGAGGTTTCCTGCCAATTCGTATAACGACTTTTCTACTTCTGTTTTTACCTCGTCTCCGGAAAAGTGTTTTCCACGGATATGTTTCTTCAATTTATGGAACAGATAGTAATCAATGAGAGTAGCGGGCCGTGGGAGGAGTTTAAACACCCCAAGAACCAAATCCGTTAGCAATTCTTATGTTGCACGAGGGACGAGCATGCAAGCATTGCCAGGAGACTCCCTTCGTCCGCATGTCCCAGTTGATTTGAACAGCTCAATAAATCTTCCCTTGGTTATGTTTATTTTATGGTCTGCAGTAAGCATCGTCGGTACACGGCTTGTAAACAACTTGCAATATCTCAGTAACATTCTCACATTTTATGAACAACAGTTTCTGAAATTTCCGTACACAATTTGCGCAGGTCTTATTTTCAAATTTAGACCCTGAAGAACATTGAAGGAAGTACTCAGGTTCACAGAAGAGAATGAAGAACAACAAACTTAAACGTTAGAAACATTTTCAATTCTGGAAACTTGGATATTAGATACTATTTTAGTAGTATCTTAGTGGGCACATCGCGCTTGGCTGAACGATGACGCTAATCTTAAGCAGTTTCCACCGCAAGAGTGGGAGGCTTCTGACTTTCTGCGCCTCTCGTTCATTCCTGCACGCTTCCTACTATACTAAATTGGTTCAAAATTTTGAAAATAATTGTCTTGCAATAGCAACGCGCCTTGTAACAATAACTTCTGGATCTCTATGTAGATTTTCTCTCCCGAAACATCTCATAAAAATTCTTCTTCCCATCCGACACCAACACAATACGTCAGTTTTATGATATTAATTATAAATTTATCAATTGAAAGGTTAAGTAAATTAGTAAAAAGAAAATGTCAAGGACGGAAGTTAAAAGAAGCTTACAGAACGCGAAAACGTTACGCACAAAATTCAAAGGGAGCCAGATATAAATTGAAGCCAGAATGAGATTGTTACGTTCGTACTGTAGTCTGTCGATATATAGTATAACTTTATATTCCAACTAATTATTTTTTAAAAATATTTTATTTTAAATATTATATGTCATTTACATTTTAATAAGAAAGCATATGTAATAAATTCTTAAAATGGCAAAATGTAGCAAATAAAAAAACGAGTGTCATGTGAACCTACTGTGAAACATGTGAATCCATGTGAATTAACTTGTCTCTAGGGATGTTGGGGACAATTACGTAATTTCCGGCCAATGACCTTACTGAGTTCACGGAACAGTCTATACCGTGTGTCCAGCTAATCGCCATCACATAATATTCTTCTCGAGCATCGCGAGAGGTGCTCGCCATTAACGTCTCGAATCTAACTCTGAGGACCTCTGTCCCAGCCAGCCCGCCGTCATCAACCCCTACAAACCGCAACTGACAGCGAAGCAGAAGGGAAAGCGGCCGATCGGAAGCGCCCGGCTGCCACTCGATTCAGCGCGGAGGGCACTGGGGGAAGGGGAGGAAGGAGAGGGGAAGGAGGAGGGGGGATCTAACTCTGAGGTCTGTCGCCAGCCAGCCCGCGTCATCAACCCTAACAAACCGCAACTGACAGGCGAAGCAGAGGAATCGGGCTGCGATCGGAGCGCGGCTGCACTCGATTAGGCGGGAGGATTGGGGAAGGGGGAGGAGGAGAGGGGAAAAGGAGGAGGGGGGAATCTAACGTCGACAGGACGCTCTGTCCCAAGCAGCCCGCCGTATCACCATACAACGCAAACTCCTGACAGCGAAGCAGAGGAAGGCGGCGATCGGGGCCGGTTGCACTCGATTAGCGGAGGATGGGAAGGGCGAGCGAGGAGAGGGGAAGGAGGAGGGGGATCTAACTCGGCCAGGACTCTGGTCCCGCAGCCCCGCCGTCATGCAACTAACCGGGAACCTGACAGGAAGGCAGAGGAAGCGCGATGGGAGGCGCCGTGCTGCACTCGATAGCGGGAGGGATGGGGAAGGGAAGAAGGAGAGGGAAGGAGGTAGGGGGGAATCTAACTCGGAAGGACCTCTGTTCCAGCCAGCCGCGTCATCAACGACTACACATACCGCAACTGAGGACGCGAAGCAGAAGGAAGCGGCGATCGGAGCGCCGGCTGGCACTCGATTAGCGGGAGGGGATTGGGGGGCAGGGGGGAAAGGAAGACGGGGAAGGAGGCAGGGGGGATCTTTAACTCGGAGGCACTTGTCCCAGCACGCCCGCGTCACTCAACGCCCTACAAACCGACTGACCCAGCGAAGCAGAGGAAGCGGCGATCGGAGCGCCGCTTGCACCTCGATTAGCCCGGGAGGGATGGGGAAGGGGGAGGAGCAGAGGGAGGAGGAGGGGGGATCTAACTCGAAGGACTCTGTTCCAGCAGCCCGCCATCATCAACCCTAAAACGCATCCACTGACAGCGAAGCGAGGAAGCGGCGATCGAGCGCGGTGCACTCTGTTAGCGGGGGGCGATGGGGATGGGGAGAGGAGAGGGAAGGAGAGGGGGGATCTAACTACGGAGGACTCTTCCAGCCAGCCCGCCGTCATCACCCACAAACGCAACTGGAAGCGAAGCAGAGGGGAGCGGCCGATTCGGAGGGGGCGCACTCGATTAGCGGGTAGGGATGGGAAAGGGGAGGAGGAGAGGGAGGAGGAGGGGGGATCTAACTCGGGAGGACCTTCTGTCCACGCCAGCCCGCAGTCATTCACAAACCCTACAACGCAAACTACAGCGAAGCAGAGGAAGGCGTCGAAAGCGCCGGCTGCACTCGATTAGCGGGAGGGATGGGGAAGGGGGAGCGAGCGGGGACGAAGGAGGAGGGGGCGATCTACATCGGAGGACCCCTGTCCCAGCAGCCCGCCGTCATCCCCTACAAAACTGCGTCACTGACAGCGAAGCAGAAGGAAGCGGCGATCCGGGACGCGGCCTGCATCGATTAGCGGAGGATGGGGAAAGGGGGAGGAGAGAGGGGAAGCGAGGAGGGGGAATTACTCGGAGGACCTCTGTCCCCACCCGCCGCCGTATCAACCCTAAAACCGCCAACTGACGCGACAGCGAGGAAAGCGGCGATCGGAGCGGCGGCTTGCACTCGAATTAGCGGGAAGGGATGGGGAAGGGGAGGAGGAGAGGGCGAAGGCAGGAGGGGGGATTAACTCGGAGACTCTGTCCCAGCCAGCCCGCGTCATCAACCGCTACAAACGCAACTGACAGCGAAGCAGAGGATGCGGGCGATCGGACAGCGCGGCTGCACTCGATTAGCGGGGAGGGATGGGAGGGGACGGAGGAGAGGGGAAGGAGGAGGGGGATCTACTCGGAGACCTCTGTCCAGCAGCCCGCCGTCATCAACTAAACCGAACTGACAGCGAAGCAGAGGACGACGGCGATCGGCAGCGCCGGCTGCACTCGATTAGCGGAGGCGATGGGGGAAGTGGGAGTGAGGAGAGGGGGAAGGGGAGGAGGGGGGATTAACTGAGGACTCTGTCCAGCAGCGGCGTCTCAACGCCTAAAACGCAACTGACGGCGAAGCACGACGGAAGCGGCCGATCGGAGCGCGGCTGGCACTCGATTAGGCGGAGGATGGGGAAGGGGAGGAGGCGAGGCGGAAGGGAGAGGGGGGATCTAATCGGACAGGACCTCTGTCCACCAGCGGCCGTCATCAAACCCTACAAACCGCAACCTGACAGCGGGGAAGCAGAGGAAGGGCGGGATCGGCAGCGGCCGGCTTGCACCGATTAGCGGAGGGATGGGGCAAGGGAGCGGAGAGGGGAAGGAGAGGGGGGATTAACTCGGGGACCTCTGTCCCAGCCAGCCGCGTCATCAAACCTACAAACCGACTGCAGCGAGCGAGGAAGCGGGATCGGAGCGCCGGCTGCACTCGATTAGCGGGAGGGCATGGGGAGGGGAAGGAGGGAGAGGGAAGGAGGAGGGGGAAATCTAATAAACTCGGAGGACCTCTGTCCCAGCCAGCCGCCGTCATCCAACGCCCTACAAAGAACTGACGCGAAGCAGAGAAGCGGCGATCGGAGCGCCGGCTGCAACACTCGATTAGCGGGAGGATGGGGAGGGGAGAGGAGAGGGGAAGGAGGAGGGGGGATCTAATCGGACGGACTCTGTCGCACGCAGCTCCCGCCGTCATCAACCTACAAACGCAACTGACAGCGAAGCAGAGGAAGCGGCGATCGGAGCGCGGTGCACTCGATAGCGGGAAGGGAATGGGGGAAGGGGAGGGAGGAGAGGGGCAAGGAGAGGGGGGACTAACTCGGAGGACCTTCTGTCCACCGCCAGCGCGTCATCAACCTACAAACCCAACTCGACCGCGAAGCCGAGGAAGCGGCGATCCGGCAGCGCGGCTGCACTCGTTAGCGGGAGGATGGGGAAGGAGGAGGAAGAGGGAAGGAGGAGGGGGGATCTAATCGAGGACCTCTGTCAGCCAGCCGCGTCATAACCCTACAACGAACTCTGACAGCGAAGCAGAGGAAGCGGGCGATCGGAGCGCCGGCTTGCATCGATTAGCGGGAGGGATGGGGAAGGGGAGGAGGGAGAAAGGGGAACGGAGAGGGGGGATCTTAACTTGGAGGACCTCTGTCCCAGCCAGCGCCGTCATCAACTACAAACCGACTGACAGCGAAGCCAGAGGAAGCGGCGATCGGGCGCCGGTGCTACTCGATTTAGCTGGGAGGGATGGGGAGGGGAGGAGGCAGAGGGGAAGGAGGGAGGGGGGATCTAACTGAGGACCTCTGTCCCAGCCCAGCGCGTCATCAAACCCGTACAAACCGCAACTGAAGCGAACGCAGCGGCAAGGGCGATCGGGAGCGCGGGCTGCATCTTCGATTAGCGGGGAGGGTGGGGGAAGGGGGAGGAGAGAGGGGACGGAGAGGGGGGATCTTAACTCGGAGGACTCTGTCCAGCCACGCCGAGGCCGTCATCAACCCCTACAAAACGCAACTGAAAAGCGAGCAGAGGAAGGTGCGAATCGGAGCGCCCGGCTGCCACTCGGATTAAACCGGGAGGGATGGGGAAGGGGAGGAGGAGAGGGGAAAGGAGGAGGGGGGATTAACTCGGAGGACTCTGTCGCAGAGCGCGCGTATCACCCTACATAAACGCCAAACTGACAGGAAGCAGAGAAGCGGCGATCGAGCGCGCGGCTCACTCGATAGCGGGAGGGATGGGGAAGGGGAGGGCAGGAGACGGGGGAAGGAGGAGGGGGGATCTAATCGGAGGACTCTTGTCCCAGCCAGCCGCCGTCAATCAACCCTACAAACCGCAACTGAAGCGAAGCAGAGGAAGCGGCGATGGAGCGCGGCTGCACTGATTAGGGGAGGATGGGGACAGGGAGCGAGGAGAGGGGAAGGAGGAGGGGGATCTAACTGGAGGCACCTTGTCCCAGCCAGCCCGCGTCATCAACCATACAAACGGCAAACTGCAGCGAAGCCAGAGGAAGCGGCGATCGGAGCGCGGATTGCCTCGATTAGCGGGAGGGATGGGAACGGGGGAGGAGGAGAGGGGAAGGAGGAGGGGGGGATTTCTAACTCGGAGGACTTGTCCAGCCAGCCGCGTCCCTCAACCCCTACAACCGCAACTGACAGCGAAGCAGAGGAAGCCCGGCGATCGGAGCGCCGGATGCCACTCGATAGCGGGAGGGACTGGGGAAGGGGAGGAGGAGAGGGGAAAGGAGGAGGCGGGGATCTAACTCGGAGGACCTTGTCCAGCAGCCGTCCGTCATCACCCCTACTAAACCGCAACTGACGCGAAGCAGAGAAGCGGGATCGCAGCGCCGTGCACTGGAATTAGCGGGAGGGATGGGGAAGGGGAGAGGTAGAGGGGAAGGAGGAAGGGGGATCTAACTCGCGAGGGACCGCTCTGTCCGCGCAGCCGCGCCATCAACCTACAACGCAACTGAACACGAAGCAGAAGGAAGCGGCGATCGGAGCGCGGCCTGCACTCGGATTGCGGGAGGGATGCGGGAAGGGGAGGAGGAGAGGGGACCAAGGAGGAGGGGGGGATCTAACTCGGCAGGACCTCTGTCCGCGCCAGCCCGCCCGTCATCAACCCTACAACCGCAACTGACAGCGGGAAGCAGAGGAAGCGGGGCGATCGGGAGCGCCGGCTGCACTCGATTAGCGGGAGGGATGGGGAAGGGAGGAGGAAGGGAAGGAGGAGGGGGGATCTAACTCGGAGGACCTCTGTCGCCAGCAGCCCGCGTCATCACCCACAACACCGCACTGAAACAGCGAAGCCAGAAGGAAGCGGCGATCGGAGCGCCGGGCTGCTCCGATTTAGCGGGAGGGAATGGGAAGGGGAAGGAGGAGAGGGGAAGGAGGAGGGGGGATCATAAACTCGGAGGCTCTGTCCAGCAGCCGCGTCATCAACCGTACAAACGGCAACTGACAGCGAAGCGAGGAATGCGGCGATCGGAGGCCGGTGCAGCTCGATTAGCGGGAGGATGGGGAAGGGAGGAGGAGAGGGGAAGGAGGCGAAGGGGGTCTAACTCGGAGGACCTCTGTCCAGCCAGCCCGCGTCATCAGCCCCTACAAACGCAAACTATGACAGCCGAGCAGAGGAAGCGGCGATCGGAGCGCGGCTGCCTCGATTAGCGGAGGGATGGGGACAGGGAGAGGAGGGAGAGGGAGAGGAGGAGGGGGGATCTAACTCGGAGGACTCTTGTCGCAGCCAGCCCGCCGTCATCACCCCTACAAACGGCAATGACAGCGGAAGGAGAGGAAGCGGCGATCGGGAGCGCGGGGCTGGCACTCGATTTAGCGGGAGGGATGGGGAAGGGAGGAGGAGGAGGGGAAGGAAAGGAGGGGGGATCTAACTCGGAGGACTCTGTCCAGCCAGCCCGCGTCATCAACCTCAACGCTAACTGACAGCGAAGCAGAGGAAGCGGATCGGAGCGCAGGCTGCACTCGATAGCGGGAGGGATGGGAAGGGGAGGAGGAGAGGGGAAGGGAGGAGGGGGGATCTACTCGGAGGACCTCTGTCGCAGCCAGCCTGCGTCATCAACCCTACAACGAACTGACAGGAAGCAGAGGAAGCGGCGATGGAGCGCCGGCTACACTCGATTAGCGGGAGGGATGGGAAGGGGAGGAGGAGAGGGGAGGAGGTAGGGGGGATCTAACGGAGCGACCTCTGTCCAGCCAGCCGCCGTCACTCAACCCTACCAAACCGCAACTGACAGCGGAAGCAAGAGGAAGCGGCGATCGGAAGCCCGCTGCACCGTTGCGGAGAGATGGGGAAGGGGAGGAGAGAGGGAAGGAGGAGGGGGGATCTAATCGGAGGACCTTGTCCCAGCAGCCCGCGTCATTCAACCGCTACAAACCGGCAACTGACAGCGAAGGGGCAGAGGAAGCGCGGATCGGGAAGCGCGGTGCACTTCGATTAGGGAGGGTGGGGAAGGGGAGGAGGAGAGGGAAGGAGGAGGGGGATCTAACTCGGAGGACTCTGTCCAGCAGCCCGCGTATCAACCCCTACAAAGAACTGACAGCGAAGCAGAGAAGCGGCGATCGGCAGCGCGGCTGCACTCGATTTAGCGGGAGGATGGGGCGGGAGGCGGAGAGGGGGAAAGGAGGAGGGGGGTCTAATCGAGGACTCTGTCAGCAGCCGCGTCATCACCCTACAAACCGCAACTTGACAGGCGAAGCAGAGGAAGCGGCGATCGGAGCGCCGGATGCATCGTTAGCGGGAGGGATGGGAAGGGGAGAGAGGAGAGGGGAAGGAGGAGGGGGGATCTAAACTCGGAGGACCTTGTCCCAGCCAGGCCGCGGTCATCATACCCCTACAAACGCAACTGACGCGAAGCAGAGAAGCGGGATGGAGAGCCGGTGCTGATTAGCGGGAGGGATGGGAAGGGGAGGAGGAGAGGGGAAGAGGAGGGGGATTAACTCGGGAGGACTCTGTCCCAGCAGCGCGTCCATCAACCCTAAAACGAACTGACGCGGGAAGCAAGAAGGGGATCGAGCGCGGCTGCACTCGATTTAGCGGGAGGGATTGGGGAAGGGGAGGAGGAGAGGGGAAGGAGGAGGGGGGGATCTAACTCGGAGAGACTCTGTCCCAGCCAGCCCGCCGTCATCAACCCTACAAACGGCAACTGGACAGCGAAGCAGAGGAAGCGGCGATTCGGAGCGCCGGCTGACTCGATAGCGGAGGGATGGGAAGGGGAGGGAGGAGAGGGGAAGGGAGGAGGGGGGAATCTACTCGGAGGACCTCTGGTCCCCAGCGCCGCCGTCATCAACCCTACAAACGCAACTGACAGCGAGCAGAGGAAGCGGCGATCGGAGCGCCGGCTGCACTCGAATTAGCGGGAGGATGGGGAAGGGAGGAGTGAGAGGGGAAGGAGGAGGGGGGATTAACTCGAGGACCTCTGTCCAGCAGCCGCGCGTCATCAACCTACAAAACAGCAACTGGACAGGAGCGGGAAGCGGCGATCGGAGGCCGGCTTGCACTCGATTAGCGGGAGGGATGGGGAGGGGAGGAGGAGGGGGAAGGAGGAGGGGGATCTACATCGGAGGACCTCTGTCGCAGCCGCCCGGCGTCCATCAACACCTTACAAACGCGAACTGACAGCGAAGCAGAGGAAGCGGCGATCGGAGCGCACGGCCTTGCAACTCGATTTAGCGGGAGGATGGGAAGGGGGAGGAGGAGAGGGGAAAGGAGGAGGGGGGATCTAACTCGGAGACTCTGTCCAAGCCGCGTCATCACTACAACCGCACTGACAGCGGAAGCAGAGAAGCGTGGATCGGGCGCGTGCAACTCGATTAGCCGGAGGGATGGGGAAGGGGATGGAAGGAGAGGGGGAGGAGGAGGGGGGATCTAACTCGAGGACTCTGTCCAGCCAGCCCGCCGTCATCAACCCCTACAAACGCAATGACAGCGAGCAGAGGAAGCGGCGATCGAGCGCCCCGGCTTGCACTTGCGATTAGCGGGAGGGATGGGGACGGGAGGAGGAGAGGGGAAAAGGAGGAGGGGGGATCTAACTAGGACTTGTCCAGCCAGCCCGCCGTCATCAACGCCTACAAACCGCAAACTGACAGCGGAGCAGAGGAAGCGGCGATCGAGCGCCGGCTGCAATCGATTTAGCGGAGGGATGGGAAGGGGAGAGAGAGGGGAAGGGAGGAGGGGGAATCTTAACTCGGAGGACTCTGTCCCAGCAGCGCGTATCAACCCTACACAACCGCAACTGACAGGAAGCAGAGGAAGCGGCGATTGGAGCGCGGCTGCACTCGCTTAGCGGAGGGATGGGGGAATCAGGGGAGGAGGAGAGGGGAAGGAGGAGGGGGATCTAAACTCGGAGACCTTGTCCAGCAGCCGGTCATCACCCCTACAAACGAACTGACAAGCGAAGAAGAGGAAGCGGCGATCGGAGCGCCCGGCTGCACTCGATTAGCGGGAGGGAATGGGGAAGGGGAGGAGGAGAGGGGAAAGGAGGGGGAGGGGGGATCTAACTCGGAGGACCTTGTCAGCAGCCTCGAGTTCAACCCTACAACCGAACTGAAGCGAAGGCAGGGAAGGCGGCGATTCGGAGCGCCGGCTGCACTCGATTAGCGGGGAGGCGTGGGGAAGGGGAGGAGGAGAGGGGAAGGAGGAGGGGGGATCTAACTCGGAGGGACTCTGTCCAGACAGCCCGCGTCATCAACTCCCTACAAACGAATGGACGGCGGGAAGCAGAGGAAGCGGCGATCGGAGCGCCGGCTGCACTCGATTAGCGGGAGGGATGGGGAAGGGAGGAGGAGAGGGGAAGGAGGAGGGGGGAATATAACTCGGAGGACCTCTGTCCAGCCCGCCGTCATCAACCCTTACAAACGAACTGACAGCGAAGCAGAGAAGCGGCCGATGGAGGCCGGCTGCACTCGATTTAGCGGGAGGGATGGGAGGGAGGAGGAGAGGGGAGGAGAGGGGGGATCTATCGAGGACCTCTGTCCCAGCCAGCCGCCCGTTCAACCCTAAAACGCACGTGACAGCGAAGCAGAGGAGCGGGATGGGAGCGCCGGCTTGCACTCGATTAGCGGGAGGGATGGGGGAAGGGGAGGGGAGAGGGGAAAGGAGGAGGGGGGAACATAACTCGGAGGACTCTGTCCCAGCGAGCGCAGTCATCACGCCTACAAACAAAACTGACAGCGAGCAGAGGAAGCGCGATCGAGCGCGGTGCACTCGATTAGCGGGAGGGATCGGGGAAGGGAGGAGGAGAGGGGAAGGAGGAGGGGGGATCTAACTCGGAGGACTTGTCCAGCCAGCGCGCCGTCTCAACCCTACACGCACTGAAGGCGGGGAAGCAGAGGAAGCGGGCGATCGGGAGCGCCGGCTCACTCGATTAGCGGAGGATTGGGGAGGGGAGGAGGCGAGGGGAAGGAGGAGAGGGGGGATCTAACTCGGAGGACCTCTTGTCCAGCTAGCCGCCGTCATCAACCCTACACAACGGCACTGAAGCGAAGCAGAGGAAGCGGCGATGGAGGCGGCTGCACTCGAATTAAGCGGAAAGGGATGGGAAAAAAAAGGGGGGGGAAAAAAAAAAAAAAAACGGAAAAAAGAAGAAAAAAAAAAAGGGGGGGGGAAAAGGCGGAGGGGGATCTAACTCGGAGGACTCTGTCCAGCAGCGCCGTATCACCCTACAAACCGCAACTGACAGCGAAGCAGAGGAATGGCGATCGGAGCGCGGCTTGCACTCGATTAGCGGGAGGGGATGGGGAAGGGGAAGGAGGAGGGGGAAGGAGGAGGGGATCTAATCGGAGGCTCTGTCCCAGCACCGGTATCAACCCTCAAACCGCAACTGACAGCGAAGCAGAGGAAGCGGCGATCGGAGCGCCGGTGCCTCGATTAAGGCGGGGAGGGATGGGAAGGGGAGGAGGAGAGGGGAACGGAGGAGGGGGGAGGGGAACGGCGATGCGCCGCGCAAATTACGAGTGGCGACGGGTCGCCTGGCGCAAACGAGTTCGCGCGCGTGTCATGTACTTCCTCGAGGCGCCGGCGGCCGCGCTGGCGTGCACGGCAAGGCGCACTTACCCACCACGCACAGTTGCTTGAAACCACGGGCGAATGGAAGAAGATCGGCCACTCGCACGTAGGAATCTCGACTTCAGAAAATATTTAATTTTTCATTTAAAAAAAATAAAGTACAGTTTTTGGTTATAATTTATTTAGCTACGTACATATTCATTATCTTTACTCGTTGCCAACATCAAAAAGCTCAATTTTAAAAAAGCGTTTATTGTTTGTAGCATTAAAGTAAGTCATAGATATTGAAATATTGTTACAGTGTTAATATTTTATGCTGTATTTTTTTAGAGGGGGCAAGTTACCTTCCTCTTTGCGTCCCCCCATAAGTCGGTAAGGCAAATCCCTTTGATAAGGCAAAATTAATGGTAAGTACGATCATGGAAATGTCGTGTACACCACGTCTCGCTTACCGCCAAACGTGGATTACAGGCATACATGAAAACAGGGCCTGGTAACACCGCTAGCTGGAATTAACCCGACTCTACAACGCCATACATACATGTATCCTTTTTTTATACAACTCTAGTATATGTTATGAAAGGTGCATTAGGAAATTTGTGAATACTTCGATCAGATGGAATATTAAATTTGTTCTCCTTTGCTTTCAAATTCTAGTTATGGAGATCGAGTTCATCTAAAAGTAGCGGGTGTTATCATCTCTGGAGACGTATCTGTTTTTATTGAAGTTTGTCCGCTATGTTTTAACACTAAACCACTGTCCAGTGCGGGAGAGGTACATACTCACTCTCCGGCGGCAAATGTTCGGACGAGCGCTTCGTGCAAATGAATTCCAGAATTGTCCCCATAAAACAATCCGTGTCAGTGCGTTCGCCGTGTTGAAATCAGTGCCCTCGATAAGTCAGCTACGCTACGTCCCAATGTTTTACGGCGACAATAAGAACATACACTGGTTGCGAAGGCGTACTTCCTGTGATTCCCACGCAATCGGATCAGTCATTACTAATTGTCGATTAGAGTTCACGTTGCCGTTGAAAGGGTAAAGTCACATAGTATGTCTTACAGAAATTTTGCAGCCGTCGATGTGACAACGTCGCTTCAATCGGCAGTTTATTTACTGACGGAATTATAGCGAATTTTCACTCTTCAAAAAAAGTGAAGAAATAATTTTAAAGTCTTCTTTTTGTACATTTTTGTCAAATTATTACCTGAATTAAATAAATCTACAATTCTCTTTTTAGCTTCTATTTTATTAATATTGTGACGTTTGAAAGGTCACTACAAAACCTTTTTTTGCGGAATATTTTGCGTGACTATTGAAAGGTCGATGGAAATTCGATATGGATAGATCATAAAGATTTCGTTCAGCCACTTTTATTTCTCTTCATCGAATACACATATCTTGCGCAGTCCATAACGTGTTTTGAGATAATTGTTTTTTATTATGAATCTTATCGTCGATGAAGGATCCTTTGAGGCACGTTGTCGATGAAGATTAGATTTGTTTGTGGAATAAGTTCAGTAGTAACCATACCAAAGAAGCATCTTTCTTAAGAAGATAGAAGACTTTTTGGCGAAAGTAAAGCAGTTCATTTTTTTCAAATATTGTTGAGTAATAAGATGGTAAGCCCGAGGTTCAGGTACCGTTGAGGGTTTGTGAATCGAGTTCTCTAGGCCCTTTTTGCTCCCAAAATAAAGCACACAGCCCGAAAAGAAGGTAAAAATCACCATGTATCAATTAATTTTGACTGCGATCATTGAACGATCAAATACAATATTAAACTAAATGGTTTTGAGGAAAAATGATCAATTATTGTACATAATAAAAAACTCAAACTAGGCAAAAGAGCCAACGTTTTTTTTAACATAACATTCTTCTTTTATAGAAATATGAAACAAATCTATAAAAAATAAAACTGCATCAAAATAAAATCATAAATGTATGTTGCATTTTCGCAACTTTGGCCGTTAATGGGAGCAATGGTGGTATATGAAAATGCAACATTGTTGAGGGAGTTGCAGCCCGACGCGAACGGTTTGCTGCAAGGGTTGCGACGCATTAAAATAATGTGTAGAAAGTAAATAAGCTCATTCTAGCGACTCGTTCTTTTGGGAAATGTGATGGATAACAGATGTCTTACTTCCCTCACTCGCAGAGGGGAAATTTATTTCATTGCTTAACGGAGAAATGACATTTGCGATACAATTTGAATTAACTACGTCATATTGTAAGTTGTCACCTCGAGTATTCTGAATTTTTAAAATTTAATTTTTAGTATAAATGTTGAGGTATTATTTTTTTAGCCAACTGCACACACATTAAGGATAAGGGTTTCCTGCTCGCGCAGGGAATTATTAATACTTCTTGAATGAAGTGATCGGATGATGATGAGTGAAGGGACGATCACAAATACATCCATGTCCGAGGCGGGATTCGAACACGCGATCGCCACGACACTACTGCCTTAGCAATCTCGGCTCTCCGGGTTGCCAAATTTAAATATACATTAGTTCAAATAGTGAAAAAAATATAACTTTTAATCAAGTATCTATGTTCCATGTGTTCCACAAATATAAATCAATTCTGCGCGAATTTTAATTTAAGATTGAATTTAATGTAAAATTATATTAATCCCTCTTTGATATAAAGTATGTATTAAGTTTCATGTACTGGCCTTCATTATAACTATATTGATTTTAATTTAAACATTAAAATTAATGCACAAGCACATTAATTTCGTAGATGTACAAAGGAACATTATATATTCGTTGATTTGAATTTAAACATTAAATTTCATGTACAAATACATTAATATCCCGTTAATGTACAAAGTGAATTAAATTTCATGTACGGTCGTACATTAATGCACATTATATTTAATGTAATTTTTGACAGAGTATCTTGCTGGAATCGAAAATCCTACCACTGGCGAGGATAGAGGCATGGGGACTCTCTATCTGAGGCACTTCTGTGTCTTCAATTGTTGACAGTAGCCACCAGTCTGTGTCTGTCTGTACTGGCTCATCTCGGGGCCAAGGCCTCTGAGTTGCGTCCCGACCTTACGGCCATGGGTTAAAGGGTACGTGTGGTTAGTACAGTCTTCCCTACGCCGTATGCCCTTAGCCACCTAAGCCGGTTTGTTATCTCTCCAACGTAACGAACTTTAATTGATAAGTAATTACTGACCTGGCGGCGTGGGAAACACAGGAAGTACGCTTTCGCAACTTCTCATTTGTCCTCGCAAAATGTCCGGACGTGATGTTGCATGACGTGATGTTGTATAGTGCGGGGACTGCTTTCAACTCGATGAATACTCTGACCTGGATTGTTCTACGATAACAATTCTGGGATGCATTTAAAGAAAATGCTCACCAAAGATAACGACCAGAGAGTAAGTTCATAGTTAAGGACAAGGGACGAATAGTATTATTCATACAATACTATAAATAGACAATTTAATATACCAGAGTAATTTATTACCTCATAAGCAACAAAATTGCCAGTGACATATCTTTCTCTGATAGATAAAGTGTCATCGATGTGTGTAGTATTTGATCTAATTGTTTTAATTCATTTTACTGTAAAGCACCCACAAATATCATTTTGGATCGTTTCATGTTAGTTTCCTGTGAAATTGAAGCTAGCATTGCCCGCAGCGCGAGAGTGCATAAAAAATATTAGAACTTAGAGGTCTGTAGCAATATGTTCTTGTACATTAAGAAGTATCTTTAACCTTCTGACTAAAAGAAATAAAAAACATTATACACCAGTTTCATTAACGTCAGTACCATTCCTTATGCCTTTGTCTCACGTGTGAATTAAATGCGTTCCCCAACATACACCACATGAATGAAATGCGCTCACCAACATACATCACACTTTAAAAATGCGTACCCCCTTCTGTGACATGATGTCAAGAAACTATTTCCCAATACCTCTGATAATGTCTTAACCGTTGTTGTCTATGAAGTATATGTAATATATTATTTCTTCATTCAATCATCATTTATGAAATTACAAAAAGTGTTGGTCACTGTACTTCTGGGAGCGTTTTTATAAATTGACGCTTTTGGATGGCTAATGCAGAATTTAATAATTATCAAGTGTTTTTATTTATAAAATTATGGAAATTATTGTGAATTGTTATTTTGCATTTACTTCACAACTGGTATTGTTACGACGCCGTATTGGTGTGAAATGAATGCTTTATGAATTTGAAAAAAAAAATTGTTCAAAGTCAGTATTTATATATTCTTCTCAACACATCAAATTCTTTACAAACCTGCCAATGCTACGTGTTCAATTCAACATTGGAGAGGGGTACTTTCTATGTGAACGAATGCCGCATTCGATATTCACATTGGTATTCTCATTTTGGTGGATATGTCTCTCTTCGCCTTCCATCTTCATCAATTTCGCATATTTTGATTCCTATACGAGTGATTCACCAGCTGAAAACATCCCTGACTTCGTGAACGTAATGGACATGTTACAATTTAAAAAATATTTTCAGTTGTTTACTCAATTAAAACTGTTAAATAAAGACAGGTTAAGTTGCGTATAAAATACTTCGATTTTAAACCGATTAGATGATAAGATTTAATTATATTTTGTCATGATGCTGAATTATTATTGCTTATCTAGATTTGTTGCAATAAATGCATTTATGTAGATTTAACTGTCACGTTGTACTACGATACCAGAAATATGACTGTTGTGCCATTTCATCCTTCTTTAACCTTCTGAATTTCTATACTAAAGAGGAGATTGCGCCAGGGCTGACGTATCCTCTGGCCAACGGTCACTACACACTGCACCAAGCTACACACCAAAAACCAACGCAGCCCATCGATTGCACCTCTTCGCATTGTTTCGCTTTTTCACACGTTCGTATAACATTTTATAGAGGTAAATCAGGCAAAAAGATAATTTCGCATGCCACTATTCAATTTTAAACCAGTCATAAAATAATGCAATATAGGTGGAGCGGGGAGTTTTGTTTGGCGATAACTGCGTCATATGGGCCGCTCGATTCGGATCGGTATCTCTGACTGCGGCCACTGCCCGGCGCGGCGCGGTGGCGTGCGTGACACGCGGGGAGCACCGGCTGGGATGGCTCAATCAAAGCCTTGTCGTTACCAGGGGAGGTAGCTCAGAGCATCAATTGTCACTGCCGTCCCTCTGACCAGCAGGTCCAAGGCTCGAGTCCCGACGGTGATAGGATTTTCGAGGTTTATGGCTTATGGCGAGATCTGGCGCCGACTTACCGTCGGCTAGCGGGGGTTCCCCAACCAGGTATCTCCCACCGCTCCAGCCGGGACGCGTTCTAATCTCCTCCGAGCGACCTCCAGCCATGTGTGTTTGTATTGTGCGTGTTAGAGTAAGTGGAGAGGATAGGAGAAGGAAAAAGAAGTCAAGATCGTGCCTGGTCCGCGGCCCGTTTGTTAGGGTACTGCCCCCGCATTCATCTGATGTTGATCGGAGAAACCACGGACAACTAACAGAGCAGCTGGCCGCCAGAGTTCTCCTCCAGACAGCGACAGAACTTCATCAAGCTGTCTGGCTTGAGTCGAAAATTCTGCCAACGCCGGGACGCGAACCAAGGATCACAAGGTCAGAGGGACTGCAGTGATATCAGTTGGTGCCCTGAGCCATCTCTCCCGGTTTTAAAGGGCGGAGAGCAGAATATCCTGCTACAATCCACTACAATCTGTACGCACGAAACGTGTTAAAATCTCTATTCAAAGTGAATTTGTATTGCGAGTGATTGTATTGTTACAGAATTTATTAACTTTTTTATTTTACTGGTCTTTCAAAATAAGTATTGAACGACGTAAAGCAAGTTTGTGATTTTGTTTTGCGGCGAGGGTCAATATTCAAAAAAGGCTTATGTTGTTATTTTCTATTGTAACTTTTCTACAGTTCTTCCTTAAGTACTATGTAATCGTAAGTGTTCAGTTAGTAGAGCACATATAACAGAATTTTGAACATCAATAAAATATATAAAACTCAATATTAGCAAAAAGTGTCTATAAAAACTATTGTAAGATTTACAGTTAAACTTTCTCCACTACTCTCTATATTCTGTCCCTTCTCAGAAATTTTCCCTTTTTGGACTCTCAAACTTTGAACGTGGCTGTACACCATTATACTATATCTACACGTATATGTATGGGAGATCAATACTAGTTATTGGCGATATCAGGACGAAATTAAACTTCTGATGGCAGAAGTGGTAGTCGTAAGAAGAGACGCTGCAACTACCAGAAGATCTGTATCGTATGTGTACAACAAAATATGAAGATACCTCGGTATAAAATTATGTAGCTAATAAAAAGCGCAATGAATATTTTCTGAGGTGCACCTAAATGTTGTATTTGTTTCTATCCAATTTCATTTCAGTTCTTCATCTTCCGAAAAGAGTTACTGAGCAGGAATGAAAAGTTGTGGAGAAACTCTCGCAATCTCTTTTAGGTTTCGATACATGAGGTAATTCTTTTATATTTGTTATATTTTTCTATTACCCACTTAGTAATCTGATTAGTAAGTACTGCCTCACTAATATGTATATCTGTAAATTAGAAACGACAATCTTAAACTAAGTATTTAAGTTATAATTGAAAGCCATTCCAGTGATTTCACAATATTCGAGTAATATTCTCTCTTCTAGAAAAATAATTCCTCCAATATAGCAATTCGCCAGTCAAGCTTGCAACAACTGCAGTTTTGCTGGCAAACACGTACGAAAGAGAACACTACGACTAAATTGGCGGCGTACGAAGAAGAAGGATATACGAGAAGTGCAACATACATACGTACAAGTGTGTACATACATACAGAAAGTACGAGGAGATGAAGAAACCGCGAGGGCAGTACGTACTAAAACAGAGGCGCCGAGAATGCACTGCCTTGTCGGCACCATTAAGACCGTTTCAGAGATTTTAATTACTTGTAGATATTTAATATGGATGAGGTCATCTCGATGACTGCTGACGTCACTAAGGAGTTCAGTGGCAATTACTCACTGCCAATTACAGCGCCTATGATGAATGTCCGTGGTGGTGGAGGTCACAAGGAGCACTGGACTTGAAGGCTCACTATGTCTCGGTGTGGGAAGAAAGCGGACAAAAATATATTCTTCGATAATACGAAACTCTGATCAATAGCTTCGTTGATCGAAATACTAACTTCGATAACGGCGACCGTGGCTGCAAGGCCATTCTAGTCTCAGAGAATGGGAGGTTGCGGGTTTGATTCTAAACAGTCGGTAGGAATTGTGTTCTGTTTAACATCGGTAGGTTTGGGGCTACTGCCGGAAAGAAATTTGTAGGCCAACTGCTCTGATTTAGTGTATTCTGTGGTTTCATTGGTCACTTCCCTGAGAATGGCGGATGAGCACCCTGTACAATGAGTCACGGTCCGCGTGCAATCTTTCCTTACCATTTATTACCAATCTTACCTTACTTCTATCATCATTATTATCAGTATCATCGTCATCATCATCGTGATCGTCATCTCCAATCGGGATAGGGACACCATCTCGTTCTAACACACTTCGTCATAATCGGCAAACACCGGCGCGGAGAGAATAGAGTGAGTTTATTTCAGAGCCAATTATGGCGCTGTCTCTGTGGTGAGGAGGAGGTCCTATGGCTCCAGTTACACTGATGGCAGATTTTCGACTTTAATAAGGTCGAGTTCAGCCGCTATATGGAGGAGAATTCTAAAGGCCAGCTGCGCTATTCAGTTTAATACTGGAACAGTACTCTAATAAACGGGCCAATGTCCTCGCGCATTATTTCTTCCTTTCCCCTATGACCTATAATCTCTTCTTACTCTCTCTCTCTCTCTCTCTCTCTCTCTCTCTCTCTCTCTTACACACACACACACTTACACACCTACATGCACCACACAACACACATGTTGAGAGACCAGTCGGGAGTTAGCTTGTCCAACTGGGGTGCTGCCCCAGGAGAAGATACCTGCCCAGGGAAATCCCACAAATCCCCAAGCCGACAAGTAGTTCGGAACCGAATCTTATCATCCAGGGTCGACGCGCCCGTGAACTTCAATCACACCGGCCAGGAATTCATGTGCACCTCGCAACTGCGAGGGATTAACGCTATGAAAAAGAAGAAAAGCAGGATGTTCTATATTCGAGTCCCAACGGTGGCAGAATTTCGACACCTGTTCCATAGCTGGATTAACCGTCACTGCTGACCACTGCCTGACCACTCTGAAGGGTCGTTTCCATGGTTCCTTTCAATAGAAATTTCGCCCGAATGATGAACTGTATATTAAGGAACAGATTACATGATAAATGCTGCCTTTCTTTCTTCATTATCGTAATTTATATTTTCACATAAAAAATTAATTGAAAATAAGTAGTTGGTGGAGAATGGAAATTAATGCTGTCGAAACCCTTTCCTATATATTTTCTTTTCTCTGTATTTCATATGCAATTAACGATACCATTAGTTTAATGATATGTGAACCTTTATTATTTTATTTACAAAGATGAATCATTTTTTTTAAATATTTTACAGCCATCTCAGTTAAGTCGGCTGAACTAGAGAGAATGTGTAACTGTCTGAGTATACCTAGCATTTGTCGCTGTCGATAAATATTATGGTATTATAGAAGAAATTTAAAAATGGACCTGATTACATTATAATCTTACAAAAACGATTACAAGAATTATTACAATTAAATTACAAAAATAGGGTACATTAGATGGGCACAGCAGAGCCATTCTGTAACCCTCCTTTTTTGTATTCCCTTTTGACGAAGTTACTTTAAACTGGTCGATCCGTCCGCAAATGGCACCGCGCCAATACTCCAAAAAGGGGGGTGGTTCCCATAACCCGACTCACCTGTTCTCCTGATTTGTCGTCAACAGGTTTGCCCCGGCTACTCAGTCTGAAATTTTGGTGGGACGCATGCGTGACCAGCTTTTCCAAGCACTAGTGCGTTGAAACGCATGATTAAGAGTAACAAATGGTATTTTCATTTCCAATTCTTAATTGAGGTGAGTCTTCGAATTACAATATTAATTTTCATAACCTAATTTGAACTAACGTAACTTATGATCGTGTCCTGTCGGATCAATGTTCGGGCGTTCGGCCCCTCCGGCGGAACGGCGTCGGTCTCTGCGTTCATGACCTGCGGTGGTACAAGCGGTAGCACTCTCGGTGGGGCACGGTCAGGATGCGGCAGCAGTGAAGCTTCCCTCTCCCTTCGAGCGGGTGCGGCTCGGCGCTATCCCGGCCGGCTGCCCCGGGCACCAGCAGTGTGGCTCAAACGGTGACCCCCTTTGCCCCCTGATCGCGAGTCCTGGCGCTGTGGCAGTCCTTGGCCGCCGAGTTCACACCTCACGGCGATTGCCCGGCGTGTGGCGAAGCCGGGCAACACGTGAGTGATCGGAGATGTGGCGGCGATGGCAGTCGAGCGAGCAGGCAGCAGCGTCACGCGGCGTGTGGCGAGGCGTTTAGCGGCAATCCGCGAGCCCGTGTTCATGGGCGCACTTTACTCGGCCGTCCCCATCCATCCCAAAGAACAACTTTACTCGGCCGTCTCCTCGATCCCAAATAACAACTTTACTCAGCCATCTCCTCCAGGCCAACGAACAACTTTGCTCGGCCATCTCCTCCATCCCACAGAACAACTTTACTCGGCCGTTTCCTCCATCCCAAAGAACAACTTTACTCAGCCATCTCCTCCAGGCCAACGAACAACTTTGCTCGGCCATCTACTCCATCCCACAGAACAACTTTACTCGACCGTCTCCTCTATCCTAAAGAACAACTTTACTCGGCCGTCTCGTCCAACCGAATGAAAAACTTCGCTCGCCCGCCTCGGCTGTCTGAATGAAATCAACCATGCTCGTTCGTCTCCTCCATCCACATGCATAACTTTACACGGTCATCTTCTCCATCCGAATGAACGAACGTTGGACCCTCTGTGGCATCCTTTGGTTTGTGAGGTCACGTGGCCCTCCCCCACTGGGATTTCGGCGATTGGTTGTGATGAATCACGCGGTGTGCGCTGGCCAATCGCGGTGTCCGATGAAATTTAGGAGTCACGGAAATTTTCTGGAAATTCTCTGAAACATTGGCGCTTGGAGTCGCGATGCTTACCAGCAGGTGGCGTCCTTATTTCCTGCTGACTCATAGCATGCCTTGGCCCTCAGCACTCAGAGGGCCTACACAATAGAGACCAACCCTTTCGAGCGCCCGGCTCCTGTGAACGCGTGCAGATAGCGAAAAATTGCCAATTTCCTGGCTCTCCACTTTGAAGTGCTCCAACATTATTGGAAATAAAATATAAAAACATGCGTCGTAATCTGACGCGTGCGACCAATGCAATACTGATCCAAATGACGTGATGTCCTTTTTTGGTTTTTCTCATGAATATAAGAGAAATTATAAATTTTCATGTCACGGTGATCCAAGCCCAAAAACATCATCTTCTGTAGGAACTTCTCAATCTTCTACTTCCCTTCTCCCATTCCCTTATACCACACACGAACGCGTTTCCCTCGTTTTCTCTAAATGATGAGAATGCCACTTGGATCAGTGTGGTTCTCACCTCGCCAGATGTGTATTTCAGTTTGCGATTTTTGTAAGGCCGTGGAAGTAAATGTAATGTGGCTCCATGCAGACTTCACTGAAAAATATATTGGCTCAAAAGTACCAAATATCCCTATAAACATAATTTGAAAGGAATGAAAATTAATGAGACGAGAACGCTTTATCAATTTTAACAGTTACTACTGACAAATTTGATATTTTTTATCTTATTATCTTGTTAAATGACCCCCAATATTCTCGACTCGACGAGATGCGACTCATTCCGGACAGCAAAGTATCGAATGACTCCGGTCGCGGAAGCCTGCGAATTGATACCCATATTAGCAGGCGTCAAGAAATGTATATAACGGAGTTATATGTAATTATTCATGGGACATTTGTCCCTGGTTGTTTTGGCATCGCTACATCGACAGATGTGCAGCAAGTACATGAAATCCCTTTGTTAGCATCAGTTCATGACCTGTTGTACATCTGTTCGTACATGTTGCCTGAAAATCAGGGGGAAATACGTACGACTCCCTTATATGCTATTGTGACGTAGTGGAATTAGACAACAAGTTCAAATAAAAAGAATATAAGAAGCATATTAACAAATTAAAACCAAGTTACATTAAATGCTTAAAATGAAACCTCTGGCAACCATTTCTTTCCCAGTAACCCTGCTTTACCGCAGAAAGCCACTCGTGTTGCGCGCTATCGGACTTCCGTCCCGTAACTATCATCGTCATATGGCCTGACGCCAAAATTAAAACCGGTCGCCATCCGGAGGACCGCGTGCCTACAGCACCCGAGATCGTCTGGCCCTTACACTCCGTACATCTCGCCTACACTCTTACTCTCCCCGTACCTATTCGTCCTTCGCTCTCCGATCCAAAACTAAATGAGAACGCGGGCGCAGGTGGCGTGGCGTTAAATAGTTGGGGCATGCACCCCCACCACACACATTTTCCGGGTAGGGTCGCCTGCTGTCGGCAAACGCGGGCTTGCTAGCTAGCTTCCTAGGAGATTCTTTCCTTCCCCAAGTCTCTCACTATAACAATCCCTAAGGATATTTTTGGCTCTGCCACGCTGTCTACGTCAGCTGCCAGAGCGCAAAAACTGGGGGCGTCAAACTTCGCCTTTCTCTCCCTGCAGCGTGCATGCCTCTGCCTGCAACATTCTTTCACCGACCTAATGAATCGGGCCCTCGTGTTAACGACGCCAAACTATGTACCGCTATACTTTCATTAGCTAAAAGTGATAATTTTCGATCCCTCCAGATTCTCTAGAAGTTTGTAACATTTATTCTGAGTCATCTTTTATACTAGCAAGTTTTTTTTAAATACTCGCTTTGCGTCTTTATAACAACGGTCTGACTACAGCAGGCGGCACAGACAGTGGCGCCAAGTTTTCTGAAGAGGCGTCGCCAGTTGTCGGTGTTGGCGTAAAGCCACGTGGCTGTCGTGAGGCGGTGCAATGACATCAACGTTGGCTGTGACATAATGTGTAATTCATGATCATTTGCATTTCAATGGCTTCATTTTTATTCGGGGATCGTCCTTGCTGAATACTGCATATTGTGTAAGCACAATAACTGCAACGAGATGTTCAGTATGACAATGATAACCTGGCGACAGTGTACCTTGTGACATGTCCAATACTGTGTGGTTGTTGGTCTGGATTGTTACGGACGTAAAAAATATCATGAAGTCTTCATGAATTAAATCACACTCAGTTGCTATTTCAAATCTTTAGAAAAATGTAGAGATTTTATACAATAAATAGAAATGAACGTCGAACATATATATGAACCTATAATCATTATGTGTCTAAGATGACAGTCGAGAGTCAGATATATTACTGTCTACTTACATAATGTAACCTCCCAAAATTAATACAAATCATACAAATATAACAGCATTTCTTCAACAAAACACCCCCATGTTATTTATCGATGATCTAAACGCTAAAAATACAAGCTGGGAGCAGAACCTCCCATACGGCAGGTCTCATTCTGTTTAATATCATAAGCGATCAAAAATTCAATTATGCGCTCCACCAGAATTAATACACTATCCACTAGACCCAAACAAGCATCCGGATATCCTAGATATTGCAATAACTAAGACACGAACCATTTTTCACTCAGTTCATTTCGAACCACCACACATCCCCACCTATGCTCAGCACATTCAAAACGTCCACTAGAATAAATAATAACACTCTAATTACACGAAATATAAATAATCACACTCTAATCTATAAACTTAAAACAAACCACAGTGTTAGAATAAACAATAGCGCAGCTAAATAATCTGATTATTAAGACAATTAAATTACTAAACTAGGACAAATCTCTTAATAGCAATAAATCCACAAAGGATAAACTGCCTAAATTCATTTTGGATATGAAAAGCACCAAAAATAAAGCAAGACGACTTTACCCAAATTAAAAAGAATTTCATTTGTTAAATGCAACAATCAAAAAAGCAATAACTGACTACAATAATTAAAACTATAATAATCTAATTCAATCCCTTAATACAACAAATAATTCACTCAAAAGATTAAAAAAATAAAACGCACATCCCACCATTGAACACTCAGTGAGGAAAAACGTTCGCACCTATTGACAAAGCAGAAACACTGGTCAATCATTTTGAGCAAACATTCACTCCTAATAATACCTCACCACAACCATATCATAATAATATTATGCATCAGGCAACATCCTTTATCTACAATGTTCCACTGAAAATTAAGTTCATCACCTCCCGCGAGGTTAAAACTACTGAACTATGTAAACATCAGCGAAGATTAAATGGCTTTTTTTTAAACTACGTAATATATTAAACAATTCAAATCGAGAATTCGTGTATAATTAAGAACGAATGTATTGTGAATCTCGGTGATGTTTTCTTATATTATTCAGAATTATAACTACAAAATTTATTTTGTTGTTTTCATTTGTCAATAAAAAACACTTTTTCTTTCACATAACTTTTTCTTTCCAAAATGCTTTCAATTAAAATAAAATTTTGTATACATGGATATTTTCAGCTCATTTCTATAAGAATAGACATGTATGAATCTTGGAGTATGTAGAAAAGTCTATGGCTAGCGCCGGTAGTGAAGAGTTTGAAAGTCTTTGGTTCGAAAGTTGTTCGAAATATTGTTTTCATTACATACGAAATTATCTTTTCTCTTATTTTCACAAATATGAATTCGAAAATCAATGCAAATAATAATATTTTAACAACATTAGTACGGGCGTATTTCGATCGAGTAGTCGTTCGTTCTATAATACATTCTCTTCATAATATATAATATATTATATTGACAATTACTTTATCGTGTTGAAATGGTCATGTCACAATGCACTATAGATTGTATGTAAGTCATTAGGAACTTCAAGTTCGAAATATATGACATAAAACAATACCAAATAATATGGCAGTAAAATAAAATAAAACATTTGCACTGTAAAAATTCCTCATATACTTTATGATTTCAATTTATGACGTTGCACTTTTATATTTCAATATTTTCTGGTGCCTCATGTTCTAAATAAAAGTTAGAGTAAACGAACATCTTCCAATATCCGTAAACAATATTTTTATAACTAATCCACACGGCTAAAAACTCACTCTTCTCATTCACGTTCATATTGTACTGCATTGGCGTTCGCTTACCTTATATAGCGTACTCTCGATACAATCCACAAGTTATTGGAATTATAGAGCTACTGTAATATGTCCCACACTTTTCGCATATATTTTCGTAGACCAAATGCCCGCTTTGCTTTATGTATGCGTTTGTCTGCAGTAATATTATGCAACACTATAAGCATATTAATATCTGCAATGATCCATCTGGACATTCGGGAAGTATTTACAGCCGACATTCACCTTGATTAGCACATCTGCAGTCACCTTGTTGATCGATGTCACATCAGAAGTTTATAGAGTTCGTCATGAAAAGGAAACATATTTTAATGAGATCACTATCAATCTCCGGGGTTTATTGGCTCATTTATGGACGGAAGTCAGCAGAAATCGTTTCATAATCGATGACATAAACGCGAAAGGGATATTGTAGCTGTAGTCGGCAGTTTACGGGGGCGTTTCGGCAACCTGCAAATTCCACTGGAAGTACTCGCTTTGCATGTTAGTGTAGTAACGCTAGACCATTAAATGCGGGAGATAGGCGCAAGGGGAAAATAATGAATACGATCGTTTACAGCGGTTGGTAATCAGAAAGCGTAGGTCGCCAAAATTAGCGAGGAAATGGGAACGCTGGATACAGTCGCGCGTTCCTAGAGGGTCCATCGTGTTGGGCCCATTCCGGAATCCAGATAGAGCTGCGAACGAGCCACGTAACCGGCGGCCTTCCTGAGCGATGGATCTAATCCAGCTGTTATCTGAGATAATTTGTTCTCTCTATCGAACTGGCTGCGGTCAACAAGCGGTTCGCGTACGCTTATAGCTTGGAGGAGATGAGAAATAAGGATTCTTTCTTTTGATTTCTCTTCATTATGGGGACATATCGTGCGTGCACATGTGAACTAAATGCTAGAGATAAAACGTTCATTGGGATCAGGAATCAAATAGATAGTTGCTGTATTTGAGAAGATAATGAGAAATGACGCATTAGGGTAAATGAGAGAGCATGCTATGAGCCAGGATTATGCCCTTAATGTTTATTACTGTTGGTTAAAGCTTAGAATTGTTCAATAGTGTGCAACTCCAACAAGGCTAGAAATTTTCAGTATGTTTAACGATATGTTTACGTCTTTGGAAGATCATTCAATAAAAAGTAATTTATCCTATTTTTCATGCCAATGTAACAATAATTTTCTGTGAATTAAGAATGTCTCGAAAGAACACAGACAAAAATTAATTTTTCATGTTTCTGATTAAATTTTCATCAATTATCGAAAAAAAGTGTGGTATCTCAGAAACAAAATTCGGCACGATCAAATTATTTAGGATAAGAGATAGAACAAATTCAAAAAAATAATATATGGGGGAAAATCGGATAATTCACGGAAAAGGTGAACGGTGATCAGAATGACAGCAAACGTCAAACATAATATGAAGCATTTTAATTGTTGTGACAACTCAAATATTGTTGCATATTAAGTAAAATTGTTTAATTCTCGTATGACTACAGTACCAGTAATTTGTTTGAGAAAGCTATTACCTGAAGTGCATTTAACTTTAGAGAACAAGAATTACCTGAAGTGCATTTAACAAGAAAACTGTATTTGATTACTTTCAGTATCATATAGGTAAAATATTTAGAAAGGTAACTACTTTGATCAATGGTCTGATATACCACATGAAAATAAAATGACGAAGAAAATGTATTGTCACAGAAGAAAAAATTAAAACTGAATCAGCTATGTTGGACACAAAAAAGTACAGACATAAGACGTAAGTAATTATAACTACTAATTGTTATCTGAACAGTGAACATTGAGGCCAAATAAAACAACAAAACGCTTAAAGATACCTCAGTTTTTAAAGTTTTTAAGACACATTCAGGGGAAATTAGAAGAAAATACAACTATGCATTTGGTCGTGATTACATATCAACCTTTACAGACGAAATACCCTATAGCAGAGATCTCGCTTCGCTCAGTCAAATAAGTGTGTTTGTATATTTGCACTTCAAAAAAGTTGTTTAATTGTAAATATACTGTTATTACTATATTTTTTAAATTATTAATATGTTAAGATTATTTTGTTCGATGTTCAGCTAGGGGCCGGAAATGATATAACATTGCCTATATTCTTACAATTCATTTTCCAGACCCATCTATTTCTTCAACATTTATCAAAAAAAGTCTATTAGAACGCAAAATATATTTCCAAAACCGTGATCGAGATGCCATTGTTTAGTAATCTTCCACTTAAGAACGTCATGGGCGCTGTACTGTTTGCGAATTCTTACCGCATGGGCCCGACCGGGCCCGTCGACATCGTAAACGAAAGCCGCGATCTGGAAAGAGAAAGGAGCTCCACGCTTTTCCTCTCCTCTATCGCTCTATCTTTCTCGCTCACTCACCTGATATCGCATAGTCCTACACGCGGTCACGCGCCGTGCCCCGTCCCCAACAACGCTCACTCTCGACCCCACAAACTAATCCTCGTACCCATCTCTCTTCAGACTCCGTTATACCAATCCCTCAGACTTCACTGCATCTCTGTCCGGCGTCCATCTCCAGTCAACACGCTAATCAGACTATATCGACATCGACTTCCAAAATCCGCCAATCTCCCATCAGTGCGTGCGCCACCATCCTATGTTATAAGCTCCACTACGTCCTACCGTCTACCCCATGTCTATTCACCCGACGTTCAACTAGTTTATGGTCCTCAAGTACCCTCTATCCATCCATCGTTCTCATCATCTATATTCACTCCCTTGCCTACTCGATCCCTTATACGACTCTGCCCCATCCATCCCGCATGGCCTCGCCTGCACTCTTACCGTTCTTCTCAGATCTATCGTCCCACCCCATCTTACCCCATACCCATAGTTATTCCCCCAGCTATATCACCTGTGATCTCGCCAACGTCCTGACATTTCTTTCGCGGTCGCTGACACTCTACACGATCATCCCTGCGATACTAGCACCTCGTCTTCTCACCCAGCCTTATGTCATTTACACTCCACATCTCACGCTACATCCGACCTCTAATTTCTCAGTTCCGCCTCTCGTCCAGCCTCGCTCTGCTGTACATTCATCGTCCACAATTCTTCGCTTCTGTGTAGCAGCGCTCGTCTCGCTGCAGTCGTAGCTGTCAGCTCTCAGTGCCTATGCGCTTGTCTTGCCGCCTAACTCCCCTTCGCCCCATTCGTCCGATGGCCGTCTTCCGGAGCCTGATCCTCTTTCGTTGCCCTACGGTTGCCACTCATTCCCTCGAATCTCTATTCGTAACCCATCTTCGTGCTGTCTAGCGCCCAACCTTTGGCTCAATATGACGCAGCAGGGCGACGACACTGGGGGCGTAGGCGAGGGCATAGCCGACCTGCGCTTAGGACGATCTCGCAGCATCGTTTAATATGCTTTAGCCGCGTCGTGACGTGCGCGTGTGCTGCCAGCCCTCACGGCCAGATGGGAAGCGCACAGAAATTGCAGTAGATGCTAGATTATAATTAATGTCATTATTGATCAGTTGATATTCTCTACAAGATAGCGTAATGCGCGCAAGCTACGCTGAGCTGAATGAATGCGATCGCTTCCAATATTTTGCGCCGCGCCCTGTTGTCATCTCTCCGAGGACCCACGCGGACCAGTACCTTTGTCCTCTCCGACTCTCCGTATCCCATACTGGACTGCCGTCGCACGTGCCAGCACCGCGAGGCCACAAGCCCGCATCATTATTATCTCCGATCCGCCCGATCTGACCTCACTGCCGCACTTGAGCTGTGAGCGAATATATCGCTACGTTCAGACAGCACTCTTCTGATCAGCGTCGGCTTCTAAAGCGCACGTGATACGCGACCGCCATGCAAAAACATCTTTGGACACCGAGCCTCGATAGACGACACTTGTGAGAGAATTACTATAGATTGAGAAATCTACTGCCTGCGTGGTACATCTTCTCGCCACTGCAGCTCTTTCCGCAGGATCAGACAGGTATAGTCTCGTAATTCGAGTAGCCGCATTTGCGTAGTTTTTTGTTTTTATCCAATGCGCTTATTCTAATTTCTAAAGTTCTTGAATGTATTTCTACTATTAACGCTCTAATGCATCTTGTGTTATATTACTTGTATCGACATCATTAACAAATATGTAGAGCGTATCGTTGATGGAAATGAGTGCAATATCAAGGATGTTTTTCATCTTCTATCTCAGATGGACAGTGAATACATTACTACAAATAGAGATCTGTGAAGTCATTGTTGCCCTTCGGAGTTTGGTGACCTTTGTCTTTTTGCATATTAATACACTGCTTGTTCACTCAAGTTCATATTTACTTAAGCTAAGTACACTATCATACGTCAGACATAGAGTATAAAATGTCCTATTTCTTAAAGTGATCATGTTTTCTGTTCTCATCCGTTTTAATCTATTTATATGCATGTAACGATGACCACAGCCAGATTGCACCATCTATTCAATGGATTGCTACAGGTTATCACATCTATAGTCGACAGTATCTTTATGATCTGATATATGATTTGTGTCATTCTATAATGACACCTAATAGTTGCTATCACTTCTATTTTATACCCAAAGATTGATCTAGCTTATTTCATTGATGCTTTTATCTTTGTGTATTATTGAGAAGAGATGGCAACACTGTGGTTTCAAAGGTTACCTATTTCTTTCTAAACTCATCTTCAGAAGTTTCTTCTCTTCCATCTATGGAAGTGTTTATCGTATCACGCTCCCGAAAGTTCACTGGAGGATTCCCAGAGACAAAGATATTAGATATGTCTTAACAACCTATATTTGTTTATATATAAAAACCACACACATAAATTAAATACTAGCTGTAGAGCTGACTGTTATAGGCTCGTTTAACCTACTATCAACGTTATCAGTCTTCATATACTCTAGATAGATAACTTTACCATTTAATGCAACCAGCATCTTTGCGTTCCTAAGCATTATATGTTTTCGAGGCACTATATACAATCAAGATTGAAGTGTCATGGCCGTATTTCTTCTTCTCGCGCCGTTCGTGCGAGCCGCCCATTGTCCAGTCCTCGCTATTTCTTTGTGGATTGTTGCGAGTTGTCGTTTGTGTGTCCCTCCTTATATTACGCTGGCATTTCTCCTCCCTCCATATCGTGTGCAGGGTAGACGTCGAAGACTCTCCTGAAACCAGCCCCACCCTGCGGCGTTCACACAGGCCTCCCCCGGCGCGCTCCACTCCGCGCCGTTCATTTCCGCGTGGTGCGTTTGCGGCCCCGGGCGCCGCACCGGCCGCGAGCACTTGATTCCCCTCCTCCTCCATGACTCCACCCCCTCCACTCCCAGCACCCCTTGCTCTCAAATCTCGCCCTCTACAATGTATCTCGCCTCAGACGTGGCCTTTCTGCCCCGCCACACCACCGCTTGACCGCCGTTGAACTATCCCTAAATTCGCACCCTCTACTGTGCTATCCCCGCCCTGCATCACACAGCACAAATCGTAACGCCAAGCACCGCGTCCGACACCCCCTCATTCAACCAACGCTGCCCACCGCCACCCTCATCCTTATAACCACACACCCTCCACTCTGCTCTATAAAACCTCCACACCTCACGTAAGACCGCCCCGCCCTTCCGTCCCAATCCGCGCTTCTACGTCCCACCCTGCTCCAATTCCCGTCCCCCATCTTCGTCCCACACAGCCCCTCGTCACCTAAAAGCCCCGCCCCTGCCCCCTATCCAGTCATCCCCCTCGCCCCAGTGTTCTCCTCTCCCCACCCCTACCCGTTCCGATCCCACCCCGCGCGTCCCACCTTTTCAACCCACCGTCCCGCAACCCGCCCACCCTCTCTACCATCTCACCCTGTCTCACCCCATCTCACCCCATCTCACCCCATCCGCTCACCCCGCCCACCCCCGTCCCCACCCTTCGTCCCACCCCGTCCCACCACCCGTGGCCCACCCCGATCCCACCCCGGTCCCAACCCCGTCCCCCACCCCGTTCCCAACCCCGTTCCCACCCCGTTTCCACCCCCGATCCCACCCCCGTCCACCCCCCGTTTCCACCCTCTCCACAACCCCGTTCACCCCGACTCCACCCCGTCTCATCTCTCCCCACCGTCTACTCCGACCTCACCCGTCTCGCCGTCTCACCCCCTCTCACCCCGTCCCATCCCTTCTCACCCTTCTCACCCTTCTCACCCCTTCTCACTCAGTCTTTCCCCATCTCACCTAACCTCACCTCTTCTCACCCCATCTCACATCGTCTCACCCGTCCCGCACCCCACTGTGCTCTGCCTTTTCTCGTTCCACCCTGCCTCACCATGCACTGCGTTGTCCAACATGAAACCTCTCCGACCTGCCACATACCCACCGAACTCTCGCCGCCTCCACATTTTTCCAGCCTTCTTCTTTCTCACCCTCCCTCACTTTCTCTTCCTCTCTCAGTTCCTCCCTCTACTTTCTTCCGTTCGCATATCGCCTCCTCCCTCGCCTTTCCCCAACCGACCACCCCTTTCCATGCCGCGACTAGAGTCGCAGCTGCGGGGGAGTCTAAAAGAGATGAGCCTGTTGAGGCCCCGGGCGCAGCAATTCGCCATCCAACTTTCGTGGATGGCGCGAGGAACACGCAATCTCGGTGAGCAGGATAGGAGTGCGACGATTCGCTGCATGATACGTGGTTCTATTTGATTTGCTAACACGTTCGTATATACAAAATTGAAAGGAAATTGGAAATGGAAAGGGGATGGGAAGATTTTAAACTTAAGGAAAATCCTTTCATATCCTGAGTTTGTAAAATAAAAAAAAATCATATCTTCATCTAATCAATCTTACAGGATAATCTAAATATAATTTCATGTCAATAATAAACAAATATAATTAAAAGTGTAAAGAAGTAGTTGCATATTTGAAAGAACATGATGCGAAATGGTGTCTCATTAGAATTTCTTGAGAGATTGATAATTAACTGTTAGTAATTAATAGTTTCGATTTAACAGTTCAGTGATTGGAAGCGGAAAGTGATCCGGAAATGTTTCCGAACATTTCGTACGTTCGTACGAAACTTTCAAAGTATTGGTTTTTAATTATCCCAATTATTTAGGTAGTTGATGAGACATAGCGTCAACTTACTTTAGAAACGAGTTATTACATTGATTCTTTTAAACCTTTTTTTCATTTCACAGAAAACTTTTATAACTTGTCTACCTGAGCTGCACTTACACATTTTACTTAAAAACATAATTATTTTCCAAATCCTCGAATACACTCACGTTTTCCTAAGGACATTTTTCATCCTATCTAACTCCAATAATTATTTTCCCTCCTTTTCAATTTACTTTTCTTTATATTGTGTGCTATTTATTCACATTTAGTTACCGTAAGTTTTTCTTTTAAATTATAGGTAATGTTATTTACCTGCAGATTAATTGCTGGCATTTACCTATAAAATTGTTATAAATGAAATTCAAATCCCTGATCAGCAACAATCTTTTGTGCCTAAAGAACAATCACTAGTGAATAATCATTTATTGGAGTATTTGTCGAATTCGTTGCATAGCAGCATCGTTTGCTGCACTAACAATAGATCACGTCCAGTGTGTGCCGTGAAAACGGTGTCAAAGACTATACCTTCATGGGCCACCTGAGAGAGTTATCTCGTGGTTTCTTCAACCGCCTTCTATTTACGTAAAGTTGACGTCCCAAGTTCACATTATGCAGAAAGCCGCTTCGTCTCAAGGAACCAGCGGTCGAACCGCTCGTTCAGGTAAATCGCTAATTATCTGGCTAATTCAAGAGAGCGTCCGAATAATGGGTAAACCACCAATTTCAATAAAACTGGAATATTAAATCCAACATCCAGATTTAGGTTTCATCTATCGTGTCTCAGGATATTGTTCCGTCAAAAAGACACAATATAGCACGGAATGACCGATTTAGTGAAACAAGCTACATTTTTGTGTTAAACAACGAAGTACATGTAATAGGCTGTTGGTTTCGTTGATTTTCCTGCGTTTTACAAGCTTATTTATGCTTGTAAAACTTTTGATTTTATTAATGAAATAAGGTGCTCATTTTACATTAAATGAAATGTAAAATTTATTTTGTAAAATTGTTTGTTAAAGACGTGTGTCTCAGTTATGAAAATAACAATTTCTTTTGGTCCAAAGTTGAAGGGAACAACAGGTCGCGTCCACAGTTCGTTCAAGGTAGTTAAGTAAATGAAGAATAATCGAGAGTTGGTTTCTCACCGCCTCTTCTAAACGTTTTGCTCATCGCTATATTTACGCACGGGGGCACGCTTTAATTAAACTTCAAAAAACCTTTTTTAATCCATATACTGAGCATATGACTCAAACAAGCACAAATATGCACAATTCAATATTAAATATTGCTAATGTGAATTCTTGTAATCGAATTGACTACAAAATTTTGACATTAATATTTGTTGCGTGTAATTTACGTGTTTTTATTTGAAATTTAGTATTAATATCGATTATGAAAATTACTATAAATATGTTAATGTCAAATTAAGAATAATTTGCCTTCGCTACACTGTTCTACTGCAGTATATAAAATTAGCTTTACTTGGCAATCCAGTGCTATTTCTTAATTAGAATTCTGAAAATCCTCCTTCCGTAGTTGTATTAATCTCTCTCACGCATCTTCGTTAAAGCTTCGTCGTCTAATATTGCATACATCTATGAATTGTTGGTGATAGGTTGAACATAACATTTACAAGGACTTTTCTTTTTGAACACACCATTTCCTAAACTAATTACCTCATGATATGCTTTTGTTGCTACTTCTTCTCTAAATTATATTATTTACAAAACAATTTATATTTTTAATGAAGCTGTAATGAATACATTTTGTTTCACGTACGTGTGAACATGTGTAACTTACAGTTTTACAATGTTTCTTGGGTGCCTCTCCGGAACATCTAACATAAGGACGAAATTTATTATTATGACACAATGCACACGGACGGTAACTCTGCACTCGACTCACATATGGGGCAGCATAATGGAGCCCCACATACGGACTCGGAGAATCGATGGTGATAATGAATATCTGAAATTATGTCTGTCACTGTCGAGGCGTGCGGAGGACGTGTTGAAGTTCGCGTGGTCTAAAAACTGAGTTTGCAACCATCAGAATTACAGCTTCCGGTACAGATTTTTGCATAAAAACAGGATATTTTGCCTCTCATTCTTGAATGTAATGAAACATAGTTCTTACACTCGAATCAGAATAAACCTTTCTCTACCTGAGAGTAGATAAAGTGGTAGCATCTGGCAACATTGCCCAAGTACACACGAGGAAGTACATACACAATATTAGTGGTTGTTGACCAAGACCAGCAGATCCTTACGACGCCATGGTATTATGGTATATTTGTAGTCTCTACACAGGTCTATAATTATAGTTCTGTTGTCCTACAGTTGGGTTTTCGAACTTCCCTGATTCTGTGTTTTGTTGTTCTTACTTAAAATTTCATCATCAGTTTTCTTTCACATTTTGTCACATTCACAGTACGTACGTTGGTACACCTATTAGATGAATGTTTTGCATCGAATCTTTTGTCTTTCCTCTTCTTTCCATTAGATTTTATTTATCTTTGGCTGGATTAGGTCAATACTTCGCGTCAGTAAAACTCGTACGGACTTATTTCTCGAATAGTGAATTCTTACAATTCGAATCTCGTTGTCTGGGCACCCTGTAGGCACATGTCGCCGCCGCCGCCGCCGCCGCCGCTGCGCCGCGCTGCGTGCCAGGTCGGTGGGCGGGGCGGGCGGTGCGGACCTCCGGCTGAGGCGGAAGCCCGGGCGCTGGCTTGGCTCTCGCGGCGGCCGCCGCGCGGGCAGCCTAATTGTTTGGCTCCGCTTCATTTGCGCTTAATGAAAACAGGCGCGATGCGCTGGCGCACCGGTCGTCCTGGCTCGTCCTCGGGCGGCCGCCCCGCTGCCGCCGGCCGGCGCCCGCCCATCACCTATAGGTGACGCTGAAGGGCATTAGTATATTGGTGCTCGTAGCACACCAGATCCCTGTCGTCACTCCGGTCCGTGGTCGCGGCGGGCGCTTGCGGGGGCGTGGGGGGCCTGGGGGCCGGGGCCGGGGGCGGGGCCCGGGGGCGCCGGCGGCGGCGGCCAAGCGGCCCCAAAGTCGCCGGAACGCCGCGAGAGGGCGTGCGTGGCGCAGGGACGGCGCCAACCTGCGCCGCCTCCACCACCTGCGCCATGTGGCGCCACCGATGGCTGGGCTACGGCTGGGGGGAGACCGCCACCTCCGCCGCCAGGGTCAAGAAGAGCGGTACGTCCCCACGACTTCTGCGAACACGCTTGCTCTCTTACCCGTCGTAATTCGGAGATACTTTATAAGAACCTTTGATACACTCATACTTATACAAGTATACTACTTGGCTACTGCTGACAACATATCTGCCCATGCAGTCAATTCGTCAAAGCGTTTGTTTACTTATCTCACTTGTAAATGGTTTTGTCACTATCTCTTGCAATGCCAACAATGTAGTGAGGTTTTTTGTTTCGCAATCTGCCGAACTGCCACCGTCTTAGAGTAACTCCTCTGTGCCAAGAAGGGTTGGGGAGGCGAGCTCGGAGGCCTATCCATGATTTTTGTGATTTTGTTTGTAGGTATAAATATTTTTAGAAAGCTGAATATTATTTATATTGTTTATGATGTTTTTAGCCAATATTCTGCAACTTATTACAAGTATGTATTCTCCCTTCCTTTTGGTAATGAACGGAGCCTTGTGTGTCTTGGTATTGCTAGGGATATGGTGACTTCACAATGCCGTGGCAATACCCTAGCAAAAGGGACACGTATCGCGTGCGATCTTTTCTGCCCATTATTTATCTTATCCTACCCTTTACTTACCACACTAACATTTACTACCACACATGCTGGGAGACCGGAGTTGTTCCTGGCCGAGACTGTACCCCGTAGTGGGACAAACCTGGTTGAGGAAAAACCATGATAGGTCGGTCTCCATCCAGCTCTCACCATCCAGCGGGGGAAGATCGCCACCACTCCGAGCAAAAAATATGCACTACACTTACAGGACTAATGACCGTAGCATTTGACGTCCAGGAATCACTAATCAATCAGAAAAAGCATTCGCTGAGTAGTGAGCGACTGCTCGGCCAAAACCTAGTAGTACTCGGCAAATAGTCGTTTCTTTTGTTTTGCCATAAAAAACCGTCATGTTGTGGGTAGGGCGAACTCTGAGTGTTTGACGTTAAACAAATACCAAGCAAACCATCCTCACTACTCGGGAATTGGCGAGAGGTCTCTCGGTAATGTTAAACTCGTCTTTTATGCAAACTAAGGGAGAACCCATTGTAAAACACTCAGACGATCCTTTGGTCATTGCATCGCTGGAACGGCGATTCAAATCCCCTTTCATCCATGAAGACTTTGTGGATAATGCGGTTTTGCAGAAAGGTTTCCCGGGAATCACCTTTTACCTCATCCTCAGAATGCACTATTCTCCATCATTCGAGCATAATCTTTTATCACCCTTCCATAAAAACTATTCCTATCTCGTGTGCCGAAAAGTTAAAGAACTGAAAATCAACAAAAAAGGTATACAAGGGGTTCAAAGCTGCGCATCCCCGGACGTTTGACAAGACTGCGTCGCGCCATTCGTGAATCCGTCACCGCTGCTACCTGCGCCATTGTTTTCACAAGGAGAAACAATGAAATGGGGCAGATTCTCAGCTGGTACAAACCAAGCAGCCCATCGCGGCTTGTTCAAGTATTCAATTTCGTGATTAAGGGAGGGACGTCATATATTCATCATTTATTTGAAGACGACATTTCCCTTAAACTGCTACAACCGTACCTCTCCAGTTTCATAGTTCGAGAAGATTAATCTGATCTGCTCATAACAGATAAGATGTCGTTCAATGCAAAGCCAACACACTATAATGAAGCACTTTTGTGTAAGTCGGTTGTAATTTACGCCTGAGCTTTTTTAAACGTTTCATTTCACAATTACTTTCAATTCTTTTTAAGTTTAAATAAAGTTTAAATAAAGTTCAAATACAGTTTAACTAAAGTTTAAATAAAGTATAAATAAAGTTTAAATAAAAGTTTAAATAATAGAATTTGTTGTTTTGAATGTAGTCTTTTTTTAAGAAAGGCAATGATATACAGAAACATAATATTTTAATGTATTATCTTACCAAAATGTCCTTAATAATGCATTAGCATCAATATAGTATTGCAATTCATTGAAGTGTATTAAAACGACAATGGTAATAATACATTTTCCTACTGAATTTGTCTCTTTAAGAACCCTACCGTCAACTTTCCGCGGACTTAACTCGTCCGTATCACTCTCCCTTTGCGATGAGGAAAGTTATTAAGTACACATCTTTTGAGTCCGCCGCCGCTCCAATTAGTAGCGCTATGTGTGCATCTTGGCAATGGTGGTGTGCCAAACGCGCTCCGGTGGTCGCTACACAGACCACTACTGCACTCACTGCGACCGACTCCTCCATTTAGAAATCTCCCCTCCTCGTCACAGCGTGCTCCATTCATCAATCGCCGAGGTTGCGATCACCACAGAATTGCGGCTCGCAAACTTATTTTCCGCACTCTTCATGACATTTTCTCTTATTCTGACTCAAATATGTCGACTGCGGCAACACAGTGGTTTTCAAACCATAAGGTTATGGGTTTTCTTTCCAGTATGCATGTTGTCAAATTGTGGTTGTGAAGTGGAATGCAAGAGCAAACCCCTATAAATGCCCCATACCTGATCAGATCAATCATTTCTCATATCATCCCCGATTTTTCATGCTTTTATTGTTGTGCTTTGAGAAATAATAATATTCTTGACACCATGTCTATTTTTTTGAATTTCAGAATTATAATTTGTTTGCTAACACATGAAGAAAATCTTCAATTCTTTCATTTACAAATTTGTATATAATTGAGGACATTTTTTTTCGGTTTACTTAATTTAACTTTTTACCTTGACAACATTTTGTCAATTAGTCTTGCAGAATCTGTAATAGTTTTTATGGAAACCCGGATAAATATAGAGTATCATAACACTGAAGATCCATTGAAATCACAATTTATATTGATTTAGTGAAAGAGAAAATAATGAGTTGTATATCTCACCGATATTACAACTAGTTTTCAGCATTTTCTTCAGAAGGAAGTACCTCCAATTTCTGAAGTCACTGATTCGAAATTATCGTCAAAATAGCCTTAATCTACTTCCGATTGGATGCTTCTCTTTACTAAATGAGTATCATCCCTTACCATTATCGTTACTTGCTATTTTCCATAGCTATTTTCCTACCACCACAAGTCAGACGTACTATTTTTCCAAAGCCGTTCTCATGGCTTTCACGTCATGGCTTTCAATGTAGTCACTACATTGTCAACAACCGAGCCTCAGAAACCCAACAGAACTGTCAACGCTGTCGTCTCCTCCAATACCGCCTCCCTTCTAAGTAAGAGCGTCGCTGTGCAATGGCATGATTTGTTGTCTCCATTATCATTATCTCTGCCGCACCCCTCATTTCTTACCACGCCATCATCACAACCACTACTCTTCTCTCGTCACCACCACCCCTGCCGTCACTGTCACTTCCGACGCTTTCGCTACCGCTTCGCTTCTAATGTCAAGCCTTTCGCTGTCTTATTCATCCTCTCTGACTATTCTGAACGTAACTATGTCCTCCACCATCCTTCAAACCATCATCAACAGAGCCAGACTAATCGCAATCACCATCACCATGAACGTCAAGCATCGCTTTGCTACCAACACTTCGGCTGCCATCGTCGTCCTCCCCCTTTCCAATCATCCGATCCTCCATCATTATAGGTCGTCCCTACCACTACACCAGAACTTCCATCGCCGCCGCCCTCACCATCACCGCCTCCGCTTTCGCCACCACCATCACCGCCGCAACCGCCACTGCCAAACTA
>BOPP01000006.1:8734210-8753290 GCA_017312745.1 Gryllus bimaculatus
TTTCTGCATGCTATATTATTTGTCGTACATAAACGCTAGGTGCTTTCTGTAAAATATAGAATGAAATTTTTAAAAAATGTTATTATTATTATTATTATTATTATTATTATTATTATTATTATTGTTTTATGTGATTCTGTGACTGGATAAAATCTCAGGATTGAAGTACCCGTACGACTTTTGCCAAGTACGGCTTTTGTTCTTTGCGGTGTCGAGGTGCGGTGTGTATTATTATTATATATGGAAAGTTCATGCAACTGCACGTTTTAGTTAATAGTAATTTTTCCTTGGAATTTCAAATATGTATGTTTCATGGAAAAATATTGAAAATAAGAAAAAAATGTTTTAACGGCATATTTTGCATATTTAGAGCTTTTTGGCATATAAATGAAATATTTTGCATATTTTTCGCCTTTTTGCGTAACAGAAACCAAAGTTCTGAATTTCCACGTAAAATATATTTTTTAACAGAAAACATTAACTTTTTTATGCTTCAAATACGTTAGTACAATGCATTTCAGACAACTGACGGCCAATGCCGCCGAAGTAATATCTGCTGTCATCGGTTGTCATCAGTTTATAAAGAAGATAAAGAATTGAAGGAAAACCATAGTAGATGCACTTGCAATTACTCAGGAGGCAAGGGATAAATTCGATCTAACTCCAAGTAAAATGGGGAAAGCAAATAGGAAGAAAACAAATGAAGTTTTTGGAAAGAATCTAGGGCTTTAAACTTTCCAGATAATTGGTAAATTCTTGGAAGAAAAGAATGTTTATTCTTCCAGACAATGTATTGACCACAACCATTGTCTCCCATAACATCACGAGATGTCGAAATAATATTTTCTCCGTACAAAAATGTATTTTCTGATAGGAGGCACTCCCTAACAAAAATCTTGGGGCTTTCTATGTTCTTTATGCGAAATAAAATGTGCAGAAGTAGATACTAATATGTTTTTAATTTACATATTCCCTGTCTCTAGATGGCAAAAATATGTAATGCCATTGTAAAATACAGTTTTGTGACCAAACGCTGCATATCTTAACAATTACTGTACATATTTCAACATATAACAAACTAAAAGTTTGCATGCACTTTCCAGCTCTAAATATTATATAAAACATGTCAAAAGACAAATTAATTAAGGTATAAGAGAGATGGATCCGAAGGAGGTTCTTGGGAGTGCTATTTGTAGTTGTTATTGTGTTGTTGGCAAACTTGGGTTTTAAAAATAGAGCGAACAATTAGGTCCAAAATGTCTTGAATCTATCTCATTTTATTGGTATTACTTATTATTTTATTGCAAGACAGTGTTTAATGAGAATATCTAGATATTTAACTTTAACTTATTTAACTAGGTTTTTCCAAATATAGTTACTAATTTATGAAAACTTACGCCGTTTTCCCAAAACAAGTTTCTCCTAATATGTCTCATATATGGGACAATATATACATTTTTGAGACATGAAATGTTGAATTGTGACTGACATGTAATCCCTCACGCGCAATAAAAAGCCATACCTTTTTTTTCGATTTAACGAAAAATATTTTGCTCAGTGTAACATCATCCACTACGTAGTAACAAAACTCAACATTGTAGTAATATTTTTTCTATTCGAGTGTTCATTAATTCGTAATTTCATTAATTCTGACAAATTGGTTTTAGATGTTCAGTAACAGGACAAGCTATACGATGAAAATATTTGAGCACTCTGAGATAGATAGATATATAATACTTTAAAACAGCACATTTTCACCTGATTTCTCGCCAGTGTAGCAGTAGATTTCTACTGCGTTAAAATTATGAAAATAGAATATCTACCATCAATGAAACTAAAAATAGGTAGTACGAGAAATAAAGATACATCTATTGAATATCAATCTTCAGTATCTGCTTTGAGTATTCCTTCCATAAATGAAGCATTGTCGAACCTAATTTCCCAGAGCAAGGAGGAAATTACCTTCTCTATGGCCACATTTGCACACTTCGATTGCATTATTAATAGCCATAACTCAACCATTGTACATTTAACTGCATTGCCTCATGACTTAGAAACAAAGCAAACATTTCCATACAATGTAAATCAAGTCATTCAATATTATGGATCGAGGGCACGTGGAATGTTTTACGTAATATTTGTTGAATAAATATCTTTATTTGTATCGTTTGAACATTACATTTCACATATTACTCCCAAAATGAAATTGAAGAAATTATTGAAAAATATTGTTAGGACTAAAGTGATTGTTTTCTTTCATTTGCCCAAAAATTAAGTTTTAACAAGTTAAAATTCGATTTTAAAATTTGAAAATCACCTACATACAAATATTTAACATAATCATCTGTAAAAGTAGTTCAAATACATACACTAGGATATATCCAATAACATTTATTAATTAAAGTATGTAGGAGTTTCAAAACTCTGTAGATCTCAAACGTATTCACATTACATTTCATATTATATTTCCTTAAACCTAATTGATGACAGATTAGACTAGTAATATTTAAAGTAATCAGACACAGATGGCGTTTTTTAAGATGTATGAAAGAAAATGAGTGTAAAGGTTTTAGAAAAACAACTACTTGTCTGGAATAAATGTTGAGTTGCCTATTTGCTATTATTAGAAGTTATAAGAATTCAGTTTACTAAAGAAATGTTCATCCTGTATTAGATGTATTAGAAAGTACTGCAATAGCACATATATTCATGTATTTTTTGGAATATTTAATTAATGTTGTATTATATCTTCGTGGGATATTAAAAAGTACAGCTTTAACTTTTTAAGAAGTTTTTCAAATTATAAACTTATTTTAAATTAAAAATTATGCATTTTTAAAAGTAGCTTATTTACTTTTTGCATCGGCGTTTTGCTTTCTTTGCTTATAAAAAGCTTAAACATATTTTATTCCCAATTCTTAATGTTCACCTCGTTTCATAATTTAAAATTATGCTTGTTTTAAATTTTTTATTTTAATTTTTTTCCAATTATTTCAAATTTTGTTTAATAAAAATTTTGTTAATTTGGAATTTTGTAAAATTGCCATTTTTACTTAATTTTATTCAAGAAGAAAAAATTAAAATATTTTGCGCCAGTTCTCATAAATGTTTCACCCCGCCCTAATAATTGCTTACGAGTATGTACCCCCAGAAATTGAAGTATCAAAAGAGATAAATTGATAAATAGCAAATTAATAAATAGCAATGCCAGGTAAATTGATAAATATCATTTTTTGGGAAAGAAGTGATATGATTGAGGTGTTGGCGTTTTCACAAATAAATGGTCGTACTGATTTTTTGAAGAAAAAAACAACTCTTTTTGTCAATTAGGGATCTCTACCAAATATTTTTCCGTCGAAATATTGACATCCTCTTTTTGTTGCCTTATTATTTATCTTGTGAATACTATGAGAATACAATATACGAGAAAGTAAAAAAATAAAACATTGTGCAAAATACATACATTCACTATATAATTGATGTGAGAAGCTGTAGGACGCAGAAAAATCGCTATTATTTTACTCTGAACTCATCATTCGAGGAGAGAGCTGCTTGGATCCGTAAGCAAGCGCCAGCAAGAGCTTACTGCGGCGAATCTTTGGACGTCTATCCTCAGCCCTCACTCCCACCCCACCCCCTTCTCCTCTCTTCACGCCCTGGCGCTCGCTCTTTCTCCTCAATTCCGCGTTAATTTAACCTCCGAATTAGAAAAGACGAATCATTTTAATTCGACCCACGAATTACATACGACGCGCAAGCTATTTTTACATCTCGTGGCCCGAAAAAGACGGCCCGCCACACGTCGAGAGTTGTGCGTCATTTGCTGAGAATGCGACTCCGCGGCGGGTCGCGCGTCTGAAGCGAATAAGGCCCATCGCTCATTGCGACGTGTGCCGTTTGGGGCCCTTTGGTGCCCATGGTGGCGGAAGATGTGGGGTGACTGCTTCACAGGATATTTGTTATTTATTAATGCCAATACGAAATTAGCCGGTTTAGAAAATTGTAACAGAGTTAAGGGAATATTAAAACAGGTGTGAAAATTGATTATAACAGGGTTTGTTCCGTTTGAAGATATTAAAAGTATGTGGGTTAATTAAAAAGAATGGAATTAAAATCTTTAGTACCTTTTTTCTTTATCGTAAACTCATATTTAAGTGATATTCGTTTCATAAACCAGCAAGTTCAGCAATATTGAGATATAATCCCAATTTTTTTGTGAGAAATAACAGTTATCTCAGCTTGCAGCCTTAATATTAATTAATACGTTCATGATAACCAATTAATAAATCAATATTAACCACTAACGATTTTTTCTAGTCCTATGAGAATGTAAAATTGGAGTTATTTCAGTGAAATAGTGTCCCCCATTTCTCTCACAGACCTTTATGACAAGAGGGGTCGAGCAGATGTCACATCGTCATGTGCCGAAGAGCTGGCGCTGACACCGGCACGCGCTTTCAGATGCGTGGCCAAACGACGCCTGCCAAAGTGTTTCTCATTACAACTTCTAACAGGCCCAGAACACGAGGAGCCGAACGAGATACAGTGGTGTCCCGTGTGACTCATTCGTTTTACTCAATGGAAGCAGCACATTCCTTACTTTTAATGTACAATAGGTGTCCTCTGTACTTTTATATAATACTATGCATTCATTTCATTCCTTAGAAGTTTTGTATATCGTGTCTCCAAATACGTTAATAAGGCTGGTTTTACGGCAAGTTCCTCTGTTGTAATATTCAGGCATATTTTGTGGCTATCAGATGCGAATTATGTTTCTTTCAATACTTGAAAAAATTAAGAAACAACTTCGTGGAGATTTAGAATACTAATTTTTCTCTAATTTCTTTCTTTTCTTTCTTCTAAAAAAGGGGTCCCTGAGGTTGTAGTCGCTTTCAAAACGTTGTATTCTTTGTCATTATAGTCATTTCTTTCAAAATCTTTACCTCTTATCACGTTCTTATTAAAAAATTGACCTCCTCAATGCATTTTTCTAATAATTTCTATTTCTTTTTGCAAAAAAATACAGATTTTGACTTGCAATATTGCAATGATGTCTCGCCCGTACTGATATGACATTAAGAAAATGACGTTTAGTGTGTTCGATTCGTTTTATGTTATCATTATTGTAAAACACATTTCAATTACGCATAGTTTTGCGTCATCATGTGAGATTTGTGAAAAATTAAGCAAATACAATTAGCTGTTCGCCGGAAGAAATTCTGTGTACTCGCCAACCGAATGCAACGGAAAGCCTCTTTCAGGATTGCACGTTTGTGGATGAAACATCAATACATCTACGAACAGAAGAGGCAGGATATATAAAAACGTATCAACTTCCAACAACGGTGGAAAGCAAGCAGGGATTATAAATATCGTCACGTAGTGTTCAGAACAGGTCAGTTGATTTCCAGACATTATGAGTACAATGTTTAAAATTATGAAATTCTCAGGTTAAACCAGAAGCTGGTGCAAAATCTGCTTTCGTTTTCATTTGATTAATCTACCGATTTTAATTTTTCATCTATAGTTGTCAATCGGTTAATTTCATCATATTATCTATGCCCCGGAGTCATATGAATAGGCGTTCTTCACTTTATAATACGTATTTCAAACTCACGAAGTATATTTTTCGAACACAACTATGCCGGATAACACAACGATGCAGGGCAGTTCCGCGAAAGACATACACGATCTGCCTAAGACATGAACATACTTTTCTTTTGGAGGGACTGAGAGTTGTTTGAAACAAACAGGACGCGTGGCTCATCGCCAGCGCCCCTGCGCGAAGATCCTTCAGAGGAAGCGGATGTGGCGGCAATTTTCTCGTCAAACTGCTGCACAAATGCGCGACCTCGCTACCCATGACTCCCATATAAACACTGAAACCGCTTGTACGCTGCTTCTCATGTGTGGCTATACTTGATACTCCTATCAAGTGTATCTCTTTGCATATCTGCCTTAGCGTTGCTTTGAGGCAAACCGAATTGCGTATGTTTTTGATAGACGAGTCGGCTGATTTTATCTTAGAGACGAAGAGGAAATGTGGAAGCTTATATTGCAGTATTTGCAAAATATGAAACCTCAAAAGAAATTTTATTGCTGCGATTGCACTGTACATATTTTGTTGCAAGAACTAAGATAAGTCAGTGCTGGAATATTTGGGAAGATTATGAGCCAAATCCATCCAAAATTATTTTATTTTCAACTCATTTATTACTCGTTCTTTACACTGGATTGTTTATACTACTGTACACCAAGTAGTGTTTGAAGATTGGAATACTGTATACCAGCTCTTCATACACTTTTCTCTTGACCATATTATTTTCCAACAATATCTCTAAAAAATGAAAAAGTTCCCGAATAAATAATTAATAAACAGATAAAAGCTATATGCAAATTAATGTAGATGACACAGTATCATAATATCAGAGTGGAATTCCAATATTTTAAACAGTCTATTAATTTGCCATTTGTGGAATTCGATCTTGTATGGCCAATAGCTTTATGGTTCTTAGCTACTTTTCAATTAAGAAATAAATGTGTCTGGTACACTATTGATTCAAAAAATCACATGTAAAAGTAATAATGTATAATCAATAAAAATTTTCTAAGCACTTCACTCACACATATGAATAACACTAATCTACCGTTTACTTTTTCAGAAAGACTAAATATATTTTTGTTAGTAGTAGTATTTTTTCAAGTAATAATACCTATTCATTAAGAATAAACCATTCGACAAAAGGGAGTGAAGGAGAGTGTAGCTATATGTTCAGTTCACTTAAAATAATAGAAGTGTGTAATAATTAATTCGGTAATTGAAAAAACTGAATTTCACGTCATGTAAAAGGTGCCACAAGATACACACAGTAGTTCCTGCTTTTAAATATATCTGCAATATATAGCAATCAATGTTTGTTGGTTCGTGTTCAATGCGCTGTAGTACAGTACATCCCATTGCAATAAATCTTTGTCAACTTACCGCTAGTTCTTGAGAAAAGGATATAGGCATACTACAATTATTGTAACACCACTTGATGGCGTTGCAGTTAAATGCAATTCGCAATCCACCTTAACTTCATTTGATGCTGGAATTGCCGGGTGATGCGGGGCGAAATCGAGAATGGGAAGAAGAATGGGCAGTGCAAAATGGAGAAAGAAGAGGGAAAACGAGAGGGGGAAAAGAAAGAATGAGGAGGAAAAAGAGAAAGAGAGGGAGAAAAAGAGAACGAGGAAGGAGGAAAAAGAGAACGAGGGAGGAGGAAAAAGAGAAAGAGAGGGAAAAGTGAAAGACAGAAGGAAAAGAGAGAAAGAGAGAGAGAGAGAGAGAGAGAGAGAGCGAGAGAGAGAGAGAGAGAGAGCAGGACAACGTCTGCCGGGTTCTGTTAGTTATACTCGTGTTAAAAAACTCGGGCCGCAACAATGTTATTTTAATAATTCAAAATAGAAATGTAAAGTTAAATATATGTAAATAGACAATTATTTTATGTTAAAGAAAACATTCAAGAATACAACGTTGATTTGAATTATATTTGATAAGAAGATGAGAATGCTGATTTGTAACAAAGGCGGTGGAAAGTAATAAATTGTTGAAGTGTTTAGAAAATAGTTTAGTCCAAGTGTCAATATTATTTAAAATTCAGGGGCAGATGTGTTATGATGTTGTTCGATGAACATTATTTACATAAATTTCTCATGGCCAGTTGTACGTTAGGTGCTCACAAATCGGAGAGCAAAAAAAATAAATTTGTTTTTGCTGAAGACAGAAAAACAAAAAATATTATCTACCATAAAGCACTTGAATAATAAAGTCAACAAAATATATTAAATATTACTCATACTTCTCCTTTTTATATCATTCAATTTCATAAAATGTATTATCGACAATAAAAATAAATTTCATTTTTTACCCTTCCTTCTTAAACAAGATAACTTTCTTGTTGTGAAAACACGGATATAAATAAAATAAAATGAACTCTTACAAACATCAAACAATATTTCTACAATTATTTCTTCTGCAACAGAAAAGCGCCAGATACCAGCTAGTACGTATATAATATACGTACGTATAAATATACTTCAACAGTTTTATTGGACCTCGATGATGCTTTAGGTTAGATTGAAATGTCAGTGTCCCCACATGGCACGACGAGTATCTTCCGAGCCAAATGCTGGTCGTTCTTCCTACATGACTTCTGACGCCACTGCCTATGTCTCAGGCTATAAATCTATTTGCGTTGTCCATCAATTACTGTTGAGATACTATTGGAATTCACAATTATTAAGATTTTCATTAACTTATAGATTTACGTGATTTGTCTTGTTTCAGAGCATAGAAAACTACTTCCAAAAGACTAAACAGAATTTGCGTTGCAATTAGTTTCTAAGAGTTAAGCTTTTATTAGCATTTAAAGATACATCATAATAAACCTATAAACGTTGTAAAAGGTGTTTCAGAAAACAAATACGATAAACGGAAACACGTACATCATAGTATTGTGGAGAATGTACTATTGCAAGGAGCAGAGATGTGGTTATTACAAAATCAATTAGAAACGGAATTAGGACTGTATAAGTGGCTTTTAGGAGGAGATATTTAAGTAAAAATAAGAAATAGAAGAAAGAAAACAAATTTTGAATTCTGCTTGATTAAATATGCTACATTAAAAATGAAACAGAAGTGAGAAATATATTCAAAAGACGACGGTGTATTCGGAGTTAAGGAAAATCTCTGCGTCGGCCACCAAAGTGCGTACCTGGAGTAAATCAGCGGTAGATAGCGGCAGAATCACGAACCTGAATCCCTCTGCTGTGTTGAGCAAAACCAGCTTTTCTCTCTTGATATACGTATTTTTGTAGACATAACTCACAATTCAAAGGACAGTCGCCTGGCTGTGATGTTCTTCATTATAGCAACTCTCGACCATATTTGATTTAGTCTTGGATTCAATCAAAGATGGTCACGAATTGCAATCTTAAACTTGTAACTTTTGGAATTCGAATATTTGTAAGAATTTTTTAGTTCTTGACCACTGATTTTGTAGAACCTTGAATTACATTATAAAAAAAAAATTTATTGCAGCGATAATTCATCACTATAAATGTGAAGTTCATCGTCTCTAAACCAATGCCTCCCTGCGATATAATCGCTTTGGAATTCAGCGCTTAACTTGTCATCGGCAGTTCTCCAATTAGCCTCAGTCAGTAAACAACGTGCAGACATGTGTCGCCTAACAATGCGGCCATTTGGCACGCTATAGACGTAGCCGCGTTGCGATACGGCCGGCTTGGCGTGGCTCGCGGGCCATAAACCAGTGTACCGCGAGCACAACACTATTTTGGGAGCTGCGGTGCTTTGAGAAAACCTCTAAGCCGTGAAAGCAATCAGTGATTCTTGCGATTTTTCGTTTCGCAAATATGTTAGTTTGGTAAACAAAAACAGTGGAGATATGCGCTGCGAAATAAAGGGGTAACTATTTTTAGTAGTGATTAAGACTTCATAGAGAAGTCACATATTGCAGTTCTGTTATTATACAAGGCAGCTAAATAGCAAAAACTAAAGCAGATTTCATCTATCCTATTAAAATGTATTAATGAAGGAACAATTTTAAAATGAATATTAATACCTTTACTTTAGCTTTCTCGTGTTCTTTTTACTTCAAAAGTTTAATTTTCTCTAATCTAATAAATATTTATTAATTTATATATTAAATGTTTCGTGTTTTTACCAAACATTTTCTGTAGGACTACATGTGTGTACATGTCCGTGCTAACCCCTTACACTTATTTCATATTGCTACGATGACATTTCTGGTAAAAGATTTTTTCAGACAATTTCAGTAAATGCAAATTTTTTATTAGCCAAACGGGTGCCTTCTTTTATATTTTATTCATATTTGTGACCAAACAATCTCACCAAATCAAATCAAACGTCACTTATTCGCACTACATCCGAAATATTGGATTGAATAAAAAGAATTTCATAAAAATGACATAGTGAAGAATTATAAATTTTGAATAACCATTTATGAAACATACTTTTACTAAAAAATCTGTTTCTTGAAAATGGGAAAAACAATTTGCAGAAATTGACTCTCCCTGAATGAAAAAATTAATTTCAACGCCCCATTCTTTTAAGGTCGTTGTAAAACCTTTTGAAATTTTATATCATCAAATATGACTAGTTTTGAAACTTTTTGGTGATTGTCAGGCATTTTACCATACTTTACAGAAGATTATCAGGTATAAGTTGAAAGATTGAAGAAAATCGATTAATAGACCTGTTATATATTCTTCCTGATTTACAATAGAATTTATTTTGACATAGTTAATTAGTATAAAATTATTTTTGTACCTTTGAACTATAATGTCATTTTTCACAAAACTTACATTAAAGCATAGTAATATATCAGGTTTTCTCAATAAGTGAATGAAAGCTCTAAAAATACGTTTGATAATCTTAAAATAACTTTGAAGACTAGTGAAGATCAATCTTAACACATAGCTGATATCTCCAATTTGACACTGAATGCAAATATACTTTAACCATTCCATAGAAGTTGATGAGTGTGATTTCCAATCATTCTAATTGGCAGAGTATTTTGGCTCAGTACTATCTTTCTGTCGGTGAATTACTTTGGTATTATGGCTAATATCTCGCATAATAGTTTTTCAAACTACCCTTTCTCGGAAAAGTATTATTTTAATAGATTGCTAGCAAAACAACTGTCTTACCTAAAGAATTTTAACCTAATAAGACCCGTCCAAACTGATGCGATAAAAGAAAAGAACCAGAAAGATGGAAATTTTGAGGTCGGATGTTCTTTGAGTGAAACATAATTTAATATTGTTAATAACCTGTTGATATTTTATACACATATATTTATTCACAGCAATCAAAGAAAAAAAGAAAAAAATCAAAATTTCACGAATATATAAATAAAATTCATGATTGACGAAAAAGAATGAAGAAGTTCCATCTGCATTCATTTTGGATCCGGCTGATGGTCGAGGGACTACACCGGGGCGGGCAGCAATTGCCTCGGGGACACTCATAGTTCCTTCGTCTCTCGCCAGCGGTCTTCGGAGGGCGAGATGAGTTGTGCTGCCCCCGTTGCCTCACGCTCTCGCTTTCAATTTCAAGTATCCACATTATCCACGAGATCTTCTACAGTATCCACAAGTAAGAAGACGGTACGCTGTTCTATTTAATAATTAATTTGTTAAAGAATTGTCACCCCGTCCGGGATTCGAACCGGGTCTCCTGGTTTACACCCAGTCGCTTTAACCACCAAGGGGGGACAATCCTTTGAGCAAATTTAATTATTAAAATATTTTTTTTCTCAGTAACAAGGTCACAACTTGATATCCTTTACGGCTACGGAACATATTTCCGAACGCACACGCATCCAAAAAAGGTGACAGGGTGATGACAATAATATTAGTTCTATTTAATGTATTTAATTTTCTGCGGAATATCTGCCTACGAGCACGGATTATACCATTATGCAACACTTACTATGTGCAACCAATATGCCAAGAAGCTATAGACAGATTTTGTGAAGTTCGTGTCAAAACCTATTTTTTTTAAATATTGTCCCGTTAATATATCTGCATAACGCAACCCAAAATAGGAATGAAAAGGTAATCTTAATAGTCGCCGGTCGTTAAAAAATTAACAGCTGCCGGCCGTTAAGGAGCCAGGTGATCTTCAAACTATTTATTAAATTTCGAAAACAGATGACAAACAACATAAGTAATATACGCACACACAACACAAATAATACTTACAAAAGTACTCTTGAATTAAAGTATTTTTATTTTTAGCTTATAATGTCTCATTATAGTAAATTTGAATATTGAATGAACTATTATTGCTAATTTCTAGTCTTCATAAGAGGTTGATGGTGCTGACATCGACACGCTTGAATCTCTTGCATGCAACCTCCTCGGTGCTAAATAACTGTTTAGAAATTTTAATTATTTTCTATACCGATTGCTCCATATATTTTTCTACTATAGAGGAGGACTTCCAACCTCCAAGTTCTTTCAAAAAGAGCAGATCGCCACCGCTGACGACTAGCATTGTGGCCGATTATGGTTGTAATCAATGCTCTGATTAGACTTCAAGAGAGTCTAATTTAAAAAAATGTCCGTATGTTTTGTGGAGTGCCTCCTTTTGAGTGTATACCCACAGCTTTAGTGCATTTCTCAATCTACGATACGTCTTGTGTCTAGATTACATGAACGTATGTTAGCATATTCTTTAAACAAATCATATGTATTGAATGGAAGAGCGTCTTTGGATATTACAAACATATTTTTTGTTTTAGTGCAATTCAGTGTAACTATTACTCCGTTGTTCGTGGTGTCTATATCATCAATAGACAACGACACCAGTTCATCTCTGTGACATATCCTCAAAACACCAAAAATTACAATAACTTTCTTAGGTAGTCTTTTGCCTCCAGTACAATTTTTCTAAAATGTTCTTACGATAAAATCTTGGCCTTCTTGAACTGTCGCGTCTGAAACAACAATCCTATCGATATGAAATGGACGATGGCGTTGTACGCCTACGTATTAAAAGCAAATGTGCGTCTTATTTATATTAGTTTTCTTATAAGAAGATGGTATTACGAAAAGTAATTGAAAGACACACGGACGATATCGCAAATATCAGACTTGCTTAGTTATTAACCTGGGCTATATTTCGCCTCGGTTTACAAATATCAACCGCGTCTGTTATTAGATGTTTATTGGCCTAATAACGTTAATAACTACAACGGCTGTTACAACTGGCTTGTTCAAATGCCCCAAGGCAACAACTGCTACCACTGCAAGGACCTTAACCGAAAGATTCTAGGATTTGAGATCCGCTAAAGGCGCATTTTCGAAACTAACTAGAATGCAAGGTCGAATTTAGCCGTTGGCTGGAGAAGTATTCTAGCAGTCGACTGCTCTCATCGATAGTTTTCTGCTTCACCGCTAAATACCAGGCGAATCTAGGAACAGTACCCTAAGAAACGGATCACGGACCATGCGCAATCATTCATTCCTCATTATTGTCCCCTTACTCATACACACCAACACTAACACATATCGGGGGATAAGTCCAGAGCTTAGAGTTTGTCTCGGCTGGCGGTGCCCAGCTGACGAAGGTACATGCATGGGAGAAACCCCTGCATGTGTATGTCGGAGACGGATCTCACGTTCCGGAAAGGGAGGAACACTGCCGTCTCTAAGGACACGACCTGCCTTACGCTTGCGATACTCTTGATCAAAGTCGTTGACATCAATCTTTAAAAAAATGAATGCGGAAGATCTGAGCAAGATTCTTCTTCATAACACAATTTGTTTCTTAGTATATCATCTTTTGACTTCATCGGTTTCAATTATTCATCGTCAACTCTTTTCTCTTACCATTTGATATATTTTATGGGCATTCCTTATAATTAATTGATTTCTCTTTATAATTGTTTTTCCTAAAATTTGTATTGGGAATGTAGATTTTCCTCTTCTTACTATTTCTTGGTGCTTGCAAAAACGTGTGAAAATGTATGCTTCGGAGACTCTATTTTGTTATTAGCATGATTGCAGTGTATGAGACAAACATACCGAATGTTTCAAATTTGTTTCAATTACCAACTAAAAAAGTATTAATGCAAATGCGACAATGCCCACAGAAAAGAAAAGAAGACACAATGATGAAATAATGAAAGAGGTTCTTCGACACATCGCTAAAAATGAGTCAATTGCTGTCAAGCCACAACGCAACAATCTCAAATCCGTCAGACCTAGTACGCAGCACTGTAATCGCAGTAGTACAGCTACTGCCCCTCAACGACTTCGTAATGCTGGCCACGCCAGACCTCGCAACCATCCTCCAATCCGGGGCGATAAACTAATGAGCGCATTACGTCGTCAACGTATTCGCAAGAACTCTGCCAGACCTCAGACGCAACACAGAAGCCGGGTTGAGAAAAAATCACCAACCACGCAACGGCAACGCAGCTCAAGCGATGCTCAAACCGGGAAACAAACGAAACACGAAAGTCGCAAGGAGAGGGCGTCTCAGTCACATCAGCAAATACGATGTAGCAGCAACACAGGGTCTACGCAGCGACGGAGGCGATGCAGTCGTGATTCATTTCAATCACAACGGGATAATGGAATCTTGTCATCATCGCAGCGACGACATCGCGGTTCGGACCACTCTCTCGTGATGTTCCAACCACGAGGACGTAGTTGCGACAAAAGATCATGTTCGCAAAATAGCCGAGATGATTCGCTTTCACCTGACCGACGAGAAACATCGACTTCGCCTGGACGTAAATGTGCAAGTACATCAGTTTCACCCCAACGCAGATGCAAGAAAGAAAATGCAACGAAACAAACTAAGAAACGCTCCGACGAAAAATCTCCAACAGTGACACAGCCAGGCCGGCGCGGTCGCGACGATGACCCTAAAACGATGATCCCAACGCGCCGTAAACGTAGCGACTCAGTAGAACGACTCTCGCAGCCATTAAGAAGAAACCACATGGAGATAACACATAGCGCGCCGCACCTGCCGAGCAGCCACACAACATCTATATCGAAGCGGTCCCGGCGCGGCATTTCTAACGAGGCATCCGAATCTTCAGAACGACGGTCGCGTTCCTGCACTCGAGCATTATCTGATTCTCGCTTGCAAGACCGCAGTCCCGACAGACGATCGTCAGAAGGCTGGGTACGAGATCTAAAAACCAATATTGTATCCGCATTTGACCAACCAAACAATTACTACTGCAATAAAACGCCGATGAAGTACTTTGCAGACGCTACGCTACCCGGAAACGTGGAAAAAGCGCAGCCTTGGGAATATAGGAACGGCTCAAGATTCAGATCGTCCTGGTGGCGACACCGACGTCCTTATTTGGTTTCGACGACGACACAAACAACCAGACGTAGTAGACATAACCCGAGCAGGGGAAACATGTCGTCAAGGTCCCGCCGCAGCGAGGTGAGCTCCGGATCACCACATCGTCGCGTGAACACCGCAGCCAGAACATCTCAATTCCGAGAACGCAGCCATGAACGGCCCAGCATGCCAGAACCATACTCGCGTGGCGTCACTGCCCAAGCACGAACATTTCAGACACAAGCACGACATTATAACTGGACGAATATTCCACCTAGTCCACGAGATCACAGCCCCGCGGGTTTGGAATCGCATCCGAGGCGAAAAAGACACGGCAACTATCCATCGTCCACCAAACAAAACACCACAGAAGAATCAATGAGGCAGAGTCGGCGAAACTGTGTGACTCCCAGTCCTCCCCATCCACGGCTATTACACCACGAAAACATTACTGCGGAAGCGCAGCACGGATCGAATATAATCAGCAGGGCGACGCAGACGAAATCCCAAAGATTTGGCAGAAGTTCTCGAACACACTTACGCTGCCGTGACGCAGCCGTCATGACGACGCAGCCGAAGCTCTGGCGGTTGGACACGGGCACCGCCATGCGGCCTCCGGCGATGAAGGAGGACGCCAGTTCGTCGGCATCGCTGCCCTCGGCGGTCGACCTTTCGCTATCGATCTTCCTGCAGATCCTCCGCCAGCCCCTGGTGGCCGCCGCGGCCGCCGCCGCCGTCGCCGCCGCTGCCGGCGCCAACGGTCCGATACCGCCGGTAAGAGCCTCGATTCGATGACGCAACAACCAACGACAGAATGTCTCAAATTCCCTATTGAATTATTCATTACGTAATAAAACGGAAATATTGCACCACGGTCTGGTAGCATCATTACGAACATTGGAACATTCAACACAGTTTTTGACATAAAAATCAATGACAGAAAGCATCGATTGCCCCAATGAATCGTTCGTCCGGAAATAAAACTGAAATAACTAACACTGTTAGCGCCGGTACAAATGTTTGAATACTTGATTAAATACGGTATTTGACCCAAGAATCGCTGGCACAAAGTCTCATTGTTCCTACTGAATCGATCGTTATGTAATGAAACTACATGATTTGACATCGATTTCACAGTATTCTGAAGATGACCTTTCATGTTTGTCGCGAGTACGTACATTCACTATTTTTTACGTAGAAGGTTATCGATACATGTAAAATATTTGAAACTGTGTGTCGTAAAAGTTGATACTAAATAAATTAGTCATGCATTTGTGTACGACCCCAAATCAAAATATAGCTTTCTAATATGCGCCCATCTACTTGGTTGATATTTGACGGAATCAACTTTGTTTTAATTTTTGTCACCTTTATTCGTAAATAAAAGTACTTCTTGGTATCATAATGTGTTCGTGATATCACATCTGGTTCTCTTTTTCACATCAGTTCGAAATCGATTATTCTACATTGGTGTTTGTGAACCTTGCAACGTCAAGAAGGAGACATATTATTACAATTAAATGTATTCCACAAATTAGGTATATGACATATGCAAATGATTAGAATTACAGAACTGCATTGGACCTTGAGTATTAAGTACGGTATGACGCGGAACAAGGCAGACTGCAAGCTCCTCTGAAACGTCGAACATGTACTCTGTCATTGCTGTAGCACACATTGAAGCGAAACTCGTCCAAAAACACCCCATTAGCCACTCAACTCTGCAGTGAACGCGTTAACATGCAAATAGCTATCTGAGACGTTGGTGGTTTGTGGTCAACGGAATCCGACTTAGTCGTATGCGAGCCCTCAGTCCAGCCTCCAGCACACGAACCGTCGACGCAGACATGACCACTCCGTTCCAGTGCTCCAAAGTCGAGCCAACAATGTGGACGACGCCGTTGTGTGGATAACGGCCTCGCTGAAAAGATGGTGGTCATCTCGCATTGTCGTCACATTGTGTGGTCCAGTACCCGCTCGTCACAGGGCACGATCCTCTTCTATTCACTTTTTTCGACATACGCATCACTGTCGTCGCAGCGTTCTCCGTTCGCGCCGCAATGTCAGGGCACGACAAACCCACTTCCCTGGAGAGCGATAATTCTGCTCCATGTGAATTCACTGAGATACTTGGATTGGGCTCTTTGGCGACGACGAGGCGTACCTGCACCTGCTTGCACGTTTCCATGTCGTTTTACGGCTCTACACCGACTGAGTATGGCGCAACACTGATCTGATCGATCACACAAATCTCTATGCAAATTTAATCACTTCTTATCGATATACTGTTCTACACATTTCTACCAATTTTTACATAATTCCGACCAATTTTTCTGGGTGCTGCAACTTTCACAAACACCAGTCTATTTATTGAATTTATGTACGAAATAAACTCGATAAATTGAAGTAACTATTCCTAAATGGTGTTACCATCTCCTTTCAAATATTCCTCAGTGTAGAATAAAGTAGTTGTAAAGAACTGGATAAATATTACAAGTCTGTGGCTGTCCAACAAAAGTGGAGGACCAGATGTGTATCACAAAATAATATTAAACAACGGTCAAATACACCAATGAGAATAATATCAAAACGTTATCAATAACATTTATCAGCTTTCTCGTCCACCTCCATACTGTTTTTAATTACCGTAACGTTTTATATAAAAATTATGATATCTTATTAAAAAAGTATCTTACACAGAAACTGAACTTTTTTAAAGTGTATGTTTGTATTGGATAAATATGAACGCAATTAAAGTTTGTAGTATCGATACAGATTAAAAAGTCTTGATTAAAGGTGACTTGACTCGCTTGCAACGCGATTAATACAAAGTTCTTGACTACCCATATTGATTCATTACGCTTGCTGAACCTATGTATCACACGAGTATACGAAATAATATCGTAAATAATAGAGGCAGTCTTCTACACAATGAGTAAGTCCACAAAATATTTTGAAAAGTGAACTAATATTGTATATGACATGTTTACTAGTAATTGTATACACGGATAATACACAAAATAACTTTAACTAATATCCACTTAATTCATGAATCGCCTTTATGAACGCAACGAATACAACTTTATGCCCTCAATTAGAACTGTAGAGCTTGCAGTTGCCTACGTTTTGTGTGAGCATTTTTCTTTCCCCATTTTTGGGTAAGGGAGGGCCTTTGGTCTTGAAAATATCGGAGAGCGGACCAAGAGTATCTAGCAATGAGCAAATGTTGCAAGAGAGGATTCTAATAATTTTGAGATATCTAATGCAGCGTAAAATTTAAATGTATCAATAAAATTTTGTTCATAGAAGTTTTTCTGCAAGTCCGATTGTAAACCGTTTTTATAATATAGTGAAGGTTTGTCATTATATTTCATTTCTACCAAAATAATTTCCACCAAGAACGAAGGAGGTAGAACCTTGTCATTGTAAGGCCGCGGACCGGCTGAGGTGATATCAACTGATGTCACTGCAGTGTCTCTGGCCAGGGGCTTCTAGAGTCCTGACAGCCTATTTACGATACTAGCTAGACACATAGATCAATAGTAGCTGCGGTCTGGAGAATTCTAGTGGCGGCTGCTCTGATTGCGAGATTTCCGTGGTTTCTCCGATTAACACCAGACGAATGCCAGAGCAGTACCCTAACAAACGAGCCACGATTTGAACGCGAATTTTGCTTCCTCTTTCTTATCCTATCCTCACTCCTTATTTACACACACTTACACTTACATGCTCTACACTATTATACACGGCGGGAGCTTAGATCTTGTCCCGGAAGTGCGGTAACCCACCAGTGTGAGATACCTGGATGGGGAAATCCCGCAAGCCGAAGTGAAGAAACACGACGGATCGCACTATCCAGCGGAGGAAGATCACCCCTACCTCCCATTTTAAAAGCGTGCAGTACACTTAAGGGACTAATGATAATACCAGTTAACGACCCCGGTAAGTAATAAACAAAAAAAGGAATAATGCACCCTCTTGGTGGCGGGAGAATACACAGAGGGGGGATGGGGAGGGGGAGGGAGGGAGGCTAGCTTTCAAGCCAGCTGGAGCTCTCCTTGCGCTGAGATTAGCAACATCCGGGGGTAAGGGAAGGATAGTGAATTGGTCCTGGGTGGGCAAAAGGCGTCGCGAATTAAGAGACCACAGTTGAAAATCCATGATTCCAGCGTAGGGGA
>BOPP01000006.1:8755394-8798090 GCA_017312745.1 Gryllus bimaculatus
GAAGAAAGCATATGGGAAGTGGGAAGCAAAGAAGTGCATGAGTCTCGAAGAATCGACTAACACGGAAATCCGAGAAAAAGAATCAAGTATCCGGGCCGAAAGCCGGGCAGCTTCCGGGCCGAAAACAAACTTCTGCGGTATTTCGAGAGTGTCTCTTGTTTTCGGCTCGGAAGCTGCAAGGTATGTACGACCCACTTTGCTTACGCATATGGCATGCAATTTCTATATTTTGTATATAATATTTGTATTAACTTATCCTTAATTATTTATAATTCATGTATTAATATAATTTATTTTGATAATTCTAATTTTAACTCAAAAGATGATCAGTATGCGATCGAAACGATCATTAGCAAAATAAATTGTTGATAACAGACAACATCTTTTATTTACGGTACTCAAATATTACTAGGTATCTACCTCACCAGCGATCTAATTTTTTAAAAAAGCCAAGTTTGATACTGTATACGGATTATGATTTGCTGCGAGCGTCGGTTCTCAGAGGCAGACGTACATGAACAGTGCGAGGTATATGAGTGGTGAGTGGTCTCATGAGCCTTGGCGATGGAGAGAGGTAGATTGAGAGTAATGGAAGTAGAAGGAGGTCGATAAACAGGAAGAGGGGCAGACGGGTCGTGAATCGACGCCGCTGCGGGGTATTGCATAATGGTTTGAGAAAGCACAAAACGTCACAGGGCGCTTTGGAGCGGTGCAGCATAGTACAGATCTGAACGGAGTGATGCGAACGGTAAAGACTGGGGCTATAGGGCGGCGAAATGCAGCACGAAACGGAGACAAAGTACAGCCAGACAAGCAGGACGATGTGCGAGAGTTGACGCGAGTAACTGAGGAAGGGGGAGGGTCTATGGCTAAACGGAAGAGCGACTCAGCCAATTCGATGAATGTGAAAATTGTATAGATGAGAGTTGCAGATGTGTTTGTGAGCCAACGGGGAGGGTGAGCTCTCGGAGTACCCGCGTCATTGGCCTTCAGTCCTCCAATAAGTCATTATTTGTCCTTTGACGGTTTTGTGCCATAGCTCAGCGCGATTGGCTATCGCAGTTAGCCATGACAATTGCTTTAAGGTGTATTGTTGGGATATGACTCTGCTATTACGATGCTGCTGATGTGGTCATAAAGAGACGATGTGTTTAAGCAGAGTACTAGTTTAAAAATGTAAGTCTAGGTACAAATTTGTTCTTTATTTCTGGAAACTCAAATGTTTCTCTCTTTCGATTACTGCAGTAATTGAAATCACCACTAATCATTGCAATCATTACAAACATTAATCATTAACATTTTGCAAAATAGCATTTTGTTTTTTTCACGTATTAACGATATTTTAAGTTTTAAAAGTATTTTCCATATAATTATTCTGCTCCTATGTGGACACTTAACATTTCCAATATTAAGAATGTAATAAGCAGCCACACAATGAACATTTTCACTTTAACACAAACTTATCAAAAAAGGACGAAACGTCGACAGAAAACGGCTTATAGAAATTGTATGGATATTATCCAAATGCTGTATATATCTCTTTCTCATGGGAAACCCTCCCCTAAAGATTTCGAGTAGATAGACTCCATTCTGGCTGTCACATTAACACCAGCTTATACGTGGATATCTGAAAAGACGATCCTTCCACTTGGACGGACTTTACGACAGAATCAGCGTTGCGCTCTGGTATTGCAACGGCAGCAGCCGTCGGTTGCATCTCGCCACGTGGCGGCGGCAAGGGCGCTTGTCCGCCCGCCCGCCCGCGAGATCGCGGACGCGTGAATCACATAACGCGCGGCTACAGCCGCATCATGACGAGGGCCCCGGCGTGAATGCGAGAATCCCTCCTAATGGGAGCGTTTAAAACCGACGTAATGCATAGCTCATTGGCTCTCTAAAGCAGCGGTCGTGCACAACGCCGGCCCACTCCATCGCTCCCTCGGCCCTCCCCCGAACCCCCGCGGCCTTTCGCTCCCCCGCCAACACCCCCTCCCTCTTCACCCTTGCGTTGCCCTTCCACCAGCCCGCACAGTGCTCCGGAATTGGTTTCGAGACAGTGATGTTACGATAAAAAAAATAATATAGTATAAAAATAAAGTTGTGTGTTCGAAATGAAGTTGTCCCCTTGCCAAAAGGAGTTTTACCGACATTGTTTTCTTTCAATTCTATACAAATTCTTTTCAACCGTGCTCAGGAATAATATCAACAGAGCGGATTCCATTTTGTTCTGGGGTGTCGACACAGTAATGCCAAGATCAAATAATTAAAGTGCAAATAATGTGTAACCTTATAGATTGAACTATAAACAATACGTAATTTTATACAAAAGTCGCTAGCAACCTCGTTCATTGTCATTATAAATAAATGTAATTAAAAAATAATATATAACATTTAAAGCCATGTTTTTTATAAACGCCAGACGCATAATAGGGTCATAGCTAAAGATTTTAATATTTACGGCGTGCATTCGTACCAACATACATACTACATACCCATTACCTATTTGCATACTTATGAAGCACCGTCCAAGCACAGTCGGGCCTCCATATATCGAATCTGACGATTCCTTCGATAATATTTGATGTACAGAAACTTCGATATATAATATAATTATTAAATTTTTGCAAGTGTTTTAAACAATTTTGGAAAAATTAAATAAAATTGAAAATTAACAATAAGTAATTGACAAATGTTTTAATCATTGGTACCATAAATTTATGAATAGTAACACAAAATTAGTATTCCATAGCACCTTGTCACACCACTGAAACATTGTCTCTCAATCGAAAACCCTGTAGAATTGTTGACCACAATATACAGCACATACTATACATTTTTATTTCGTAGAAAAATATAATCAAGTCAGAAAATGGGTTTGATATGTAGAAATATTTTTTTTATTTATAGAAATGTTTTTGGGCGGAATTTTCAAGGGACAGAAAAATAATTCGATTTATAGAGAATTTCGATCGATGTACGGAGGTCCGGCTGTATTTCCTATACACAGATTTTTTTTCTTCATTGATGCGTTTTGGCCCAGTGTGTGCCGTGGGCGGCCCCGCGTCTCCTGCCCCGCTCCGCCCCGCGTTTCCCTGCCGCCGCGCCGCTCCGCCTGCGACCATTGTCCGCGCGGATCTAGTTAGGGATTGAGACAGTTATTTCAAAATGGCGGACGCGAATGGGCGTAGTGACTTCTGGCGCGCTCGCCGGAGGAGGGAGCCAACCGTGTTGCAGATTAGCGGCTGCGTGTAACGAGGTGGCCCTCCCTGTTATTGTTGGGCTAAACTCTGGTCGAATGCGGCAGTTCCTGTGTGTTTGGGCCCTCGATCGTTAAGAGATTACTTACCTATTTGCAATACCGGGAACTGGGAATTGGCGCGATTCTGAGATTTAAAAGCTACCGTTGCATTTTGGATTAGGTTGTTCATCTGTTTAAATATTTTTTTTGTGGAATATTATAATAATGTTTTTAAGTAATTGATATTTTAAAAAAAATATTTTTAATGCATCTGTGCATTTCCAAAATTCTTTGATTATATTTCAGATGAATCATATGAACGTCTTCTATTTATGCAACGTTTTTGTTGATCGTTTAGTGTCTGCAGATGCAATGTATTCAAAATTTAGTTTTTTAACATCTGTTCAGTCCGCACGAGATTTTCATTTCAATATTAATTACCTGCTTTTATAATTTTTATTATATTTTGATGATAACAATATGTGATTAAATAATAATTTTCTTAATGAATGAAATTAATGTAAAAATATTAAATTTTCGTTTTACATATTGAAAAGCTATCACTGAATGAAAGCGTCCTGTAGATTACAAACTTTTCTCCATTCATTAGAGGTGAAAAGCATTCATTGTCTTCAATTCCTTCAGAAACAAAGAAATAGTGTCAAAAATTATTTTGTTTATACGAGACTCTCCTCCTACGCTTGAGGAATTCATCATGAATTTGCTTTTATCTATCTTGTAATACATACGCATTTTCCACATGAATGTTTAAAACAGTTTTACATTTTTAAAGATTTTTATTATTTAAAAAGGTGGACAAATCATTACACTGTGGAACAAATTTAACAAAATCCTTAATTTTATTCAAACGAAAGAGTGGGATTTCATGTGAAAATAACTGCTTCCTCGTCACCAGTGAGTTAATCAAGACCTCACCAATAAGAACATTTTCGAAATGAAACGCTCTTTCATTTCCCCCATTTCCATAAATATCCATGAATTAAAGTGCGCGGTGCTTTGTTCCTTATCTTCTGCGATCTCGCGACGGCACTTTCAATTCGCGAGGACCCAAACTGAATGAACGATCGCGACAGCTGGGAGCCGCGTCAGAGGAAGGGAGGACTGCCGTGTGGGAGCGCACCCTCCACTCCTCGGCCGCGTCCCCACCGTCCCCACAGGCGGCCTCCTCGACGCGGGCGACCCGGCGCATGGGCCTATAATCCTAATGAAAGCCCCGCCGCGCCCAGATAATTAGATTCGCCCGCCCGTTCCATTTCCCCCGCGGCGCGGCGCGGCACCAGGATAAGCGGGAGAGAGACTGCGTGTGTACGTTGAGGGAGAAAACTTTGCTGGTCTGTTTACCATGCGGTCTCTCTCCGCTATTGGTAGGTCCAGCCGAGATTTTATTGTAAGCTTCCTTTATGGAAATTAAGAAATTCAGATTTTATTTATAATTTCACGCAAAAAGTTATTTAAATGTAAGTGTACGTGACGTTTGGTGAAGATTTTCTTCAACAATGAAATATATTTTGCACTACACCCAGTTCAAATATGAATAAAGTTTGCAATGAGCGTTTTGCGCAAAATCTGATAACTTTTAACTAATGTAAATGATGCAAATATGGCCAGTGCAGTTATTATTATTGCCAAAAAGCAGCTATGTTGTTAGCTGAAAATGTTTACCATAGATAGTACAAGCATGCTGTCTGCAAGAGCGTAAGAAGCGCGTTAGCCCAATACGAGGCTTGTGGACACGCGCATTCGGAGCCTCTGTTGTCAAGAGCATGCTGAAGCCACTCTGTCCTTATAACTTCTTTCCTGGTCATTTTATCATTAGCTACAGTTGAAGGGAGGATTTAGGACTTGGACAGTATACGAGTACATGAACGTTTAGCGCATTTAACGAGCAATCTAATCAGATTAAATTTTCTCAATATTTTACGAACATGCGAGATATTTTATAACATGTTTTTGCTCTCAATATTGCGAAGGGTGTACAACTAACTATTAAAGACAAAGCAACTTCCATTTATCCTCGATGTGCAACTGGATAAACTATTTATTTTTGTAAATGTTCAAGCAATTACAGATGTTATAAACTTTTCACAATAAAGTCTCATTATAGAAAATACAGAATTTGGTATAAATAACTCAGCAATCTTTACTGATCTGAAATCATATCAGGCCGTATTTTTAAAAATAGACTGAAAGTATTAGACTGTAATAGAATAATTCATATTGTATATTAGTATAGCTAGTGCTAATTCAATGGTCATGCTACAAGAAACCAGTTAATGTGGCAATGGCCATAAAACCTGTTTGTGGCATATTACCGTCACATTACATTGTTTTTGTGAAACAACAACAAAATATACCTGAATCACTTTTTGTGTGATATAGCTAAGTCAACTTCAAGCAAAAGTGTTAAATTTCATCATGATGCTGTTAATTTGGTCAAATGTTGAAGTATATAACCAGGGAAATTTGAGGCCGCGGCCATATTACCTTCTGAAACGTATATTACCTTGAAAACGTGGCCATATTACCTTCTCATACATTATTTGCCAACAACAGTTTGCTCAGAATCTGAAAAAAATATTTTATTCAATATTAATTTCAAAAACAAAATATTTTGGGGAGTATTTTCCCTGTCATCATTTACTAGAAGGAAGAAATAAATATAAAACATCTAAAATGAAAGGACAAAATTTGTATCTACACTAGTTGAAACATTTTTTTTAGTCTCGAATTGGCCGGTAGGACGCGCAGGTGTCTACCTGCGCTTACCGAAGCTCAGGCCAACTCTCGTATCACTGCCCTGAGGAAGCCTGCGACATGTCAGGCGAAACGTCGGCACCCCAGCCAACGACGCGGCGTCTCCCGGATAGCCGAGAATTTTTGTTTCATTTAGTTTAGTTTATATTTCCGTAGTGATGTTCATCCTTAGAGTTAAGACTTCTCGTAGCTGTAAAATTATTTACTGTGAAAGAGCTGAAATTGCTGAAAATTGAGGGGGTTGAAGTGATCTGATGGAACGTAGATGGTCTAAATCAATCGATGATGAAGATCTGCATATCATGGGGATAGTTCGAATAACAAAAAGCCCGATGTTAGTTGAAAAAATGGTATTTGAAGGATTTAGCACACTGTTGTCGCCAAGCACATTGTTGTCGATGTATACCACCCTAAAATGTTCTATAAATGTTTCACACCATCCTATATCCATAGTTTCACACCTCACCCATCATCATCACTTGACTCATTTACAGCTTCTTCATTCATCTTTACAGCATCCACGCGTTGTTCGCGAGGTACTCATTTCTTGTCGCTGTGTTCGACTCGCATTCTTTTACTGTTCCCTCATCCCGCTTACACTCTACGAACCAATTTTCACTGCATTTTACTTGTTTACTTCTACCTTAGAGCATTTCACATACTATTCAGCTACTATTCTCATTGCTATTTTCACTACTATTGTCACAGTCTTACACCGATCGTTTAAAACGTCACTCATTTGCCATTTTTTAACTGTTTATACCCTTCTCACTACCAGAGTACACATATTCTCTTCTTAAGAAATAGTTCTGGCAAGTCGGCGAGCAGACAAACGGGTACGAAAGCCAGAGATGGCCAAAAGCCTAGAGCTGGTAGGTAATTGAACTAGAGCTAGCAGCAGGTTGGCGATCAGTCAGGTTAGGGCTAGCACGTAGGCCTCAGAGATGCGAGTGCTAGCAGGCAGGCCAGCAAACAACCCAGAGCCAGCAGATAGGCCAATAACAGGTCATGAGAAAGCAGGTCAGGCCCCGCAGGCGCAAAGCTAGCAGTTTAGACCACCAGACGGACAGGCAGGGAAGGAGGCAGGCAAAGCTAGCAAGTTAGACCACCAGACGGAACAGGCAGGGGGAGGCAGGCCAAGTAGCAGTTAGACACCAACGGACAGCGAGGGAGCAGGCAGGCCCAAAGACTAGCAGTTTAGACCAACCAGACGGACAGGCAGGGAGGCAGGCAAAGGCAAAGCTAGAGTTAGACACCAGACGGACAGGCAGGGAGGCAGGCAGGCAACGCTAGCAGTTAGACACCCAGACGGACAGGCGGGCAGGCCAAAGCTAGCAGTTAGACCACCAGACAGACAGGCGGGCAGGCCAAAGCAGGCAGTTAGACTACCAGACGGACAGGCGGCAGGCCAAAGCTAGCAGTTAGACCACAAGATGGACAGCAGGGAAGACAGGCCGGCCAAAGCTAGCAGTTAGACCACTAGACGGACAGGCAGGCCAAAGCTAGCAATTAGACCGCCAGACGGGGAGGCAGGCAGGCAGACAGGCAGGCAAACAGGCAGCGCGGCCGCACGCGGAGTAATTTTCAATTAAGGCGGATGGATTTCTTCGGCGCGCGGCCAATGGCCCCGCGGGAGGCCGCCGCCCATTACGGCCCCGCGAGGGGGCGTTATCGCGCGCCGCGTAATACGCGCGTCGCCCCTCCCCCCTCCGCATCCCCCCGCCCGCGGAGCTCCCGGCGCTAGGGGGCGGGGCGGTCGCCGCTGCGGAGCCCGCTGACGCGAGGGTGGCACGACGGCGCCGCGTATGACGGAGCGGGGCGCTGAGGCCTGCAGGCAAAATGCTCTTAGACTCAATACTCTCGGCAGAATGCTCTCGAATCGTTCAGATCTTACCGAACCATGTGCTTGTTTTCATTTGTTTGATTCCTTGAGTTTGGCAGATCTATTAAAAATTGTTTTTTCAATAATATATTTTCAATAACGATAAAGTGAGAATTGTGTTCAAGTTTAATTTTTAGTAGTAATAGATATTAATTGCTTAACTGCTTATTCAATTACTTGACGTTAAAATTGCAGAAGTTAGAAGTAATGCGAGAAAGTGAGTGTTGTTAGTTACGATGGGTGTCTACAGGACGGGCATGTATTGTAATTGAAACATTTTAAAGGAACCATTCAAAACTGAAGGCGCATTTCAAGCCCCATTTGAAGGATGTAATCGCGTTAGAAAGCACATTATGCCCTTCTCTACTTTTTAACTTTCAAAAACTACAAGTACGAACATTAAATTATAAAGATTATAAAAAAGAAACGAAGTGGCGAAGGGAAAGCAGTTTAACAGCTCACAAAATGTACTTTCTTGTAACATAGGACCTTCTTTCATTCACCCAGTGGCTGGTTTTCAATAAAATATAGCGTTTCTTTTTCAACTAGTATTTAAAATTTCAAAAGTGCTTTATAATTATTTTATAACACCAAAATAATATTAATTTTACAGTCAAATGAAGGAAGTTTCTGACCGTGGTTTCTCCGATAAGAACCAAGTGAATATCGATCAGTTCCCTAACAAATGAGCAAACGGATCGCGCCCGATCTTTCCTTCCCCTTCTTGATTTATCTCCTCCCCTTCCTTACACACGTACACTTACATTACACTTTCCCTTCCACATCTGTCGTGATGGAGATACCTGGAGAGGAAACTTGGAGGAGGTCTCCCACGCGTAGGTCGGCTGTGAATCTCAACAGCCATCGGGGAAGGAACACCCCCACCTCTCCTGATGAACAAACCATGAATAATAACCATTACAGTTCACGTACATGGAATTTTTCTATCATTCGATCTATTAAGAAAGGAATGGATTTCAAATTCTCGAAAATACTTCAGATAATTTGAAGAAACATGCACAAAATAAAGTAAAAGTATTAGGAATAATTTGTCGAGGTTCAAATAAAAGTTGTTCTAAATATACGGAATACGTTTAAATACCTATATATCTAAATCTCGCATATATATTTTAGGAAAATTATTAACCTTTTCCTCCAATGATGTACCTCCACACAGTCGTCTCGCCATTAGAGACACACATCACCGCACTCTAATTCCAACTCTGGCCGCTGCAGAGCGCTGTCGGCGGTGCTTGTCCGGACGTGTTATCTGCCGGCCGCGGCGCAGTCCCCGCTTCGAGCCTGGGCTTTTGTGATTTGAATTACCTGTCGGGAAAATGTGACAAATTGATTGTTTGATGACATCCGCATTGTCATTAATAAAAGGCGACGCCCGACCAGCCTAATAGAGCTCGCTTTTATGAGTTTGAAATTGGCACTAGCACACACAGGCTCTCAGTGAAAGTGGCGTTGTACCATCGCAGTTCTAATGGGCCAGTAATTACAGGTTGAAGCTGGGAGAGAACTGAGGCCACATCGACAACCTCTGTAGCTGCGCTGCCCGCTGCCCACCGCTAACCACCCACCGCCAACCGTCCGACACTGACATCACTGTGCAACACAGCTGTCGCCATCGATTATCATTGTACATCATTTCACCAGCACCACCACTACCACCATTACCAACCATCATTATCAATCGCGCCACCCAACTACCGCAACACCATATTAGCATCACCACCTCTAGCATCTCTATCGTCATCATTAACATCATCACCACTCGCTCGGGTTGCTATCCCCAACTACATCACCATCAGACACCATTATGAAACGCTCACCAGCCATCACCATCACCAACTCCTTCAACGCCGTCGCCGCCACCGTACCACCCCAGCAGGCATCGCGCCTACCCGTCCAGGGAGGTAACACGTGTCAAACAGAATTAACTTTTTTGTTTACTCCAGACCCGTCCAACGCGGATCGGTGAAAGTTTAAACATCTGCTATTGTTCTGATCGCGAGCGCTCTCCCGTCCTCGCAGGACGGACTCCATATAAAAGGCTAAGCTCCTTTCCGGACGGCCGAGCAAGAAGCCGGCACTTAGACGCGGCCCGCACTTTCCAAACACCTGCCGGCGGTTTTATTGTCGTTTAATTGCGACGCGATAAATTGCTGAAACCGCTCACGCAGCGTGGCGGTCTGCGCGCGGCCGCGGCCGCCGCGGCGGAGGTCGGCGTTTCTTGCGCGGAGCCCAACCGGGGCGAAGGCGCGGATCACCGGCCACGGCCGACACACGAGAACGGCGCGGACGAAAATGGCAGGGGCCGAGCACAGCACCGGATTTGGGCGGTCGCGACCAGCGCCCGACGTATTGGGACACCGGTCGCGATTTGGGGCGCGTTTTGTACCTTGTCGGAGTTTTTTTGTACAAAGGATAAAGTTTCGTGTTAATTTTATATTCGTTTTCTCGAGACAAGGTAAAATCGTGATGTATACTCCAATCTGAAAATACAGAGTAGTACACTCTTAACACGATCGTGCGAACTAATTCGTACGTTTTAAGATAACCTTTGTCAACCAATCGTAGACGAATGTTTTTCTTGGCTAGTATGATTGTTCGACACTAGGATTTACCGATTTCTTTGTACAACCTAAACATAGAACTGCATGTTTGACATTATAAAATGTTAAACTGAAATATAAAGAAATATTTTCTATTTGTTTGTTTTGTAATTCGGAAAACCAAAAGTACTTCCTTTTTGGAATTTTTTTGATAAATTTACTCGGCGCCCAGTGACTTTGAGATTTATTACAAAATGAGAAGAGTACTCGTAAGACAATCGGTGTTTAAAGTTGTGTATGTGAATAATTTGTACAAAGAGGACATTTTTGCATTATCTATTTCTTTGTTAAAGTTATTTAAAATAAACGTGTAGGATCTAAATTTGTGATAAAAAAAAGTACACATAATTCAATGGACTCTTAAAGTAAAATTCGTTTACAGAATTTAATTATACTTAAATTACAGAGTCCAAAACTTATTGATTTTTCTCGCATGAATAACATAAGAAAACGAAAAAGAGAGTTTTATAATAAGTAAGCAAAACCACGATCCTAATTATATGTAAAACATTTTATAGCAATATTATCCTAAATAATCCTCAGCTTCTGCCATTTTTTCCGACATCTCAACAATCATCACCTCATTTTTACTCTCAATTTCACATTTACCGTCTCCGCCTTCTCAATGTAATGTTTGTAAAAGGCTTCGGCAGTGTAACGGCTAGCATATCTGGTTGTTAGAGCCACGTTCGTGGAGTTAAATTCGATAGAAGCCGTGGATACTTAAGGGCATATCCTTCGTTCGGTTTCCTTCGCAGAGAAAGTAAATTCCACTGTACCACGTAGTAGATTTAGTACATATGAAAAATTATCAAGTCTGAAAGAACCCTCAGAGCTGAATTCCAACCGCCTGTTTCGTCACCCGAATGATACCTTCTTTTGCTGCTAGATGGCGAAAGGAATCCAGCGAAATTAGCGTCGTCAGGCTAAAAAGCAGGCCTGATGAATTGAGCCTGGCCATGTAAAATAAGACATTAAATTGAATTGAAAATATACAGGGATACCTTTGTTGAGAATAGTTGGAGTATTGTCATGTTGAAACAAAACGGAGAAGTTGATAGAGATGGTAAATTAAAGAATAATAAATAATAGGGTAAAAGAGAAATTTAAAGGAGAACTTTCAAGAAAATGATACAGTGAGTTCTTCACTCGATACTTCTTCCGCTTGTTCCTGCTCTCCTCGCGACATGATGCCTCCATCGCTGGCGCCCGCTTTCCCGTGACATGTGACATTTTTACAACATGAAGCATGCGCCTTCATTTCAAAAGATCTTGACGGCGTCAGTATTTTATTAAGGGTTCATATTGTCATCATGCTACCGTCAAAAGGCAATGTGGACAGTTAGAGTTGGAATGTTCTTTCATTTCATCAAGTTAAAATTTTTTCCGAAAATGCAGAGACGGAAAATTATGTATTATTTTGTATTCCAGTAGGTAGTCAAGAAAAGATATGGTATCAGCGGTCAAGTGATGATCAAATAGTTTGGCAGGAAAAGCGTTTAGTTAAGTTAATTCGGGAAGCCGAGCTAACGTATCTTGTAATAAAAATCGAACTTCATAACACACAAAACAAACAGAAGCACAATTTCCTACCTAAATGTCATAAATCCTTGTTAAATTGGGACGATATAATAGGAGAGTATGATTCATACATTAAGTACTTAGCAATCAGCAGACAAATATTTTCTTCGAGCGGGTATCATCTGGCGAGTTTATCCCAGTTCTAGAATTAATACATACGAGAAAAATATTCACATGTGGACGTCTTCGTTTAGTTCAGTTCAAAGTGTTCACATGGGCAATGTTCATATGATTGTACTAGCAGCACAGTTTAGTGTTATAAGAAATTCATACTTGAACCGAGCACCACACCCCCTCTAACCGCGTCTACGGAAGGGTCCCTCGTGTTTCCCATTCCTTGGATCACGGATCGGTTGCACTTGGCTCGCAACAGGCATCGATGTAGGGACGCAGTAAGCAAGTTCATATACACATCACATACACACAAACACACACACACATACACACACACCTGACAAAATCAACTCCCGCAAGGGTATGAACAATGACATTTGAAAAAAAGTCTTAAAAAGTCGTCCAAAAATGTCCAACGCATTTTATGTCAATATACATTATTGCCGGACGGTTTATTATTATTTGGACCGAAAGAAAAGCACAACGAAGTTCCAAAGAATTTAATGGAGAAACTGACTTACAATTGGGAAAACTAGCAAATTGCCTTTTTTGAGGTAGCAAATATTCACCAATTGCTTCTAAATTGCTCGAAAAGAATCCTTTGTTCCTCTTGCTAATTAAACTTCTCAAATTTTTCAATCTCAAATATTCATTGCATGTTTATTCGCGCTCCATTCTTTCTTTTCTATTTCTTTCTTTCCTTTTTTCCTTTTTTCTATTTTTTTCTTTTCTTTCTCCTCCTCTTTTTTATTAATTTATTTGTGCACAATACGTTATTGAAGAATGTTTAAATTTGAAACTTCTGATCTGAAACAAAATATTCATGAAATGAAATATTGGCAGATATTAGACAAATGCTTTAGTCAAATACCATGTCAGGATATTAAGCACAAACATCAACCACACACATTCAAACTACAGAACAGGAACGCGCCTTCATTTACGTGAGTTGCTCCAATGCTCTACTGTCTGTCGTTACTTTTGCCCCTTCTCCGACCCCGCGGCTTCGGGCATTGATTCGTGATCGCAGGAATATTAAGGAAAAAGACCCCAACGTTTAAAGTATACCGACCACTGTGATTGTTTTAACTGTAGGAGGATTTGTGGGAAGAACAAATAAGGGCAACACGAACATCCATGCCTGAGGCGGGATTCGAACCTGCGACCCTTAGAGCCGAGACAGCTACGGTCGTCCAACCTTAGCGTCCTCGAGGCCGGCACCTCTCACTTTCATCTATTCAAAAAGTTTCCTTATGACTGGCCCATATGCTCCCCTTCCTTTTCCTCCTCTCCCCAGTCCCCCTCCTCTGCTCCTTGAACGTCGTCGTTACGGCCGGCTGCTCCAGTCGCAGAAATGCCCTCTCCGCCGCCGACGCAGCCGCATTCTGACGGGCCCTGGCCTCCACCTGTGCGGCGCGCCGCCCCGCGTCGCTCCTAATGCATACCGATGGCCGGCCGCGCCGGGAGGCCGCGTGCACCGCTTTTTCGCCGCGACGACGCCACGCCTGCGACGCGCCGCGCCACGCCACGCACCCGCGCGGAATCGGCGACGAGCGCGCTTTTTAGCCGCGCCCAGCCCTGCCGCCGGGGTGGGCCGGTCTTGCTAAGGAGCGTGCGCTCCGCCCGCCCGCCCCGCCCCGCTCGCCCGCTCCGCCAGACTTCGCCCACGCCAGCCAACGCCCCACGCCACGCCACGTCGTCTTCTCGCGCACGCCACGCGCCCCACACGCCAGCCCCAGCCTAACGCACGCCCCACCAACACCGTCACTTCAACGTCACGTCAACGCGCACGCCAGCCCCATGCACGCAAAGGTCGTCACGGCTCACGCCCACGCACAACGCCGCACACACCACGACCCTCCCCTGCGCCCGTCTCGCGGCCCGCCCCGCCACGCAATGCCCCGCCACGCCTCTCGCCACACTCCCCACGATGGTTCCGCCCCGCCATGCCCCGACACGCCACGACCCGTCACTCCCCGCCACGCCTCGCCACACCCCGATCCGCTAGGCTCATAGGCTTAGAGGCATTACTATACAAGAGAGTTCCGCTTTCACAGCTTCTGCTCTGGCCAATACAACTGCAAAGTTACGTGCATGCACTCATTTTTTTTCAGTGCGTTTGTTTTCAATTGGCTCATTTGTACCTGGCTTCATCCCTCTCTTGCAATGTCATTGCCCTGCATGACGTTCATTTGTTTCCTGTCAAATCGGTCCCTTCTTACAGTAACTCCTCTATAGATAGCTTATTGAGTTATTAGTTCTAGGAAGAGTTAATGGGTGTTGGTCACTTATTAAACTCCATTAGTTTGACAACGTTTTATTTGTGGGTGAATAGTGTGCCCGCAGGTGGCCCATAGTGCCGAACCCAGATATACTCAGTTCCGATCTTTCTCGTGCTAGTTCAGGGGGATTTTACACGCCATAAGACGGGAGTTTCTACCGTTTCGGCCTATCCTCATCTCTTTGGGGAAGCACCAATGCACCGTCAGCCTGGCCAGTTGTCGGGGCCGCCCTCCAGGCCGGCGGAAGTAAAGACAAGGCTGGATGTGCCACCGGATCTCTCACACTATCTCTCAAACGTTTCTATTATCCAGGAGGAGAGCCCTCAGAGACCCCCACCTCGGTGATTGTATGCTTTTAATAGTTTTCGGTTTTTGTAGGGAGCTGATAATAATATTGTGGTTGATGTACTTTTTGTTCCAAATATGTTGCATTTGTGTTTGTTAAAGGTGTTAGTTAGAGCTTGACAGTGTCTTTGGCTTTAGGTAAAAATATCCAGTTTCTTCACTCAAAACCTGAACTTTCAGAGTACTTCATTTTTGGACACATTTGTAGTGTTTTATAGTTTAATACGTTATGAAGAGTCAGGTTTTATCATTAAATACAAATATTCAATAAAATCTATTATTTTTTCCTTTTATTGAGCCATTTAAAAAACTTAATAAGGTTTCTGTTTAAATGAATTCACATGTGTATTATTAATTAAATCAATTTATCAAAATATTTTAAACAACTAAAAAATCTAAATTTAAGCAATGTGCTAGATATTCCTAAGTTGAACCTTTTTTGACGCCTGCAATGTGTCATTCCTTTTCGTTCATTTTCACCCATCAGCTTAATATCTTACAAGTTTTATTTATTCCTCTTTCAATGGAGGAGGCAACTGAAGTATAAATATAAAATAGTGTAGCCTGCTTTACGACAAAAACTGAATTAAAATTAGATCGCGCAAGACCCGTTGCAAACTTGTCTTTGATAGTGCAATTGAAAGAGCACGAGAACGACACTGAAGTAATTTTTTAACATTCTGTTTCAAATTATTTTTCACGAACTCCTTTGTAAGAGAGCTCATAGTGCTTCTCACAAGCGAAACACATCGAAACGTCGAGCAAATTGCTCACATTGCACACTCCACCGATTCTGCAGAGAACGGACGAGATAAGTGGAACCGATAACAGAGTGCGTTTTTCCTCGACTCTCGGGGCAAGCAAACTGATTTCTCTAAGGCCGGTATACACGGTCCAGTTTTTGAGCAGATTCTCATACAGTTTCTGAACAGAAAATTTAAGATCCTAAACTAGAAGTATAAAAGCCAAAAGTCGCTCATCCATAGTCTGCACGTTTTCTGTATGAATGACAAGACAAGACGCCATAATGGAGTCTACCGGGGAAAAATTGAATTGCGCCGCCTGAATACTTTCATTTGATTCATTCGATATTTCTGTTCATGCGTTATTTCTGCAATCTATATTATGTATTATTTAACCACGAGGATCATAGAGAAGAGAAATAGGAAGGCGGAAATAAGGAAATAGGTAGTTTATCAAAATATCACTTCGCTCAATCGCACCTTGACTCATCTAACCACAAAATGAAAATGGCGGATTACTGTCGCATCAAGTTAACAAATCGGTCAGTAAAAGATTCTGACGCATTCAAGAGCCTCAAGAGGTAAACTGTAAGTTTGTCTGTAAGACGTGCTTGAAGTGAGGTCAGCGAGTCAGTGCGGGCCCGTTTTCACTATGGAGGCCGGGAAAGAGGAACAGCGAAGAGTAGTGCTTTCTTGACAGCACAAGGAAAGTCAGGAGGTGAAATTCATGCCGGAATGTCTGCTGGGTGTAATGTGCACCGTATGTCACGTGTGCGTGTGATTTACACGTTGGAAGACAACAGTCGGGTAGGACAAGCTGATCGTGTCATTACCCCTTCTGTCATTACTGTGGTGGATGCTGTCGACAGAAATGTCCGACGGCGGACTGTTATACAAAAATATACCGAGCTGATATACAAATATATTTACACGGAGTTTACTTCGACGCATAGGGTTTAATGCCTTGTTATGTTTTTGACAGTGATAAAATAAAGATTTATCATTTTTAATTTCCGAGGTACTGGAACTCCGTTCCGTGCGTTCCGCCAGAAATAATACCCTGATTACAGTACACTTATCGTATACAGGCTCATTGAACAAGAGTGCGTTCTCCACGGCTATGTTGCATCCAGATAGAATTAGCGAATGTTTTATTCTTAGGGACTGGCCGCCGAATCGGTAAGGCGAACTGATGCAATACCTATCTCTTCCGAGGTCATTTTTAATGGACGGAAAATCTTCAAACCTGATTGTTCATAGGGTTGTTTGGAACCGAGTTGCTTATTATTTATGTAGCATATTCTTTTCCGATGAGGTGTTATATTTACTTCCTCGGTCCCTTAATTCGTAAGGAGATAACTTCCACCAAAACGTCCAACATTTCGTCCCAAAATTTCCACCAAAACGTGGTGTAACCAGAAACCCTGCTTTGTTGATCACCTTGACCTCATTATCTCACACTTCATGGTATAAAGAAGAGTTGGTCAATCGTTGATCGACCAACGATCGTTGATCGTTGGTTCACGACGGTCTCGTTTCATCCACACAGAAGCAGCAAATGTTTACTCGTCGGACACTAAATCGGCATTGGCGAAGCGATGCAATGCAAACCTTTCCTGAGGCCATGTTGAATGGTCGGAGCCATAAATACCGTGCGCCTTTTTAGCGTCCTCTAGACAAATTAAGCCCCGTCAAAGGGACCGAACAGCCCCGCGAATTAGATTCTCCTCGTAACGACCTCACTTCCCCCAAATGGAAACGACCGCGTTACACATCAGCGCGTCAGCCGACTCAAAAAGGCCTCGCCGCGATGACTAACCTGCACTAATCGCGAATATACGGCGGACCTCGCTCCTTGTGCCTCCTCTTCTTCCTGGGAGAGCCCGCTACCTACTAAGCGTCCCGTAGAGCACGTGACACCGACGTGGGAGCGAGCTAAAATCGCATCAAAGGCCGACCGCATCGACGCTTCCCGCGCCGACGTGCGTTTAAGGGAGTCGACCGAAAGAATCTAATGCTCTGAGCCCTTTGTCTGCTGTCGTCAAATGTTTCTCGGGTGACGTTTGTTCTTGTGATGCTCTATTTGTAGCAGAATTGCATTCTAGCATGTCTTTCCAAGACTGGTTTGTGGTACGGGTAGTTTTCGCGGTCTTCGTGCAGTCCTTGTTTTACAGTAAGAATATAACACTTCCTTCAAATATTTTTTCAGCAAAATCTTTAACATTTAACAACATATACGAAACAGAAAATAACCCCTTAAATCCCTAATGTCTTAAGAGACCAGTAGCATAGTGTATTTTTAATAAGCATTATATTGTACGAGTGAAGTGTTTATTCTCTTCCTCTTTCTTCTTCTTCTTCTTCTTCTTCTTCTTCTTCTTCTTCTTCTTCTTCTTCTTCTTCTTCTTCTTCTTCTTCTACTACTACTACTACTACTACTACTACTACTACTACTACTACTACTACTACTTCTTCTTCTTCTTTTTCTTCTTCATCCTCTTCTTTTCATTTTTCCTAGACATTAGATATTGAACAGACCCCTCGATATATTGTCAGTGACATTTTTAATCTTAATGCTTTATTAACCGCATGTGAAGTCCTAGAAAATAATATAAACCGAGTCTTTTCCTTGTTTACTTCAGATTTAAAAATATATATTTCAGTCAAAATTATAAATAATTTATTCAAAATATAAACGTATGTTGCACCAAAAAGAAAGTTACTCAAATTCAAATGAAATTATTTTTTATGGATGGATGATGAGAACTTGATTTGAATGACGATAGAGCAATGGAGCAATAAAATGTAGAGGAATCGGTAGAACTCCAAGTAACCCACTCTGTCCGTCACAAATCCTCATGGATCGTTTCGAATTTAAACCTTGGTATCCAGAAATGGAAGGCGAGCAGTTTACCACTTCTCCACCGGTCGCCTCTTGAGGGATATCTTTTATAGACATCGCATTTAGTTTGCGTTGGGGGGAAGTTACAATAGAGAATGAGCTCCATAAATAGACTATACAGCCCTCTTCCCTCCCCGTGCTATTCTTTCCACTTCTCGCTTTCGCTAGAATCTCTAGATACAGAGATGATGTGCATTCCTTTGCGCCGCCGATTCCGCCATTTTGTAACTAGTTGTCAGGAGAGTTCGAACTGGGCGGTTTAGTGTGCGTTGAGAACCACCAACCCATCCAAAACCAATATCTCCATAACACCTTCAATTGTTATCATTTCTCCTCCACTACTGAATGCTGCCTCTCGGGGCTGCCGGGCGAGAGGTGTGAATGGCGGCTACGCTCTGTATCTGGAGCATTGCTTCTTCGCAAGCTGTCGGAACCTAATGTGTGACGTGCGAGTCAGTAGAGCGCGTGCGAGCGGCGTGGGAGCTGCGGCTCCTGGGAGACCGCATAAAAGGCAGCGATCTGCACGCACTGCGTGCGCCGTCGCACCTGGAAGAAAGACGCCCGGGAGGAAGACTGCAATAACCCTCGGAGTCACTCTGCTCTCGTAGGTGACAAAGGAAACACGGGGCAGGTGCTTGTGTAGGAACCGCCAAAGGTTCGTGAAGAACCAAGTGGTGACAGCTTCGGTTTTCACGAGGGGTTTACCGCTTAGCATTCTTTTATTAATTTCCTTTTATTCTTTTTTTTTATTTTAGGACCTTAGTAAAACCTGAAATTTTTTTTTTCTGCGTTTGTGATGACCAATTCGATATATTCCTTTTCATTTACTCTCCATTCGTTTAGCAAGTGTTAATTATGTTTGCTCTGATTCTGAATAAGAAATAATGGTTTTTTACTCCTCCCGATCGTAGCGCAAGTTGTTTTTTCAATGGTTCATTGAATAAAAGTCCATTATCTGGTCAATTAAGAAATGAATTTACACGTTCAGTAAGGCAGGCAAGATTTTTCCTCAAAATTCAAATTTAAAACGTAGATCACGTGACCTCCATTTTCATCCAATCTAATGTGGCGGTTTCAAAATAATAATTATTTATTCAATATTTATTAGTAATTATCGATAAATACTTTTAATTTAAGTGTAATATAATTTACGAAAAATATTTACTTCACTGAGGGAGAAAAAAATTATTATTATTCTCCTCTCTGCCGTTGATACATGCCCAATGACCACAAAATTATTTAGATTACCGTGTACGAGAGCCAACGTCAAAAAGATTTATTCTTTGGCAGATAAAGATTTTTACTCAATTCCGTTTCTAATCTAACATTCTTGTGAAGTGGAAACTCGTAGTGCACATATACAATATTTCCAAAGAAATACATGTGTGGGAAGTGGGATATTGCACTTTTTGCTAGGTACTTATATTTATATTTTTTTTGAAATATTATTAACTTCAATAAGTAGCACTATTTGAACATGATGACTTTACTTTCCGAAAAAGGCATGATCGAAAAAGTCTGTAATTACACTATTCGCCATTTAACTTTCTCACCGAAGAGTATGACTTCTTGAAAGCATTAACATCACCAAGCAATAGATTCAAAGGGGAAAGAAAGCTCACAAAGGTCAACCATCCAGCGGCCTGAGACGAAAGCTCGCCTTCGCGACTTCACCCGCGGCAGTTTCGAGTCTATAGCCTGTCACGGAATATAAGGAAGCCAACGACGCGGAAGCGGCCTATACACTCTCCACCGCTCTCTCAAGCGACATCAAAGGGCTCGCGACGCGGGTGCCAACTTCGCCGCCCCCACTCTGCCGCACCACACCGCACCGACGCACCGCATCGCATCGCATCGCACCGCATCATGTCGCATCGCGCGGCGTCCCCGCAGTCGGATTGTGATTATCACAAGGGCCCCAAGTGGCTCTTGACGTCAACGCCGTTTACAGCGACGGCGTTTAACGCGCGAATCCGCGAACCCGCCGAAGTCCATTCGCGAGCCATACATCACGCGCGCGCGCGTTCTGGGGGAGGGCGGCGGCGGCGGCGGCGGCGGCGGCGGCGGCGGAGGCACAATGCCGCCACGACACCCTCGCGGCTCTGGCTTCTGCGCGAGGGGGTGCGCAGCACAAAAGGGGTTCCTCGCTCGCTCGCTCGCCCGCGCACCCGCCGGTCATTACCAGCGCGTTTGTAGCTCATTGGCCCAGCAGAAACCTGTGCGCAGTTAGTTCAGCGTCATTTAGCACCGCTTCAATACCCGCGCCGCGAAGAAGAAACAATATTAATAGCCGGCGGGCGGCGCGGTGCGCGGAGCCCCGGGCTGCGGAGGTGGAGGTGGCGATGGTAGAGGAAGAGGTAGGGAGGGGAGGGTTGCTGTAGGGATGTGGAGTGTAGATGTAGCGAAGAGGAAGCACGAAAGAATGAAGGGAATTTGGTGGAGGTGGCGATGGTAGAGAACGTGGAGAGGAGGCTGGTTGTAGGGAAATGGAAGCGGTGATGGATGAAGGGAAGTGGAGGTAGGGATAATAGAAGCGAGGGATAGAATTAGGGAAGTGGGGATGGTGTTAGGAGGGAGGTGGAGATGGCATTGGTGGAGGAAATGGAGGTAGAGATAGAAGAAGGGAAGTGGAAATGGGGGATATAATTAGGGAAGTGGAAGGGGCGCTAAACGTATTGAAGTGGAAGTGATATTAGGAGGGAGGTGGATGTGGGGATGGTAGAAGACGTAGAGGGGAGGCTGGTTGTAGGGAAGTGGAGGCGCTGATGTACGAAGGGAAGTGGAGGTAGGGATAGAAGAAGCGAAGTGGAGACGAGGGATAGAATTAGAGAAGTGGGGGTGGTGTTAGGAGGGAGGTGGAGGGAATGGAGGGGACTGGAGGATAGCTCTACGGAAGAGGAGGTATGGAAAGAAGGAAGTGGAGATAAAAAATGGAAGTAGGGAAGTGAATGTGGCGCTGCAAGTAGGGAGGTGGCGGTAAAAGGAGGACAGTGCAGATGGATGTGTGACGAGACAGAGGCGGAGTACAAAACGATGAATGAAGGCATGAATAAAAGGGATTATGACAGCGATGAAATCGTCGGATGTGAAGATGCAGAAGCAGGTGGAGGCGCATGCAATTGTAATGAAAAGTTCCATCTTCTGGAGAGCCGTTGAGACATTGATAAGGGAGTACCGAAATGTGTAAAATAGTAGTGTGCCTTAATATGAGATAGCGATATTCCGGCCTGGGGCCACAATCCTCGGACAAAATATAGATGTACAAACAGGAAAAGTACAACTGCTGTGCCACGAGCAGTAGAGGACGGGGGCGATGACGGATAATGGTGGTAATAATAGAGGCAATGTTGGTGCTGGTGATGGTTGTGATATTGGTTGGTTGGTTGATGATGATGATGGTTGTGATGGGGATTCTGGTAGTGATAGTAGTGATGGTTATGGGAAGGGGTGTTTGTGATGCAGACACTGTTGACAGTGGACTGGAGGAACTATTGACAAGTGGATTTGAAGTGGAGATAGAGTGGAATGGTGGTGGTTATGATGAGAATGTTAGTGATGAATGTAATGAGAAGTGGTTTCAATGATGAGAGTTTCAGATGATACATGTAGTGGCAGGATGATTGTTGAGGAGATCGTTGTTACAGTAGTCATCGTGGAAGGGAACACGATGGTGATTGATAGCAGCTGCGATACTGGTGGCGGAGGTGGTGGTGGTGACAGTGGTAATCGAAGTGGAATCAAACATTGAGAAGGAATTGGGCAAGGCCGGCAGGTCTACGAACAGTGCTGTCGGTGAAACGATGTCGGTGGCGATGGTGGTGGTGGTGGTGGTGGTGATGGTGATGGTGCAGGCAGCCAGCGCCCCTCCCGGTCTTTTTGCGCAAGCGCGTCCTCGAGCCGCTCGAGCCATTTGACCGCGTATTTTATGGCCGCCTATCGAGTCATCACCATTGGTCTGCGGCAGCGACGATGCAGCGCTAATAGCGCAGCGAGGTTCGGCCGCCGCTCTCCATACGCTTCGCACGTCGCGACGCCGCGCCGCGTTTAGCGCGCTCTGCCGGAGAATAGAGGAAACTTACCCGAATAAGAAGATAATTGAAATATCTCGACGATATCTACTACCACGTTAAATATTACGCGTTCGTTCCATTTAGTATCGTGAGGGTTATCGGACATCAATGATAAGACTACGTATCTTTTTTAAAAAAGAAACGCTTTTTAAAACACATGTGTCCGTAGTTCTCGAAGGATATTTCAGATGAAATAATGGTGTAAGTTCAACAGAAAACATATCTCTCTATAATACTGAATAAAAGTTTATTGAAAGATAAATTAACACGGAAATGCGGTCTTTACATATTACAAGGCAAAGAATTTTAAAGGACGGCACCTTTTCAAAAATATCGCTGTTTTCATACAGACATATTTTAATATATGTATTTGGGGGGGATGAAATGAAGCGAAATGAACACAATTTGTTGCATCTTTTTGTAAGATTACCACATTCTGCCACCTTTTCCCTCTTTTTTATCCTTCAGCACCTTTCTCCACTCTTTTCTGCGTTTTTAAACAACTGGATAGAAAAATGTATTTTTTTATGTTTATAATCCCAATATATCTCACACTAACTTAAAATTATACAAATTACAATTATATAACAATAATATTTAAAAAATATATAGTGGTAGAGGAAGCTGGATAGACCTCATATAAGTGTTATTCCAGGTTTGCGAACATTTTATAAAATGAATGGAGGGGATATCTGCTATTAATTCTCGTTTGATAATTGTTTTTTTGTCTAGTTTATAGAAGGATGATGCTAGAATTCGAGGTAGATTAGTGTAAAAATTGTATGCGAGGTAGGCTATTTGCATTGTGTTTATACTTAAATAATTAAGCAGTTTATTGTTAATTATTAACCTATGATTATTGTTACTATTGTTACTGATTAATCTGAAAAATTTATTTTGGATTACTTGCATTTTATTTAGGTTGCTATTGACAGCATTGGTTCAGATGCATCAAAGATAATGTTTTGTAGCCCCGATTATTGATTCGTAGAGTAATAGAGGATTAGATTTGGCGAGTTGACAGTGTTTATTCAGTAAGGGTCGTAGTTGAATTAGTTTAGTTTTGTCTTGCTGAGTTTTTACCTCTATATGTTGCTTCCAGTTGAGTCGAGTATCGACGTTTAAGCCCGAGTATTTCATTGTTGGTTTCATAAGTTGGTGTCCAATTGATAATGTCGTTATTTATGAAGAATGGAAGAGTTTGTGTGAATGGTTTTAATGTGCACAGTTTTGCTACAGATTTTGTTGGGTTCAACTTAATTTTTCAGACATTAGCCCAATTTGCTAGTAAATTTAAGTGATTCTGAAGCTGTGTTTGAAGAGTTGTCAAAAAGTTCCCAGAGACGTAGGTGCAGTGTCGGCAGTAGTGCAGTGTCGACAAATTGAGCGGTGTTTATTTGTGCTGAAGTAGGAATATGTGCAGTGCAGTGAACAGTGTGGGAGAAAGTAGTGAACCTTGAACCCCAGCAGAAATTTTACTCGAATTAGAGCAGTGGCCTTCGACTGATACTGAGACTGTTCTAGTGTAGTTCTTTTGTTCACAGTTTGCTGATACGTGATCTGCACAAAACGCATACAAAAATTTATGATTACAATTATTTTTACTGTGTCCAAAGTCTAAACACCGGTAACATTGAAGGGGACCCTTGGTTTTCTTCTTTCTGGTTTCACAATGTTATTGCCTATTTGTTTGACTTCTAAAACATCCTCAATTTTGTGGCTTCCATCAAAGTCTACTGGCACTACTGGAATGGGGGAATTGTTTTTATATAGTCGAGTAATTCTTCTTGCAGATTGAATTTATTGATTTCGTCTCAAATTTCATTTTCTAATGAGATTGAAGGATGAATATTTTTGTTCACTATTGAGTATTGTTTACTAGTTTTATTCGAATACGTGTGAAATTGTTTTTTGGTGGGGAGGAAATATTTAACTACTGACTAGGTCACTGACTAGAATTTGATTCGAATCTTTTGATTCATGAATAACTCGTGTAATTTCTAATATATTTGTCATCCTTGTATTTTTTACTTTATCGCCTTAATACGTATTCACATAATTAAGATAAAATAATGTAATATTATCGCAAATATCAGCAATTTTTAACAGAAGTATCTGTATTTTGGAGTTTTGGTATCGAACAGATTATTAAACCTTGTCCTTATGAGTATAACTTTTCTCCTCTAACATGTTGAACAGACAGGTATTCTCGTATTGCGGGTCCTTGATACCGGCAATTGGTTGACTCCAAAATGTTTTCCCGTCTGCCCGTCTGAGAACAACGTTAGCAGCATTGTACAAACCGTAGGAAGAATTTTCAAGAAAAATTGAAAAGACTGATGCTACGGGCTCTTGAACTTGAAACGGATATTTCGATTATTGGGGATTCTTTACATATGCCTCAAAATATTTTTAAAAAAGACTTAAAAAGGGGGAGATCTAATTTTCGTTATACTTTCTGAATTTTTGAAAGTTGCAAAAGAATACATTTTTTTCGGCGTCTAACTACAATTTCAATACCTATCGAAGACGTTCAAATGTTTTTCTTAATGAAAACTGTTCTTTAAAATAAGGTCTTTAAATGAGGTCATGTACCATTTTCACGAAATATGACTAGATTTAGCCCAATTTTGTGTAAATTAAGAGTAATTTTAAAACAAGATTTTCTCAATAACGACTTCAAAGGTTTTATTCAATTTTTTCCTCGTATAGTGCCTAGTATGCTCATAAAATTGGAGCAGATCTGATTTTCGTTTCTCTCTCTCAATTTTCAAAAATTGCAATAGTTGCAATTAATACAAAAAAATATGTTGATGTAGCACTACCATTTTTTACATTGCATAATCATTCTCATTATGAAACAGACCTTGATAGTTAGATGCGCATATAATTAAACCTATGCCGGTTGTAGCATGTAAGTTTTCACTATTCATACGTTTTTAATTAAGCATATGTGAAATGCATATGTTCACATTCTTATTAATTTCATGAATAATAATTGCATCACAATTGTGTTATATTTGTATTAAATGCAAAATTAAAAAGGAAGGAATGAACCTCTCGCATTCCTGGTGTTTCCCTCGCGTTTTCTCAGTTAATTAGTACGATCTCGCGACCCTTCTCTAGTATCAAATATTATTTTATTGTTTCAGTTTTCATTGATTGTAAAAATTTGCTGATAATCGATCGTAGATAGAAATTTGCTATAAAATGGTCCTAAAAATGTTTGTCATTGGATTAACACTAAGTCACTGGATGGACAAAATATTTGTGATTAAAAATAATAAATTTATTGCATTTCATTATTAACATTTAAAATAAGGAAATAATTACACACAATTTACGTAAATCACCACCATGGTCAAGATTTCATTTTCTCGGGCGTATCCTCTTCAAATATTCATCTTGTGGTGGAGGGTCATTCGTACTAGTTCCCTGACCTTTGCCACTGACTGAAGGGCATCTTTTACCAGCCTCATAACTTCCACAACGTACCCCGTTTCTAGCATTGTATTTGTAAACAATTATCTTCAAAATTGTCTCAAGAGCTGCTGGGATGTCATTAGGTGTTTTAGTGTTCCACATCTCATTTCCAAACCCACTAATCAGGTGCCAGCTAGTTACACAACAGGTTTTGCAATTGGAAATAAACTTTAGAAGCGTGGTGCATTACTGTACCTCTGGTTGATGGTAATGATGACGGATGTGTTTTCATAGTGTTTGCAGAGTTTATGAAGCAGAAAATTAAGGATGTTGAAATATTTTTCATAGTACGAAAAACATGCTTTCTAGCTCGTGGCACTACCTCTAGTGTTAATGAGGGTTGATAGAGTATATTTGTAATGGCTTTGAGGCCTTCATCGTTTTAAAACTATTTCACAATCTATGGTTTATAATTTCTGTACGTAGATAAAGGGCTTTCACATCCACCAGACCCGGCGATGAGAATATTTTTTTTAATATTCAGTTTCTTCTAATTTCAAAAGGGAACATGATTTATGAAATTTGATTTGTTTTCCTCCATAGAAAGAACGTATTCATGCTATGCAGACATCTTAACAGTTTCAATGCAATCTACTGCCTGAATAATTTGTGAATCTGAATGCTATTAAGCGATAATCCGAGTCGCGATTAATCGAAACATTATAAGAAATAGCAACAAAGTAATTTACTAGAAATCGGTAGATTCCGTCTGTGGTTTTAGGAAACTTGAGACGTTCCTCAATTTCATTATCATTTGATCCGCTGATCAAACGCTGCGTGTGTCGTTTAGTTCTCTGGGCTAGTTAAACATCATTAATCCATTTACATTGTTATTATTTTGAATTTCGTATTTTGACAGTGCACACAATCCTTACCCAAAAATTATATATCATTCTTATCAAACGAACTGGATTATCCAAGTTTCACTTAACCGAGGTGATCTCGGATACAATGATTATAGATATTCGTGACATAAAATATGTGATAAGATATAAAATATTCATTTTTTGTACAAAATAGGTAAACTCATATTGTTGATAAATGTTGAACAAAATAAATTTACTTCTGTACCTTGAACACATGACATAATAGAAAACCAATATGTGACCTCATTCTAAAGAAACCCTATTAATTTTGGAGCGTGTAACATTAAAAACGTTCATTCCAAAAAAATATTGTATAAACGTTAATTTTGCGTTTTAAAACTCCTGAACTTTTTTCACTCGATCCCCTTTTTTGGTCTCATTTGACTAGACTAGTTCGTCGGCCATGAAAGATCGACCCGACTGGTGTTTTTGCAGCCTCTCAGAAGGCAATAACTTCTCACTTGAGCGACTACTGCCAGGACCCTCGATCGACCTACAGCGACACAACTGGCAACAAAAGACAAGACACTTCTTCGGCGCGCTGCCGGGGAAAAAATGGTTATTTACGTAACGAGGGGTTAAAGTAACATTTTATTTTGCGAGTAGGAAAGTTTGAGTTACGAGGCTGATAGGCCGAGTGACGCAATCCTTCGAGCAAAATAAAATCATTTTTAACACATGTCTCATACACTCTTTTTTGACAGCCTTACTGCCTTTCATTTTATCTTTTTTCAAGGGTACAAATCATTTAATGATCCATTAATATCAGTAGTAGCTAATACATTCAGATGATATTATTTTACCTTCTTTGTTGCATTCACAGATTTATCTGAAAAAGTGAACTTTTATCACGCTATGTATCCCCCGAAAGAAAACTTTTACTAGAAGCTGCCTATAAAAAGCGTATTTGTCGCTGTCTTTTAATTTTCAAAGGCTTTAAAGTTACGATGCGCAGTGAGATATAATGGAAGTGATTGTCGGCAGCTTGCGAAACGTATACGTCAATTGGCGTCGAACCCATGTATACAAGAAATTGCAAAAAATGTGTAACTTGTAATCCAGTGCGTCAAATGTTGCCTCTTTTTATGAAGTTTCTTTTCATCATTACATCTTGCTTTTTAATGTGGTAGGTTAAATATGAATATCCTGTAGTATGTCATTGAAGTGCTGTTAATTATTCGGAAAAATGTCGCTAATAATATGGGTCATAGAGTCATGGGGTAGCTAGGTTGTTTAATTTGCAGTAAAGGTCATGACTTCTGCAGTTCCTTTTTCATTGTACTGTGTGAATTGAGTCTGTAATTCATTCACATTATTCTTGTTGTACAGTTTCTATTATTCCACACCGTATTACATTGTGACCTGAAATATCAAATGATCTATTCAATTCAGAATTTTAAAATATCTGGAGGAAAATGCAGAACTCTACTGCAGTCTGAATGCTTTGTCTTCAACAAGGTAAATGACCACAGATCAATAGATGAAACAATGGAACAGAATATTTGATATTCAAAGGAGAGATATGTTGGGCAAGTAATGTTTATTTATGGTCCTAAAATGTTAATCCTCCATATTATTTAGAAGGCACGATCCGGTAAAAATGAGTGTCCGAAATAACACTGCCCTCAACCTTGAAACACGAGAAGTTAAACACAGTGTATATATTTTCATTTACTAGTTTTTAGTGGAGCTTCAACTACCAATGTCATTGGCCCTTGAATGATAGTCTAATGAGTAGAAGAAAGTGATAATGACAATGTGAATGATGATTAAGCAACAGAGAGGTTGGCAAAACGGTAGAACCCCGAGAAAAACTGTTACGAATCCTCTTCGCTCACCAAAACTCCAGAATATTGACCGGGATATGAAGTCCGATATCAGAGATACAAGTTACGCGGTTTGACTTCTGCACAATGGGCGGACGCCAATATTATAGTTCAGTCGAACTAAATACCCGAAATGATGGCACATAGGTGAAATTAGTGGCAGGGGAAACGAGGGCACACTGAATAACTTGGCGAGAGCTCGTTTTGTCCATTACTAATGCCACGTGAATTGGCCGGGGATCAAATCCAACTCCTGAAGTCGAAGGCCAATGCACAAGCCATTTTGCTATGTTTCGCAATCAAGTCCATAGGCTGTCTCTGTACTTGCAGTCAATGCATGACATGAGCCGTCAGAAGCTGTTAAACAAATGAGTAAACAATATACTAAAAAGTATCTCATGAATATCACAAATTAATTTAAAATCTCATATATTGGAATAACTAAAATAGTAATTTTGCATGAAATGTGTACAGCTTATGTTTATAATATGTTTATATGCGTATTTTATGCCTTACTACTGAAACTATTGGATGTATGTATACTAGTACTGTTCATCACCGAGCCTACATTCCCTGTGTAGTTGGGTATGAATCCTGATAGATGACCTGACTGAAAAATATTGTTTTATACATGTTTTGTTTTGCTGCATCTCTATATTACTGTGATAACCGCCACGGGTATTGGGCAAATAAACATGTATGTCAAAAGAAGTACAATGAAAAAAATAACTACACTGCTATTTGGGAAAACTGCAACACATAGAAGGAATGGTCGTTATCACTTAAAAATGGTCAGATGTGTAGAACAGTGTATCCATAAGAAGTGATTATATTTTCATAGAGATGGTGTGAACGTTTGCCTAGCAGAACCCTCCTTTTTGTAGTAGATAAGGTCAGTGTTTTGCGACACTCAAACAATTTAGAGCCGTCATATGCCGTGGATACATGCAAGCAAGTGCAAATATTCCTCGTCGACGACAAATGACAGAATATCAGCATCTGAGTGGCATTGAACGGGGCAGAATGATCGATCTCCAAAACGCACTTGTGTCGAACCGGAACTTCTCGGCTTGAACGGGGTGCGTTGCTACAATAGTGTGTGTGGAACCAGTGGATAGAGGAGGGTCGTACACAGCGACGGGCGGGTACTGGACCACGCAATGTGACCACAGCGCGAGAAGACCGTCATCTTGTCCGCATGGCCGTAACCGACAGAACGGCGTCGTCCACATTATTGGCTCGACTTTGGAGCACTGCAACGTGTGTGGTCATGTTTTCGTCGACGGTTTGGCGCCATCTGCTGAGAGCTGGAGTAGTGGCATGCATACCAGTGCGTCGGATTCCGATGGTCAGAAACTACCAACGCCTTAGACAGCAAGGCACGTGAACGTGTTCACTGGCGTGCTGAGTGACAAAATGAAGTGTTTTCGGACGAGTTCCACTTCAATTTGTTACGCGTTCGACAGTACAATCTACCAGCCTGCATGGTACCGCGCCTTGGCAGACAAACGCCATGTGTGACGGTTTGGGGTGCCATTGGCTACAATGTGCTATCTCGCCTCTTGGGTATTGAGGGCAATGTGAACAGCAACTACTACATCAGAGAGGTTTTAGAGCCAGGTGTACTGCTCCTCCTGCAAGCAAATGCATCGGACATGTTTCAGCAACACAATACCCGACCAAATGAGGGGAGGAATAAGAAAACTTTCTGAATATGAAAACTTTCTGAAAGAACAACGGGAACCACTGCTTACCTGGTCTGCACGTCCGCATGACATGTCGACCATCGAACATGTCTGGGTTATGATCAGTCGGCAACCTATTCATTCTGGTCCTCCTGCAGCCACAGTCGAGACTTCGTGGCCGCATATAGAAACAGCGTGGCAGTGTCTTCCCCAGCAGCATATGCAGGATTTCTTTGAACCCATGCCACGATGTCTAGAGGCTCTGATGGCAGCGCGTGGTGGCTTCAAACAGTACTAAATACTCAAGGTCAAAATGCAGATACAGTGATTCTAATCATTTGCATATTGTGATATTTCTAAACTATGGAGTAAATTTCATTGTAATAGTATATCTTTTTGTTGGTGTTGCAATTTTCACAAACACACGTGTATTTTCGATGGTTTAGTTAGAAGAATGAAAAGAAATATATCAAGAGCTGTAGTTTCACTGTCAGAAATATTGCAAAGCAGTCGTCGTCGCTCAGTGCAAAGCAGTCGTGCACGTTTAAAAGAAGTTGATGCTAATGAAGAAGAAGATGCGAGAACGAGGGTCAGTGGAAATGAGAAAATCTTTAGAAAACCTACGAGTCTGCTTCATCTTCCAGAACTTCCACGTTGTGTGATCAGGATTTGAATTGCGGTAGCGCAAGGTGGAAAACAAGCTCGCTACCCAGTTCTCTACGAATTGCACATTAAGGAAATGGAAGTAGGGGCAATATTCACAATTTGTAAGGTATCGTCGGTGCCGACATGAAAACTGCTATCTCAAAAGTTCCCATTTGTCTGGAGAACAGTTTTATCTGAGCGAAACTATTACTTCCAAAAACAAAGTGCTTTACTCTTCTTGGTAGTAATCATGGCTCTTTTTGGTAGTAACAATGTACAATTTTCTAAATATGTAACTGCAGAATTACAACAGAAGTCGAAAACTTTTACAATTCTCTCAGAATCTTAATATACATTAATCTCAGCCCCCTCTACACCCACACGGTATCCATTTAATAATATGCGCGCTCGGGCATTCATGCCATTTGTCTAACCACAAGCATAAATTGCCTCTTTTTTCACTCTGTAATACCTGATACTCAATTCGGATCATAACCCCATAATAATATCATTTCAGAATACCTTCAAAGTAAACAATATAAAGATTTAGATTTATTCAGTCAAAAACAGTAAAAACTGTATGTGAGGTAGGGGAAAAGAAATATAAGAAAACTAATAAATGGTAAAGTAAACTGGGATCTCTTTAGGGGGAAAATAGTCCCGTAATTTACGTTCCCAAAATATCTCAAAAACAAAACACAATCTTCAAATTAATAATCTAATAGAAGAAATAAGCCTCGCGGTTAAAGAATCATGTCAGATTGTGCAATCTAACAAACATTTATCTTAACATACAATGCAGGCTTTCACGGCCGGTTTCCATCTCAAAATCAGTTGTTTCCGGGCTTGAAGGCCGTGGTCCAATGGAGACTTGTCCATACGTTTCGCCTGCAGCTGTGGCAGGCATCCTCAGTGGCGTTGCTGGCGCATTTGCGAACCCGATCACCTACTCGAAGAACTACAACACCTCGAGAAGGCCTTACAAAGCAACGGGTACAAGCCCAGCGAAGTAAGACGAGCTTCTTCACCCGAAGAGGAAGAAAGACGAACAAAACCACACAGATGATACTCCACTCGTACTGTCTTCCTACCCTATGTGAAAAGGGTAACGACCGCATAGAAAAACTGCTAGCAAGACACAGGTTAAAACAGTCTTTAAACCCACCAACAAATCCGTAACATTTTACGTTCGGCCAAAGACCCCAGGATCTGTATGTCTTTAGCTGGAGTATACAGAATTCCTTGCTCTTGTGGGTCCGTATACATAGGTACTACAAGAAGAAGTTTTAATACTAGGATAAAAGAATACAAGAGTAACTGCCGTCTAGGACATACGGACAAGTCAGCAGTCGCCGATCACGCGCTTCGGGACGCGGACACGACATGCGCTTCAAGCCACGGATATTCTCTCCACCACCACACACTACTACAAGAGACTCCAAATGGAACCATCGAGATCTACAAACATAAGAACAATTTTAACAGAAAGAAGAAGGAGAAAAATTAAACAATACATGGTACCCGGCACTTCGTACGACCAAAACTCGGTAGCTAACCAGTACCGCTGACGGGGCCCAATCAGAGCGAGAACAGGCGGCGCGACCAATCAGACGCGAGCGCCGAACCTCGCCTTTCAATATGAATACAGCCCAGAGCCGCGGGAGCGTCAGTCAACGCGGCGCTGCCAACAGGAACACTTCGCCCCCGCCACAACGCCACTGAGGATGCCTGCCACAGCTCAGGCGAAAACGTATGGACAAGTCTCCATTGGACCACGGCCTTCAAGCCCGGAAACAACTGATTTTGAAACATTTATCTTACTGGATACCGAAGCACAGTATGGACTTGATCAACGAAAACACAGAATTAGAAGACTCTGGCACTTACGGATTGATTGTGAAGTGTTTCCATGAGAAAAAGAACACGGTAGTTCTGTTTTTAGATGCTACTATAGAGTTCGACCGTGTCTGGTACACCAGACTGAAGTACAAACTCCGCCATCTAGGCATTTCTAAATATCTTCAAGATATAATTGGAAATTTCTTGCTAAACAGATCATTTAATTATAAAATGCATGGCACCACGTCGAATACATACAGAATCTCAGATGGAGTTCCACAAGGTCCTCCATTGTCACAGACTTTATTCAAAATTTACCTTGCTGATTTTCCGGAATTAATAGATACAAATATAGCCTTTTTCGCAGATGACACTTGCCATTCTCTCACAACATAAAGAACTGATTATTGCCCTGGAATACCTACAAAATGAATTAAATACCTTAATTAAATGGACTGATAAATGGAGAATCCAGATAAACCCAAACAAATCACAAACTAAAATTTACTCGCTTAAAAGTTTCATACCCTCTCCAGTTTTAACAAGCAGTAACAATCCTGTTTTTTGGCTAAACAATAACCAACCCGTCAAATATCTAGAAGTTAAATTAGATAGGAGATTAAAATGGAAGAACTACATAGCTAATATTACTAACAAAACCTATGCAAAAATGGTCAAATTTTACTCATTGATAAATAAAAACTCTGCATTAAGAATAGAAAACGGAGTAACAATTTCTAAATCTATAATTTGCCCGTCGCTCACCTATGCGTGCTCAGTATGGAGAGGCACTGCATACATGCATATCACTAAATTGAATATAATCCAAAACAAATTTCAAAAACTGGTTACCAAGGCTCCCAATTCCTAATACACAAATCCAAAGAGAATTAAACATTAGTTGCCGATCCGGAGGGACGAGATCGTTAAGGCAGTAGTGCCGTTCTCGGATCGAAGGATCGCGGGTTCGAGTCCCACCTCGGGCATGGTTGTATTTGTGTTCGCCCTTTCACCCCCTACCATCACCATATGCTATCTTCACAGTTACCATACCGTTAAATACAATAGTCGTTGCTAATGACCTAGATGTTGATGAGACCTGAAATGATAAAAAAAATCATTAGCTGCATTAAAGTGTACATAAATAAACTACCGAAAAACTTGATGCTTGTCCTAGCTAAAGAACTTTCAACCTTGGCCGTACAGCTTATGCACCATCCAGGATATTGTCACGCTTTCCAAAAGATTGCTTAAAACCGACATGAATTGCTTGTATTAAGGTTATAAACAATTTTTGGGGTTGTAATAACGGTGTATATGTGTTATTCACAAGTGTGATATTCTTACTCAATGCATATTTTAGTATTAAATGTAAACAGAAACTGTATGTAGATTGAAACATAAGCACAAGTAAGTGTATTTGTGTCCTGATGTAACTGAAAGAGACTGTTATGTTATGTTTATTATTATTATTATTATTATTATTATTATTATTATTATTATTTTATTATTATTATTTTTTGTTTTTGTTGTTATTATTACTATTATTATAAATTGGAGGCGAAGTAAGTAATTAATATGGTTGGCTATGGGTTCGATGTATAGTACTTTATGGAGTTGGTCGTTGGTAACAAACCAAGGGGTGTTAGTGATGATTCCTTAGGTACTGATTTTGGAAAATTTGTATTTTGTGGATATTAGTTTTTGCGGCGTAATCCATGTGGGGCACGCATATAAAAGGAGGGGCCTTAGGATGGTTTTGTATATTATAACGGCAGTACTATATGGTAGTGAGGAATTTCTATTGATAATGGGTATTAGTTGAAGTAATTTTATTTTTGCTTGATTGATTTTAATTTGTATATGATTTTCCCAGTCAAGTTTCGTGTCTATGTTGAGTCCAAGATATTTAATTGCGCTTTTCTGTGGGGGCCAGAATATTGGTTCGTTGTTTAATGTCAAGGGAGTGGAAGGAGAATAAGGTCTGAGGGTGAATATTTTGGCATCAGTTTTTGATGGGTAGGGCAGCCTGATCAGCAGAATCTCATTCCGTGGGGTGATTTCCCTCACGGGTGAGCCATCGACAACTCGCGACAGCGGAAGTCGACGGTCGCCCCCCTCCCCCACCAAACGTTGATTGCGCCGCCGACAGAGGTGACGTCGCCGTCAGCTAACCGCACAGTCGCTCGGCGCAGGAGTTATGAAAGCTCGAAACGGCGCGCCATTAAGGGAAGAAAGATGTAATGGCTTTGCAGCTAATACCTCAATGCAATTACGCGACGCCGAGGCACTCACGTGCTAAATGGCAGGCGAATGCGAGGTGAAGAGAGTCAAGGAGGGCAGGTGTTATGAACCTTTCTTGCGGGGACGTCGTGTTCCTTGTCGTGCCACTTCATTCGCGAGATGTTTTATGTGGACTGCGCTGTTTACGGTGACTAGTTAGCCATTCTACTGCGTTTGTGGTAAGCAGCCTTTGTGACGAGTGTGTCTGTTTTTCGGTATTCTGAGCGTGAAAACTGCGATATAAAATATCCTACGGCTAAAGACTAGTTAATAATATTTACTAGTTGTTTATTATCTGCTCATCAGAAATATTGTGTAATACCAAAGTGAATATTAAAGCATTTGTAGTATATTAACAGAGAATATTATTTTTAAACAGGAAATTAGTATTATAACCCCTATAATGATGATAAATTAACACATCTTCAGTTGATTGTGTGATCAATAAATTTTTATAATTCAGAAATATACTCATTTAAATAGAAGAACACAAAAAAATATATACTTGGAAACATCTAATCACAAATTAAGTTTTCCTCCTGAATAAAAGAGATTTAGTTGTTCGTCATTAAAGCAGAATATCGAGGGTTTCCTTAATACGTTTCAAACTAATATTATGATTCTTTGTTTTCCAAAATTTGGAAATTAGTTTTCTGAACTATAGGAAATAAAGACGTAGGGAGATATTTAATAAATGTTTGTGTTTTTTATATGGTCTAGCTAATCATACTACTACATTTGTGATAAACATTCTCAAGGATTTCGGTTCTCTAAGAATGAAAACTTTTTGAGGGATAATTTCCAAATGTTAAATATATTCATGTTTACACTTTCTACTACTAAAATATTTCTGCTGTCTACGCAAATAATTTTTGTTCTGTTATGCTTTTGTTTTGCTTAATAGTTCAAGAACAGTCATATATTGAATTTCTAATATTTCAAATTTTCTTTCAATGCACATTAATGATAGTCACGTATAAAAGAAGTTGTCTTTTCTTTATAAAAGCATTGAACTTTTGTTTTGGCGAATCTGGCACAAAATGTTCGTCTCATTAATAACTGTCATTGATGTCCTCCAAGCATTGATACGGCGGTCGCGAAGGGCAAGCTGTTATCGAATCTTTAGCCAATACGTTCATCTCTCGTTTGAAGAAACCAGAAATCAATTACGCCGCAACCGACGCGTATTCAAATTTCTCTTAGAATAAAACCCGCTTTCCTAGCGACCGATTTCCACAGCGAGTCCATTACCCCTGGCTGTGTAATTAAGGCTCACCTGAGTAATAAATTGATTGAGACGGACAGGTCTCCATGAATGTATCTGAAAACACCACTAAGGTTGTGGACTTCAATTTATAAACACTTTACAAAACCGGCGGTTTGGCTTTATACTTTCGATAATTAATTTCATGCGTCATTAATGGTTTAACCTCAATGATTAGGTCAATTAACAAAGATCGGATCGTGCATCAGGTAAATGAAGAAGCCAGATCAATAGCTAATGGGAGTTTTTTTCGATGACGTTCGTGAACTCGGAGCTAAAGCGACGTTTGCCCAATAGAGGGCGCGGTGATCAATTCCTAATTCATTACGCATTAAAGATTTATCGATCCCGTAATTGCAAAGGTTATCTCACGCCGGTTTGCCTTCGCCCTCCCTCCCCTCCGTGGCCTCGGAGGAGCCGGCGCCCCACGCGAAGCTGGAAGTGGAGAAGGAGAGATATACCCAAGGGGAAAAGAGAAGGAAGGGGTTGACGTGATAGAGATACTGGAGGAAGATGTAAAGGGGATGGATATAGAAATGAAATGAATGAGAAAAAAGAGAAAGCAGGGAGATATAAAGCGAAGCGAAGCACGAGATGGTGAAGAAGAAGAAGAAGAAGAAGAAGGGGAAGAGGAGTTGGTCAAAAAGAAAGACGCCCAGAAGGAAGTGAAGGACAAGAATACAATGGAGAAGAAGGAGACGAAGAAGATAAATAAGATGAGGTAAAATAAATGAGATGGAGGAGTAGGAGCCCAAAACAAATGAGGATGGAGGAGATGGAGGCGGTGGAGGCCATGGACGAGGTGGGGGAAAGGGAAGAGTGGAAAGAGAAATGCCGAAATGAAAGTAAAAGGCGGATGAGTAGTGGGAGATGACGGGGAGAACTAAGAGGAGATGGAGGCAAAAGAGGAAGGGAAGATAGGGGGCAAAGCAGAGGCACGGGAATCGGAGCGGGTGGGGGCAGGGAAAGGAAGCTCAGACGGAGAAGGAAGAGACGGAGGCAGATCAGAAGAGGAGAAGAGATGCAAACGAAGAGGCACCGAATCGCAGCGGGGCAGGGGTGGAACGGCACGGGGCAGGGCGGCAGGGAGGGGACGGGAATGGAGTGGGGCGGGGGCGGGAAAAGGAAGTACAGGCGGAGGAGGAGGCCATGGCGAGATGGGCGGCGGTCTCACGGTGCAGAGGGCTGTAAATTCTGCACCCGCTGCGCACAAATATGGCGAAAGTAACGACCGGCGGCGCGTTGTTAATCGACCTTTTCCCTCGTTTAAAAGAATCGCAGTACTTTATTCATAATGAGAAGACGTAAACGTTTACGTCGGTCGAGGGGACAACTCTATTACTTCAATGCGCTGCAAATGAATGCGCCTGTCTCCACCGCGAAGGCGGGCCGAGAGGGACGGCCGGCCGTATGCTCTTAATGCCTGAGAAGCTCGTCATTTCTTTCAAGGGAAATGTCAGTCACGTTACTCTTTGACGGCTTTTTATGATGTCTTCAAGCCTTGATGATAATTAAATTGTTACCTACTTTGAAAATAATTGCACAGAATAAAGGGTAAAGAGCTAAATTAGAGAAGATGGCGTACTGTGGCTTTACAAATTGCAAGTGAATGTGTAGTATTTCTTAGGTGTTTTGACTACATACTTTCGAAAATGTTCCATGCGTAGTGCTGATGAAAACGACACAAAAGCTCTTGAAAGGACTAGGTGACAAATATCATTTGTTGGTGTTCAATTTGTACTTCATGGAACTCACATGATCTTTTTGTTTCTGAAGACATTTTCTTTTCTTCAAGAGTCCAGTTATATGCTAGTAGAAATGATCACACTCAGAATGTTAGATATATTTCCGTTTTAGAGTTAACTAGTGGCCTGTATCGGCCAAAATGCTTCTGACCAAAACGCAAAATAATCTACACAACCAACAACGCTACAATAAATTAAATATTTTAACAAAAACTCCCTTCACGAATACTGCAATATCATAGTAAAGTATAAACACAGTAAAATAGTTCTTTACCAAGAATGCCAAGAAAGTTTATGTTCCAAAACGCAGCTCTTGAATAACAAAGATTTAATGGTGCAGGTCACACGTCACCTTGTTGTCGTGTGACGTCAGCTGTGTCGTATGTAATGCCGAACAGAATTAAAATTCAGTCAGTACGCCTAGTATGAGAATAAGCGAAATAACTAAATTTATTATAGGTATATTTCCGCCAAAATCGAATCTGGTACATTGGTTTTGGATTCTTCCAATTTGGTATTTATAGAAACCTTTCTAAAGGTCGGAAGGGGCATAGTTTTCTTTCATTTTTTTCGCGCATTTAAAACTAGTAATTTAGATGTTTTGTATTCACGAGTTCTGGGTATCTAACAGAGCCGAAGACACCTCAAGTCTGCAGTTTTCTTTCAATATTCCTGCGCCTACTGGAAATTGTAATATAGACAAATCCAAACAAATTATTTATTGTGATAATGTTTTAATTCACAGGTTTATAATATAGAGATTGGGAGTACTTTTGTTCGAAATTGGGGATGTTTGTGATATATTAGAAGAAAGAAATTTTAAAAAGAACGATTTCGGTGAATTTCGCATTTAAATATGATGTTATTATCAAATTATTTACTTACTTGGAATGCTGTTTTAGTAATATCACTTTTGTGATAATACTTGATCGTTGAAAGTGACGCTTGTATGCATTCAAATGAATACTGCGGTTCCCCGATCGGACTTTTTACAATCAGATCACGTGCACGCATCAAAGTGGCTAGCTAATGGGTTCAATCAAAATCAATTAAGTTTTCCGCACAAAAATTACACCTACCCGACCCTCTTTCAGCTTCCTTCACAAGCTCCACCTCCGCCACGAAGACATAAAATTTACAAGCTTCAATTTGTTGGTAGTAAAGAGGCGAGATACGCAGCCGGTTTCCAGGGCCTTTTCCCATTCCGGTTTGGGAGCCCTGAACAGCCAACCCTTCGTCACCGCTGAGGGCGCGCCTCGGCGTCAACCGCCTTGGCCGGTCGCAGGTACTCGTCGCTCGGGGAGAGCAGCGCGACAGTTACACGAAATGGCGGCATTTCAATCACAATGCTGCCCCGCGCCAACATTTTGCCCGCGGTGAGTCGCCTGCCGCGACGATGAAAGATGCAAAGAAAAATTCGAAAAAGAGGACAACCGCTGGTGATAATTCAATTTCTAGTATTTTTGCTATATAATTTTCAGAACAATCTTGTAGTATATGTCGCACAATTTTATTTCGAAATTTTCAATTTGTATTCAGTACAGACATTTAGATCTGACCTTCAGTTTTGACATATGGCAAATGTTTTTAAGTAGTTTTCTGGTGTTTATTCTGGTCTTTTTACCTGGTTTTATCTGCCGTATATTTAAATTACCTGATCCAAATGGAAAGGATTCGCACTCTCGCACCCCAAACCCGGCTGGGGGTGTTAAATTTTCGAAAAGTGAATAATCCACAGAGTGCATATAACACTACAATCACGTGAGAGAATGACTGATGGACTTTCAAAATTAAATCTTCGTATAATTTTCGTTACTTCCTCGCTTGCTCAGAAAACTACGCAAGTAAGGTATCAAGTAACATCCAGAAGCGTATCTACGCTATGGCAGACACGGCACGTGCCATGGGCGCTACTCCCAAGGGGCGCTATTTAGAGTACACCCGCTAAAACAACCTTAATTTGAAGGATGCTGACAGAGGCGCAACTTCTATGCTTGCTATGGGCGCCTGAATACACCTGGATACGCATCTTGTAATACCGGATACTATTACTGTATAGACCCCTGGCGAAAAATATGGAAGTAAAATAATACCAACTCAAATTTCCCAATGTTGGGAAACCTTCATAAATGTCAAACACACTTAATGCACAACTTTAAGTACAGGAATGAGATGCTCTTAGTAGAAAAAATTTGCCAGAAGTTTCACATGTACTTGCAGCACCGTCGAAATGAATGTACAGCTTGGATATTCGCACCCTACGATTTCGACGAGCTAGAGCGGCTCGTCAAGCGACATCGCGGGGTAGGGTAGGCGTTCAAACAAAAAGGACCCGGCTGGGATTCTGACAGGGCGAGTGTCGCCCGGTCGCGCCGGAGCGTGTCATTTCAACGCCCCCCGCCAGGTGGCAGCGTCGGCGGGTGGCGCGCTGCGTGCGACTGTCACGCTTCGGCGACGGAGCGTGTCGGCGCGTCCCAAAGATCTCCCAAAGAGCTGTCAGGATCCGGGAAATAGTACTGCGAGAGGGGCTGACACTTAGAAACTCTTATTTTCAGGCCTCGCAGCGTTTCATACTGAGTGTTGCTACTAAAAACTAGATCGTAAAAAGAGTGGATTCTGGTGAATAAAATGTTCAATTTTGTAATCTGATCGTTCTGTCGTGGTAATATGGAGTAATTTATGGACTCTGTGACTTTGTGACATGTTTATAAAAGAATAATATTTAGGAGGTAGAATATTTAACATTGTTTGAAATATTAAACAGTATCTTTGTGACGGATGAAAAGAGACCCTATTCAAAATACGTTTGCTAAATGAATAAAAGTTTAAAAATTTGCCTTTTTTAAAAATTTTCTTCATTTTTTGTTAAGGTATATTTTATGTAAGAAATTTCAAGCTTTTTTCTTCTTTAAGGATTAGTAGACTCAGATCCGCAATGATCTCTAAATGATGAAGTGATATATAGAACACTAAGATCAACTTCTATTTTGTATCTTATCGGTTTTCATGCATAACAAACCGTGATTTTACATCGAAACACGTAACTGTTTTTTTAAACTCCAGTTAATGAAAACAGCACATTAAAAGAATAGCACTAAAAGCATTGGAAAGCTTTAAACATATGAGACATGGATTTTAAGTGACTTCGGCGAGGGCAATTTGTGTGGTACATTAGAAGTAATACGCCCATTCATATCGACATTCATAATTAATTACTTTTCAACTATAAACAATCAAAGATATGCACATATACTCGAGATCAAAACATCCCAATCAATTTATGAAATCGATGAAAATTTTCAAGAACAGCATGGTAATATCCATTCTTATAAGCAGATTTATCTTCATCAGAAATTGGAATTGAAAAAGAAAATTTATTTTCCTTCCTCTCCCTCTCTCTCATTCAAAAAAACATTAGTGGTTGACGATGAATTGAAGGTACCTCATTACGAAATCGTGCATGACCCATTGTATCTTACGGCAATTGATATTTTAAAAGACCAGTCCCAGGAGGTACAATTCGTCCAACAATTATTGCCAGGCCTTTCCATTAGCAACCCATCGAGCCGTCCTCCCACCGTCACTGCAACACCCAACCATCGATAATCGCTCTCGATATGGAGAGCGGCACTCGCGCGGGCCAGCGGGCCGGAACGCATCGCCGACATCTGAATAGAGTCCGGGCGAAAAGTCCGAGAGTTAATCTTACTTAATATCAGCACAATGATGGACCATATCCCAGAGCCTCCTTCCGAGCGACTGCTTATTGTGGCAAAGGGCCCAGGCCCCCGAAGGGCACCCCAGGGGGGAGGTCATAAAGGGACAGAATTTATGTGCTAGAAATATCAGAATCGCGCGGGTTTCGCGTCGCTCCGGGTCGCGAGCATCTTTGTCGCCAGGGCGGCGGCGGCGACGGCGGCGGCGGAGGCAGCGGCAGCTGCGGGGTCGTCACGCTCTGTGCCCACCGGCGGCGACAAGCCTGTAATTAATTATTCCAAAGTGTTGGGGGCTCTTATAGAGGATGGCCTCAGCTAAGTAATTCGTACTTTCAAATGGGCACGACAGCGCGGTCATATATCACGGCCATAATGGGGAGTTTTCTCGCATTCAGGTAGGGCGCGCGGCGCGGCGCGGCTCGGGCTTGCGCTGCGGCGCGGGCAGGCGGTCGGCTGTAGGCGAGTATCTTCTCCCCACCCGCCTTCAGCCGCGCGCGCTGTTGATGAAAACCGCGGCCGTTGCAGCCCGAAAACCCGGCGGTGGGTATGAACGATATTCGCGGACGCTCGTTGAAGAGAGAGGGAGAGAGAGAGAGAGAGAGAGAGAGAGAGAGAGAGAGAGAGAGAGAGAGAGAGTTTGTATAGTGCGTTTGCGCGTGTGTCTGTGTGTAAACGTGCGTTTACTGTATATGTGTGTGTGTGTGTTTGTTTGCGAGAGGGACTGAGAGAGAGGAAGAGAGGGTTGTGTCTGTATGTGTCGGTGATGTGTGTGTGTGTGTGTGTGTGAGAGA
>BOPP01000006.1:8798272-8818826 GCA_017312745.1 Gryllus bimaculatus
CGTTGGAAGTTCATTGATAGAAAGGCAGAGTAAAGAAAAATGGTGCCTGTTAGGGTGTAGAGGATGTAAGAGAGATGAAGAAAAGATGGAAATAGAAAATTATATAAAGGAAAACATGGTACTACTGTGTGACTGTCAGATTTTTTGGACTCTCACAATGATCGATGGCTAGATCAGTCGTTAATTTTTTAAACGGAAAAGAGTTTACCCTTAAGCTTTTTTATGTTCATGTCTGACAATGGGTATTGCGACTGTGGAAAGGTATTTATTGTTTCGTTTTCAAACTCTTCTTCAGAATTTAATCGACGAATAGCATCCCAGTTTCAAATGCTCTTGGAACTTGTGACAAACCCAAAAGGAAGTGTCAAAATTAACGGACCGGCAAATAAATGATATTTAGATTAACTACTTATATTCTTCTGAGCCACATACTTGTAACAAAATACATTTTTGTCCGTTCACGTTCCACATTGTCCACAATAAAACCTACAAGATGAAAGGGAAAACGATTTTTATCTAAAGACCGGCTGAACATGAGGTTGCAAAACCGACCCACTCTAGCAAGTTTGGCATCATCGGTGGACGTGACAAAGTAATTAACGTGGTTATAGGTGTCAGTGGAACAAGCACGCACAAGCCGGCGCGACGCAGTCTGGGCCAGTGTAGAGCGGTCCCAGGCTTTCACTGGGAGTAATCCAAAGTAATCCACGAAAGAACGACTTTACAAATACCGCTTGAGTAACAAAAGTTACCAGTATTGAATTACACTAAACTGATGAAATTTCCGAAAATTGCATTGGTTTTACCTATGTGTAAGTGTATTTATTTTGTCTACTCCTAATTTAACACTAAAATAGAGTTTTTTTATTTGTGAATAATAGAAAAACTTTAATATATTTATGAAATGCCCAAATATGCTACTACGATGTATCAATTTTTTTATGTTATATGAACTCGTAGTAAAGACCAACCGAGGGATGCGAGTGGGTTACCATGGACGCAAGTTTGATAGGTGTCTGGGTCGAATTCGCAAGAGAATGACGTCAGAATGTAAGCCGAAAATATTAACATGACATTCTGGTTATAAAACCCAATTATTAGCGACTTCCGGATATTGAAAGTTTGTCAAAACCTAGGGGAAAGTACGTCAGCAAATTAATCGGTTGTTCTCAAGTAAAGAACAAGTTATCCGTGGAAGAGAATAAGGTAACATTTGCCGATTCCTATGAATCCACGATATTTGCTTTGTCTTCGAACTTAAAGTGTTCTTATTTAAATTACCTCCAGAGAGAGGCCGACGAACAGTGATGTTTGGTGAGTGGCAATTCAGCTGCAGACGAATTTATTGGTTACCAATAAATCGCGGGCATTTACGTGTGCATACGCTGTTGCGGGAGCATTGAATCTACCGATTTATCGCACAGCATTACATAACTTTCTCTTCTTAAGATGTTCCTTCTTAAGCGCGAGAAAGTAAAAACGATTAAAAGAAATATTTTTCAAGCGTTATTAAATATATTGCACGAGAATGAAGCTATTACAAGTTATCTCAACATCAATAAGCTAATTACAAATATAAAGGGGCATTGCACGGATATGGATATTTGTATTAAACGTGTATTGGAAGTTTTGTATTACACAACAAAATTAATGTAGTCTGCTTATTCACCAAATAACTACAAAAAGTTTACAAGCTTGGCTCAATGCAAAAAGAGTGATAGACTTTCTGAGCATTTCAACCGTTATTCCCGTTAGTGCAGTTCGTGTTTGATCTCGGAAAGGGACAATTTCCCTCTGGATGGTGAGATTCGGCTCCGAACAATACGTAGGTTTGAGGGATGGGATTTCTACCGCTAACCCAGCTGGAACAAACTCAGATCTCCCGGTATGTGTAGTAGTGTTAGTGCAAGTGTGTTTATGTATATACATGTATATGTCTGTGTGTGTGAGAAGAGAGAGAGAGAGAGAGAGGCAAGAAAGAGGAAGGAAACATCACGTGCGGTCTGTGTCCTGTTTGCAAAGTTACTGACTGGCATTCGCCTGGTACTGATCAGAGAAAAGTGAGAAACTCCCCGATCTGAACAGCTGTGGCCTCTAGGATTCTCCTCCAGATAGCACAGCAGTTCGACCTAGCACTCTTAGCTCGAGTCGAAAATCCGCTACAATTGCAACACGAACTCTAGGAGCTCCGCCGCTGAGGTATATTCTGAGATGAACTCAGCTGGTTGCGCTAACAGACAAATATTTCTTCACCGCTCGAAAACAAACAAACTCGGCTTTCTAAGCAGCGAACTCTATTATCTTTGTAGGAGTGAAGTCGAAAATGGCTGTGTCGGTTTGTCGTTTCAGGCTGAGGGGAGCTGAAGGAGTATTTACTGGAAAATCAATTAACCAAAAAAAACATCATCACCATTAGGGATATTAATGTATGCAGTGAAGTAAATCTTAATCAAAGTATAGAGTAGAAGGCTAAGTCCAAATGGGGGTAAAAATTCGAGTGGGGAAAGTAAAACGACTTTGATATGTACCCCAACTCGGCAAATACTTTGCTACTAATTGGGGATTGTTTTGTGGATTAACTCACTCAATCATCAGCATCTATTATTCGATGTAACCGACACATTTAGATCGCAAAGATATTAGAGACCAACTCGCTGTCAACTTGGAAATGCGCGAACGATGCGAGCCAAATTAACGATTGTTTTCGATATTTAACAATCATTATAAAAAGCATTTCAAAAGTGTTCCTTTTATCCATGAGCTTTAGCTGTTTGTAAAAAGTACTAGCTTCCGGTAATCAAGAAATGAATGGATATCTGCGATGATAAATACTTGTGATGATAAATCTTGATGAGAGAATTTATCAGGTCAAGTGATTAGGAGCCATGCGTCAATTTGGAAATGCGGGAACGAAGCGAGTCAATTTAACGACTGTTTCGCTGAGCTACATTATCACAAGTACATTAACATTTACAACTTGATGAAACACCACTCTTAGCGCATTCCGCAGGTGTTCCACTTGCTGTAGCTGTTGTCAAAAAATATACGCGGGCGGCGCGTGGCGCTGCGCATGAGAAGAGGAGGAGGGGCGGCGCGTTAACCACGCGATAACCGCGCGAGGGCGGTGGCGGCGCGCAGCTGCGGCTGTCGCCCTGGCCGCGCGCTAATCGCGTTGGCGCTCGCTTACCGCCATTTAGCCCTCGGCCGACGCGCCCGTGACTAGGACGAGGCCGGCGTGACGGGCGGCACGCGTGCGCACGGTCACGGTGGTCACAGGTGCACGGCCACGTTCCCTTGCAGTGCACCGCGCAAGCATTGCGGCTGCATTTGCGAAAAGGCAGCGCAAGTGTTACGAATCTACCGAATTCAACCGGCGAAGTTTCGGCAGAAAAACTTTTATTACAGGACCCTATTATTCAAAAAGTGGATAAATACAGTTGATAAATTTAGAAAAAAAGCCTCTACCAGGTGGTGTAGCTAGAATGTTTTGTGGGTCCTTGATACAGGAAAGTCGATTGAAGGCAAAACGTGTGTCTGTCCGTCTGTGATCAACGCTAGCAGCTAAACTGTTCAGCTAATTTTCGCGAAAATTGATAATGTATTATAATTACTATTATATATTATCGATCTATTTGTTTTCCAACTCTTTCAGTATCGTATTATTTATTAACTGTTAATTATTTTACAATCTCGCATTTAGCTTACTTTTCGCAACATATGTTCTACGATTTCAAATGAGTTTTACAAGTAATAATTCGGAGAAAATTTGTGGTACAAATAGTATTACATAACAATTACTAACGGCGAAAAAGTCCCTGCTGTTGTAGCTCCACTAGTTTTGTTAAACCTTTTATAAATAGTAATTTATATTACAAGTAGAGAAAATGGACCATTATTTGCGAGGGCTTTCGTCCAAGTGTCATAATTTCTCACGAGTAAACAATAGTATTTTAACCACTTGTGATATTTAGGATTTTATCGTATACCATTTATTTTGCAAATATTTTCGTTTCTATTGATCATAATAAATATTGTATAATATCCGACAGCGCGCTACCATGTTTATTAGTTGCTATGATACCCCACGTACACAAGTTAAGGAAATTTCGCACCGAGAAACGACAAATATAGGAAAGGAAGACATACAAATTCCAGAGGAAATGTGAGTCGAAGCTGTTAATGCGGTCATAAGTTTACTTCCAGAAAAGTCAAAAGTCATATATAACAAAGAACGTGAATTATTCAAAGCACGAAAGACAGAGAGACAATAACTAGTGTTTGCGAAGAAGTCTTACCAGCGCATTTTGACAGGAAGGTAGATTCAGTTTTAAGCGATTAATTCATTAACAGTCAGAAAAATAAAAATCTTCAACATTCTGGACTCAGTATTCCATGCTTAAATCAACGCTTCAAATTTATGAAAATGTTAACATAAGCAGATGTGTAAAATTAACACAATTTTTAAAGAGTAAAAAAAGAGTGATACGAAATTTAAAAAATATAATATTTTGACAAATCATGATAATGAAAAATGTCTGTGTGAAGCTGCTGGCAACAAATGTATAGTTTTTGCATATAAAGTAAGCCTTCTTAAGTGTCGCAATAGCTTTTTGATGGGGTTATAATGTAGTTACGTATTTTTCACATTGCAGTGCTTTCACGTGCAGGTTGCTGTAGTTCTAGCAGTTGCGGAAGCATGTAGACGCGATGAACTGCATAACATGAGCATTGACGATATTCGAGACAAAGAAAATGTTATGGTTGTACGCATTGCGAATTGAAATTCCAAAACCAATTAGATGTGAGTTTTTACAGTTTCAGAGGAAGGGAGTCTGAATGGAATAAGTTCATACCGAAAGATTTTTAACATTGACACCACAGAAATGGAACATCGGCGATTGTTAATACATATGTATCAATGAGCAATGTTCTGCACAGCGTGTTGGTATTAATACGTTATACAAGATACTTAGAATTGTTCCTAAATATCTTAATCATAAACACCCGGAGAAGTACATAGATCAATCTTTACATCACACTTCTGCAACTCTCCAAGCAGATTCCGGTGCTGTTATATTAACTCTTAAGGTACACGTTGAATGGTGTCCTGATCACGTTTCGGAGAGTCACGTGGAAGAATCTGTAGACCAAAAAACAAATATTGCCAGGAATATTTTAGGGCGCGATGGACAGGCAACGTCTATGTCGGTGACGGACAAATCGTCCTCCCTACAACTATCAATTATTCGAGGTATTACATTTGAAAATTATAACAATTGTAATATACTGTAAATATGCCTAAGGAAAATAAGGATCAGTTGTAATATTGTTGTTATGTTTGTATTAAAGTTGAGTTTTTAGCCAGATGCCAACTATTTTTCCATACGATGAAATAATAGTTGCTAGACGGCCATTATTTAATTGTAAACAAGCTTATTTTATCCTACGAAGTAAGTGACAACTTTATCATCTGAAAACCCATCGATAAACAATAAAAAAAAATCCGCATTATATGATAAAAGTAATTTACAAACTCTCTTCTGGTAACACAATCATTATAAGGTATATGTTTATTGTTCAGAGAGAGCATTGGGCAGAAATAACTACGTCATTCATGTTTAAAATAAAACGTTTTTAAGTACTTGGCAAAGGAACATTTCAGCAAAAACGTGTTCTTTTTTTCACCTTCACGTTCAATGATTTCCTTCATTAATGTTGTATGGAGCAACATATAGGATTAGTAGTCATTATGTTTTACTTCAATTCAAGGTCACCCACAGTTTGCTCCCTTTCTAGTTACTATTTTCGGAGCTCTTATTTTCTTCTCTGTATTAATGCCAAAAGGTGTCTTCAAGTCTCACTGACATGAGAAAATATATTATTTGACAGTTTGAACAAAGTGTAATTCGCCTAATATCCCCTGAGTTCATTGATAACTGTGCGCTAAAGCGGATTCACCTCCATCATACATTTTAAAGGTTTCTGCATTGAGAAGAACTTCTCTTTCAATAAGACTATCTTTTGAAACTGCCGTCGTGATATTCTCATCGTAATATGAGCTGTTGAATCATTAGTACTAATTCAGAATAATGTACGCTTCCTGTTTCACTTGAATGACCCACTGTAGCAGGCCACGAAGAGTTTCCGTAAAAGGTGCTCAACTAAGAAAAACACGAGTCATAATTGTGAACATTGTTTTAGCACCAGTTTGGAGAAAATAGATAACTCTGCTACTAATTACTTTTGCCTGTTTCTCATGGAACGATTTTCCAGAAGGTAATGGTTCACGTCACAGTAGATGCTTCTGTGGGGCAGTCACGTTTCATTTGAAACAAATTAACGTACTTATTTCCTCTCCAAGTGTGGAAAGCTACACAAGGGTTCGACATTCCCATTACACTAGGATGTGAAACTTGGTTTTGACGCTAATACTGATTCAAATCAGAGTTCGTATATACTAGTGCACAACTATTTCACTTCTCCCCGTAGTACTTCACATAGCTTTTAACTGTGATTGATGTTTAATAAATAAATAAAAATAAACATTGAATTTCGTTACATCAAAACTAGTTATTCTAATTAGTTAAACAGTAATTAAAAACATTACAATTAAAATCAGTGCCGGAGCTAGTCAATTTTGGGCCAGGGCAAAACTAACCACCCCCATGAAAAAAATTAAAAATATTGAAGTGTATCAAGAAACTATATGAGCTATTTAATTTCCCATCATCGGGCCCCTTCACTTGCGGGGTCTCGAGCGATAGCTCGATCTGCCCATGTCTAGTGCCGGCACTGATTAAAATTAACTGCTCCGAAATACTGTCATAGGTTTAAAATCCAGTGATAATCCGCCTTTCCAGATAGAGATAAATTCTTTTCAATCTTGCGGCAGTTGCTCTGCACGCGTTGTTCTCCCGCGGGATGGCGAGATATGGTACCAACCTACCCGTCGGCTTGCGAGTTTTCCCTCACCAGGTATCTCCCAACAGCGTGGCACCGCACCAGCCGGGACAAGTTCTAAGCTCCCGATTAATCTCCAGACAAATGTGTTGGTGTAGTGCATGTAATTGGAAGTCAGGATTGAGGATAGCATAAGGAAGGAGAAAGAAAAATCGCGCGCGATCCGTGGCCCGTTTTTTAGGATACTGCTCCAGTATTCGCCTGGTGTTGATTGGAAAAAACATGGAAAACTGACTGTCTGAGCATCCGGCCAAGAATTCTCCTCCTGACAGCGGCTGATTTCGACGTAGCTAGAGCTAGTGTCGAAAACCCTGCGACCATCGGGACTCGGACCGAAGGACCTCCCAATCTGAGGCACTACCGTGACATCAGTTGTTTCTCTGACCCACCTAAGCCTGTTTTAACGCTAGAGAAGCCTTCTGCCTGCCCCGCTGCGCCAGCGGGCAGGTAGGCGAGGTGAACGCTCCTCAGTTTCCACCGGCCGCTGCGTCTTCATTGATAGCCCCCAGCCCAGCGCCCGGGTGGAGTCGGGAGGGGCCGGCGGCCGCGGGCTGCTAATTGGAGAGTTTCGCGCAGAAAAGGAAGAGCGAGCCGAGGGCGAGAGGGCGTGTCATCCAATTGACGGCAGAAAGGGCCGGCGGCTCCCCGCGGAGACCTGGCGGGCCACCCACGCACGAGGCCCCGGAGAAGCCATGCAGCCGGAGGAGAAGAGGCCGGTCGGTCTGGAGAAGGGCGGCTTCAGAAAATACAGGGCCTCTGACCGGGAGGTCCTACGGTTCGAATCCCGACAGCGATTTGCGACACTAAACTACTATAGCTAGGTCGATTTCAGCCGCTGTCGCTAGGAGAATACTAGCGGCCGGCTGCTCCGATCGGTTTTCCGTGTTTTTTCCGATCAACACTAAGCAAATGCCGGAGCAGCACCCTAACAAATGGTCCATGCACCGAGCGCGATCTTTTCTTCCTCTTCCTTGTCATATTCCCTCCCCTTATATACACACATACATTTAAATGCACTTCACTAACGTACTTGCCGGGAGAACAGTCGGGAGCTTAGAGGTTGTCCCGACTGGGGCGGTGCCCCGCTGCTGGGCGATACCTGGTTGGGGAAAACCCCACAGACAGGCAGGTGGGTTGATGCCGGATTTCGCCATCCAGCGGGGAAAAGTGACTGCCACCTCCCGCCATAAAAACATCCATTAAATTTACTGGACTAATGACCTTAGCAGTAACCCTCGCGGAATTATTCAAATGTTTTAATCACAGGGGCCGAAATTTCAATTCTGTATTTATTGTAATAAATATTCAATTTTCATCTGACCTTCAATTTGAGTGTTTTAATTGATATGCGATTTTAAAATTTTTTTTCTAATTTTTTGTAATACTTAGTACTACTTTTTATATTAGAAAAAAGTTTGAATTTACTGATAGTCAACCTTTGACATGAATTAGCTAATACCATAGGTTTCTCGCATAATGCCATAGGTTTCTCGTAGTTTATTTTGTTTCCTACTTCAGTTTTGACTAGCTTTTCTCTTCTGCCCTATCCTCTTTCAGCGGCACCTAAAAGACATACCAGGGCGTCACGCCGTACAGATCTTTCGTCCAGGGACATTCCCAGTGAAGAGCATTCATTAGAATGATTAACAAAACGTTGATCATCTGATTCGATAATCCAAAAAATAAACAGACTCGTTATTGACGAAAATGATATTTTGTTTATTTTACCCCCTAGGTCACTATAGTATGAAGAATATTCAATTTATGGATATCTGAAAATATTTATACAATTTTGCAATGATGGGACTTTCTTGATATAAAAAATATTCACCGCATAAAAATATCTAACACACAACATAGGCGATGAAAAAACATCAGCTTCAAAATATCGATGATTATATGAAAACATCGATGTTTTGGAAACATCGACATCCATGTATCCCTAATCCAGATCTTTCTCGGTCCCATTCTTTTTCGTAATGTCCAAGCCCTTATATGTGTACGTATATGTGTACCCTTACCCTCATCTCGAAGCTAGTATCTTTGTTCTGGGTATAAGGTTCCAGTTCCTCAATGGCACACATATCTCACATGCAGTTGCCTGTCATTCCAACAGATTAGGGAAGAATGTAAGATATAGATGTAAGTAATACGAGAAGGACTAAGAAGGCCCGCACGCCACTTACACAACTTAAAACATTGACACCTTATTTGGGTTTGGACCATCAGCCATAGTGTCCAGGTATTTGGGCTCACCTGCTTCAAGTCCCTATTTGGGCGAATCACTCGGCCGTAGAATTTCTGAACGTGTTACGGTTATGTAACATATTTGATTAAACTAATAATGTAAATAAAATTGGCCTTTTTATGCGGGCTTTAATGGGCTTTCTAATATTGAATTTATGTGTGTGAATATCTTTAACACCATTCGTTTCTATAACAACAACGTGAACAAAGTTATCGTAGCATTAAAATATATCAACAGCACTTTCAGTGATGGACTCGTTAATTTTTCTCAAAATTAACTAACTGTAGAAAATATTGTGGACCGCGAGTTTTACAGTACGTTTCTTAATTCAATGGTTTACTGTCATGTAAGTTTTAATATATTGAGGAAACATTTTTTAACAAAAAGCAAGTATATATTTTCACATATTGGCAACTTTTTGGTCACATAATTGTAAAATTGAAACAGATCTTTAAGAATATCATTGAAGAGTAAAACCGGGTTCTACAGAGAAATTTAGATTGTGAAATTTTGTGCCCTTTTTGAGAAAACGTCAGAAAGGTTTTGCGCAATTTTCAGCAAAATTTTCTCAGAAAATGTTTTCAGATACTACTAAGAAATTATTTGAAACACTTGTATTCACAAATTATGACGCCTAAGTTTGAAAAATCAAAAGAATCCATCAAAATGACCTTTAAGGGCCTCCAAAATTTAAAGAACTCATTTAAAATCTGCAGAACCTTGAGCAAGACCAGATTGATCGATGAATATTCATTTTGAAAATACAAATCATATGAATGTTGTAGGTGATCGTGTTGTTCACAGCTGAACGGACGGACGATTAAAAAATAAGTTTATTATAAGGGACCCTGAACGTATATTTTCGTTAAAGTCTCGAAATAGATTTTCCACAACATTATTTTCCATTACATTATCTTATACTACGTAAATTACTTCATGAATACCAATGTATACGAGAAAGTAAAAATTATTTGTTGTTAAGTTATAAGTTGTTAAATAGCTAAATTTAGTATTAAATAGTACGTACTTTCAATAATATTAATTTGTAAGCAGGTGTATAATTATTTAAAATAGTTTGTAATTTTGTATATTTTAACTGGAATTTGACCCCCTTGTTTTCGTCACGAGCCGCTCTTGAATCTAGATGGGACCACGCTCGCTTGCGATATACAATAGTTTCGCTCGCTCTCTTGTACCTTACGAAAAATACATGAGCAAAACCCTCATGTTTTAGCGAACCCTGCGGATAAAACTGTCAAGAACGAAATCCGTCTACTTCACTAAAAAATAATTTAAATATTAGTTTTTGAAGGTTATAGATACGAAACATTAGTGAATACATACATGTAGCACAAAAGACTTATATAATATTCAAAGAGATAAATTTGTCTTCAAAACGTGCTAAAACGGAACTAAGTCTTCAAGTACAAATTTCTCTGCATAGAAAATAATCTGATGTCAGTTTTTTTCAAAGTGACTGAAATTCTTTCTGAGTAAAGAAATATCTGAAGATTTTTTTTGTAATTTGCATGTATAATCATTTTGGAAAAGAGACAACGAAAACTTTAAAATATTCTAAAATTATAGAACTTATAAAACTAATAAAAAAATATTAATAAGACATACATTGAGAAAATAAAAATTTAACCAACACTGTATTCGGAGTATGAAATTGACAGGAACGCAAACAGTTATAAAGGAATTCAAAGACAACATGTTTGTATTCTTCATCGTTGTCGTCCTATGTAATAACTTGTTACAACTTCCGAGACACTTGAAAGACTCGGTGAATGCCTTCGAACTTTGAAAACAGTGTGGGAAAATTTCCTGCAAAGTTGTAGAAACAGTGATGACAACTCGACTAACGAAGAGTAAAATAAACATTTTTCCAGAGCGGATGTACAAATAGTCACAAGAACGTTCTCGTAGTGCTGCCAGAGATGTCTCGGTACGTGCTCACTCCCTGGGAACCAACTCCTCGTCACGTTTCGAGAGCGCGCAGACGTGCCGCGAGATGGCAGCAGCAGCTCTGTGGCGAGGGAGCCGAGACGAAGGGGGACGGCAAAGCGGCTCGTGCCCGCAATGATCGCCTTGTCAAAAGTGTGCCCTCGTCTACCGCCCCCCTCGCGTCGCCTCGCCCCGTCGCCCCGCCCCCACTCCGGTCGCGAAGTCACCAGGTGGGTGGCCCGCTTTAAGCCCCGTCTCGCCCTTCCCCTGTCGCCCTGAGGAGAATGAACACCAGAAGCCCTTACACAGAAACCGGTGGGTATTTTAGTCGGCCGGGTACAAAACCTTCTTTGTTAAGAAGATGTAGCTATTCAGAGGGCAAATTATAATTGTATAATGAAATAAATCGGATTTGAACGGCTTAAGAATTACGACTCCAGATCCCACTGTCGGTTGACTGCTTGCTGTATGATGTCAGAATTTCCTACCTGGTAATTAATGCAGAATTAGCGTGTTTCTGGTAACGTTTTCTTCAGAAAGAACATTTAATTCAATAATATGAAATTAATTGGAGTCTGTGATGACTAAGCGTTTTTGGTGTTCGGTATTGAACAATCTCTCTAATTCATCTTCGAACTTCTAACACTCTCGTCTGGCCTTTTTTCTAATTCATTCTAAGTTCGAAAATATTACTTATGTGTGTAAATAAATAAATAAATGTTGTATTAATTTTATATTTTTAAATACATTTTTCATTTAGAAATTTTTAATATAGAATTGATAATATTTGTTTCTCGGTAGTAATTTTTCAGGTCAAATAAAATTTAATTCCTGTATTCATTTATTTATCTAGTTATTTTTAATTTGCATTAAATATAATTGATGAAATTATATCAGTTAATATTTAATTTCATAGTAAAAATCCATTGCATAATTTCTTATACCTCTATATATTACGTGAATTTCTTTAGTGTTTTTCTACGAGCCAATGTTCTAAAAACGAAAAATTGTACAATTGACGAACGTAGTCATACTTTTTTACTTCGTCTCACGTGACTCGTATGTTTCTATCTTTGAAGTCAACTATTAACAAATCACAAACTTTAGAATACTTCTGAAAAGCATGTAATAATTATATCCCTACCGTCGAGTACATATATTTCAATATAAAATGTTTGGTAAAATATGTTATGCCAATGATGTCATGAACATATACAATAGTTGGTGGAAAATAACATTTTTGATTAGTCAATACATACGCTGCAATGCTGCTTTCTCTAAGTTGCCTATTGCAAAGAGTCAAGATGTCACCAGGTCAACGTCCCATGATAGCCGAGTTTCTAGAGTCAAGTTTAGATACATGTGCACAATAAATGATTACTAGTAACTCCTGCGTAACTAAATTGGCAACTATTATCTATCATTAAAGAAAGACGTTTCGAGCTGGTGTGAGTGTTTATTGTAACATGTTATTGCATTCTTTTACGAACTTTCAAAAACAGCTTCTTTGTAGTTTCTCGGGAGATGATAAATATATTACTCTTGCCACGAAAACCTCTCTTAAATCAAACTAACTGAACTCCCGCGATTACATCGCACAAAAGGAAGAAAAAGTTATAACTGAGAATTACTACAAACTCACTTAACGGAAAATTGAAAACCCCCAATATACTATTTCAAGTTATCATTCATCTCCAAATTGATAAAATGAGAGTACTTTGCACATTCTAGAACCACACAAACACTATTCTTTGTTAAAACAAAGTTAAACATGATTTTAAAAAGATTTTTTTTTAAATTTTATATAGGCTTATTAGTGTATGTTGTAATGGATTATTAACCTTTTGTCCACCTTACCTTAAAAACGAAATGCTTCATTTATAGAACAATCACTGGAAAGGTGTTGTAAAGGCCACGTGTCACAGACAACTGCTGGATATTTATAAATACTCACTAAACTGTGCATTTATTGTAAATATTCGAACTTAAAACACTCTCTGTCTTCATTTCGTAAACTATAATTTCAAGGTCCTAGGATATTCTTATATTATACTATTGTAGTTGGTCTTGAAAGTGACGTAACAAATGTTGGCAGACATGCGTTCATTTTATCAGTTTTAAATTTCATTAAAAGTGAGTGTTGATACTGTAAAACCAGTGAATAACATCAAGTCTAAGCACATCTGGGACTCTCATTTAAAGGGTCTTTCATTTAAAGCAAAAATCACGGAATTTGGTTTATTTGAAAAGTCAAATTGCTTTCTAAACAAAACCTCTAATTTTTTAAAATGTAAATATTCTGATTAAATTCAGTGACTTTATAATACATCATAACTTGCATCGTATGTGCGAGATCCGTACAAACGTTGTGTACAGTAAAACAGTAAAAAACATTATTTGCACTCTTTGTACACTCTTCCTGTCAAAGCGGCCGTCGACCCAGCCGCCACAGCGTGTAAATTGCCAATCTCCGTACTTCCTCAAGCACTGCGACCGATGACTTTAAAGCCACCGAGCGTGTTATTTTTCCCTCGACGACTCCCTTCAGCCTGAGTGAAAGGCTTTCGATTGTATCTGTCACGTCTCTTTGGCCGAAGCGGAGAGTGTTTGGCATGTCCGTCATTACCGTTGACAAAAGAGAGATAATTTCACAATTCAGAAGCGGCCGAGCAGGTCAGGATTAGAAGGACGTTACCCCGAGCCCTGCTCACTTCCGATTATCTTCTCCCAGGTAAAAGAGTGAAGCAGGCCAACCATGTAAGCATTCCGTTTGCGCCTGCGTGAACAGCAAGCAGACATAATTCCATATTCGCTTAACGGAAACGTACAAAGAACTACGAGGGATCTTCGACCTTTGTGTTGTGGGCAAACAGTTTATCTGCCTATTCATAAGAAAACAAATACGATAGTAAAAAGAAAAAATGTGTTAAATGGCGAAACCTAGTATATGAAACAATCTGCTGATCATTGTTTTATCCTGTTCAATGCCTTTAATCGAACGTGAGATATTCTGAACTCGGTCATTGGGTATCTATCTGTATTTTTGCGGTATGTACTATTTCCAGAAAAATGATTTTAAAAAGATACCAGCGTACCGTGCGAGAACTCTCGCATGTTAATTCCCATCCTTTCCTTATCCACTTGCGAAAGTTGTTAATGAAACGTGTTTATTTGTTTAAAAAAGTATAAATATAACTTCGTACTTACAGAATATTAAACATAAATATGAAATTGATGTTAAACATAAATTAAACATAAATATGAAATTTTCAATAAAGGTTTATTCAGTATTGTATAGTAAAAATGTTCTTCAAACAATTTACTCTTCCTTAAAATGAATATTTGAAGTAATTATTAAATCTTAACAGTTTTTCGCTTTCTTTCATATCCACAAAAAATATTAGAAAAGGTTTTTACACTTGAGGAAGCCAAGTAAAGTTTTCCATGAGAAAATAAGGGATCGGGCAAATACATCCATACTCTTCGCAATATTGTTCAACTTTCTTGGACTTATTATGAGAAACACAGGGGTTTTTGGAGGGTCCAGGCACCAGCTTGCTGGGTTGCGGACATTAAAAAAAAATATTTGTACAGCAAAAAGTATTTAATTGTTTTTTGCATTCTTACGTACCTCGTGAAAAGCAATTCCGAGCCAAAAAAAACAATGAAAATAATAAAAATAATATTTTCACCATTGGGCAATAAATTCCATTTGTTACCATTAGAAACAATTCAGTAGTCTTAGACTTCAATTCGGTACATGAGAATATTGCTCAAACGATGTTTAGCTATTGAATAATTTAGTTAACCGACACCGTAAGTTTAATTTCAAGTATTTTCAAGTAATTTCAAGTATATTAATAACAAAATGACTTTACAGCTGAGCATTGGGTACAGACTTTCAGATACCGCCAAAATTTAAATCGTGTGTCTGGATTGTGATCGTAGGCAGTTCGCGAGTCACTTGCGCTATTCTTTCTTTAATTTTAAATTTGGTAGCTTTTTTAAATTCATTCACGAAGTATTGTAGGAGAGCGCATTTTGATTTCTGTTGTTCACTTATTTCAAGCTATGTCACTTTGTCAAGCACATGTTTTCCCCTAATACTTCCGCGTACTCGTGCGAGAACTCTCCATGTTAAACCCCGCACTCTCTCGTAACCTTCTATTTCCATTCTAAGAGAGAAAGTTGTTAACTTAACGTATTTATTTATTTAAAAAAACACGCCGACCTGAAAGTTTCACCGAATCACTGCTGATAACGAATATGCTGGAACAGGTAAAACACGCCAAACCTAACACGACACGTCTTCACTCTTCACTGTACACCCACAACCCTCCACAATTAGGTTCATAGTACTTGCAGACCATGGCAAAATGTTAAATGAATGTTTTCACTACACGCATATGAAACAATCTTCATCGGAATCAAGCAATATTAATAGTACTTCCAGTTGTTGCTGCAAGAGCGAATCTTGAATGAATAATTATGCAAATAAACCTTGTCAGTCTGCACAAACCACGGTGTGCACAGAAAGCGTAAATAATATACGATAAAGAAATCTAAGCATTCTAAGCGTTACATCACAAAGATGGCCACTATCACGAACGGTTGAAATGGAGGTGGCATTGGTTGTGACGATAAATGCCCAACCAGCAAAAATTTAATAGAATATTCAAGAATATTTCATTCTGTAGATTACGGCGTGAGGAACGTTTCATTGAAGCTTTGGCCTCAAAATTTTAGTTTTTAAGGACGTAGAACACTTTTTTTAGGAGTTATTGAAGAATGTAGTTGCTGAGGATTGCGGGTTGCTTATAACATGCATATTTTGATGCGTTTTTTTATATTACAAATACGTCGTACTTCTTAAGTCAAAGTTAAATTCGTCACGTCTATGTGAAATTCTCTTTCTGTAAAGACCTTATGTATAAATATCGGTTGCATATGAGATCCGCACAAGGTATATATACTATTGAAATAATATAGGAGACGATATATTATCGAAGAAAATGAACATGCAATTTTTATTCATTTGTATTTCATTCGTCTTGGACCTTGTGAGCGGTTCAAGGAGAATGCAAGGAGAAAAGAAATATAACGTTTATGGTCTGAGAAACAATGTTGGCAATTACGTTTTCCAATACTATATTCTAAAATATAAAAGGGAAAAGAAGTATAAGGATGATAAGTAAAAATTATCTACTATTTATTTGTTCAAGGAAACTCACTGTATTTTTTCTATACATACTCGCATTACGTAAATTCTCAAATATGTCAGTTTTTTAAAATTCGCAAACGTTGAGGTCAAGTCTATCCTCGGAAAACTTCTTCGCGTCATTATAAACAAATATCTCTTGAAATATGACAATATTTATAGTTTTGAGAAACCAATAGGTATCTTAAACTCATACAACATCAAGAACTAATTTTAGAACATCTGACAGCTCATATTTGTATTTCAAAATATTTTTAGCATATTCATAGAAACACTTGCCGACATTAAAAATAGCCTATAAATGTTTCTGTATATATAAAAGTTAACTAAAGGATTTAAATTCATTAAAATGGATTTAAATAATAGGTTTGCGGTCTAAATTATTCCTTTTTTTAGAGAAATTAGCTTCTTTAAGTGTAGAAATGCTAACAAGGATTGGTCAGCGAAATAAAATGAAATCTAATGGATGGCCAATCGAGTACCTCTCCGAGCATGATGTATAGGTACTGACAGGTAAGAATCCTGACCGATCTTGTATTCGAGAAATAGAACTATAGTACATAAAATATATATAACCTCTGACATTGCTGCTGTTGATTGAATACAATCAGTAGAGATGATACTTGCTAGACTTTTTCACTTTAATTGGTCTTTCTCCTGCCTATCGTTTGTTTGCTGCTTTGACAAGTTTAATTTGATAAGGGTTCAATTTATTTATGAGGCGTTTAATGAATAAATAACATATCTCATTAACTTCTGTCAATATTTTGCTCGTGTTTCCATTCTACAGTAAGCTTGACATTTATCACAGGCAAAGACATGTACCACTTCGTTAAGATTACTTGTAGTCACGTTAATTCCCCTGATAAATACTTTTATCGCGGTGCTCTCAAACTATTAGTATGTAATGTAGCATATTGAATTTCTTAAATATATGTAAAGCAATTTTATATCGTTGCGTCTCCCAAACATGAATTTAAAACAATTAGGAAATCCGTGACAATCTCTATATATCTGCTGTTGACAACGTAGAAAATCGCAAATGGTGATCTAAAGTACTATGTTATTGTATTATGTTATTGTAGTATGCTAAAGTAATATGTAAGAAAAAGTAATGTTGTACAAAAAAATAATTACAAACGTTTTCTTTCAGGTAAGCGAAGGAGGACGGCAAATACAAAAGGTAAGGTAATTAAAATGTATAACAACATATGTTTCAAAAGAGAAAATGTTTTTCATTCAGGATGTCACTGAAAATAATTGTGAAACAAAGTTGATTTCCTTCTCGGAGTTTTAATATATAAATACTCATTTGGGGTTGTTCTTGTGACGTTTTTTTAAAAACAGTGTTATACAGTTGCGTTTGTTTGTGATACTCAGAAATAAGTTTGTGGCATTCTTAATACATGAACAGTTTTATTGATTTACAAAACTTTCCTGAAAATAGCGAGTATGATAACTGTTCGCGCTTTACGGCATCCTACAAGGCATAAAATAGCGTTTTTTGCAGTTTCTTGTCACTCGAAAGACGTTCTTTGTTATGATAGGCAATCGTCTTTGTTTTTTCGCACACCTATATGAATGTTGCAGAAACGCCGAAACAACTGAATTTGTTTGCAAAACATCAGTTTTTCATTTCATAATCTTCATTCTATTATATTCATATGTGGTTACTATGTCACATGAAAACAACTTATTGACTAACAGGTTTGTTGACACCCACCTTTAGCACACATAATTGGTTTTTGCATCCCCTCTTTATCTATTCATTACAAAATTTGTTCCAGTATTATTGCAACAAAAATTATAAAAGTCCTTGTTTGCTTTTCAATAAACTTCTGAATTTTTAATTATATATTTTCCTTGTTCGACATTAAAAATGTCTTTTGTCGAACAAGGAAAATATATAATTTAAAAAATACTCTTCCGATGAATTTTTATTTCGTTTTTGAACTTTTCGAATGCCTATAAAATATTCTTTGGAAGGATCTCTCTAACTTCGTCGAATTTGAGTGTGGATATCTTGTCTTTAAAGTAAACAGAAAACTAAAATGTAAAATGAATGAAAATCACATGTTTATTATCCAGATAACGGAAACGTTACCAGAACAATTAATATAATTACTTATCAAGTGACCTCTTCAGTTGTGTCTAGGGATTCAAGGTGGTGTTCCTTTGTTTTAGTTTGAGTGTATTCCCCCTTCAGATGGCCTACAAATATATCAGAATGTGATAAGTTTTATATTTAGCACAAGTCATATAAACATTCTCTATTAGTAAGAAGTGAAAAATAAATGGATAAATTGTACTAAAAATAATAAAAATTAAGTCTTCACAGATATTTAATTATTCCGTGTGCATTGAGTATAAAAAGTAATACAAAATTGCGAGTCAATATAGAAAATCTGGACGAGCATCGCTAATTTTTGTACGTTGTTTCGTAGTGCGGTGAAGTGAAGTGTGGTGAAGTGAAGTGTGGTGAAGTGAAGTGTGGTGAGTGGAGTGCTGTGAAAGATTGCACGGCGAAATGTTCACGTTAATTTGTAACGTTTGTAGATTTTGTAAAGTTGTTGAGTTCAGTAATGTTAAGTTAGTGTATTCTGCCACCAAATTGTCAAACTTAATTTCAGAATTATTAATAAATCTAGTCTAATATAATATAATCTAAATAATTCAGTATCACTAGATTATCAACGTTGAGATTTCCGAGTCCCAAATTGTTACGTACGCCAGTTACTATTTCCCCAATATCTAAAATTATGAAACAGGTATAAAAACCAAAGACATTATTTTCTTAAGTGAAATTCAGTGTATACATACAAAAATGAACGGGAACTGATTTCCAGAGAGATGATTATAACATCCGATTGATTCTAACATACATCTCCTACATACTTTTTAGAGTTATTTTAATGTATACAAATATAAAATAAATAGACAAGAATATGTTTTATATCATCAAACCAGATTGGACTGGAAAATCAAGAAATCAATTTTCAAACAATGCAAAGACACTGATATCGTGAATTGAATTTGTCCAAGATTTTTTTTTATATTTCTACGTATTACAACTTTACAAATAACTTGTTTATTTCAAGTACGTAAAGCACATCACATACACATAATTTTATTTCTGTCAATGAGCTAGAAAAAATGGTATATGAAGAGTTTTAGGAAAAATATACATTTGTTAAGAATAGAAGACATGAAATGCATTTTTTCGGGACGGGTCGTTATCAATACACTTAAGCGAGAAAGATCTGTGCAAGTAACTTAGAAAAGGCTATTAGCGCCTCCAACGAAATTCGTACATTGCAAAACACTTACTCCGGTGCGTTCTACGTGGTAATTTCACAAAATACGGCGTCATTTGTAACGCAGATCGTTTCACGTTCTGTAGGTAATTAGAAATTCCTTAAACAAAAGTGCTAATGTTTTCCTCGCGCACCAAGAATTAATTAAAAGACGGAAATAAGCAAACGAGCACCTAAATAGGTGCGCAATTTCGGGAAGAAACTTGCCAGGATTCTCGCCTAAGAACGGACGCAATATCCATTTGGAATTACGCCACGTTTTTAAAAGAAGCGTTTGAATAATTTGTTAGTAATTCTGCAGCGTAATCTCGCAATTTCGTAATTAAGCCATTTCCTAATAATCGTCTTTTCTCCGCGACTCGGCGAAACTAGAAGGACCAACGCCATCAGCCACGCCACATGTTTCGATCCGGCCGCTTGGAGCGCGAATGAGGCGCGGGCTGGAATTGCCTTCTTGTTACGGCGCTCGCTCGCACTCGACTCCGCAATTCGTCTTTCCTTTATTAGTTTTAAATGAACCTGCTTTATTATTTTTCCTCCCCGCGCGGGGGGGGGGGGAACTCTTCCTTCTTGCGCGCTCAGAGGGACGCTGCTCGTGAAGGAAAGCCATAACCGAGGGCCATCCCGCTAACAGAAAGTATAATTCCGCAGAGCTGTTGGAAACAAGCACCTCACGAAACACCCTACCGCTAGATAGAGCAATTATCGGACCGTTGAGAGAAAATTAAATTACGGTATTAAAGCATACATTTATCCTTGTTCCGAGGTAATAGTGGAAGAGAATAGAACGAAGGTTGATATTGCTATTGAAAACCGTGGCGACGGAGGCGGCGAAGGCTGGGAGGAGCGAGGTGGTGGGGGCGGGTG
>BOPP01000006.1:8824257-8887684 GCA_017312745.1 Gryllus bimaculatus
GCAATTAGGTCATTTCTTCTTCTTTTTCTTCTTCCACTTCTTATTCTTCTTTTTCTTCTTCTACTTCTTCTTTTTCTTCTTTTTCTTCTTCTACTTCTACTTCTTTTTCTTCTTCCTTTTCTTCTTCTTCTTTTTCAATGATGATGATGATGATGATAATGATGATGATCATCATCATGAACATCATTATTATTATTATTGTTATTGTTATTATTGTGATTGTTGTTACCGCTCGTCACCAAAGGCCAGGGAATGACAATGGCACTGACAGATAGTGTCTGTCTTGTTCCGGCAAGTATAATTCAACGTATCGAATCATATTCTCCACTCAATATTACAAAATCTATGCACAATTTCAATTCTTAGGCTACTTTTCGTATAAGAATGAGTATGAACTTTCATCATTTGTAGTAGTCAATAATACACTTAATATCAATTGCCCTCTGATAGGTGTTATTACTTTAAATTCTACAGCCTCTTTTGATGTCTTAATCCTGTACTAATTTTAATAACCTCATTTTCTAAAAGCAATATGCATTATGTTGATGTAAAGTTGTGCGTGTGGTGTTATTTCCCATGCAAGCCAATGATAATGATTTAAATGGAAACCAGTACTTGATATTTCTTTTTTGCAATTATATTTTGTGCACCTTAAACAAGCTTTAAGCACCTTAAATACACTTTGCTTTTCACTTACTTACTAATTCTCATATTGACTATTAAAAGATTATTGTTTTGACTCGTATAAAAGTTCGTTGTAATCAATTCTAGTAAATTATCAATGTAATGATGCATGACTGTCAGTACCGTAATAATGTTCTCATAGTTCTTATATTTCACCTCTAGTTCAAATTTCATTGACAAGAAAAAATATATAAACGTCATGAAAAAATAAAAAATACTTGAAAATACTTCCGCCGCCGCCGTGCTGTGCTTGAAATGTGCTTGAAATTACTTTCTTGGAATCTTTTTAGAGATAGTGAACACATGTGTTCAAGGAATAATAACGCAGATATACTGAAAAGGCAAACGCTCTTCATTCCTTGAGTTTCCATCATTATTTAATAGTTACTGTTAAGTTGTATTTCATACTCATTGGCAGGCCACTTTTCATTTAGTTTAACCAAGTAATCACTTAATTAGATTAATTGTAAAAACACTCGGTATTCTTTTCTTCGTTTCAAAATTCTAATATTTTTGAATTTTCAATTTTTAATTGAACAATGTTTAGCAAAGTCCTGTTTCATTAAAATAGGTTTTAAGTAGGAGATACAAATGCCATCTGTGGAACATTTTATCTATAAAATCTATCTAATAAAAATCTTCCAGTGTACCTTTAAAATTATTCATTCAGAAAACTGTATATTATTAATTTAAAATGTACTGAAAATTGTAATTTTATACATTTTGAAATATGAATGAATTTTGAAAGGAAATAGAAGTTTTGTGTGAGTTTCTGCTTAAAAATAAATATATTTAATTACATTTATTTCTTAATGACTTTTACTTTTGAAATATAATTGCTTTGACAACAGCAATTTGATAGATTTTCTAAGTAAGTTTATTAGTAACCATTTTTTTTATTAATTTCTTGAAATTATAATTTGAAATTCTATTGTATTCTCTTGAGAACAGTATTGATTATAATAATTTTATTTTTATTATTCGACAATGATGCGATTTTGATTTGCGCTAGCATGTTCAGAAACAAATTAAATACTTTCCCCATTCGAAGATCTATGTTGTTCCCTTATTTCATATTTGATTATATTTAATCATTACTTTGTAAAGACCTAACTTTATAACATATTCTCAACGCTCGGATTTATACATTTGTTTCTTTCACAGTTAATCTTTTTTAAATTTATTATTAAATTAATTTTGCTCAAGTTCACAGTTGATCAATTCAGCACTTGTTCACATGGGAATATTATTAATAATTTTCACAATATTATTCATTTGCAATGTTAACAGAGAAAAGAACTTTACTATAAAAGTTTGACTGACGGACAACCAATGACAACCTTGCACAAGACTGCTGCAACTTTGTTTGAGAAGTGACTTTGTAAGAATCTATATAAAGTAAAATTTAACTCGTCTAAAATTATTAACGGAATGTTTTAATTTAGTGCAAAATGGGGTTGTCCTTTACTTTAATGTGCAAGTAAGGATGTATATGAGATCATTAGTTATCATTTTAATTATTCTTGGAATAAAAGTTTATATTTCTTGTTGCACCGCCGGAGAATGTCACGGAGAAATGTTTGAATTTCATTTCATTACTTTCACAAATAAGCGAAATACAATGGCACAAAACTAACATTTGGACCCTGGCAAACATCCAGACCCCACCATTTTCATAACATTTACATCACGTTTTACCACAGCAAATCTTCTGTAACTCAATGACATATTAACTCAGGGAGGTAAAATTAATACAATTAGTTCAAGAACAGAGTTAGACACTTCACGCTTTTATTCCCTGGATCCCTTCTCTAAAGATACGCCCTCGTTTCTCCCAATGCGCTCTAGTGTAACTACAATGAAGTGTCTGTGCTCAATGAACAGCTCTGCACACAGCCTAATCAGCGCCAAACTATAAACAAACAGAGTGAAAGAAACTTTTGACTTTATGATTTTGTAACATAAATGGTTGGCATCATTGATGTTTCAAATCTATATTGTATGTCCTGAAGAAAATGACGCAAAAACTTCGTTTTTTATAGTACTTGTGGCCAATAATTGGCGAGTGTGGTCCGTCAGAACTAGACAGGATAATCTACATTAAAATAGCAACAATAACGTAATTAGTTTTATTAATCTCACGATGATATGTAAAGCTATACGTTTGAGCGGTCACCCATGGGCCCATTACCAACGTGTTTGGAGGGACGATTCAATAGATAAGGTACAGGATTGATTTTATTAGTGATTCTGGGCGCGTCAACTGCTAAGATCATTAGTTCCGTAAGTGTGGTGCATGTTTTATCATGGGAGGGGCAATGATCTTCCTCGCTTGCTGACGAGATACCACGCCGACCTACGTCGTCTTGCGGGGAATTTTCCCAACCGGGTATCTCTCACCAGCGGGACACCGCCCCAGCCTGGCAAGCTCTGAGCTCCCGAGCACTCTCTCAGCACGTGTGGTAGTGTAGTGCATGTTAGTGTAAATGCGTGTAAAGTAAGCGGAGAGGAAGGACAAGGAAGAGGAAGGAAAGATCGCGCGCGATCCGTGACCTGTTGGTTAGGGCACTGCCCCGGCATTCGCCTGGTGTTGATCGGAGAAACCTCACAAATCTGCCTTTCAGAGCAGCCGGCAGTTAGAATTCTCCTCCATTTGGATAGCGGCTGGATTCGATCTAGCTATTGGCAATAATTCTGCCACCGTCGGTATTCCAACACAAGAACCTCCGGTCAGGGGCATTGCAGAAGCACATCAGTTCCCTGAGCCGTGAGCCACCTTTGCCGGTATTAAATAAGGCACAGATTACCGAGGAGTCCCTTCCAATACATCCCACTTACTTAAAAGTACTACGAGTACATGTCCACACTCGCGTGTGACGCGCCACGCGCTCGCCCTTCATTCTTGACCCCTGCCTCCCCCAGCCCTGCCCAGCGCAGGCTAGCCCCTCCATGCGCGGGCGGGGGCGGGCGGCCGCCGCTCTAGCCTCGGCGCCAGCGCGCGCCCCCTGTGGCCGAGGGATAATTTGATCGACAAATCGCGCAGTCTTCGGAACGCACTCTCCACCCGCCCTTCCACTCCCCCCCCCCACCTCCGCAGACGCGCGCGCGGGGCGTTGAAGTGGCTCGCGCCGCTGGGGCAGGAATTGGCCTTAAATTGAATGGAGTAAATGCTGAAAATGCGAGTTATTAATTTAGTTGGTTGAAGATTTGTGTTAGTGGGTATTCATATTGATGTCTTCATGCTTTTTTACGCCAGCCCTGAGGATGAAATAAAAATATTCCGGGACATCGGCAAACTAATGATTTATGTCTTTACTCTCACCGAACAAATTCCATGAAAGACGTTTCCTAGTTACTTAGTTAATTTAGAATGCTTTAGACACTTCTGAATAGTCGAATGTATGTTGCTGAAGGAAGTTTTTATTACATGTGAGTAATAATCATGTTTTAGTAACTCTCGTGGGCTCTGCTTGCGGAGGTGCCAGAAACTACTTTACATGATGTAACCTAACATGAAATTAATCAATCGAAATATAATAAAATATTCTATACTCAACGATAAAGATACTTTATCCTCTTGCAAAATAAATTCCAATTACTACCACCATCTAACTTTCCTTCCACCATTCCCATTCCTACCACCATCTAACTTTCCTGTTTGGAAGGCAAAAGCTAAAATATTGACCATAAATAAAACAATGGATCATCAAACTTTTTATGGTTGAAAGGATCCAAAAAATATTGAGCGAATTGGGAACGTATAACAGTTAACGAAAACTAATATTCTTTAATGTCTATCCAAAGAAGAATGAATCTAGTCATAAAAGGTATTTTTTAGCTGTAACAACATTTCTATTTCGTCAGTATAGTACTCAATTATGTAAGTTTGTTGTTTGTGATGTTTTAATGATCGCGATTTTAATTCTCGCACTGCGAAGTAAAAAAAATAATTTAAATGTGAAATGTTAATTTTGTACACAAAATTATGCAAAAAATGCACTACACGTTTATGCCATCATCTACAGGAGCAATGAAATTTGATTGGGAATTCATAAAAACGAATTAACAGCATTCTTTATCAAAGAATGCATAATTGCTATCATGAGGCAACTCCTTATATTTTATTCACACGAATAAAAACTCTGCGTCAGCACTGATGAAATTATAAAATTCAAAGGACGATCTTTCAGAATATCATAAAGTATTTCTTCTATAAAGCAGTAGGAATCTATATGCATTCCGAGGTCTGTGGCTTGCATATAGCAAGAGAAGAAACGAAACTGATGAAATGAAGTACAGGAAGGGCATTTGGGCGGTCATATGTTTTGGACAGTCAACATATTTTGAAAAAAAGAATAGTTTTAGAATGAAAAAGATGAAGAAAGAAGAAAAATTGGAATACTTCGTTATGTAATAAATGGAAGAGCTGTAAACAGTTAGATGAAGCATAGCGGTGATCAATATGGAGAACATATAATCGAAACGTGTTCCGAGACAAATCGATGATGAAGAAGAAGAAGAAGAAGAAGAAGAAATGCATTTTTAATGATCAAATCAGCAAACGTAACTTTCACTGGCAATAAGATCCCAACAGCTACTTTCGTTAGCTACACGGTGTTATCCATTCTCTGATGTACAGGGAAGAGTGGAATTAGTCCTGTCACTTCAACATGAGATATTCATTATGGCATTCTTAAACGTTTTCATAGCGTTAGTTAAATAATGAAAAAGTTATGAAGTCACGCAATTTTCATAATAATATACTCATTGAAATGTATGAGAAAATGTCAACAGATTCCCTCAAAATTTTCTTTCTTCTTCCTTTCTTTTTCTCTCCTTGTATTCTTCATTCCGAGTTTGTTTCTTTTTTCTTGTAGAATCTGACACTGGTTAATTATCAGTCACATTAACTACAAAATTCTCAAATCTCTTCGTATCTACTTCCTTTAACAGATTTCAACAAATATATGAATTTTTATCACCATATTTTCGTCCGCATTTCGCTGTTGTAATTGTAAGCGAACGGCAAAGAGCAATTCCGCCACACAAATTCACACTCTCGAAACTCCTTTATCATTTTTCTCCCATCTGGAATCTCGAGGTGTTGAAATAAACTATACATTAACTTTTGTATTTCAGATTCGAGATGCCGAGTACGTATTTCACTGAAGTTTTGTAGTATTAAATATACGTAGAGCAATATTCAACATAAAATAATACACTAATTACTTATTCAGTTATTGTCATATTTTGGATCTTGCGTCTCTGTCCACGGTGCCCCAGGAGACCGCTCAACCCCGGCTGAAGTCACTCGGTTATAGAAGTCCGAGAGCACTCGCCCGCCGAGTGGGATGTTGCATTGGCAGACGAGGACCACCGCCCGCGCCGCCGGCACGGCGCGGCGCTCATTACTCCGGCGGCTAAGCGAGCGGAACGGAATACCGCATCCGCCGGGAGGGCGCGGCGCGGCGGGGCCCAGCGCTCAATTGGCGTTAGGCCTAATCGAGGGCCTGGCGCGCGCCGCTCCCGGCCCCGCCAGACAAGATCGACTGGCGCGCGACCGCGCCCATTGCCCAGCCTCGCTCGTCCCCGCCGAGACCACCTCGCCCCCCCCCGCCCCGCCACCCACCCCCGCTCCCTTCTCATACCTACTCTCGAACGTGTCCCCGTCCCTTCCCCAAACCTAACTCCACCTGACTCCGACCCGTCCCCGACCACCACCTCATCTCCACCCACATCCCCTCCTTGTCCCCGCTCCGTCCTCGTCTCTGTCCCGTCCTCGCGTTCGCTCCATCCCCGCCCCCGCCCCCGGCTTGCGCCCTTGGGCGCCGCTCCTGGTCCCCGCTAACTGGTCATGTCCCCGCCCTCGCGTCGGCGTCTGTAACCGCCTCCTCCGGCGTTGCCGCTCCGGCCCCGGCCCCGCCCACTCGCCAGAGGCATATTCGCGCCCGCTGGTTCTGCCGAGAGCGACTGCCGGTAAATGAACCGAGAAGTGCCGGAGCAGGCGGTAGGGGAGGAGAAGGGGCGTTGGAGGCGGCAGAGGTGGTGGTGGCAATGGTAGCAGCGAGTCCGTCGAAAGGGCTCAGGGGGCGGTTAAGTCGAATCGTGGAAGTATTGGTTTAGACCAGAAAATAAACAGAGTAGTACCAGGAATGTTTGCTAAAATGGAGAGAGCAATAAAGACTGTGAAGTGACTTGTAGGTTAGGTTGCAGACTGAAATGCCGAGATAATATTCAGAGGGTAACAAGAGAATGTAAGCCATAGATGAAAATTATGACACACTACTAAAGGAAATGGTGCCGAGATGTAGACAGACGGAAAAGAAGGTAACGATGATAACACGGTTGAACTCCGACTTTTGATACAGAACGTGATATGGGATGTAGAGGTTGAGGAGACGAAGAACGATTGAAAAGCAAAAGCGAGATTGAATTTGCCCGGGAACTGTCATTGCTTGCAGACATTACCTAAACACTGACGTACTATGATCATCCGCTGACATCAATTCAAGTTTAATTCACCAAAACTACCACAATCATCGCCCCAATTCTTTTCCCCAATTGTCTGTTCATTACACTTACCTCCAACTTCCAATCATCTCCAATCACCATCACTAGCACAATCATTAACACAACCACCATCCCAGCTAACACAACCAGTTACAATCAACAAACACAACCATCAACAAAAACACCGACACAATCATCGACAAAACTACCAACACAATTACGAGTACCACCTTTTCAAACAATTACCATTAAAATCACCACATAAAAATACAAACACAGCGACCAATCCAACCATCTTACCGATACCGCAATTTACCCTTCAAAATCTAACACCAAGACCACCTTTTTGTCATCTGTATGCATTCCCACATCCACCTCCGCCTGCGCCACCGCCACCTCGGCAGCCGCCGCCTCCGCTGCCACCGCCCGAGGAGCGGGGCTGAGATAACCGGCAGCGCCGGCGGCGGTGGGCGCTGAGAAGATTCATCGACTGCGCGGCCGCCTTGTTCGGGATTCGGAAATCGGCCGCAGAAAATGCGCGTAAAGTAGGAAATTACAATCCTGGCGGCGGGAGGAAATTGGGAATGGCACCGCTGGGATTTAGGGAGAGGATTGATAAGGCCCCGAAGAAAAGTGTTTCCGTTGATTTGTTCGCCGTGGAATGTATAATTTCGTTGGATTTATGGAGTCCGCGGAGTATTGAAACTCGGAGAAAGAGGAACTCGAGACTCGTGCAACCAATGGTGCAATTTTAACAGAAAATATCGAAACATTGGGACGATTTGAACCCGAACTTATTTACAAAATTTCATTTGGCTAGAATGTGTTTGCGTTCCACGAACTGAAGGAATTATTTGACGCAGCGAACTAATCTGTTCCTTTAGGTGGCTTTCGAGCGAGTTGCAACTTTGACGCTGTATTTGCACCTGGAACTTCTTTGTTGATAAACATTTTTGAGATCTAATGTTACGTAAAGAATAGAATATTAATACCTCTCTTTTATTGCGTAATAAGTAATCCCATCTTAATATTACTGAATTTTCTTATAGTTTCGTTAGTATTTTTTTCTTTATTTTCAATTTGTATTTTAATTATATGTATATAATATGCTTTTATACGGTGGCATATTACATATAAAACTTTCATGCCATTCACAAGATGATTCTCATTAAAATATTTCAAATTTCATCTTGAACATTATGTTCTATTTTATAATTATCCAATTATGAGAAACTTATTAATGAAAATTCTGTCAATTTGGGGATCAGTCTGACCTATTTTCACATGGAATTCGAGGTTACGTACGTTCCTGAACAACCTATCTACGGAGTGGAGACACCCAGAAGAGTTAAATTTTCAAAATGCAATAGAAAATTTAAAAAGGTCTCGCTTTGCGGACTGGCGTAAGATATAATTCGAGGGTCATTTGAAAGGGGAATTTGGGAACTAAGGACCCAGGACGCACCAAGTAAATCACGATGGAAAAGAGCGGGAGACAAGAACGATCGAAGGTGACAACTTCTATCTGCAAATTTTGCGGTAACAACGTATTTAAACGAAATGTGATATACTATATCAGTAGCCTGTTCAAAATATGACATAATGATTGTAAACTTAGTATGGACGGGATAAATGAACAGGTATATTATTAACTTTTTTGTTTAGAGTCATTTTAACCATAGAGAAACAAAATACACTATAACTTCTCTGTTGAGGTCAGTGATGTCTATAAAGAAAGACCTGATGATTAGATGTTAGTGATGAAGATATGGTGTGAGGTAATGATGATGGAACTATGGAATGAAAGACGAGAGAAACGGGTGGATCCACAGTAAGTCCGCTAAAACCCCGTTTGGTTCACCACCAATTCCATGTGGAGCTGGGAATCGAACATGGGCCCCAGTGGTGAAAGGCGTTTGCACGAGCCATTATGCCACCAGTCCCCCTTAACCTCATTCATATTTATTGATAGAGAGCACTCTTAGAGGCGGGAGACATTTATTTCTTCTCGTGACTGGTAATAGTTCTTCATAAATCCAATCGTAAATATGGTCAAACCATTCCTGTTCATTTATCTGTTTATTCTATCCTCAATGTGTTTCATATCCAGTACTTTTTTCCCGTGGCTACATTAAGAATAATTCGTCGAAAAGTGTTCAAAACCTTCACAACGAAACCTGCGTAGTTTTTTCGACAGATGTTATATATTCAAAAACGTACTTCGGGTCACGATCTTCACGCAAGAAACTTGGCGACCGCACTCGATCACATTGCATTCCCAGTTTGTGAATCTGCCCAAGTAGGAACGGGTTTTTCTGGCGGAAAACTCCCACGAATTTTTTGTATTCAGTAGTTTTGTTTTTATTTCACTTTATATTATTAATGTAAATTAAGTTAAGAGAGAGTTTGAAGAGTTTTAATTTCTCTAGAAGACTGAGAACGTAAGAGTATTTACAGAAAACCATCATAAAGAAGCTCCTTCGCACATAACATTTGCTGAACCAGTTCAAACTAGGCGAGTTAGATTGCGACCTGTGACCATTTTTAATATAAAATTTGATCCAATCAACATTATAAAATAGATCATAAGCTATTAAGTTTCGAAGTTAATAAGTTGCGAATTATTACGTCTATTTATGTGCGACATTATCCACATCGTTATTACTTACTTTCCTTTGTGTGGCATTCAAGACACGACCGATTCCACAGAAAAGCGTTAGAAATGTTCATAGCAATCCCTATGCTCTAACCCGACTGTGCTCACTGACTCCCCAGACAGCAGTCCGCCGTTGGTTCACGCGTCGTAAAACGGAACTTGGCACTTCGAACGATCAGTATGCATTCCCAGTACTGTGAATATGTCGCATTCAGATTCGACATACGCCACGTCATTCGCGTCACATTCGTAATGACACTTTGCCGCCGCCGCAACCTTGCCATTGCCAACGTTGTCGAGACCGACTCACGAGGACAACATTGGAGATGATAAAATGAATAATATTTATGTATTACTGTCGTCAGTAAACGATTTAGTGACACATATCACGATTCATCATAATGAGTCTTGACGACTTTGATCATAGTAGAGTCGATAAACGCATTCACGTGTAGACCCGATAAACCCATTACTGACAAGAAGCTCTTTTTGCCGATGGACAGATCCTTCAATGTTTTACATTTCTTTGATAATAAATATAAAATTGGCCAAAATATACCTTTATCTGATAATTCAGTTGTTAGAGAGATACATTTCCGTGACATTTCATCCATGCTGTGACATTTAGTGCATGATTTGTCCCACAGAAAAGCGTCCTAAATTTTCGCAACACCACCTGCATACGCTAGTCGCACAGAGATCAATGATAAACCTTCTCCTCCGTTGGCTCCCACACCCTCGAACGAAACCCAGCAACCCCGCTCCATCAGGTTGCGTAGCCAGTTCCGTGAATCCGTCGCATTCAGGTCCGTCACACACGCCACGTCATAACCGCGTCACATTCGCTTTGACGCGCCGCCGCCGCCGCCGCCGCCGCCGCCGCCGCCGCCGCCGTTGTCGTGACCGATCTCCGCGGCGCGGACAGAGCTGTAATTGGGCGCGATACTGCGAATAGCGCGACGATACTGCGTCGGCCACTACGCCTTTGTTCCGCCCGCGTTCGGACGCGGGACAATGAGGGGTTTCCAGCGAAGAGCGCCGGCTTCGCTGAAAGAAATCATTGCGTTCGTGTTGTTGCCGGGTCTTTTTTTTAGAATAGAGGAGATGCTTGAAAGTGTATGGTGTTTCAATGAACGATTGCTGTTGAAAAACGTCATCAGCAGGTGTGCTTAGTGTGGATTACAAAAGTCGTCGTTTCGTTAAATGCTAACGCACTGTGGTGGTGCTCACGTTATTTGAGCCCGCTAGTGGGATTCGTGTCAAGGCAGATCCATGTGTTCGGTGTTCGGGGAGTAGAAAGCTTTCATTCGCCCAATCTCGAGTGGTGTGGATGGGCTACTTGCGATCTGCCGAGCGACGAACATTCGGTGCTCGACCTGCCCCTACTCGGCCTTTTGGACACATCAAAGGAAGCGAACATTCGCCGAGCACATACATGCGCGGGATTGAGCGAGCAGTAACTCGCATCTCGGCGACTGCCGAAAATGTGGAGCCGTCTTTAGATTCATAAGGCTCATGTTCGATGCTTCGTAAGTTTTGTAAGAAGGTTGACTGAACAAATTCGTAAATGCCAGTTTTATTATTTTAGTTATTTATTGCCCGAAATTAGATAAAGAAAATGAAAGAACTAAACTTACATTTATTTAATTTATTTTATTTCTACGTTTTCATTAAGGAATCATGTCTTGTGATTTAGACGTCCTTATAAAATTACATCATATGATAATTAATTATTTTGTTTCAATGAGGAATAGGTTCAATAGGGAGCTTCTTATATTATTTGTGAAATAGGTTCAGGTTTGTTAATACGTATGTATCTCTATCTGGCTCTACGAATAACGAATAGTCGAAAAACCGCGCAAAATATATTCTGCTAATTTTTTTTATTGAGGAAAATGTGTTTAAGTGAAGTTAGAATGATTGCTCTTAAGAAAGGAAAGATTTAAGAAAATCGTACCTTTGCGTACACGAAACAATTATACTCATGTGTAGAGTGAGAAGATTCAATTTTTATCATGAGATCAGGGGAAAATTATGTAATAATTATCTCGTCTGAGTGTCGGTAAACTGTAAATGGGCATAGTAGATGGTCACTTTCAGTGGTAAATTGTTCGCTGTTAAAAACACGTTTTTACGATAACGACGAAATTGATGAGACATGTATTTCTTCAAATAGAGATCACATTCCGTGTTGGCTATCACTGTATCTGTAACATTGTGTCGTACTAATCTCATTTATTTTCTCATACCCATTCTCGTGCTATTTTCCCATTTTCGTCTATTAGGGACAGAAGAGATAAATCGAAATACAAATACAAACAGCCAAGGAAAAATATTGCTGAGACTTAAACAATGAAACTCGCCCACTCAAGGCAAATTTCCGCAAAGATAAGAAATAAAATAAAAAACTGAATGGCATATTGAATGATTATTTGCACTGTGCAAATAAAGGGAATGAAAAATTGTGGAGAAAAAATCATTTCTTTTCATTTAATAAATTATGTGTTGAATTAAAATGCTCAAATTGAAAACTCTAGGGCTCAAAAGAAAGTTTTTAATTGATTTGATGTGCAAAGGTGTGCATTACGAATATAAAGAACTTGTATATCAAAACTTCTCATTCAACTACGAATACAAGACGTTGCAAAATCAATTTTTTCAGAACTTTTCTCTCACATACGTGGTTTGAACCGTGTTGGAAGAGTGAACAAGTTTCATCAGTTAGTGATTGATTAACTATAATAGTGTTACCTCAAAATATGGTTATCAGTAGATATATTTTTTCATGAATGTTGCCATATTCATTTAGATGTGCGTCGGTTCAATATCTACCACAAATGGCCAGTTAGCTGAAGAAAGTAAAAATTATATTCCAGAGTAAAGTTGTAAAAATATTCATTAATGAATTAAACAGCATGTTCAAATTTCTCATCTTGGTATTCCAAAAAAATTGGATATGGTAATAAGGCAATATTTTGTTGTTGTTTTTTCTTCATAGTAGTTCCAGAAATTGGGAAAGAGAGAAAATAAATGTTGGTTGTTTTCGCGTATGATTAGCATCACAATGCGAGGGCAGACCGTAACGTGACTTGATTTCCACTGAGTTGATTTTCACCATCCCAAGGAACTGAATGTGTTCCACGGGGTAATTTTTAGGTATTGTGAGGTTGGAACGAAGCAATGTTTTGTGAATGTTTATTTAACTGCTTAACAACATCGTATATTCGATATGCAATATAGAAACATCCGCAACCTTTAATGCGGCCAGAACGATAGCTGGTTTGTTGCTTAGGATTTTAATTCTGAACGAGATATATGAAATTTGAGGTGGGTAAGGTTTCATCGCTCCGACGATACCTGTCTTTGCGTCAGGATTGTCCCGTCGCCTTATATATTAGCATCATCACCATCATCATCGATCTGGTCTTGCTACGTAGATAGCGAGTATCATCACATCACCATTAGTATCATAACCGTTATAATCGATTCTGGTCTCGGTACACACGAGGACGCGCGATGATCACATTGAGATTCTAGTTGCGGAATACACTGTTCCTATTCGTAATTCAATTCAAATGAGTGATAATCACAATGAAACGTAAATTTATCAAGAAATGCTCCACTCTTTAAAAACATATTTTGAAATGATTGCAAAACTTTAAATTGGCAAAACATGTAGCTTAGAGTTAACTATAACTGATATTCTCCAATATAAGTTAAATGCTGAATTTTTGATTCTAGATCGCTTTCAGAGGAATTGCATAAATGTTCATTTAAAATATTCGTGTCAAGTATTTGAATCGTTTTCAGTGTTTTTAAACTTCCATAATGATATGAATTCTTCAGCTGATGTTTTTACACATATCGCACTACATACTGTGCGAATATATTATATGTGTCTGTTCCTATTTCAATGAACAAATCAAAGCTATGTGAGAATAATTAGAAGTTTTATGGCCTTGAATGTTTTACGAAAAAGTGAAATCACCATATTATGAATGGAATTATAAGTATTAAATTAAATAAAAAGTAAGGAAAATCTTAAAATCATTTGCGGGTTTCTGCAAAGGTTAGAAAGATAAAGTGCAAAGTTTGGACGAATAGTATGATTCACATCTGAAGAAGAAACCTCTGTACGATTAATTTATTAATTTAAGTTTTCGAGCACATGAACTGCTTTTGTCATTGGTCCCTTCAATGTAGTGTTCATTATATTCCGGCTTGAGGGATATAACATTCTATCCTGGCTTGCGAGATACAACATTCCCTCCTCCAAATACTTCCCTCAGTGGGGCAGCGTACCAGCCAAGAATGAAACCTCTACATGAGAATTAGGAGACTGACCAAAAATATACTCGTTCAAAATATTATAGCCAGAGTCTAGTTTCATTTTATTAAACCGAGCGAAGAAATTAGTAATGAGCAGCTAACGACAACTCAAAAAATGTTAAACATACCTTTACTAGCGATGTGGTATACGCTGGTGCAACCATTGTTGATTACTCTGCTGGACTCATAAGATTATAACAGAAACATTTCCTTTTGAATAAAATCCACAAGTGTTAGTTACGATCAGCAAATTAGAACTTAAAAAATGCAAACGCTTCTGTGCCAGCTATGATGCGATATATAATAAAATCATAAAGATTTAAACCTACAATGTTCACTGTACCTACAATGTTGGCTGCACCTACAATGTTGACTGCATGTTAATTCATAAGAACTACATCCTTATGAATTAACTGAACGCACAAACGACACTAACGAACATCTAACGAAGACCTTAAAAAACTGCAAGCTCTCTTACAAACTGTGAAACAAAATTTGGATACCCAACGTAATCATAATATTACATCCAAAACTAACACCGTATGAATAAACCAAACGCAGAGAATAAGCAACGAGCAGCTAACGAAGCCTCACAAAAGCAAACCGCTCGTTTGCAAACGACGAAGCAAAGCTTTGGTAAAATCATCACGACTTCTCCGGCGCTCCCCGCCTTTTATAATTCGCCTGTATTACGCAGTCGGGCGGGCGCGCGCGCGCGCGGAGGCCGCGGAGCCGCCGCGGCGATCGCGGGTCCACGCAGCCCGAGCGGCCGACGCACGGTTAAACCGCGCGGAACAATGAAGGCGTATGTCCTATTAACGTCTCGGCGACCCTTTGAAAGAGTGGTGCGCGGGACGTGACAAAAGAAGGCGCGGGCGCGCGGCCGAGACGACGACGACGGCCGTGCGCCGCGTCGCATGCGCTCGGCTCAGCGGTCGCTGGGCGGTGGCGGAGGCGGGGGTGGTTGAGGGAGGTGGGGACGAGGCGGAGGCAGGGGCGGTGGCGGTAGAGGAGGCGCAGACGGTGGCGGTGATTGGGAGGCAGAGGAGGAGCTAGTGGTGGAGGACGGTGGCGTGGCGGTAAGGAAGCGGAGACGCAGGCGGGGGCGGAGGTGGAGGCGAAGGCGAGGTTAGGAGCGGGAGTGGGGGTCGGAGGCGGAGGCGGAGAGAAAGTAGTGGCGGGATGCGGTGGCGGAGGCGGAGGTCGGAGACAGAGGTTGCGGTCGGGGTCGGAGGCCATGGCGGTGGTGGGAGGCGGAGGCGGTGGCGGCAGCGGAGACGGAGACGTAGGTGCAGGCGGGACGGCAGGTGAAGGCGAAAAGCGGAGATGGGGGCGGAGGCGGAGGCGGGGGTGGCTGGTGGCGGTGGCGGTGTGTGCATGAGACGGTGTGTGCGTGGGACGGTGGTGGATGCACCAGAGGGCGGCCGAGACAACCGCGCGTTGAGCTGGGCGTTGGAGGGAACACGGTGGAGTATATCGTCAAGAAATGCGCCCAAAATGGAAATGATTGGCGCGTCAACGGCTAAAGTCATTATTCCTCTAAGTGGAATACATGTTTTATCGCGAGGGGGGGCGGTGATCTTCCCCCGCTGGATGATGAGGTCCGTCGCCGACCTACCTGTTGCCTGGCGGGGTTTTCCCCAAATAGGTATCTCTAACCAGGGGGGGAACTGGTTTCGGATATACTCGTACATGCAAATGCATGTTCCGTTTGAGAAGTCTGTCGTTTGGTATTCTATTCGAATTACACTCACTAGATTATTATTTTTAATTTTATATCAAAGAGAATTTTATAAGATCTATAGATATCATAAGACCGTCTAGGACAGGGTTAATATGAACTAAATCGCGTATTTTATATTTAATAATTTGAATATCTTAGTCTACTTCAAATTTACAAATATTGTAATTAGGTTGATTAGTGGCTTTTGTACAGTCTATACGATTTTTCTAGCTCCTTCCGTTCGTTGGCAAGTTCGCCTGATCGACTGTCTATACCTACCCGCGACTCTTCAACGTGACACCCACATTACAGCACTACTCTCTCATATGTAAAATTTGTTGCAAAATATACATTCTTCTATTTGCCACAACTTTAGGCTCTGAGTGGAACTTCTTTTCCAGAGCTGCTTTTTCATAACTATCACAATTCGTTTTTAAACTTTTGTCGAAAACGGTTCAATTTTTTTCATAGAGTTTTACGTATTTGCTTTGCGCATTTTTCTTCTATGCATGGCGACCCAATCCTCGCTGTTAGGTTGTGTGTTGGCACATCCACATCCACCGCCAGAGATGGCCGCAGCGTGGACGCGCAGGGCGGCGTCTGTGTGGATTGGGTGCGCGACATGGCGCACATACGAGGTGAAGGTGATGGAGGTTTGTTTGCGGCGGAGGTGAAGGAGTCTGTGAAAAAGAGAACGCATGTCGAATGAACCAGCGGATCCAGGGATAATTATGAAACAAAAGATTCGGGTGAACTTCAGCACACCTGTTCCGACATTCTCACGGGATCTAGAAGGAAGAGAAACGTAACGTGTCCGAAAAAGAGAAGGGAAATATGAGGTAGATGCATGAAAACCTCTGCAAAGTTAGAAATGGCGTAGTATTCAACAAAGTGATTGTTTGGGGTTCTTTATGTGAGCAGAAGAGGAACAGAAGTGGTAAAATACGATGGAAGTTGAATAAGCAATTGAGGAAGAAATAAAGGAAATTAAAAGAGCCGAGAATGTAATGAAGAAACTCCCACCAATAGCACAAAGTGCATTTGCAAAAACGAGTTCAAAAAATTAAGGAAAGAACAATAATGATGCTTGCATATGACAATTGGGTTGGACGCAAGAAGAGTGATAACTTTGAAAGTATTTGCATTTAATAATAATAATAATAATAATAATAATAATAATAATAATAATAATAATAATAATAATAATAATCAGGAATACTCAAACAACAGGGTTGATTACATAAATGGTGACAATAACTGAATCACCAAAGTAAATGTAGAAAATAGTGCGCGCGGAAGGATAGCGATGTTTTTTAAAACAAAAAGATGCACAATTATAATGCCAAATAGAAGCAGCGCAGCTGCGCAAGTGATTGACGAGGGAAGTGATGGCGTCCTCGCAAGCAGTGCAGTTCAAGGGGACGGAGGCGCGTGTGGGTGAGGACGGTGACAAGTCTTGCACGCACTGCGAGGGTGGACACGCTTTAGTTGGCCGCAACTTCGAAATATGGAAACGGGGAACCTGCCAATGTAACCGTGTGAACGCTGAATGAGGATGACAGACATTGAACATTCTCGTAGGACAGTTGAAGCCAGCAGCTTCTCCGAAAGGTAAACGGGAGGCAGGATCGGGTTCAAGCACTAAAGGAATTACGAACACATGAGCCGCATGCGAAAAATAGGGGGAAAAAGATAGGAAGAGTGCTCATTTACATATTCACACGTGAAGTCATAAGATATATTTATAAATAAAAATCATAATTTTCATAAGAAGGTATGGACCAGTTAGAGACCAGAACCACACAGAAAGCATGAACAAAAACTAACTTGAAGAAAAGGGGAAAAGCAAGTGGTCATTAAGCAGAATGTACACCACATTAAGTATTTTTTATCTACATACTAAATTCCAATGACCACGGAAAGTGAAACAAAACTTCGCAGCCTCTGTCTATGTGAGATGTGCCTATGGTTTCGTCTGGTACCCAGAACTCGGGGAAAATCCAAAAAAATATCCATATTACTAATTTTCAATGCACCCAGAAATTTAAAGAACACTACACCACCTCGAACCGTGTAGTTTCTGTAGATACCGAGGAACAAGGAAAATTAAAAAAAACAATGAAACAGTTCCAATTTGACTGAAAAACGCAAATATTTTATTTGTTATTCCGTTATTATTGAATTATTTTCATACTGTGCATAGCAATTGAATTCTCATAGTTCATCACTGACTTTATGCAACATCAAGGTGCCAAGAAAATTCCTTACGCAGTCATCTGTGTATAAGGAGACAAATATCAAAGGTACATATCTCGACCGACAGATACAGGCTACCGTCCCTCCAATTCTCATATCGTGAGCAGACATCAGAGAAAACACATAATAACGATTTACGTTAAATTGAAATTGTCAAAATTTGTATACTTTTTATTTACATGAACCACTGTTCTCCCTCAGTGAAATGAATCTTTCATTCGATAAGTTCATTTCCGCGAGAGAGAGAGAGGTTGGAATAGATGTTCTAAGAGAGGAAGTTATCAGCCAACGATAACATGAGAGAAAGTCCCTCATACTGCCTGCTGATATGAACTACGCGTGAAAATGTACGGAGTGAGTGTGAGACCCATCGTGTGGTGATGATATTGTGACCCGATTACTGAGGAAACTCACAGGGGACATTACGATGACATGGTACAACGTTGGAGATCAGAGAGCATGAATTAGAGGAGAAAAACGTTAATGTGTTCCGTTGCCTTTTTACTTATTGGAACTCTATACCATATTATCTTACACTCGGTCGTCGTTGGAAATAAGATTCGAAGTTTCAATGTCTATCACAAATTTCGTACATTTACCAAAATAGACTAGAAATTGTAGTTCCAAATTCACATTCATACATTATTTAATAGGTATACAGACTCATCAACTTTGATATCTCATGGCAATGAAACGAAATAAATATATATTTATTGAAGTCTAAAATAAAAAGTGCAAGTACGTAGTTAATGGAAAAAAATGGTACGGAAGTTAGATGCGTTAAAAATATAACTTTAATTAGTTTCGGTGTGAGAAGAGAAACTTTTCCCAGAATCACGCCTTTCTTGTCTCATTGGTTGGAGAGGCGTTAACGCGCAGACGGTCGTTAGAACACTACGCCGGCCGAATAAGTTTATAGCGCGTTGAAGGGCGCCAGCGGCGCGGCAGACGCGGGTTGGCGGCCATGTGAAGCGTCGCGTCGGGGACGGCTGCTTCGGCTGTTAGCGCCAGAGCGGAAGCAGCACCGGCGGAGACGGCGGCGGAAACGAGGGCGGGGGCGGCGGCAGGAACGGGGAGGGGGATGGCGCGCGGTTAGGGACAGGGCGGGGCGGCGCCTGGTCGCGTGGAATGGTTGCGGAGAACCGGGTGAAGGTGCTTCTGGGGCGGACGGGCGGGTGGAGGTGGTGTTGGAACGATTGGCGCGGGGGGCGAAAGAGCGGTGGCAGTGTTTGTGGAAGGGGCCGAGGTCTGCTTCCGGGAGGCGCGGTTTCCAGGAGAGAAGGGTGGATGTGTGCGGCGGCAAGAGGCGGTTTGGAAGGAGTGGAGGCGAGAGGGCGCAAGCGGGTGGCGGGGGCGGCTGTTTGTGCGGTTTGGCGGTGGGGTTTTCGGCAGGGGCAGCGCAGGGGCAGCGGTGGGGCAGCGGGCGGGGCGCGCCGGTGGGGGCGGAAGCGCGGGGGTTCCACAAGGGGCGGTGGATGTGGCGGAGGAAACCGTCTTCTTGGGGTGGAGGTGACTAGAACGAGAGGCGGTGGGCGCGAGTGAGGTCGGTGGAGCAGCGGCGGTACACGCAGGCAACAGACGCTGTCGTTTCGCGGGCGCATTCCACGACGCCCTCGCCTCGCCATAAAACGCCGGCCCCGCGCTGCAGACTTCAGAAGCGCCGACGATCGCGACCGCGCTTCGTCGAAAGCCCCGGTGACAAGACGCGCGAACCTGAGTTGGAGCAGCGAAACACTGCGGAGAGACGCGCACTACTCGAAACCCCGCTACCTCGTTACTCATTGTCCTCAGCTCGCGAAATCATCGTCCGGTTGCCTATGATCTCGTGGCTCATTGTCCCAAATGTCTCGCTAGCGTATACACATGCGCGCTTCAACATTAGCGGCGCAAGGTTGCGAATGGCATCTGTCGATAAGTCATGAATACTATATGGTCATTTTCACCATATACCAAAACCCCGTTGACTTCTCCCGAAACCTCGCCAGCTATCGGTAGGGGGAAGATCGCTAATGCCCGAGTAAAAGCATGCACTACACTTTCGGGACTAATGACGTTGGTAATTGACACGCTCGGAATAACTAAACAATCAAGCAATCTTACTTCTCCCCAATAAACTGAAGCGTTCCCATGCTGTAAACTTCTCTGACGCCGCTTTTCAAGCCCCTTCTTTCCTGAGCATATTGGTTTCCTGAGGTCTCTCTGACGATGTTCGGCGACTACCTGGGAGGTGGCAAGATGAGACGCCGTGCACTCCATTCTCTACTAACCGTCCCACCACCGCACTCAGTTTCCGCAAACTTATTTCTCTTCCCTTCCCTCAATTTACATACACAGTTAAGTACATACCAGTACAAAACGGAATTCCAGGTTTACCATTGGCATTCCAAATTCAATACATTCCACGTTTACAAGTCAACAAATTGCCTAGAAGGAGAGTGTTTCTTAATCGCTTAGCAAATAAGCTTATAAATCTGGCATGGTCAACATTCACTAAAGAATCCACATGCGTCTTTCTCTGTTCTGGATGCGCAAACCACAGATCTACAACGAGACATACCTGAGGTTAGCGAGCTTGACTCTCTTCTGAATTGCCGTCAAGATAACTTCTACTACCGCTGACGATACGATAATTTAATGGAATTGTTCTCGTAGCTCTATTAAGCCAAACGCACTTTCTTCCATTCCGACTTCGCTGCGCAAAATTGCGAGTGTCATCTATCTATATGTCATTCATAAAGTCACACCATAACTACACGGACACCACTATGATCCACTCTACTCCTTTCCCGCCATTCCCAAATGCGCGCCATATCTATGGCATAACTGAGGGTTGCTACTATAGAGTCCGGCGTCGCACAAACCTCTTCGTTCGGGAGTTAAGATGCTGAGAGTACCACTTAAAATATTGACCCGTCATAGTTTGAAGGTACCACCACCATTCAGGATTCCTTTATTCGTTTCTATGGATCCTATTAGCGCCAATGCCCAAAAGGCGTGTCTTCCTTTGTCGTTGCCTACCTCTTCCCTCGTCCCTCCTTCCCAACCTTTCTCCTTTTCCTTTCCTTCTCCCTATTCCTCTCTCGCCTCGCCTTCCGTTCCTCCCACTTTTCTCACTCAAGACATTCACACAGGTGCCACCATTGCCATTCCATCTCCACTTATCGTACTTTTCTTTTTATCTTTGTTACTTCATCGATTCATCGTCATTTCGGTTATATCTATTGCAGTTGTATCAATATTTCTTCAAGACCCTCACTTCGTCACCGAACACCTGCTTCCCCGCCGCGCGCTGAGGACTTCACAGGCGCCGCCCGCGACCGCGAGGGGCCGGCTCCCACACTGCCGCCATAGCCGTCCGGCGACGCAGGAATCTGGAATCTGTCAGTTGGACGAGTGCGTTGCCGCGGGCTGCGCAAATCGCGAACGAGCCTCTTCGCGACGGCTCAATTACCGAAAGCCCACATTCCGTTACCGCCCTCTGCTCACTGGCGTGTGTGATTATCTGCCCAGTTACCCTGAAACTGCCCCGTCTTCCATTCTCACTATTTCTTCCTCCTTCCCCGTCAGGAAGTCTAAAATGTTATTTCGCAAACGATACCATTCGAACGGTACCAATACTTTCGTTACTTCTTCGAAACCAAACATCAATTTCTTGCGATCGGAATCTTTGCAGATGTTCGACATCAGAGAGAAACAAGTTTCCCCGACGTGTGGTAGCCCCCGCCGCCTCTTTGCTGATAAAGGCGAACAGGTGAGCGCGAGATAATGAGCTGTTGAAAGTGACATTTCACCGACCGACGGGTCGAGTGCAACTGAAACCGGATTCATAGAGTTTAAATATCCATCCCTACCAAAATAATGACGAAACCGTTTTCGTCGAAACCACCACACCAGCTGTCGATACAGACATTTTTTTCTCTCACCTTTGCCCTATTTACTGACGTAATCTCTAGTTTGCAATTGTTAAAGCATCATCTTAATCGTCGCGTCTCTTTGTGTTCACAAGTTACTACAGTTTTAGTAATTACATTTTTGTACCGCACCTCCTGATTGTAGTGAACACCGCTAATTTGACCGTCACTGTTATCGTCCCAGTTACCTCCTACAAGCAGGCAGGCCACGTCCTGCAATTTCGAAGTCTCTAGTCGCAGCTCCAAAACGCCGCCGGGTCTTTGCTGATAAAAGCGTCCATGTGGGCGCGATGTAATGAGAGCTGTTCCGGGAGGAATGGCCTTGCACCGTTGCAACGGGTGGCGTTACACGGAGACCAAATTCATGATTGCTGAATGTTGAGTTGCAACATTCAGCTCCGCCAAGTTAGTTCCGACGCCATCCCCAAACTACCACTTTCGCTGTCGTTGTGGACGCCATCGTCAGTACCCTGCCCCCTCATGTTTTCTCCATCGTGCCTTTGTTAATTCAGTCGTCATTGTGATTGTCATCTCACGTCAAACTTTGTTCCAATTCCCACACTTTTCGTAATTTCCTTCTTTTGCGTTGCGTTTTCTCATTGCTGTAATCCCCGCTCTCTTCGCCGTTATCGTCACCACCACCATCACCGACACCGCTATCGCTTATGTCACCTCCATACAACGCAGCAGACAACCGCCCCGTTCTCCAACTTCAAAGCTCCGAAGTGCAGCAGGCCCTTCGCTCACGAAGGCAGACAGGTGGGCGCGATGTAATGAGAATTGTTACGTGAGAGCCGCGGTGCGGCGACGGGTCACGTGTCACTAGGGCCGGCTTCATAAAGCTGTGGTTGACATACCGCACAGGCCCACTTCGCCTGCCCTTGTCGGTCCAAACCCGCCGTAAAAGTTCAACTGTCTTGATCTTTGGGGTGCGGGACATTGAACCTTAACGACAGCGCTCGACATTTGAAATAACCGCGGAAGTTAAAAGGATTTAATGGGCTGGCGGTGAAAATGAAAAGAACGTGGTGTTGTCGGAAGTGAATTTAATTGCTTTAAAAATGAATAAACAGGTATTTGTATTAATTGGCTTGTTTCATAAAACGCAGGATCACATACCGTTTTCTAAAGTCACAAATTATTTCGCAATAAATAAAAACATAGTTTTATACCTGAAATAGAAAGAACACTTCAATCATTTAATAATTCAGTCATAACAATTCATCATCTAAATCAATGAATTGAAATAGAATTGAAATATTCCCAAAAATATTCTTTGAGTGGATACATACTGCGAACCATCTTTAATTTAATTTAATCTTACTTTTATTTAAAATAATAAAATATATTATGTTCACGTGATGGAGATGAAATCAATAAATTGTAAAATATACTATTTTGCTCGTTCGGGCTGTTATTTTCTCTAATATGCCGATAATAAATATTTATAATTATTTGTGTTGAATTAGTTGATCTTAATAAAATCATTTTTTTATTTACTTCCCATTACGGTAAGATGGCAGTATTACACTTGATCAACAAACCCGGTTCTCCTTCCGAAATTTAGTAAATATTTTCAATTCAGGCAACCATATTACATAAACATTTTAACCCAATCTCTCAACACTCGTAAAATTATAAACTTCGCTTACTTCGTGATTACCTTCGTGTCCATGCTGTGTCTCTATCTATGATGTGCAAGCCACAAAATTTCTCGATTTGCAAACTCTCGATTTCCTTCGCCCTCCCTTTTTTTATCAGATCGAACATTAGCTCAATGTTCTAAGTCGTTCAACTTGAAGACGTGAGACGAGTGCAACTTAGGGAAACCTTCGACGACTGTGCCCAAGACGAGCCTAATATCGTTTCTTGTTCATCATGACACGACAATTCTAGTTTTATTACCAAAACGTATCCCTTCTGTTTTGTGATTGGTTAATCACAGTTCCGTCAAGTACACCTATTGTTTCTATCTTTTGTCTAAATTGTCATTTAATAAATAGTGTTTCCTATTTTGACTCCCTGGGCATTTCGTAATACTAGTCTTATGGTGTGATTTAATTATTCTACCGTCCATGTATATAAACAGTGGTTTCTTTTAATATCATGAGGATAATGTGGATTACCTCATTACTCACCCTTCAGAATGAAAACATTAAAATAATATTTCTTCGACGGTAGATTTTTCAGAATTTATAACGAAAATTTCCTCACCATTTGTATTTTCCTCTTTTTTATTCCTAATGCCTTGAAGTGTGATGGTAAATTTCTTGAACAAAACTGTTTTATGTATTATATTTTGAAATGGTGTGCGTTTAAAATCGGTCGAAAATGCGTGAAAAATTAAAATTAAGCATGTGCGTATCAGACGTAATATTGAAGTGTGTACTTTGTGGAAAAAATTGTAATGTTCTCCGGCGCTACATTCCCGCACTCCGTACGTATAGTGAAATTGCCGTGAAAAGATGATAGCAAGAAGGACGGAGGGGTGTTAATAATTCACCATTGTCTTTCACGTCAAACTTCTTTGCAGTCTGTAGGGCTTATTCAAAGAGTATGGCATCACATGTAACGAAAATATTATTATTCATTAATAGTAGTTTGATTTTAATTAATAAGTAATATTGATTAATTATGAATGTTAATTAATAATTATTCATTTATAGTAGTTTAATATTGGTTATAATAATAACTGAGTTAATATTAATAACTTATTTTTATTATTGAAGAGTCGTCTTCTTAAAACTAGTCACATGTTGCAAATAGAGAACATCCGTATTGGTTCAGCATTGACGTTCATCATGAAGTTCTTCAGAAAAGTTAATAATATTTATTCTTCGAAATTTATTCAATGTATTGTTGTCTATTATTGAGTCGCCTGAACAATTCAGATTTACGGATAGCGATAAATCCTAATCTGATTCAGTTTATATTTGTAAACGATGAATACTCTTTTTGTAAAAACTACTTCATTCAGAAATGTTCAGCCAAGCCGTACGTAGAAAATTGGCACGACAGATATGATTCATAATTTGCCATCCTCACATTAATTTTTTTTGGTGAGTGTGCTTTGTGAAAGTAAAATAAACAAAGATATACCTTTATACTTCTTTCTGTAACCTAATTAAATTTGAAAAGAAACTGATGTTTGATTTTTGATTAAAGTGCACAAATAATAAACATATTATTTCCTTTCCAACCCACATGTAACCAATATTATGATGAAAAAAATGGCAAATAAAGCTCTCATCTTTAAGGGGCTGTTCATAAATTACGTAACGCTAAAGAGGAGGGGTTGACGCAGCATTATGCTGCATTAGATAGGGGTAGAGGGTATTGCGTTAGCGTTATGTAACATTGAAAATTTTAACATTTTTCAACATTTCTTGAAATTCTTCCTTTTTTTGTCAGACTAAAATATGAAAATATTACCTAATTAATTTGATTTAAAACAAAACTATTATAAGTTCTTACTGAATGAATGAAATGTACACTATTTGTTATTGAACTAGAATTTTTTTCACTTTTTGTATTTACATAAGGGGTGAGGGTTGTCGCAAGCGTTACGTAATTATTATGGGAGTGTTCAATCGCGCGTTACGTGTGCGTTACAGGGGGGTGAGAGGGTATTCAAAATACTCCAAATTCGCGTTCCGTAATTTATGGACGTCTCCTTCGACAGGCAGCCCAATAAAATGACAGAGCCTTTCCCCAACGCTGAAGACACCGCCCCTTCCCCCGGGGCGATGCCCGCTCCTGTTCGCCGCCCCCGTTTCGTGGAGTCATTCACCCGCTCCCCTGCTCAGGTTCCATCATCACGTGCCGCCCCTAATGAGGTCGGCAGTGATGTGTGGCAGCCTATTGTGAGTCTTTGCGAGTCGCGGCGGAGCTCGCGGCGCGCCGCGTTGGAGCGCCAGTCACTGCCATTGCCACTGCCACCACCACCACTGCCGGCGCCGCACCCCAACCAGCGTCGCAATGACCCTCACCGGCTGCACTAGACACATCACTTCACTGTCACCATATTATTATCTTCTTGATCAATGTATCTTCTACGCACGTTGACACCATCTCCACCTCCACTTATTCGTTTAATTGTTATGCAACATTGTGGTCCCATAGAGACATCAACAATAATGAATCCTTCAAATCACAGTAACCATTGCTAATCCTTCACCGACATCAAGTCACCATATTATTATCATCTTCATCACCGCATCTTCTAGGCAAAAACGCTGACACTATCTCCACATAGTTATTGAACTTTTATGCTATATAGTGGTTCCACAGAGACTTCTACAACAACAAATCTTTCAAATCACAGTGACCATTGCTAATCCTTCACCGACGTCAAGTCACCATATTATCTTCTTGATCAACGTATCTCCTACACAAAAACGTTGACACTATCTCCACATATTCCTTGAATTGTTATGCAACATCTACAATAGTCCCATAGAGATTTCTACAATAACAAATCCTTCAAATCACTGCTACAATTGCCAAACATTTACCGTCATCAAGTCACATATGCTCTTGAAATCTTCACGCTCCCACCACCTTCGTGTAGTTAATATGATACTTCCCGTTTTCGTCAACTCGGTATACCATCCGGAAAGTTCCCGTTATCAGTCATTTCTTATTTGTGTAGATTAAATATGATCCACTGACTTTTTCTGAATTATCCCCGAAACATACTTTCATTTTATATCAAATCGGCAATTCAGACATCCCATTGCTATAAGACACCTTACCTTTGCCTATCACGTTCGGTCTACTGCCCACCATCGACCGCTTGTGACACTCATTTCTAAGTCCATCAACCACTATGTGTCACCCATCTTTGGCAACATATCCCAAAGGTACATAGTAACTGAGAAGTCAATGGTAGACGATCCGCCATCATCATAACTAAATTTTCCAATTTGTAAAAAAAGAAAACGCCCCTCGAACCTGTAGCCACCAACACAATTTCTTTATATCCATCTCGGCCCCTTCCATCTAATTTTCTCCCTTCCCGATTCAATGAAGAACTTTATGAAATATCTTATTTCTCCGGTAACCGTTGACTGTCTTGTCCCCAACTCTACTTCTCAACCATCACCGCCGATGGAGGTGCCATTGGTGTTGCCACCCGTGTATTCGAGAGTCTTCGACATTACAACCGCCTTTCTCGCCTGTGTTACCAATTTGCGATAACCAATTTTCTTCTATTAGTCTTACGTCGACAGTTATCTCTATGCCCGCTCCCGTTTATCACCAACGCCACCGCCGGTGCCGACAACGGCACCACCGTTGAACCTTCAGCGCCCACTGCACCGGCTTTGAAAACAATGCCGACATTGACACACTACACACGGCATCATCGTCATCATTATCAACATCGTTTATATTGACGTCGTTACCTGTGTCATTGACACCGTCAAAGACATCGACACTAGCAGTTATGGCATTGATGCCGGCACTGTAATCGACAGTCATCACCATCCCTACGTCCACACCACGCACCTCTGTCACCGGCCTCTCCTCCCGACATCTCCCGACATCATCTTCCGACATCTCCTCCCGACATCTCCTCCCGACATTTCCTTCCGACACCTCCTTCCGGCATCTCCTCCCGACCTCTCTTCCCGGCCACTCGTCCGAACCTCTCCTTCCGACCTCTCCTCCCGACCTCACCCCCGAACTCCTCTCTCGGCCTCTGCTCCCGACATCTCCTGGCGTCTCCTCCCGGCATCTCCCGCGGCGTCCCTTCCCGGTGTCTCCTCGCGGTTGCTCCTCATTTCGTCTCCTCGTGGCGTTTCCTGCCGGCGTCTCCCCCCATCGCCTCCCCGGCCCGGCGTCTCAGCCGCCGCGGACGCAGCAAAAACGCGACGCGCGCTCTTCTAATTTACGGAGTCGCGCAGCGAATTGCGGACGAGTCGCCCTTATACAGCGTCTTGTAGCCATCTGTACTCGGGCTGCTAATATGTTATTTGGCAGAGAGTGTCGGCGTTAGTTGGAGCTTTCCATTAGCTTTATTCGAAGCCACTCATGTCGTCTGGCTCTGTTCGTTATCATCAAGAAATCTTTTTCACCATCTCAACTGGTATTCCAGGTCAACGTGTAGGTTGTATAAACATTCAGTAGTTGCCTCTACGTTTAAAATTTTTCTCAGTTCACGTAAACATTTCTTCTGGTTGGCGTTAACGCCCGTAGAATTTTAATTCTTTGGAAGTCGGTGCTGTTTTTAATCACAATACTAAATGTCTTATTAAATTAAATTCTATCAGCTGTTAAGTGAGGCGTATCGAAATGAAGTCAATATATTTTGGAAGTTTGTAAATTCCATTGATGTGAATTCCAAGACGTTTTTAATTTGTGAGCAAAACACACGTACATATTTTCATACATTATTTTTCTCGTATCATCTTATTAACTTTCTTGTTAGTAATAAATTGATCTAAAGCAATACAATTAATCAAATCAAGAATGGTATTTTACTGATCAGCTGTAGAACGTGTAAATAAGAGTAGAACGTAATGACATGAACATAATAAAAACGGGTTGACGCGAATCCCACACAGGAGGGCAGGTACCGAGGTACATTTCCACCCATGATTAATGTGTATTTCGCATGCAGCCCAAACCCTTGCGACTTGTATGAAGCTCAGAAAAGGTTGAATATATGACGCATGTTGAGTAGAAAAGCCTACCATGCCACAACCCACTCGTAAACATCCATGCTCAGAAGGAATTCGAACTTCTCTCATACCTTAGCGGTCTGGGTTGTCCAGACCGATGACAGGATATGTATTAAATTACTCAGATCTTGAAAGACACATAAATAATGGCGTTATATTGGAAAAATTTCCATTGAAAATTTCATGGAAAAGATAAGACAAGTATGGTATAGTTGTAGGAAGTATTGTAATAATTCATGTACTGTATTTTTCTGTCTACTTACGTTTGGCAATTCTTGATCATAAAATTTGATTTCTTAGCTGCATAATTGTGGAAGCTGCTCAAAAAACGGGATTTGTTTCTCCGATTTCCCCCAAACTTTGGTGCAATCTTCCAACAGTCGTGACGTCATATATTTGGGATTGCTTTCGTGCAGCGGAGGCAACGCCCACCCGCTTTCTGCCGCCGGTCGCCGCCTCGTCTGCGCAGCCGGCGGGGCGAGCATCGCACATTCCGCCAGGTCCCTTGTTAGGGCGCCGCGACGACTGCCAATTTGGGAGCAGCAGCCGCCAACCCGAAGCAGCGTCCCACACCGGGCTGCGCCAGCCGCCCTCCCCACTGCCCGCCCGCACTGCCTCAAACCATGCCGCTATCGGGCTGCCCCGCCTGAACCCATCCTGCTGTCGGTCTGCCTGCACTGCCTCAACCCATCCCGCTGTCGAGCTGCCCCGCTGGAACTCGTTCCGCTGTCGGTCTGCCTGCACTGCCTCAACCCATCCCGCTGCCGGTCTGCCCCGCCTGAACCCATCCCGCTGTCGGTCTACTCCGCCTGAACCCATCCCGCTGTCGGTTTGCCTGCACTGCCTCAATCCATCCCCTGACTGTCTGCCCTTCCTCAACCTGTCCCGCTGTCTGTTTGCACCGCCTGAACCCATCCCGCTGTCGGTCTGCCCCGCCTGAACCTATCCCGCTGTCGGTCTGCCCCGCCTGAACCCATCCCGCTGTCGGTCTGCCCCGCCTGAACCCATCCCGCTGTCGTGCTTCCCCCGCCTGAACCTATCCCGCTGTCGGTCTGCCCCGCCCGAACCCATCCCACTGTCGGTCTACTCCGCTTCAGACCGACCCATTTCTGTGTGCCCCGCCCCAACAAATCTTTTCGTCAGTCTTCTGTACCCCTAAGGGTTTGTCTCTCTTCAATCCATCTCGCTGTCGGTCTGGCCCGCCTGAACCCATCCCGTTATCGGTATGCAAAGCTTCAATCCGTCCAGCATTTGGTCTGCCCCGTCCCTTCTTTTGTCAGTCTTCTCGACCCCTGTCCACCTCGCTTTAGCTCTCTCCCGCCTTAATTCGTCTTCCCTGCCCCGAACCTACGCAGCTGACAATCTGCCCCTCCTCAAACTATCCTGGCAACGGTGGGACCCGTCTTGATCTTATCGCGTTGACGGTCTTTTTTGACCCAACCCATCCCTCTGCCGCCCCATCCCTGCTAGCCATCTGCACAACTATAGTATCAACTTTGGACACCACCAAGCTCCAATTTTACAGTGCCGTCCCGTTCCATTAATCCGATTTACCCTGTAGAAAAAACCCTCATCAATCTTTGATGCACCTCCCCTCTCCACTTCTCCTGGCGAGGGATTCCAGCTTGCCTAAGTCAACCAAACGTTTTCCTCTCTACTCTAGTCACCCGCTTTCTTCCTGCAGGCTATGCTTCTCTCCATCCAACCTTCCTCTCGCGTCATCTCTCTCGCTTTCTTTCCCCTCGGTCTCCCACCCCCTACCCCGGACCTCTCTTGCTCTCATCATTCCTTCTTCCACGACGTCTCTTTCGATCACACCATTCCAACCCGCACTCTCCTATCGCCCTCGTCACCCGTCCATTTGATTCCACGGATGCCCGTTTTACTTGCTTCTTTCTCCACCCGGTTTGTCACCTTTCTCTTCGATTTTCTTAGTCCATCGCTTCTTCCCTGCCCCGCAACTCCCCGTTCTCTTCAACCCAATCACTCCTTTTCTTCAGCCTCCAACTAAAATTCCGACCCGTATCTCTCCTCCATCCAGCATTCACCTGCTCTTTACCGCCCGTTCTTCCTCACTTCACCTCTCATCATTCAGCCTCTTCCTCTCTATAATATCAGATTTGGACACCTCCAATCTCCAATTTCTCAGTGATCTTGCCATTCTGCTCCTTGTTCCGAAAACAACTTTCCTGATCGTCCCGCTCGACAGCTCTTCCCTACCTCCCCTTCTCGTTCTCCTACCATTCTTTCCCGCACCCGCCCACTCTCCCTCCACGTGGTCTTCGCATCGGACCGCGTCTCGCCAAATCGCCGGCCGTCCGCCCGCCCGAATCGCAGAGGAACCGGTACCGTTTTTGTCGCGATCCCTACTCTTTGGAGCTTTCTCCCTCTCCTGTCCACTACCCCCACCCCTCCCCCTCCCCCTCGACCTTCTTTCTCGTCCCCCCTCCACACGCCGCGACCAGTGTTGCTTTTGTTCGCGGGCGATCTTTTAAGCACAGTGCGGTTTTCCTGCTGAATGAAAACAGTCACGAGTAATAGCGTTTGTATGACGTTCACATTAACTCTTCAGCAAATTTGCGCACGATTCTGAAACGGTCGAGCAGACGACGCGGAGAATTCGAGAGGCTAGCGGCTCATTCGGGGAATAATTTATTAGCTCGAAGCAGGTTGCCGCTTTTTGCAGCCAGTACCTCCGTCGTTTATAAGGCCGCACATGAGAGCAGGAAGAGCCGGTATTGGGAGCAACCAACTTGCACGCTCCGCAGAACCCGCCCCGCCGCTCAATGAGAACATGAATCAGACGGGAAAATTGTCAACCATTTTGCTGGCTTCTGCCTTGATCGCTCTTTCTGGGGCGGTTTTGGACCGTCGTGCTCGTTTGAGGACGAAGACCTGAATGCCGGACAAATCATTCCCTAACAGGCTTCTCGATAGCAGGAGTGGTATCTCAGTCGTATCGGCAACCGCTTCGACTTCGGTTCGAAGCCATTCGCGGGCGTTGCAAATGTAAAGATGGAGTTTGTAGAAATGATTTTATGAGCCAATTGCTTGCGTTAAGGGATGTTACAAATTCTGCGCTTCGTCTTGTCAAAAACATGGAAATTGAACGACCTTTTTAGGTAGGTAAGGATGTTTTAAATGTCGTTAAAAAGGTTTACGTAGTGAATGCGGCATTCAAAGTGGAAATCGCTGAATGTAGTTTGCAACCATAAACAAGTATTGCTGAATCGCTGAATGGCTACCTCAATTATCGGGAAATACTTTTTGTCAGTCTGTGATTTGAAGAAGTGGCAATGACGAGAACTGACAGCGTTACTTCTTGAGTTCAAAATCGAATTTAGTAGTATGATTGTCAAAGGAAAACGTCAAATTATTCTCCAGACATTAACATCCGTACTGCCATTGTAAGAAAGGCAGGAAGGAAAATATTTACAAGCATCTAACTTCGATAAACATTCAAATCAATTTTATTTATAAAAATGCAGGAGAAATTTATTTAGAGGTTAATGGGTTGTTTTCATCCTTAGAAGAATACGATATAGTTTCGTCATAAATTAAAAAGCTTCTTTTGCCTCTTCGGTGTACAACGTGTGGCGAATGGGGAACAAAGTAGAACAGTTTTCTAGTTTATCTTCTTCACAGCGCTCTGCAGCACCATAAATTTGCTCAAACTACTTTATAAACTATTAAATTTGCTGTATTAAGACTCTCAGATATGTAAGCAAAAAATGTAATTCACTTTTCCACACGTAAGCTTCCGCGGCTCGAATCTATAAATTCTTGGCTATCCGGGAGACGCCGCGTCGTTGGCTGGGATGCCGACGTTTCGGCGGACATGTCCCAGGCTTCCTCAGGGCAGTGACAGCCTCGTCTCAGGGCAGTGACAGCCAGCCTCTCCTGACAACCACCACAATTTTTACTTTCCCGCCTACTACATACTTCCAACATACTACGTACGCGTAGAAAAGAGTATTGTAATGCAGCAACGGAAAGTGGAAATTATTCGACAGAAAAAATGGTATTGTGAATCCATATTTTCAAATATTAAGCCTCCTTTCATAGGCTACAATAAATCAATTCCTCTAACACGTTGATTCAGAATCCACGTTTTGAGAGTCCTTGATACCGAAAATGTGTTTACGACAAAATATCTTCCGTCTGTGACCAACACTAGCGCCTTATCCCACACACAATTTTCAACAAAATTGAACTTTCCTGACAAGATTTGACTGAAATCGAGGTCCTGAGAATTTGAAATATATTTCGGGGTTACTTAACTTTAATACTCAAAATTTTCATAAAATGGCTTCACATTTTTGGATTTTTTTTCTCAGACAGAAATAAGTGAACTTAAATAACTGAAACAAGTCGCATTGTAGTTGAATTCAAGTTTCGAAAGTGAGAAATGTTCCTAATTTTTTCGGTGTCTTCCGACAACTACAATATTGAAGATAGACTTTAGTTCGAAATAATCTTTATCTTTCAATCTTTCAAAGATCGATTGTTAAATAAGGTCATGCGCAATTCTTTGGAAATACGAAGTTATTGCGTAATTGTGACTAAAATATAGGCAGTTTTGAAAACAAGATTTTCTCAAAAATTCTCCAAATTTACTCTATTGTTACTTCTAGATGTTTCGTTATTTGCACTTTTAACAGTGTTTAATTGCTTCATTGCTTCATCATGCCTTATTGGATCGAGTTGTTTGAAATTAAATGTTTTAGTTTTGGTGACTTTTAAAAGAAATTGAAAGAATTATATTGTAATTGTTGCATTTAATTGATATTTAATTATTCTTCTAAGAACTATGTATTGATTCACTTACATTAGCATTTACATTAGCATGATACTTTAAGATTTTTTCTATGGTCCGTTTTATTATCTATGTCTACCAGTTTAAGAATTGACGTCAGGGACGTCAATTCAGGAACGTCAGACGAGGGACAAACATCAAGATTGGCCCACGCATTTTCAAGTAAATTCTACACAAATTACTTGCCAAACCACTTTCAGTCAGTTGTACAATAACCAACGAAATAAAAGTCTGTTTAAAATACTTTTAATGTGATTATGACATTTATAAAACAATATTTATGGAGAAAAAAAACTCACACTCCTAGAATTACGAGTTCACTTGCCCGGATTATATTTCGCATGAGCAGCCCTCAGACCAACAAAGCACGAATCCTTTCACGGGGATACTGACCTTCCTCGCTGGAATGTCCATTCCGCAACTCTATCTCAATGCAAACACCGCACTGTTGCATACAAAAGACTATAAAAGTCGCAGAGCGGCCCGTAACAGTCGTTAACCTGAGACGGATTCAAAAGAACATCTCCGTGTCTTCCCCGGCGCTGCTCCTCGTCGTCAACGTCACCGAGCGCACGTCTCACGCGTGCCGCCCGCACGCCCGTGCTCGCCCGTTCTCCAGAGCGGTGTCGTTTTCGCGGCGCGGCGCGGCGTGGCGCAGGCGTGCGTGCGCGTATACAATGGCCGCGCCTCGGTCTCACGGCAGGACACGCCGATGGCCCGTGCCTCCGCCTCCTCCCGCCGACTCCACGCGTCTGCCTGCACCTGCACCTGCTTTTCTCTGTGTCCCTGTGGCTGCCTCCGCCACGTGTCTCTCGTCTCCGGTCCCGCTCAACCGGGAGAGGTAACTCAGGGTATCAGCTAATGTCACTGCAGTGCCTCTGACCGGGATACCTGGAGTTCGACTCGCAACGGAGGCAGGATTTTCGACACTATTTAGACAACCAGGTCGAGTTCAGTCGCTGACTAGTGGAGAATTCTAACGGCTAAGAGCTCTGATCGGTATTTTCCGTGGTTTCTTCGATCAACACCAGGCGAATGCCAGAGCAGTGCCCTAACAAACGGGCCACGGATCGCGCGCCAACTCTCTCTCCTCTTACTTGTCCTATCCTCCTAATATACTTACACTCTCTCTCTAACATGCACTACTCTACCATATATTCCGGGAGACCGGTTTCGGGAGCTTAGAAGTTGTCCCCGCTGGGACAGGGCCCCGCTGGTGAGAGATACCTGATTGGGGAAAACCCCGTTAGCAGACGGTAGGTCGGCACCGGATCTCGCCATCCAGTGAGTGACCATCTCCATCTCCCGAGAGAGAAAACGTGCACTATGCTTACAGGATTAAAAACCTTAGTGGTTGACACGGAATCACTAACAATCATTCAACCACCACCGCAAACAATATCACCATCACCAAAACCACCGACACCATTCTGGGCCTGAAGGCTGCACAGCGCTCCAAAATGCACCGAGGGACGTGCTTGACAAACATTCTATGGTGTTTGGGTAAAGGCAGTTAAGTAATAAAACTGAGTGAACTGGAAATACAATCGCAAGTGATTATTGAAAAGCAGCTTATATTTAAAAACTATCAAATTCATTACCTTTTAATTGTAAATTTGCGATGAATGTTATAGATTTTGATAGTGTCATTCTCTTAACAATAATCCTCCATTTTCGCCAGAAACTGCACTATCTTCACGTCAAGACTACAGAAGAAGACTTAGCCACATTATGGCGAGCGCTTCGCTTAATTCGATCTGTAAGATCTGTACCGTCCGATTATGAAAAGAAATGACCCAAAAGCTTTAAAAAACCGTTTACTTTTTTACTGCAGCACTCACGAGACTTTTTGAAAACTTAATTGATAATGCTTTAACACGTATAATGAGTTTCTTACGCAATAGCTTTCTTAAATATTTTATCTCATATGTTGAAACTAATCAACTCGAAACTGACAATTTATTAGCCAAGGTATGGAATGTGACAGTTCAAAATTCCTAATCATTGTATGCACTGTAATGTATCTGTGAAAGATATTGGTAATAACGTAGAATAATTATATATTATGTACAACTAAATAATATCCATCTACTTAATGGCTCTTTTAGTCATTCTTTCATTGCGTTGGCTCAGTTATTACATAAAGGATCGGATTCGGACATGACACGAGTAATTTGGAGCAAAACTTGCACTCATTTGGATATCATGAAAGAATGATTTAAAAAAACTATATCTCGTCATTAGCCACATTTCATAAAGTGACATCGTATACATCCATCAATCCTTTTGAAATGTGTTTTCATTCTTCATAAAACTCGTACTTTGTTATTTCTACTTTCCAATTCCATTTCTTTATGCATAGTTTTGTACACATTGAGACCTTTTTGTTCTATTTTATTTTCAGTTGAAATGCTTGCTTCGGTACCGCATTAAGCATTGTTTGCACGTTTTTAACGTAATTCCTAACCACTGTGCGCCGTTCCCCTAGGAAACAGGTTCGCATCCCGTCGCATGCATGTCTTATTATGCCAATCCCCGCGTCGCGCCGTAAATCATACGGAGGACGTGTCGTTTCCTCTGCCGATGCGACGCTCCGCCTCTTGGACTCCCCTCCCCGACACGCCTCCACGCCACTCACCACCGCTAGCGCCCGCGCCCCCGCTCCTGCTATCTCCCTCGCTCCCGCCGCCGCCTCCGCCTCCCACAGAGCCAGCGCCACCATCGCTACCGTGAACAACGACATCACCGCCAGCATCGTCGCAACCGCCCTTAACATCACCCTGCCCTCACTACCACCCTCGCACCCGCCCCAACCTCACCATCACCACCGTCGCTATCCCCACCACTGCTACCGCCGCCGCCACGTCCCCTAACCTTGCCATCGTCACCTCACCAGCGCCTTGCCACAACCTCACCTCCACTCGTCCTCGCCACCACGACCCCTACGCCCAATACCACCGTCACCGCCACCACTTGGGCCACCGCCTCCGCCTCCACCACCACCGCCACCGCCACCGTCACGACCTCCGCCTTCGCTACGCCCACGCCAAATCCCCACCTTCTTCATTCCCGCCCCCGTCACCGCCCGCGACACCACCGATGTCCCCACTTTCGTCCTCAATCTTAGCCCTGTCCTCCGATTCCGCCCTATCGCCGCTCCTATCCCCACTCCTGCACTTTCCCTCGTCACCTTCCCCGTCACCGTCTCCGACGCGCTGCCTCGCCGTGTCTGCTTAACAGGCGCTTGTCTGAATAATTTTATACGATTCCCTGAAGCTTTGTTGGAGGTAGAAATGGTGGTTGTAGCGATGGTGAAAATGATGTCGTTGGCCACATTGACGAGGACAATACCAGAACGAAGAGTAAGATAATGATAGCTCGTGCTATAGGAGTGGTGACGGTAGGACGAAGCGTCAAAGGTAAAGAATGTATTCAGCCATTGTATGCCGAGAGAGTAAAATGTCGCGAAAAACAAAGAACTATAAGCATTATGTTATCATTCCTTTTGATTCGTTGAGTCTGTGTATGCGCTTAACAGGTGTTTATTTGAATTACTCGATTTCTTGATGTCTGAACAGTAATCATAAATGAATAGGAGAGATAACCATAGCTAACGTTAATTGGTGGAGAACGATGAGAAATTCATAAGGCATAATGTATGCGCGTCTAACCAATAGCATGCCTATAGAAATAGGCTGTAACAACAGACACGTGCAATAAAAAAACTAAAAATATGTGAATATTAAGCATACATTTTTAGGAAATACAGAAAAAAAACACCCATAGTGTTAAGAACCTTACAAAAATTTTAAAAAATGTTCTTGAGATAAAAAAATGTTCTGTTATTAATTAATGTCATCCACCAAGAAATTTAAGGAAAAGCGCCTGGCGAGGAATGGCTTTTAGGATCGGAAGAGAACACAATGGAAGAACGAAGAAAAAATAAGGAAGGGCGAATCGTTGCAGCGTGAAGTGGTGGAGAACGACAGCACACGTTGAAGCGCGAAAGTGATTCGAACGCGAACGAATGCGCGGTCAGAGGCGAGGCGCGATTGAAACAGAAGAAGGCGGGGGCTGAGCAAGAAGGTAGGTCGGAGGCGTGTCGCAAAGGGGGCGTGCTCGCAGCGACAATCAGGACAAGCAACTCCGGCTCTTCCCACCCCTCTCCTCCTCGCCAGCAGCGGGTGGCGGGGCGGGGCGGCGGGGCGGGGAGCGCGGCCGTTCGCTTAGGCGCGAGCGCCGAGTCGTGAGCGCCGCCTAATGAAGTTGGCTGCAGGCGAAGCAAATCAACATCTTGCCGTGTTTCCCCTGCTAATTTGACAAGCGCGCGCCGCCAGGCGCAATCCGCCGTTCGGAGCAAATAAAGCGCGGTATGCATCGCGAGGGCGCACGGCGATGGCGGCGGCGCACGGTGGTTGGCGACTCGCAAAACGCGGGCACAATTGGGTTTTTTGAAATTACATTTGTTCGTGGGAGGGTTGTTGATTGTTAGTGATTCCGGGAGCGTTAACTGCTAAAGCCGTTTGTTCCGTAAGTGTAGTGCATGGCGATGGCGGCGGCGCACGGTGGTTGGCGACTCGCAAAACGTGGGCAAATTGAGTTTTTTTCAAATTAAATTTGTTCGTGGGAGGTTCGTTGATGTTGGTGATACCGGGAGCGTTTACTTCTAAGGCTGTTTGTTCCGTAAGTGTAGTGTATGATTTTACCTCCAGTCGCGGCGGCGAACTTCCCCCGGTCTGGATGGTCAGATCCGGCGCCAACCTACCGTCGGCTAGAGCGGTTTTCCTCAACCAGGTATCTTCCTGCAGCTGTGCACCGCACCTGCCGCGACAATCTGTAAGCTCCCGACCGGTGTCCCGCCGTGTGTGTAATGCATGTTGGTGTAAATGTGTGAAAGTAAGGAGTGAGGAAAGGACAAGGAAGAGGAAGGAAATGTCGCGTGCCGTCCGTGCGAGGGCCTATTTGTTAGGGTGCTGTTCCGTGATTCGTCTGATGTTGATCGGAGAAACCACGGAAAATTATCCGATCAGAGCAATCGGCAGTTAGAATTCTCCTTCAGACAGCGACTGTGTTCTACTTAGCTGACAAGCTAGTGTCGAAATTCCTGCCATCGTCGAGACTGGAACCTAGGACCCCTCGGTCAGTGGCACTGCAGTGACATGTTATTGGCCTGAGCTGTCTCTCCATAAATTAGGTAACGCTAAAGAAGGGGGAGGGGTTTAAAGAAACGTTATGCTGCGTTGCATAGAGCTAAGGGGTTATTCGATTAATTTTATGTATCATTGATATTTGCTTTTCATTTTTTTAAGATTTGTTAAAATAATTCCTTTTTTGCCTTATACTAAACATTAAAATATTACCATTATAATAATTTATATTATCATTTAACATTAATAAATAATATAAAGTTATTGTTAATTGTTACAATAAGTGGAAATATTTTTATCCATTTTTTATTGAATCTGTAAAATTATGAAGAAAAGATTCCGAACTGATCTGTAGTATTTTCAAGAATACAATGAAATTGGCGCAGTAGACTCTTGCATAAGCGGCATCCACAAAGGCGGCGAGTGCACGGCTTGTGATCAGAAATGTTCTCGCTTATGAATCCTTCCTTCTCTCAAAACTTGCCCCCAATCTTATTGTTAGGAGCAGTAAACATCCCCAAATATTTTGACTTCAATTATGATTAACTTTAATACACAACACAAATAAAATAAATTCATTTTTTCGAAGCTATAATTTATTTTAACTTCTTACATTTAAAGGAGGGAGGTATTGTCACAAGCAATTATTTAGGGGGGTTTAAGCGCGCGTTACGGGTGCCTTACAAGGAGAGGAGGGTATTCAAAATACTCCAAATTTGCCTTACATAATGGCCGTCTCTAAGACGACATATTCAGTCATAAGAGCGCTATGAAAAGGGCATTGCTTATTTTCAGGCTCAACTACGCGAAGAATACGAAAAACATTCAACTTATGCCATTACACAGACAGTGACCGGGAGGTCCTAGGGTTCAAATCCCGAAGATGGCGGATTTTGGCATTAGCTTATTTGCAAGCCGCTCTTTGAAGGACAATTGTCGGGGATGGCAGCTGGATTAAGTAGTAGGCCGTTGGTTCTCTGATCAATACCAGGCGAATGCCGGAGCAGTAATTTAACTCTTGTATTGCCAAGAGGAATTCCAAGGTCCACCAATGAGAGTTTGTTTTTTATTGTTTTAAATTTTGTTAAAAAACTGGAAATTTTTTTTATTGTCTTTATTAACCTACTTTTTGCTTAAAATGATTCGCAGTACGAGGGCAATTTTTTTCATGATCGGACGAAAAATCAATATCACTGTGAAAATTCGATGACGCTGTGCACTTATGTGTCACTCAGATTTTATTTACGAAAACAATATAGACTTTTTAATTTTTTATTTTCATTGTTTGCGAATCATCAATAATTATTCATTTAACTATGAATACTTTTCTTACCTATATTTACCTCTAACTTCAATTTGTTTTAAAATTCATTCTTTCTTGCTAAACCTCAATAATTATATTTCAAAATGGTTCCGCTTGAAAATTTAATTTGTCTTCTTGTTCTTCAGTCTACATTTGCACACATTATTCACTGCTGTAAATTCCAAAATCTGCTACAAGAAGGATCATTTGTTCTTCAGTAGTACTTAGACGTTTTTACAACTTCTTTTTAAGTAATGCCTACTAAATGTTCATGATGCAAATATATGAAAAGTATAAGATAAAACACGAGGGATTTAATTTAGAAAATTGCATCTCCAATAGAACAAAGACAACCCTAACATTTTACGACGGTTAGGGTGAGAAACGAGTAAAAGATTCTTTAGCGTTGATTACTTTGGGCCTCCCCAGGCGAATTGTGAAATATATTCCTTTCTTATGCATTATGTTCTCCGATTCTGATTTGTTTTTTATTGAATTTATAAGTCTTCATTAATGTTTAGATATAGGGAAAACTCAGTAAGTTTGACCCTCTTTTTTGTTAACCATTTTTCCTTTATTCCTCTTGATCATAAACATTTTTGGGGAGATGTAAAGGCAAGTCATATAATCTTCTATTATATAAAAGGCAAACCCATGCATCACAAAATTAGAAGCACTGGAGAGATTACTCCAATTAGGTTTCAAGGTATTTTTTAATCTGTTAATATACAAAGTGAAGTACAGTGTCACTACAGTGTTTATATTTCAAATTCTATTTGAGGAGTTCTATTCCCACCATGTTTGCCCACTTAATTTACTCAAGTGAATTCCCGCCCCTTTTGACCTTGTCTCGCTTTGCACTGTCTCTATCCCCAAATCCCAATCTACTTCCCTCACTTTTTAATTACAAAATGAAGATATAAATGCTAAAATAATAATAAATTACCTTCACTCACGTCTATGCTTTTTGTGGAGTGTTGTATTTTATTTGTAACAATTCAATAAAGCACACTTCTTCACTAAAATCTTACACAATCAAATCTGTAACATTTTTATTATCAACATAAATATTCTCATGTTCTTGATTCATGACATTTCCCCATTTATTTCATACATCATGTACACTTAATACATTCACACATTGGAGCAATTAAGATCAATTTCCAAGTTACTTTTATAAATATCCTACATGTAAATAAAAAGTGAAAATTTTTTTTCATTCTCAAACAGAAACAGTTCACATAACGCAATTAAACAACACAAAGACAGTTACAGTGGTGAAGTCAGTAAGAATTCCGAACATAAATAATTCAGTGCAGTATTATTCACTGAGTCTGGGGATTATATATAATACGTTTTTCTTTCGTGTTTTTGAGTTTAAGTACTCATTGTTGTGAAACAGTAGATATACGTTTTATTCCTATTCTTCGTGTTTTGTGCCTTATATTTTATATGACATACAGCTCTTGTACACGCGATCATTCAAAAAGGACTCTACCATATTTCATTATTTCCTCTAAATCAGAACATTACTTAAAATTACTTATTATAACTCTTAATAAATCTCTAGTGATTACTTTAGTGACGTTGGGAAGTTATTGCCTCTGAAAACATCTTGCATATTGGCGCCTCTCTTTTAGCTGAAATATTTGAATCACACTAAGCAAATATTTCATTTCTGATAGTATGCTGTCGAACATATCCAATATCCTACTGGCAGTAGTTGCATTTTTTATTTGCCTCTGGAAAACCGGTGATCGTTTCTTTGTCGGTCTTTCACAATGTTTTGTGCAATTTCACGCATTTCCTACTGCAACATCACGCAAGAATAACGCTCTGGTTCACCTCACCCTTTCGGCACGTACGCGGCCCTTTTTCTTTCTTCTCCTCAAAGACTAGCACCACCGAACAAAATCAAAGAGAGCACAGCCCAAAATGGGAAACTGGTTTCCCTTTCTTCTAGTCGTTTGGAGCGAATCCTGTGTCGCCAGATAGGCAGAAAGTTAAAAAGAAAGGTTTCAGAGAAGAAACCTGTCGATTCGCCTGATGCCTAGCGGCCGTTAGTTGAATAAGTGGGATTCGGAGGCTCCTTAGTGCTGTTGATTTGTAGTATTTGAGTTAAACTTCACTAAAGATGTTGCTGAAGAATAATATTTGAAGAATTCGTACGTCCATAAATATAATGAATGTTGGTTCATGGGGCTTCGTCAGCAGAAAAATGCGTGGAATTAGGCTATTTGGTTGATTGCCAACGTTTCGGAAAATATATTTTAATCATCAGAGCATGTATGTATAAGATCAGAAAATCCTAACAACAACATGTTGATGTTCATTAATCAACACGATGTTATTGGTCTTTTATAATCTTTTCAATTATGGACCTAATGATCGAAATACATTTCCGAAACGTTGGCAAACAACGTAATAGTCTAATTCTTTCCACTGACGAAGCTATGAAGCAACCTTCAAGAACGATATTGATGCTTAGCTGATTCGTTAGAGAGATGAAATGTTTTTATAAGAAAAGTAACTAATATTCTATATGTAAAAACTATATTTCATTATACATATTTAATACTCCGTATTTCATCATGAATTATATCACGTGATTAGTTGGAATTAATTATTTCGCTTGATGTAATCACAACACTAAAATAGATTTATTTGCTGGTAGTTCCCTGATGATTTTTCTCGGAAACAACAACGTATCATGAAGAAATTTTTATTAAGATGTATTTAATTATATAAATTTTTATAAAGATATACTTCTTATCATTTTTTTAAAAACTGAATCTAAATAATGATTATTCAGAGTTTATTAGCTCCCCTTTCACCTTTTAAAATTCTATCGACTAATGCATAATACTTTCGAAAAAGTGATATTTCATCTTCATTTGACTTCAGAATGCATTTTTCTATTTTAATTCATTTTATTTCTTACTAATGTAACAAACTGCTAACAAGCTTATGTTACTTTTCTTTAGTTTATTGTTGAAAGATGTTTTCTTAATATTTCAGATTTAAAGGTTGAACAGTAGAAAAATAGTTCTTACGCAGTGTATGAGGTACACCTGTATCTACACACTTGTAGATAACCAATTCAAATAAGTCCTTCAAATAATTGTACTCAAAAGTGAAATGACGCATTACATTTCATCACTTAAAAAAGCACAAAAAAAGAATGAAAAACATCTTCATTTCCATTTACAGAAATATACGATCCCCGCAACAAAGGATGCAGAATCTCGTTCCGTAAGCGTTTATTGAACGTCGTAAACTAGAACTTTCTTTCTGAGAGTCATTACCATAGAGCAAAAAAACCACTTGCACTTCAGTTAAGCTGCACGCAGCCGAAGTATTAAAAACGGACGCGGGCACCTCTGGTAATTTCCGCGTCAGCAACTTGCCGTAAGAATACAAAAGAGATGCTATCCCAGGGGGAACTGGGCGGGCGCGCAGAGGCCTAATCGGCGCCGTCACATTCCACGCGTTCTCTTCCACGGCGCAGCGCTCCTCGTCACGCGTGGCGTGGCCCCGGCGCGTCCACGCGGCTCCCACGCACCGCCCACGCCGCCCGCGGCACCGCCCGCGCCTCCTCCCGCCGCGCCGCCCGCGTCAGAGCCCGCGCGAATTCCCTGCTTCTCGCTGACGAACACTTTGCGGAGCACCGTACACATCGCAACTACTTTTGTACTGAGGTTAACCAGTATGGCGTCAGATGGGGAAGATATGAGTATATGCTTTGCAAATTAAGTAGAGAATTACGAAAATTGGGACAAAAGGATCAACCTTAGAAAAGACAGCAATATTATGCCAGTAGGAGGAGCCGCTACAACATCGCAACTACTTATTTGTTACTGGGTTAACCAGTATGCGTTCAGATGGGAAGAATGGAGTATATGCCTTCGCCTCAAATTAAAAGAAGAATACGAAAATGGACCTAAAAATCAACCTTTAAAAAGCGATATTTATGCATAGGAGGGAGCACCGCACAACATGCAATACTTTTGACTGGTAACAGTATGCGTCAGTCGGAAGATATGGAGTATATGCTTCGCAAATTAAAAGAAGATACGAAAATGGGACTTAATCACCTTAAAAGACAGAATATTTTATGCAATGCGAGGAGATGCCTCTAATATTAATGTCGCTGATGATGAGATAGCTAACGTTTCGAAATTTAAATTTCATGGGACTGTAATTACTGACGATGGGAAAATTGATGAAGATAGAACTACTAGACTCGCAAAAGGGAGGAATTCAATCAAAGCTCTGCATGGTCTTATATGGGGTAGTGTTTTAAGGCAAGTCACAAAACGACACATATTCCACAGTGTCGTGGAAAGTATTATATTATATGGAGCAGAAATGTGGCCGTTACCAAAACGCCGTAGAGACAGAATACGGTCGGTAGAGCACGACTTTATGAGAAGATCTTTGCAGATAACAAGACTGGGTAAAATAAGAAACGAAGTGGTATGGGACAGAGCTGGGGTTCAAACAACCATAACGAGAAGACTATAAAATAAAGCTCGTCAATGGTTTGGACATGTTCAGAGGATGCGAAATGAGAGATGGCCAAAATAAATTTTAAATTGGATACCTGAAAGAAGACGTAGAAGAGGTAGACCTGGTTTAACCTGAAAGACATATATACATGAAGTAATGGAGGAGAAAGGATTGGAAGAGGGTCAATGGGACGACCGAGAATTATGGAAATCGAAAACGGCAAACTCTAAGGGGTATAAACCGTCGAAGAAGACCAGTATCGGAATCAATGATACCAACTGAAGATAATTGTTTTATTTTGTTTCGTTTTTTGTTGTTTTCCTTTCTTTAGAGCCGGTTTCTGGGTGTATTCCCTGGAATTGCAGGTTCACGTTCACTCAACATCGTAATCAGTGACGTCACTAATTATCAACCCTCATCAGACCTCGAATGTTTTGCATCTCATTGACGAAACAGAACGTACTGAGGAAGGCCACATTATATTGGCCGAAACGTCAGCCACCACGATATAGACGCGGCTCGTTCCGGATAGCCCCTAGATAATACAAACTCCGGCCGCAGAGGCTTACGCAATCATGCTAAGGTCATTTGTCCCGTACGTGCAGTGCATATTTAACGAGTGAGGTGGTGGTGGTGGTCGTGGTGGTGATCTTCCCCCGCTGGATGACGAGTTCCGGCGCGTATCTACGTCGGCTTGGGGTTATTACTTAACCAGGTATCTCCACCAGAGGGCACCACCCCAATCGGAACAAGCTCTAAGCACCCTCATGTGTGGTAGTGTAGTGCATGGATGTGGAAGGAAATTTTAAATGCGTGGCCCGTTTGTTAGGGTATTGCTCCGGCATTCGCTTGTTGTTGATCGCATTAATCACGGGGAACTTCGGATCAGAGCAACTGGCTCCTAGAATTTTCCTTCTTACAACGGTTGAATTTGATCTAGTGTCTAGCCAATGTCGGTAATCCTGTACTCTAACAATAGGACCTCCATGTCAGAGGCATTGCATTGACATCAATTGATGTCCTGAGCCACCTCTCCTAGTCCATAATGGATGTTCTTCGGCGTACAAGTAATTAGAAGATTGCAACTACTTTTATTACTGTTTAATCAGTGTAGTAGACAATGATATCAAACATTAAGCTATAAAACTGGAGAAAATAGTTTCTGGGCATACTCCTCCCTGTAATTCTGGACAATGCACAATAAATATCAAAGCCAATGATACCAAACATTGTAACTGGAGAGCAGAATTTTGTTGTTGTTTTTGCAGGTCATTTTTCTGGGTGTAGCCCCTGAATGCGAATGTTCGTGTGTTTCACTGACGAAGCTGCCACGATCACAGTCGGGGAGCTCAAGGGGTATTCAGTTTCACCCCTCGCGGCAGTTCTCAGGCATCAACGGTGCAGCATGTCCATCCTACCCATCGTCGTTCTTATATCATCATCTACTTGCTCCCAACCCGTCATCGACGTACATTCGTCAAATAATTGATCTTTGAGATAATTTGAATGTTTCAACTACATTTATCAACGGTCAATCAATATCGAAGTAAATATTATGATTAGAGATGATGATTTTTTTCGGGACATCTTGATGGGGGTAGCCCATCTCCCTAGGAATTGCGGTTGACTTTCAGTCAATCTAGTCACTGATTTCAATGTTGTTATTATTATCATTATTATTATTATTATTATTATTATTATTATTATTATTATAACTGGAGATAATATTTTTTTTGTTGCTTGTTTTTGTGAGCACTCCACAGGAAAAGCGTCTTACGTCACCCGTGGTAGCGCTCGATATACAAATGTTAGAGTGAATTCCATTGTTAGGAACGAATTTCCGTCTGAAGAAAAAGCTACGTCTTAAGTCATATGTCTAAAATGATTGACCAGACAATAAACAGTGAATTTCCTTAGAAACTCTTAATAAAAAATGTCCTCAATCACAATCTAAATGCTACAATGAATATAATGAGGTATCTTCTCTGACAACTTTGAAATTTCCTGTCATTCAGCTTTCACATCATGGCATCCAGGTTTTGTTTGCTTTTTGGCTGCACTGCTGGAAGTTGATGCCCTTCTCCTTTAACGGTTTCATCAACGTACCAGCGCAGCAGCGAAACGGTCCGTATCTAGAGGTAGAATCGATATCAGCTTTTCCCTGATATCCATATTTCTCTTCCAGTGTATCGATACATTATTTCTGAACATTTTTTACGTTATATTTCAATATATCTACGAATAAACTATTTTTAATTAAGACGTATTCCGGGATTACGATTGCTAACAAAACACTGCACTATCGTTAAACTAACCACATTCATTTATTTCAAACAGCGATGCGTTTGACCCATATCGGATTTGAAGTTGAATACGCAGTACCAAAAATTCCTCGCCGTTTATTAGGTGAAATAATTTATAAATATATATTATATATATAATATATTATATAATATAGGGTATAATATATATATATAATGTCGCTTTTTAACAACAAAAAGTAATATAAACCGACTAACTCCTTTTCTTGCGCTGAGATGATCATCGCAAGAAAATGTCAAACCTTCAAAATGTGACATAAGTTTTCTCCTATTAATATATTGCAAAATCGATATTGAAATGTATTATTATTTTATTTATTATTTAACATTATTTTCGGTATTTCAAAGTAAGTGGTATTTAAAAAGGCCTTGAACTGTTTGATACAAAATGTGCAGCTATCGATTTTCGGCTTTCAAAAGTTAACAACATGGATGTCTCGCTATTCCGAAAGGTTTGCTTTCTCTCCCCGTGCCGTCGCTTGGGTCCGCGGCAGTTGCAGCCTGGTTCCGAGCCGACCGACCGCCCGGCCGCGCATGCGTCGTTTTATTGTGTGCAACAAGCGGATTCTTGTCCTCCATCGATATATGGCACTTATAAACCAGACTAATGACCACAAAAATTTCACCGGGCACGCCGCGCAAAAAGCCTGAAATTCAGCTCCCTTTACTGGCGAAACCGAACGAAAAAGGAATGAAGCGCGCACACACACACTCATACAGCGTGTACAGGTAGCGGTTTGAAAAGGTACAGCCGTGTGCCCTGTTTGTTTCGTAACTAGCGAAGCGTCGTCCGCTAACAGGACGTGCGTACCCATATAATTTATGTCATAATCAGAGGTATATGTTTACTAAGAACAGGAAGCGAATAAATATCGGAGGTTTTGTTCTTCTTTTGCCGTCTTTGCAGCGGTGGTCGAGCGCTCCGTTGCTCGCGTGGTATCGGGCCGCAGGTTGACGATCAAATCAGGAAGCTGGACGGCCGGTGGCGGCCCGCGCAAGAAGCCAGGAGCCGACCGCACTCCACTGAAACGTGTAATTGGTCATTATGGCGGTACGTCGGGGATCTCTCGCTGCCATGTTTGCCGCGGCGGTCGCGGCCGCGGCAGCAGCGCGCCGTGCGGCGGCGCGGCGCACTTCTTGTCGCTCCACCTGCGTGTCGGGCCCGCGCGCCGCCGCCGCCGCCGCCGCCGCCGCGACGCACGACGCCGCACCGGCCGGCGCGCGGAAAAAGAAACCGTGCACGGCGCCGCGACGCCCCCTGCATCCCGGCCGACACTGCGCCGCACTACTGCAGATGCTAGGGGGGCCATGGGAGCCATACCCCCTAACTGACATTTTTTTGTAATTTTACTCGATTTATTCAAAGCTTACTTTTTTGTAATTTTACTCGATTTATTCAATGCTGACTTTTTTGTAACTTCTAGGCTGTCGGTGACGCCGCGTCGTTGCAGATTGGCCTATCTGCCAACGACGCGGCGTCACCCGGACAGCCTAGAAGTCGTGAACTCGAGCCGCGGAAGCCTACGTGTACATCACTTTTTTTGTAATTTTACTCGATTTATTCAAACTCGGAGAGATGGCTCAGGCATCACCTGATGTCACTGCAGTCCCTCTGTCCGGAGGCCCTAGGTTCGAATCCCGACAGTTGCAGGATTTTCGACACTTGCTTGTTAGCTAGGCCGGCGCCTGTTTGAGGCGAATTCTAGCTGCCGGCTGCTGTGATCGGTACTTTTCCGTGGTTTCTCCGATCAACACCAGGCAAATGCTAGAGCAGTGCCCTAACAAACGGGCCACGGATGCGCGCGATCTCACTTTCATCTTCCTTGACCTATCCTCACCCCTTACACACACACACACACACACACACACACACACACACACACACACACACACACACACACACATACTAACATGCACTGCACTTCCACACAAGCCGGGAGACCTCTCAGGAGCTAAGGGCTTGTCCCCACTGGTCGGAGATACCTGGTTAGAAGAAACCCCCCCTAGTCGACGGTAGATCGACGGCTAATCTCTAATACAAATGGGGAAAGATCACCGCCATCCGGTGATCACCATCATCCGAGCAAATCATATGCATTACACTTATGGAACAAATGACCCTGGTAGTTGATGTGCCCGGAATCACTAATCAATCAATTGATTTATTCAAAATAATTACATCATTTTCTGTGGATTCGTAGGCTCCTGCGGCTGGAGTCATTTGATATTTGGATATCTGGAATGAGCCGCATCAGTATGTCAGGTTGACGTTTCGGCCATCATGTTGTGGCCGTCGTCAGGGCTATACTGCTCCAGCAACGTCAGCTCGACCGACTGTGACGGGGTTCATCCCGGACAGCCAAGTGTCACATACCACAAGTTCTCATCACATCCAAACCAGTATTGTCGTTACGAATTTAATCATTGTTTTCTTTTTTTAATTTAAGCTAATATTTTTTTTAATATTTCAAAAATATTTTGAAGGATTCGATCTGAACAGAAATGTCCCCCTTTCCCGCACCCATCAGCACGAAATTGTTTGTGGACAACTTCGCTTGACTTGTACATAACCACGTTCTACATTACACTTATAAATATGTTCCTATCCTCAGCTAAGGATGTGGTAGGGATGACAACACATTTAACTGAATCAGAGAGATGCATCAGAAATTTCATCTAAGATTAAGCAATTCCATTTGCCCCTCCTTGTGTGCCGCCCTCATGCCACGATAGGTTTTTCCTACTGCACTGTTCCGAACACTGGAATTGAATGTCTTCCTCTTATAAAATGAAATTCGTGATGTTTGGTCTGCAGTTGGCCAATATTTTTGAAAATCACATACGGCTACCACAACGTTTCCTTCATTTTCTGAGTTTTCTTTGTCGATACTAATGTTGATCAGTATTCTCCTTTAATTCAGCTTTTACCTTTCTTTTATCATGCCAAAGGTAACATATTGTTAATGTGGAACCAACAAACTACAAAACATCTGGTCAATGGTCTCGTTCAATGACACCCATCTCGATCAGGTTTTCGTTTAGTTTACCTGATTTTTTGAGCAAATGCTAATTTGGTCCGTTGTTTTGCTTCTGAACATAAATGTGACTTCACTATCTGTGGATTTTTCTATCTCTGTGGGGACTATACTTATTGAAATAATCGTTTCCATGTTCTCGCGGCAGTAAGTCGATTCCTTCACGAAGAGCTTAAGAGCCAAAACCTGTCCTGTCTTTGACATTGAAAAAGTTGTTGTTTTTTTACACAGAAGCTAATATATCCTTGTCTTTGAAAATAAGTTAAATTTAAACATTTATATTAGAATGTGAATTCGGTGAAAAGAAAAATGAAATAAACTAGGCAATGCATTTCCCATATTCGATACCCGGCGACAACGCACTCCTTATAAATAACCATTCATAAAAAGAGTGAGAAATATGGCAATATCAACACTGAGGTTCATACGTTAAAAGTGTAACATTCTATAATAATAAAGTAAACCTGATGTTTTATATGTGTGAAAAAAGAGATTTTTATTAATTTACAAATATCTCCAATCAGTCTCGTGAGAAAAATAGAATAGTAGATTAATATGAAAGTACCAATTTCTACGAAAAAACAAACAATTCAGTAATTGAAACACTTCTAATATAGCCCGTTTAAGAACAACTGATTCCCCAAAGAAACCACAAAATGTAACAACCTTGTCTCATCAAGGTATACAGCCGTAAAAACCTGATCCCCGTAATTACACACGTCCTTCTCGCCTGGGCCTCGGAAGATAAATTGTAATCATAAGTAAAATTGTTGTCATAAATGGCATACACGCTAATAATAATAATAATAATAATAATAATAATAATAATAATAATAATAATAATAATAATATGTCTATATTAATGGCGACGCTCACACCAATTGGCTTACTTTTGCGCCTGGTCAATCACCATTTCACATTGTTACGTCTTCATAAAGAATAGGAGGGCGATGAACTCGCTCCTAGGACTTCAAAACATCGTACCGATTACGGTATGTATACGTTTCAAGAGATGCGTAAGTAAGTAAACGCTGAACAATCTCAATCAGGATTTTATACACCACTACCTTTATCAACTTCTATCTCACTCTCTCCATAATCTTCATCCCCCCTGACGCTTTTCCCATCACCATTTCCGCTGTTTTCTCCAGCCTCCTCACAGCGTCGTCGCCTCCGCCAGGGTTTCCTCCGTTTAGCGAATTACTCAAGAAAACTGATAAGAGAACAAGCAACTTGCTGAGCTTTCTTTATGCTCCCTTTAATCACGATGGGATTGCCACGGTTAGTGTCGTAGATTATGAAACGATTTACCTCAATCTTTCAAGAGAGCTGGATAAGGGCTGGCACGCAGAAATACGCTGGGGGAACGCAAATCTATGTCTCGGTCGTTGTGTGGATGCAACGTAATTGCCTGGTGGTTGGGAACTCGCAGTGTCTTCTACCCTGAAGAACGTATTTGCAGCGTTATCAGTGCTTCCTCGCCGACAGTCTTATTCCTTACTTCTGAGGATGCGAGGAACTGAATAGAGAAAGCAGACAAAAGAACGTAGGCCATTTTTCACAAAAGAAACCAGTTCCTACATCATTTCCGAAGCGCAAATTGTGGTATGTTGATATGTGAATTATAAGTCGTTAATGTTTGTACACATGATAATTATCTCTCGTTTTTCCAACGCGTGATCAGATTTGAGAAGATGCGATGTTTATTATGTCATCAACAAGAAATGCTGCTAATTAACCGCCGTGTTTCAATCAATCAAACCCTTTGAAAGCTATTGGAATCCATGCGCTCAATTAATTGCGCGGTATTGCTGTATATCCGAGAACAAAACGGACAGTGTTCTTGGGGATAACGGCCTCCGCGTGCAGGTGCTCCGTTCGTACCGTTTAGATGCAAGCGCTTTGCTTTTCCTCGCGGAACCGGTGACAAGCGCGAAGTTAACCTGTGCCCTATCCAATCAGAACAGCGAGAATAGTGTTGTGTTTTAAATGTCATGGGCAGAATCGCTCCTCGCCTCCGTAGTAAAGGACTCGAGAGCTGGTAGCCCTAGCGCCATAAACGTGATTTCGATAAAGTCGTGATGTAGTATTTTGTGGAGATAGGTTATCTAGTGTGAACTGGTGTCGCAGCGTGCTGCAATCCTAATGTAACTGTGTTACTCGTGCCAAGGTGGTAAGAAGCAGCAGCACGATGTGACTGGTGGTTGAGTGGGGAGTGGGATGTGTTCGTGACCCACATTTCATTGTGTTCATTACATCGCTGCTGGAACGACATCGGATGTTGTCATAGATATTTTTAGCGTTCTCCGAGTTATTTCTAGTTAATTTTTTCCCGCAAGGGCGTGATTGTGTAATTTCACTCTGTGCAGATCCGCGTTGATAGTTTACACTTAGTTATACAGGAGGTGCGTTTATAGGACACTATTTTCTAATTTTGTGTTTTGAAAACTATCTATTTAATAAATATAATAAAATAATAATAAAGATATTGGAATGAGACTAAAAATATTTTTGTTTTGTAACTTTGATGTAACAAGTCACCATATTACATATGTGGCTGTAATTTTGAAAAAGGCAACAGTTACGTAATATAGGATCCCATAAGTAACGGTTGTAATATGGATCAACGCAGAAAATTACAGACAAGTGAAGTTAGTGATAATATATTCAAACTGAAACAATGCAATTAAGTACTGAGAAGAACTCTTTGATTTAAATAATAAAGGCAATGGAAAAATGCTCATTTAACGAACATTTCTATTTTTGAACTTTATTCAAAACTAATCAAGATAATTAAATATGAAGAAAAATGAAGAAACCCGAAATATCTTTGGGGGGGGCAAGAGGAAGAGCAAAAATCGAAAGTGAAACTTTCCTTTTCATATGCAGCACAAACCATGGGCCACATCCACAGTAGATCTCTCACTTTACCAACAGTTCTTGAGACTTTGAATCTTTGAACTTCTCGCAACTCAAACATGCACTCAATTTCGTCTTCTTTTTCAGACGTTATTATCCTTTATTCATAAGTACCCGAAATATCTTTCTTGGGGGGGGGGGCAAGAGGAAGTACATAATATCATCTGAAGGCAAGCATGCACATGTCTCTTTATACTACCACCGTTAGTAATTATACCAATACATAGCATAAAAAAAATATTGTATAAGAATGTACAGAATCGGAGCAATCTGCCAAAAATGAAAACCTATTACCCACTTCTACTGAGTAATATAATGCTTTATCTTACCTGACTATTGATGAATTAAAATCAAACTCAGATGTTGCAAAGCGTGTTGACTTGTGCAAAAACGACTGACTCCAGTTCCAGACACAGCTCTCAACGAAACGACGTGGCGTGTTGCGGCGACGCTACTTTGTCGTTTGGAAACCTCATGACAGAACTGTCAACAAATAGCGCGAGCAGTATTGCAGATAAATCAGAGTCACATTTTCTAACCCTGTCCCATATATCTACCTTTCATTTACTGATTCATTAGATCGAAAGAATGTATTACAAGAAAAATTAATTGATTCGAAAAAAGCAGTTACGTTAATTTCTAAATTAAAATACCTCTTGAGACATGCTTCTCATAAATTATTTTCTAACTTCAAGCTACGTCTTAGACAATTTTAAACTAGTTTTTAAATTTAAAATTAAAATTTCATTCTACAGTGAACCCTCGTTAGTTCGAACTTGCTTAACACGAAATTCGTCCTCAAACGAACAAAATGTGGATCCCGCCAAAGAAAGGTAGTAATGAGGATATAACGTAAAAATTAGATAACACAAATACCGAAAAAAGAACACCGATTATTTCAATCCCTTGGAAATCGTGTTAACGAGGGTTTACAGAAATTTTGTACTTATTTCATACGCTGGTGAAGCTGTCTCATCTACGTTTCACGTAAAAATCTTTAATGAATGTTAGTGAATGTTAGTGTTGTTAGTGAGTGTTAGTTAGTTAGTGTTGAATATATACTGATATTACTTACATCAGTTCACCGCCAATACAGTAGCGAATAATTTTGAATTGATTTCCATAGTTTTATAGTTTTGCCTGTACATTTTGACAAGGAAGTTTGATGTAATGGTTGTGAATAATGCGAAAGAAATTCACTGAAAAAATAAAAAAAATGTGATGAGTTTGTCAAGGAACAAATCACTGTCTGGACAGACTGTCTGAAAGAATTTCTCACTAATTAATTTGCCATTGTTACAGAAAAACTCCTAAGATACGTGTACGTTCGTTTCTTGAAACTTTTAACTGCTTTTTTACTGCATGATTTCATACCTGAAATGCAGAACTGGTAGAGGAAGTGATGGTTATTTTCTCTTTTGTTTTTGGCAATTTCGTTCAAAGTTTTTTAAAATAATTTTCGTCCAATGGATATAATGAGTAACATATTTAAAAATTCTGAAATTATTAGTTCTTTGATTTTACTCTGCAATAAGCACAGGTCATTTTACTATCACGTATATTAATACCTAATGTAGAGAGAGTATTGTAATGCTATATCAAAAAGTGGAAATTTTTTTCGATAGAAAACAGAATGAATTTGGTATCGTCTCTGATACCAACAACTTGGATTTCTCTTGCTCTTCTTTGCAGTAAATTACTTTCTTTAATACGTCGGGTAGTCAGAATCCACGTGTTACGGATTCCTGATACCGAAAAATGTGTTTTCGACTGAACGTCTGTCCGCGCGGCTATCCATCCATTTGTTCGTCCGCCTGTCTCAACTGTAACGAAGGGAACACAGTTCCAATTTTTAGCTTTGCAATAATTCTTGAAGAAGAAAACCTGTAAGAGCGTAGGCTTCCGCGGCCGGTGTTAGTATCAATTGGCTGTCCGGGAGACTCCGCGTCCTAGGCACAGATGCCCAAGTTTCGGCCGCCAGGACCAATGTATCTCGCCCTGAAGAAGGTCACAGAATGTCGCCCAAACCGTTGGCACCTGCACCTAGGTCACGGCGTTTCCGGGACAGCCAATTTGTGAGAACCAAACGTCCCTAGTCTATAGAGGAGTTACCATTTTGACCAAGGGACCATTTTGACATGTCAGGCAACAAATGGACATCATGGAGTTAGGCGAGAGACGTTGCAAGAGATAGTGACGAAGCTATTTGCAAATGATCTAACTGTAAACGAACGCACCGACTAAACGAGTGCATGGACCTAATTAGCAGCAGTGGTAAAGCAGAATCTGCCAAAGCTGCCTCTTCTTAAGGCCTGTATACATGGTACACTTTTCATGCAGATTCTAATAAAGTTTCTGTACAGAATGATCCCAAACTAGAAGTATAATAGTCAAAAGTCGTTCATACATTGTCTGTATTTTGTCTGTATGAATCCCCACAAGACGCCACAAGGGGAGGGGTCTCCCGAGAAACAAATGAATTGCGCCGTTCGAGTACTTTCAGTGGAGATGCATGCGTTGTGGCTGTTCTTTATTAAGTATTAATTAACCATGAGGAGCATAGGGAAGAAAAATAGAAAGGCGGTAATAGGAAAAGAGGTAGTTTATAAAAGTGGTCGCCTCGAGTGAACAAATCCGTTAATGAACGATTCCGCCGCTAGAGGCGCTTCAGTCGAACTGTAAGCTTTCTGCATGAAAAAACACAAACATGCTCAAAGTTTTGGTGCAGAAATCGTGCAGCCTGGACGGCACGTTTTCTGTACGTCCAATGTGCACGAAAACCGTACCGTGTGTACCGGTCTCCATAGTAATGTGGCTGTTTCAGAGCCGCTGCTGCTGCGTCCGGGCGGGCCGCCGGGCGGCGCGGGCGCCCCCACCGCGCCCACGGCCCCCTCGGGCGCGCCGATGCGCTGCAACCTGCGCAAGCACAAGCCCAACCGGAAGCCGCGCACGCCCTTCACCACGCAGCAGCTGCCTCCCGCTGGAGAAGAAGTTCTGTGAGAAGCAGTACCTGTCCATCGCGGAGCGCCCGCGAGTTCTCCTCGTCGCTGCACCTCACCGAGGACGCAGTCAAGATCTGTGTCCAAAACCGACCGCCAAGGCCAGCGCCTGCAGGAGCCGAGATCGAGAAGATGCGCATGGCGGCGCGCCCGCTGTTCGGCCCGCCTACGCCGGGCTCGCCGCGCCACGCCCACCCGCACCGCGGCGGCTTCGCAGCGCTGCCCTTCTTCGCGGCCGTGCCGAAGCGGCGCGGCGGCGTCCCGGCGGGCGGCGGCGGCGCGGAGCGGCAGCGGGAGCGCGGCCCGCCCCACGGGCTCTTCGCCCACCACCAGCTGCTCGGGGCCATTGCCCCCGCACTGACCGACGGACCGAGCGCGCCCGCCGGGGTGGGCGTACGCTGTGTGAAGGGGGGGGCAGTGTTTGTATTTGGACTTGTGTCAGTGGACGGACGGTGAATACTGAGTTCGACTCACGAGTGGACACCACATAGTAAATGTGCTATTTGTGCTTTGTGAGTCTCCCTTCGCTCAACTAACTACAGGTAGTCCTTCAAATACAATGAAATGCTGTCAGAATATGTCATCTGTTGTGTCGTGCAAAATACGTGCACTGCTTTTATATTCATTGTAACATTTTCGTATGTCATGTTTCTATTTATTGAAAGTTGTTAAAATGTATAACTTTATACATTAGTTATCATATTGTATACAAAACAATTGATATAATAATCAGAAAACATCTGTGATACATTAACTACTGGCGACTCGTACTAGCGGTCATTTCAATTCATTGGTAATACCCATGTTTTTGTCTAATGATATAACTTTAATGCGTATTTCGTTTTATGTTCACGTCAACGTTAATTTAGGAAATTTTTGGCAATGGCTGATCATTGTGTGAATCGATTCAATTCGAGTGATCGAATGTTGAGGACTACCTGTAGCCCCCGGAGCGCTCCTGCCTTTGTTCCAAGAATGATTCTGAATTAAAGATGAGACTGCTTCGGAAACAATGTGCGAACTCGGTGGAAGCTAACCCTAACGATACTAAAGACGCTCAACAGTGAATCTTTGCGTATGAAATGATTTGTCGTGCGCTAAACCAGTTCCTTTTGGACTCCTGCGTCCACTTATTAATGTTTACAAGTATTTTCTCACTGTTTGTCTTTTACCTTGACACGTGCGTGTATGACTCTTGCAGTCCGTAAATTATGGAATAGGTTATGCGTAAAAGAATATTCGCAAAACATGAAATGCATTTCAAGAGAGGTATGTAGACGTGGAAAAAACTATATGATTATAAAACTGAAAAAAATGGAAGTATCTCAGAAAAATATTTCATTGTTACACGAAACAAATATAATACGACTTCCAAAATTTTTCACGTTCGAATGGTCCCTAGAAAATATTGCCTATACTGAGAACTCTAAGACTATTTATTTGACTGGCCTGCCAATAAAATTGTCCAAGGGCTCGCCCATAATAATTTAATAATCGCGGTACCAACATTATTATATAAAAACTTTTTAGTTTAATATTCGTTTAACTGAAATATCAAACATACCATTCGTAGATTGGTTACATATTCCTTTATATACGGATCTTGGTTATGTTATTTTGTGAATCTGTTATGTATGGACACCGGTACATGTTTTCAAAGATCAAAACAGAAACATCCTGTGATGTCAGTTCAGAAGTACGGTTAGAAGTACGTTCGGCAAACCTTCAATGAAAAGTATAATGTATAACATTACTTATTCATCCTGGCGATATTACAATGATATAAAAATAGCATGTGCTTGTAATGGAAAGTTTATTCGCTTTCAATGCTATTTGTAGTATCAATTTTCAAATTTATTTTGTGTTGTTTTCTCAAAAAATGTATTGGATAGAAAAGTGAATAATTTATTGCTAAATATTTAAAATAAATGAGTTTCTGTATTCTTTTGAATATATTCCTTTCAAGTAATAATTATTTGTTTTTGTATGATTCGTGTTTTTATTGACGGCGGCTCGCACTCAGATTGACTCATAAAATGAAGTCTGGTCACACACTCAAAGGGAATTCTAGTGATAATTTCGTGATTCGTTTCGTGATCACACCCAATTCCCAGACCTATGTGTGAGATTGAAGTGCTTTTGTATGATACATTTCCTTCAGCTTTATTCAAAGATATAGCGGAAAACCGCAATTCAAAAATAACATATTTTACTTTCCCATTTTTATTTCCTATAAATAGGATTTTCTTGTTTCGAAATCATTGAAGTTTAAGTATGGTATATTGTAATGTGACAATTTTGTATTTCAAGATTGAGGATGTTAGAAATCTTTTACAATCCACAACTCACTGAACTCGAGAAAAGAACTAAATGAGCATTTTTTGTTATTTCTTTTTTAGTTCTCATGAACTTCTTCATTGTTGTTTCTTTTTTAGTATCAAATAAGTGTCGCAGAGAATTCTATTTTCTCCAAAACTGTGTAATCAATGTTCTTTTCCCTATAAGAAACAAATTATTAATTGATTCATTAGGTCCAATGGAATATAGGATTCACATAGTCTATACATTTTTGAGTGTATTTCTCAAACAGAACAAATACTTCCCAATAATTGTTTCTTCTGAAAGAATACTTGGTTTCGACGCTAAATGATATTTGACAAAGTGTTAAATCGAGTGAAATATATTTATATTGAACCATTTTCACAGGTGCTTTAATAAACTCACTCATTTGTGTAAATCAGTGAAGTAAATGTGTCCTTATCTGATAAGTAGCAATCAGTGCACTCATTTACTTCAATTCAAGAAGACAGACTTGAAAGATGTACTAATGTGCACAACTACTGTCAAGAGAACCTCAATAAATCTCTTCACTTCACTCATTATGTAGCGTTATCTAAATTATTTGTATGCTCTTTTTACAGCCAACTCCTTGTTCTCCACCTCAAGAATGCGGAACGTGTTCTGAAACCAGTAATTTGCAAACACTTTTGGTCAAAAGCCACGACCACTTACCGCACATTCGATAGTAATTGGCGAGCCGTTACGCAGAATCTGGCTGAATCTCGTGCCGGGGAATAACTTAAAACAAACGCCTGGCAACACGCGGCCGCGCGCCTGTCCGCGCTCGCGATAGCGGAGGCAGCAACGCCCGCACGGGGCGCAGCGCCGCGCTCTGCCGAAAGTGGCTGCCGCACAGTGGGCCGTGTCTGATTTTGGCGGTCTTTAATATTTTGTTTCTACAACTAATCTAACTTAAATATTCTGTTTGACTGATTAGTGACACCGGGCGCGTAAAAATCTAAGGTAATTAGTCCCGTAAGTGTAGTTTATATTTCATCGCCGGAAGTGGTGGTATTCTTCCCTAGCTGGATGGCGAGATCCGCACCAGTCGGCTTAAGGGTTTCTTTCCTCAAGAAGGTATCTCCCACCAGCGGAACACCGCCCCAGCTGCAACAAGCTCTAAGCTCCCGACTGGCTCGCCCGCATGTGTGGTAATCAAGAGCTTATACGTGTGTGTGTGCATGTGTGTGTGAGGAGTGAAGAAAGGACAAGGAAGATGAAGGAAAGATCGCGCGTTTTCCTTGGCTCGTTTGATATGATACTGCTCTGGCATTCGCCTGGTATTGATCGGAGAAATCACGGAAAACTATTGATCACAGGCGCACGCCACTAGAATTATCCTGCGGTCAGCGGCTGAACTCAACATAGCTATGCAGCTAGTCAGCTATGCAGCGAAAACTCCTGCCACCGTCGAGAGTCGAACCCTAGAACCCCACGGTCAAAGGCACTGTAGTGACATCAATTGACATCCTGAGCCACGTAATCCGGTTTTAGTATTCAGGTTTGGGTTGGCAATTCAGATCATTCTTTTGATGGCAGGATAGTTTTAAAAAGGCAACAACACCAAAATGGACTTGACTAGTTTATGGGAGGGAAATAAGAAAATACAAACCGAGACAAGTTAAAAACTGGTTAAATAACAAATAAATGAAACTAAATGATTAAAATTGCGTAACAATGAAATTATATATCTACCACGAGCGTTAACAGGTTCTAATGATAATTAGAAGCCTTATAACGCCCTTGGTGCATAGCTAACCATAAAAACTTTTAAAAAGCTGTAAATCCTAAAGGTATAAATAACAAGCTTCTTATTAGGATTGCCAAGTACCCTTAAGGGGCATGCAAGAGCTAAAATTTAATAAATAAAAAAGGATGTTGATGTTTTAAAAAGTTCTGCGGTCAATCGCTAATTGGAATGATATTGTTTAGGTTTTACTGTTTTGAATACGGTGCCGGAGATTTGAATGTAAAAATACTGTCAATTGAATAATAAATTTTATAATAAATAATTTTCAAAGTATTGAATAATTATGCAATACTATTACGTTTATTTCGATAACATTTCAAAAATCATTATCATCGCAGAATGCAGTGTAAAAAACATTCCTTTACTTCTCCTACATACCATTCACATCTCTACGTCTCCTACATTACCCCCAAACCTGAAAAAAATGCGCTTTAGTTGTTACCGCCCCCACACACTTAACCTTGCCCCTTATTTCTTACCAGAAGGATCCGTAAAAATTGGTAACTTTCCAACTAGACGGTAGACACAACGAATTACAATTCTCTTGCCCTGACTGGACCCTAAGAGGTCTAACCGTTAGACGGCGCCATACATTCGGCCTTCGCCAAGCAGCAAGCTCCTACTCGCTCAATCCCTAACAGCTGATGTATTCGGCGAATGTTCGCTCCCTTTGATGTATCCAGAAGACCGACACGCGATGGGTAGGGGGCGAACACCAAATGTTCGTAGTTCGGCAAATAGCAAGCAACACTTCTCGAGATTCAGCGAGCGGTCGGTCGCTGTTCACCGAATGACTAATGAGTGGAACGGCCTTAACGGATACACAAAAAATACCAGATACAAACTTCAAATTTGCTTCCTGCTTCTTTTCTGACAATTTCATAAGAATATGTGAGCTAAGCGTCTAAAGTTTCTTTCCAACCGCGAAGCCCCGAGACCACCTACAGAAGTGGTTGAGGGCTCATTACGAAGTTGGGTATCTTCAACTTTTATGACTGGATGGGGTGCGCGATTATGCATAATTCGTACGCCAAATTATTCCCCAAATTGAATGCGTTTGACATCGAACACTTCTATAAAAATGTAATTTAAACAGTGGATCTGAGTAATACATAAATGAGTTCTGAATTTCTAATATTGAGTCGTTAATAAACACTGATGTTTCAATCTTTCCCTGCTTCAAATCTGAATTCAGAGGTGTTAGCTCTCCTAAGACTTCATTTACCTATTAGCAAATAAGCAAATTCTTGGCAAATTTCATAAAATATATTTTTTTAAAGTTATAAAATAAATAGTTTGTATCTGTAAAGTAACTGTTAATCAAATATTCTACCGTAATTTGTCTGTTAGTATTAATTGGTTCGTAGTACCATAGGTAACGATCTGAAGGGATTTTTTTGACAGGTGAATCCCAAAGTAATTTTGTGCTTTGCACAAAATTTTGTGCTTTGCTTTTTAGGGCAAGGGTGGCGCGGGATGGGGGGGGGGAGGCTCGCGGTAAGTAAACCCGGCTCTGTGTAGAGTCTGTTGCGAAGAGGAAGTATTTCGTATTTCGTCCTACCACCGGACGCATGCGACGACGGCGCGGAGAGGGCGGTGGGGAGGTGGGAGGGGCGACGTGGTGCTAGCGTTGCGTGCAGCGTCGCAGCCGCCCACACGGTCCGCGATGGGCTATCGGGGCTCGTCCAAGAGTTTTTTTTTCTTTGTTTTTTTTTCGACAAACAACTAAAGCATCTGGACAAATGAAGCACGAGGGAAGCGTGCCTATGCAATTTAGTTCATATATTTTTCTTCATTATATATTAATAAATAGGGGACTTAAACAAGGATGTAGTTTATCTCCAACACTATTCAATATATATATATTTGATGACCTTTATTAAAAAATGAGATGCATAGCTAGTTCTGGAATACAGTTGAAGCAGAATAAACAGCCTAAACGTTCTACTTATGCCAGTGATGTTACAATACTGCAAGAAAGTGAAGATGATTCTGCAAAAAGCTGTATACACACTGCATCAACTGGGAAGAAAGAGTATAATCTCCGAATTTCTAAAACGAAGACTAAATTATGGTCCTTGCGGTAAATACCCCATACGCTCAAAATAGTTTTATGACAACACAGTGATCGACAGACTTCAAATTTTAATTACCTTGGTTGTGACACTTAGTTATGACACAGATAAAGACGTAGAAAATAAAACTAATAAATTTCAATCAATATGTGAATAATAACAGAACACTACGAACAAAGCAAGGAAAGACACAAAAATGAAGTTCTATAAGACAATGGCTGCTCCAGTTCTCCTGTATGGAAGTGAATCGTGGATAATGAAAAAAAGAGACCAAAGTAAGCTCCAAGCAGCAGAAATGAGATTTCTTAGGAAAGTTAAAGGCTGCATAAAACAAGACGAGATAATAAATGAGGACATCCGTAAAGACTGATATATACAACATAAATGAAAGGATCGTAAGAAAACAGGAAGAATGGCGGCGCCATATGAAAGAATGGAAGAAGATCGTATCACAATTAGTGATGACTACGCACCCGAAGGGAAGAAGAGTTATCGGCGACCGAAAGAGATGTCAAAAAATAAAAAAAAAAAAAAAAAAAAAAAACAATGTGCAGAGCGAAGACGGAACAGGCACTTCTGCCTAATCTGAAATGGAGAGAAGAAGAAGATATTTTTTCTTCTAGCAATGCAGGGAAATAAGTCTGCTTTTCTGTTGTTGTTTGTTGTTTTATGGTGTAAAATTCATTGGAAATTTTATGTTCGCTGAACTCGAGTATGTCGTATTTCATCGCGGGCACGATGCTTCGAATCCTGACCGTCGACTTGAAAATGCTCGTATTCAAATTGGTGATTTTTGCCTAACTTTACTTTACGTAATTACTTAACAGCACAACGTTTGAATTACCACCTAACGCATTCTAACGTGTTCCACATAGGCATTCACTTTAGCTGTTGGCAATAAATTTCGCGCCCACCTCACTGAGAGCACCTGCCAAACTGGATGTGGGGGAGGAGGGAGAGTGGACCGACATGTGCTCCAGCGGCTTTCCCTCTCCAGCTCCTGGCGAGCTCTTCAATAAATGCTTGTATAACACTGAACTCACTACCTAATTATCATGGGAACTATCATTGTCGTCGACATTGGCAATGTTATTGGCTCTGTTACCGCTAACACAACACTAGGCTGTCAACGCTGGCACAACACTATGATTTTTCAATGGCTGTGGCACCGACAAAGAACTCCTGTACCACTTGAAAAGCACCATATGGTGATAGCACCTCAGTACTGGCAACAATGACACTACAAAACAATATCTCCCTTTTCACCTCAATAACTAGTCATTGCACACGAACAGCACCCAAGAGGTTCCCAATGGCACCTGGAAGGCCCTCCATTGTCACCTCAATGGATCCCAACTGCAGTCCACTGGTTCCTCCCTGACACTTCAGTCACTGACACAGGTAATGTAACATTACCGTACTCATTTGTCATTGCCTACTCCAGCCGCCTTCAGCTTGACA
>BOPP01000006.1:8892542-8908941 GCA_017312745.1 Gryllus bimaculatus
TAATTGTATTCTACAAAACACTATTTTCCTCGTAATCTTAGAGATTCAATACAAAATTGATGAAAAAATATTTCCATTTATTGTAACAACTTTAAAATATTTAGTGCATGAAATATTCACGTTCTTAGACCCAATTTATTTTATGGACAGCGACTCTAAAAGAAAAGAAAATTTAATTTACTTTCACTACAACATAATATATTTAATTTCTTGTTTGATATACATTTAATATTTTGTTATTATTTACAATATATATCTTCATATTACACTGTTCTTTACTTAAAATATACTTAGTTAAAGATATTTATTTTAAAACACTTTAATTAATATTTAAGTGTTTTAGTATACCCAAAATAGGAAGTATTTCAACGAATGTTAAAAAATGCAGAACAGATATCAATGTTAACACTAATGGAATACCCCCCTTCCCCTATATAACAGCATAATGCTGTCTCAACCCCCCCTCTAGCATTACGTAATTTATGGACGACACCTAGATGGCTAAGAGCAGTTTGGCTAATGCGGTCTCCGAGGTCAGTAAGTGTGGAATATGATGTAAAAATAGAATGGGAGAATGGTGCAGGACGTCTCAGATCCGTGCACGTGGAGCGAAGGGGTGAGGGCGACGACATGACTATTCAGAATGGCGTTAGGTAGATAAAGATAATGCGGGTACGGCGAATTCAAGTGTAAACCGTGCGGAATGGTGTGGTGAAATGCGGGTCGGCGCGTGACAATGTGGTTCGGCGCGAGCAGCACGGGTGTGTGCGGATCGGCACTGGACGATACAGAAAGGCGCGTTATGGTGTGAGACTGTAGTAGTTGTCACTGGACAATTTGGGTGTATTTGATTAGTTTGTTTTTCAGGCCACGCCAACTACGAAAGTAATTCGTCCCGGAAATGTCCGATGGATATTAGTCCCGATACATGTTACACTTGTGAGGTGACGGTGTTTCTCTCCCGCTCGATGGTCAGATCCTAGGCTGTCCTGCATGTCCACTTGCGTGGTATTTTCCTCTCCGGGGATCTCCCCCGCGGGGACAAAGTCTACTGGTCTTCAGACGTGTGTGGTAATGTGGAGCATTTAATTGTAATTGTGCGATGTTAGGAGAGAGGGATACGGAAGGAAAGATCGCGTACGATCCATGACCTGTTTGTTCAGGTTTCCTCTGGCATTCATTGGCAGGTTTGGTATTGATGGATAAAATCACGAAAACTACCGATCAGAACAACCGGTCGCTAGAATTCTCTTCCAGCCAGCAGTTTAATTTAATATAGCTAGTGTCGAAAATTCGCCATCGGGACTTGATCCCCAGGATCCTCCAGGCAATATAATGCTGCCGTTGTGCCATCCCACCCTACACGATTGGTAGGTCCCGGGACGGCACGTGAGGGTTCGGGACAGAGAGGACTGGCACGGGACGAGTCGCTGGGAGTCTGCCAGGGCCACTCTGGGCGGTGCTAGGTGGCGCTGGTGGCAAGGCAGAGTGGGCGTCTGGCGCGGGGGCGTCGCAGGACCACGACGCCGCGCCGGGCGGCCTGCGCGTAACACGGGGCAGTCGCGAATTCCGCTGCTATCGGCCTCCCAGATTGCTGCTTGTTGCCGTGACGGAGGCGGCCTTTTTTTTATAATAGCTCTCGTAAGTCTCCCGGTTGGGGTAGGCGGGAATCCGACTAGTTGCAGGTATCGAAAAAGGTAGAGCGGTTCTGGATTCTCTCGCTGGTTTAACCCTGCTACTGAATAGGTTACATCTATTTAAAGATTAGATCGTCGCATTGAATCGATAAATTGAAACATTCAACAAAATAAATATGACTTACTTTCATGAATTGGTAGCACGTATTGCCCAGGTCCTTGTTTATAAGAATCATTACCATTCAGGTAAGTGGTTGTACGGGCACTTTATATTCCTTTAACTTTCTCTTGAAACAGAATGTGTGAATGATTGCGGATTCTCTTGCGGCGAGCTTGAAAGCGAGTTCGCCATCTTTCCTTTCGCTCGCAGAAACAGATTTCTTCGTTTTTTGTGGTTCCGCGACGAGACCCTACTGCGAGGACTGAAAGAACCAGTTTCAACGGCGGAAGAACTATGGTCTCGATGATTCCTTCTCATGATCACAGTGGATTTTTTATTACCATAACTGTTTTAACACGCCAACTGTGTCCTAGAAATAAATAAAAAATTAGAGAGAAAATTCATTTTTATTTTTGTCGAGATGAAACATTCTAAAATGTTCAAATAATTATTACTTGTAGGTACATTTGAAATGGGAGGAGAAGAGATTGATGAAGACAAAATATTTCTTATTTAAATTAAGTGCAGTTTTCCCGATCAAAACTCAATAAAATGAATTGCAGTCTTTTTCAGAAAGAGCCGAACTGCTGTCAATACATTGCTATCCTCACGTGGCAACACGGTGGTTAAGTTTCGTTTACTTTTGGACATTGAAATCAGAATTTGTGCATTGCTTCTTTTTATTACTAAGTAAATAAGATTGCTTTTCATTAATTGTTCACACAGCCATTATTTTTGTTACTGAAATGAGTAATATAATAATACTGATTTTAGAAGTTAAATGTTTTGTTAACGACATTTCTCGTGCGCTAGTTGGCCAATGGAGAGTAAGGGTTCACTTAATCTTCAACTAACACCAGACGATTAGAGCTATTTTTTTTATATCGCCGCATACTCGTTGACTTGTGCATTTGTTTATCTGTCAATGAACATAAAAACTTACATCATTAGCTAACTTAACCTACTAATAATTTATTTCTATAATATTTAAATTTTTCGTAATTTTTGTTGTTTTATTTGTTCCATTAGAGTTTTCTTAATTTGTGAAATATTTATTCCAAATACCATCAATGCTACTTTTTTTTAAATTTTGTCTTCGCTATGCAACTTACCGAACACCAGAACCGATAATTATATCCAGATAATTATCTATAATAAATAATAAATTTAACCTACAACAATGCGTTAAATTATTGTTATAGCTCTAGTTTCACAATGTCCTCCGTTCCCCTTTCCGAGATGTAGCTTGAAACAAACGGTGAACGTTACTATTTTAACTAAGACATGTTCAAAATAAATTAAAGAAATAAATTGTATATAAAAAGGATTTGTCATAGATAGAAACTTCCATGATACATGTATCATTAAATAATATATTTCATAAACTAATTACATTACTTACTATTTTAGATTTTTTATAATTTTAATACCTTTACGTATAATTGAAATCTTTCACTCGATACTAACAACAAAACCCTCATCTGGATTCCTTCTGGCCTGCTTTAAAAGAAATTCGCCTCTTCGAGATAACTTCCTTTACAAAATTTTCAATAAAATGGTGCAAATATGATATAAAATGTAAATACATTTAGAAAATGAAAACGAATTTGGGAAAGTGAGCCGCGTGGAGTGGCGGGCCCCGGTTTGACACCGCCGCCGGGCCGGAGCGACGGGTGGCGAGGCGGGGCGGGGCGAGGCGGGTCGGGGAGGGAGAAGAAGCTGCCTCCCGCCTCCTGGGAGTTGAAAGAACCAGCAGCACAGCAGCGACAACAAACAGATGACAATCGCCAGAGCTACACGTCACGCCGGTGTCCCATTAGTGAACGACAAACTTTGTACAATTTATTGTCCCAATTAGTGGACGCCAGCTCGAAGAACGGACCTGCGGGGCGTTGTCTTTTTATTGGCTTCCTCTCTTACTCTTCTTATTGTTTCACTATTATTATTTCTCGGCTATTGGAGCCGTCTTATCGGCTGCTCCCTTTTCCGCCGTTGGGTGCGAGCGGGAACCGCTAAGTTATGGGCGGGAGATGGGGCGCTTGATTGAATTTGGAGCGCGCGAGTCAGCGGAACGGCCGTATGCAGACTCAATCCCGACCACCGCGTTGCTAGGCCGGAGCCGCCGCACCGCGGCTGCTCGGTACCCGCGACACACCGCCGCAACCCTTCACCGGAAACGGTGCATAACGACGACCGCGCCGCGCCGCGCCGGACAAGCCGCGTTGATGGATGGCTGATGTTTTTTGCGTAATTGATGCCCTTCGCGCATTCTCTTACACGGGAACATAATGAGAAATAAACATTCATTAACTTGATCAATGATACTCGGTAGGTTTTTCTTCTCGGACGTCGCGATCATCTGTCGCCTTCGTTTCGAACGGAAAAACGACGGGGGTTTGGAAATGTGAAACCAATTTGGGGAGTCGGTTTCAACAATTAACGCATATTTTTATTCCTGTTAATGAGAATTTGGCGGTTTGGCGGGAAGGAAAAAACTAATTTTCGCCCGGACCGGCCTGGGGTCCCCCATATACATTGATGGGCCTGCAGGTTAGGGAGTTCTCGTGAAACGCCCGAGAGGGAGAGAGGGAGGAAGTCTGGTCTGGAAAAGATCTTAACAGTGTGCCCCGCAAACACAACTAGGACGGTTCTGCGAAGTCGTAAATTTTAGCAGTAATTGGAGAATAGGGAAGTACATCTTCATTTTATCTACGCTGGCACTGTGATGCGATATAAGTCTAGTTACCTATGTCTAATCAAAATGTTTAACTTTTTGCTAGCATGTTAAGCTTTTTGCTAGCATTGCTTCAATTAATTCTTGAGAAGTTTGTCCGTTAAACAAAGTTTTTTTTAAACTTTGCATTATACTACTTCCAGTTACATATACCATTATGATTCCAAATTTCTTCTCCAAATAAGGATTGTAATTAATAATAATGATATTCTTCTTCTTAAATGTTTCATTGATTAATTTCTTCTGGAAATTCTTAAATGTTACACCGTAGATCTTAAAATATGTCCTGTTCAATATTTTTACACCAACCTGATTCTCCTGTTAGACGAGATATTTGTAATTCATTAGATGCCCTTATATTTTATATTCACAAACAATTTTGTACATTTTTTCTTCTGTCCTTTTAAGTAATAGTATCAATTTGACATTAAAATGACATAATTGGTATTTTCAGCATTCATTCTTAAGTGTGTAATATTATTTCAATATTTGAAAGAAATATACATCACGAATTTTGCTTTAATTACATGTCTTTCTAGGTACTACTATTTGTCAATACGAGATTGTATTTTAGTTTTCTACAGACTACTATCATTGTTAGTCACGTTGTGTACGTTGTTTTGGGATCTCTGAATGTACTGCCAAATTATTTTCTTGTATCGTTAACCTTGTAGAAACCATAAACATCCCTTTCCTTCCTTGAACACGAGTTTAGATCCTATTTCGAACAAGAGGCGGAGAACAGGTTGAACTCTCCTGGACACGTTAAGGATTTCATTTTGTTTAATATTCAAGTTATGCATCAAACAACATACATACATTTCATACACTTATCATACAACATCACAACACACTAACATTTTTTTCTGAGTTCAATAATTTAAAAGAAAATTAAACTCGTTAAGTGATAGTTGATTGTGTTATTCCCCATGCGTTATAGGATTATGGGCAAATCGAAGTCTCAAGGGGGGGCAGATTCCTCATTAATGGACTTGAAGCTTCCTGTAAAAAACATATTGGTGTAATTATTTTGTATTATCAGATTTAATTCACCTCGGAAATTAGTAGCACATACATAATTATAAAATGTAATTTTGAAAATTAAATTCTTAATAAATTAATTTTTTTTTATTTTCTGTAAGTTTATTAGTTCGGAACAATTGGAATATTATGATGAAAATGTATCTTATTCAGTTAAAGGTTGCTAATTACACTTCAAAAAGATTAGTACTTATATGAGGCGTATGTAATTGGATACGTATCTGCTTTAGAATAATATTCGGCAGAAGTAGTTTAAAAAGAAGTAGAGTAGAACAAAGCAGAATAGCAACATAGAAATGTAATAATCTAAAAAAGCAGTAGCCGCTCGAGGCTTTATGAAAAGGGGTGTCCAAAATATTCTAGCAAAAACCTCACATTCAACAAATAAAAATTATTGTCCGATATATGTTCAATTTTTAATACATATATTCGTTTAATAAGTTTTTCAAATTATGGAAGCATGCTCATATTATTCCAATATCCGTAATCATAGAAATATCAGGAAATCCTTCCAACAAACCAATTACGACACTTGCAACTTAAGATAATTTTTTTAACTTTGTATTTTGCATAGTCTAAATGCTTTAGTCAAGTCTATAAATGCCATTCCTCACCACCAGGGTGGCTATCGCTGATTCCTTTTTACCAATCAACAAATTCCCAGACCAACGAAAGACATACTTATTGCTTTTCATATATTTCAATACATTAATCCACTTTTTCTCGACATTGAAAAGGCTTTCGATACAGTTTGGCATTCATGCGTAATTTACAAACACTCTCCTCATTCTCCTCCTCCTCCTTCTACTACTATTGAAAATCCCCCAATATATATACCATTTAATTCGTTTTTTAAATTGTACCGTTTAAAGCACTACATTTCACTTCCAAAATCAATTTTTGCGGATAGGCTGGACATTCCTATCCTCTTCAATTTATTTCAACCTCCACTTCAAGGAGCTGAACTTCAATTTATTTATTTCAGATTTTCCCTCAACAAATGACACCACAAATTCATTATGTGCCGATGACTCTCTATTACACAGTACTAATAATAATCTTGCAACTTCACTTTAAGCGCATTTTGGGGGGTGGGTTGTAAATGTATCTGCATTTTGTTACACAACAAAATGAATTAATAAAAATGGATTTCATCAATCAAACCTATTAAATACTTGGGGTTTTTCATGGATCGGAGACTCCAGTGTAAAATAATACCACCCATATAATTTCCGTAGTAAACAAACCACAGCATCAGGTACTCACTCTATTTAAATACCCATCTTCACTTACTATTATTACTAAAATACTTATAGATGCATGATGCGACCTTTAATTTCTTATGTCTGTCCAATTTGGGGATTGGCATCAAAAAGCAAACATTACTCGAGTACAAACTTTTTAGAATATCTGTCACCGAACTATTATTAAACTTCCATGGTATATTTCAAATAAATAAATACATAATTAGTCAGGTATACATCCAATTCTAAACGTTTTTCTGAAAAAGTTCAACAAAATTCTAACCAAAATTAATAATATTTAATCTGCATTTCATTTTAATCAGAAAAACATAATTTACATCGAAATCCACTGAAACGAAAATTACCCTTACAATTCTTTGACCCTTCATAATCTCTACTATTTATAACATATTTAACTCCAGTAAACTATTACGTTGTGATGGGTGCGCATGGCTTATTAAGCTATAAGTCAATTGTAAATACGAATTTATTCACTATTCCATTACAATATTACTTATTTTACATTACTATTCATTTTCTATTGAATTACTATTCGATTTAACAAATACGTCTATAATTTTCTATAAAACATTGTAGCTTTTTTTACATGATTTGTCATAAATGAACTTAGAACGATATCGTTTAGCCTTTGCACTGCACTCGAATCGTAGTCTCCCCGTTCTGCACACAAGCACACCACCACAGCTACTTACCTTCTCTACCAAGAGGATCTATCTTTACAAAGATGAGAAGAAACCTGCTACTCTTTCTGTCATAATATCATTCTTTTCTTTTAAAAGTAAGTCTCTATTACAAGCAAATATTTTACTACTAAGATACATCCAGGCATCTCCCATCAGCGGAGCACCGCCGCAGGTAGTGGTGTAGTGCGTGTGTGTGTAAGAGGTAAGAATAGGACAAAAATCGGAAAGAAAGATCTCGCGCGGTCCATACTGCTCCGGCATTTGTCTGAAATTGATCGGAGAGACAACGGAATATTACCGATCAGAACATCCGGATCTCCTCCACTTAGGGGCTGAATCGGACCTAGCTATCTAGCTAGAGTGGACAATCCTGCTCCGTCAGGACTCGAACACAGGACCTCCCGATGCAGTGACATGAGTCGAAGCTCTGATCTGCCTCGTCCGGAAATCGCTCCATGAATGAAGCCGCATCCGCGATTTCCGCGCAGTATTCTGGGAAGTCGCGTGGCGGGGGTGCGGCTGGCGCGTCAACACAGGCCACCGCTGAGCAAGTGCGTCTCGGTCAAGAATAACTAAAATTCATTGATAAATATGATGATTGGGATGTATACAATTTGTTGTAAATGTAGAATTGGTATATTATAGAATTTTTTTGAGAGCCCGTAACTTTTTACGGTGCTTCTCATAAAAGAGACAATAATGTACATTTCGTAAAATGTGTGTAATTTGCAAGTATTCTAATATTATTATAGTTTCCTAAGCGTTTTGGTCTCTCGAACTCCGTAAGCACCCTCATCAGCCAAAATTCCAACACTCTGTCAGCATTCTCATCAACCCAAAAATTCGCATTACTTTCACCTGCGTCACATCTAATTGTTTTCGGAACTTTGCTCAAATGGGACGATATACTAGACTAAAATATGAGTGATATTTTCATCATTTTATTATTCTTAAATTATTATTTCCAAACCTCGTCTGGTCCATTGGACATCGTGAGCGATCTAGTCAATCACAATTCCCCCGCACCACATTATCCCGCGCAATATCGAAATTTCGCTCACATGTTGCGAACGACGCGTCATCCCCAAGCACTCTGCACAGTGAATCGCGACGCGGCGAGTTGTGGAGTGGCAACACGAGTGGCCCAAGGAAATCGCCTCTACGTAGTAATAAGTAGCGTGTAGCAACAAAATAAACATAATAGAGTAATACTAGCGTACTCGTACACGAACTCTCGCATGTTAAGCCCCGCCTCGTCTCTATCCTGTCATTTCCATATTACAGGGGCAAAGTTGTCATCAAATCGTATTTTTGTTTAAAAAATTATCAAAGTCACTTCCAATGTACTTATAGAATATCAAATAAAAGTAATGAATTTGAAACAAATTTTGAATAAAGGATGTGTTATTGACAGATTTTCTTGGAACAATTTACAGGAATTCTTTAAAAACAATATTTTTTAGTAAGTAGACAACCGTGCTCGACAGTTATCTTTTCGCTTTACGTGATAGTCACAAAAATAGTATATACAAAAATATATAAATATTCTATAATATTCTCTTAAGAAAGCTACTTAAAGTTATCCATGCGAAAATACAGGAGCAGCCAAGTACAACGCTCCTTTTTGGAATACTCTTTAACTTTATTACCGAACTTGGAGGTACGCCCGTGCAATTCAATCGCCTCAAATATCGGTAATCAGTTGAATTTCAGATACTGTTGTAGATTCTGCACGTCTCTGAACACGTGGGATAGTATTGAGAAGCGCCGGTCCAGCAAAATGCAATTCAATGTCCAAGAAGCTCTCGCTACAGATTACGGTGCGAAAAACGTGTTTTTGAGACCACCTGACTCAAATTCCAGATTTTAAGGATCTAGAACGCTTCGTTCGCTATCGAACGCTGTATGGTTTTCGACAATGCGGCCGGGTTGAATTTGACGTGAATATTTATCTGCGTTTTTTAAACAAATTCTGCATAAGACAAAGTGAAATTCGTCACGTCTCCGTGAAATTCTCTTTCTTTAGAGACCTCATTTATAAAGATTGGTTGCGTGGGAGAATCGCAAAAGGAATGTACCTACTGAAATAAAATAGACGATACTGTAGAATTTCTTGATAACTCTGTTATATTGTGTTTTTTTTTATGTCACATAGATAAGACGTGATGTTCTCGTAAAAATAGTGTGATTTCTCATTATTTAATTCTAGTTTTGATAGAAACTCTCGACTCCGGTAGCATCCTCGTCAGCTAGAATTCCAACCCAGCGCATCCCCTTCTCTAACGAGGCATCGAAATTTCGCTCACGCTCCGCACACGAAGCATCCTCTTCAAGTACACCGCCCAGTGCAATGCGGCGCGGCGCGGCGCGGCGCGGCGTGGCGGGGTGCGGCGTGCCAACACGAGCGGCCGCTATGAGCGCGTCGCGCGCTTTTTGCCCCGCGCCGGCGCGGCGTCGGCAATTTGTACCCGCGCAGGGATTTAAATTTCCCTCTCACGGGAGCTTCAAAGGCGGGCGACTCCCGCGCGTCGGGAGGTTCCCACAGAGGAGCAGGCTCCGCCGCCGCCGCCGCCGCCGCCTCCGCCTCCCCCTCGAGGCGGCGACGCGGCTGTCGCCGCTGTGAAGAGCAGTCGAAGTGTCTGCTTCCCGGAAGGCGTCCCTTGTGCGTACGTGTTCGGGATCATACGCAGGGGCATTCGAGATGTGGGTTGGGGATGGGGAATTCTGGCCGAGGAATTGGGCGATCTGTGTAACTTTCTAGGTGTGTATGGGAAAGCGGTACACGTGGTACTGTTTGAGTGTAGAATGTCTTCTGTTTATCTAGTTTCTAATTTCGTAGCCCATAAATGAGATCTTTTTGGACCGTCTATTACAGTTTGGAAGGATATATCCACGCCGTACCTCAGGTTATCAGAAACGTTTGAAATTGGTTTCTAGTATTAGCTATAACAATAATGATTTTAATAACGCCGAATGTCACAGAGTTCAACTAGCTTCAATTACATATGAAGCATTCGGGTACATGTCCTGGTCTTTGACTTATTCACTTTTCGAAGAAATGTCCATTTTAATGCTATTAACACGAAACAAGCGACACATGCCATAACATATGAGCAAATCAATCTATTTGTTTCTCTGTTCAGGAAACCATTAAACCAGAGCTACTTCATCTCCTTCTTAAAAACCTCTCTACTTCTCTAAACATTTTAGATATTATTTATATCCAAACGTCTCATGCAATGGATATGTTCATGTATAATTATATTTATTTTATACGAAGGATGACACAATAGACGTAATTTCACTCTAAAATGGCATCGAGTCTCTTGGGTGTCTCCCCAGTACCTCATGCGTGCGCGTAGAGGTCTAATGTCAATCTTGTGATAAACATTGGGCGTGAGGGCTGAATAAGTGGTGGAATGAGAGAGTGGCAGGGGAAACGGGAGAACACCGAAGAAACTACCTCAACCCCGCCTTGCCCATCACAAATACATTTAGTCATGCCTGCTCATCGCTAAACATCGCTGAGCAGCGGCGAGCAACTCGCTAACGGCGAGCCCAGGAATTGCGTCTGAGAGCTGCGTTGCGTCTCGGAGGGGATGGAAGCCACCCCTCCTCTAGCGCTCTTCCTCAGCAGGGAAAATTTTGTTTTCAATTTGCAAACTGATTATCATTAAACTGTTTTATAAAAATGAAATTTAATACGCCTTTCGAGTCCTTCACTGAGCTAATTTTCCTTTTCCAATTTCAGAAGACTGAGACATTATGTAAGATCTAAGAAAATTATCTATTACACAAAGAACAAATACATGGATTCAAAAACTAGTGGGGCTACAACAGCGCACACATTCTCACATTATTTCTAACCTTTTCAACATTCAAAAATTCAGAGAGACCTGAGCTATTTTGTTTAAGGGTCTCTTGTTCCAATCCATGGAAAAAATTGAAGACAAATTTAAAACGGTTTTGGGGATTTTTCTTTATAATTTCCGAAACCAAGTTTTTTCAAAGAATTGTAAATGAATTTTCTCAAGATTTCATTTTTTATAGCATAGTTTATTGAAGACTAAAATATTTACCTTCAATATTGTTCTTGTGCGATATTAACTGTTTACAATTTTCGAAAATACGGAGTTCTCCGGAAATCGTATAGGTGCCAATTTCTTTATCATATTTTGATACATACGAGCAGAGAATTAAAATAAATAATTTGTAGCCGTTTTTTAGGAAAAACATTGTTTAAAAATTGCCTATATTTGACGCAGAGGGGCTCTCACGTTCAGTCTGCAGGTCCACAACCAACCTAAATCTGTCCTCCCTTCCACAAGCGCTCCTCTCCCCGCAATATTTCTCCTCCCAGCTCGTGAGCGGAGGCGTGAGCGACGGAGAGACCACGTCCATCCTAAGGAGTATCCGAATTAGGAATCTCGATGCCCACAGTTATTCATGTCATTAGGCCTGTAAAGAAGTAATAACAAGCGCTATTGAAGTTTGTAAACCGAGACGATGCCCGATGTTTATTCTGTGTTACCGAGTTACTGCATCTTTTCTTTGGCAACTTGAAATTGGATGAAATCTTGACAGTAATTTGAATCATGAAACGGACGTTATTTTGGAACTTATTTTATTTTGCACGAAATTGCACTTTATGGGGATTACTGCGCGATATTTCCTGTTTTAGGTAATGCTGCCTGAAAATTGCACATTTGGGGATTTTACTGGACGAATTTGCAAGAATCATAGTTTTATTGCATAAAATATATATTTTTTATTTTATCAACCTGATTTAATTTATCTTTTTTAAAGGTTTCATTTACGAAAAAAAGGTTTTATGATATAACCCAGCAGTGCATTCGGATCGTTTGTGAAACCCGAGTGTCGTTTAATTTGTTTCAATTTTGCCTTCGTATACCCTTGTCTGTACCTTTCATGATGCCTATTGTCTAATTAAAATTTCGGAGTTATTGCAGCAGGAATATGCTGTGTTACCACGAACTAGGTTCGCGGCCCTTAGTTGCAGCCGCTATGTTCGGGGTCAATCTTCCTTCCGTTCTGTCAGTCTTCCCTGAACTTACCAATACGAGACGGCATGCGCGAGTCGCATTTGGCCTTACGTCCTGGCGGTAGCTTAGTTGTAAGCTGCTCTGCGTTTCAAATTCATCAAATTTCTCGAAACAGGCGTTGCACAGCGAGGTATAAGAAAGCATGAACGCAGTTTTTTTTACCGCAGCGTGCACACGTACGTGTGTGAGGCTCGGCACACCGTCTAATATAAATATAGAATGAAGTTTTTTCTGTCTAAAACATATATTAGCTTGTAGAAGAAATACTAATTTATCAGATAATAATTCGGAAATATACATATTTGTCAAATATAATAAAAATAATTAAGAACATTTTTCTGTAACTTCATTTTCGAAAGTATATTTGTATTTACTTGTTTGTAATTTTAAGATAAAATAATTTTGTATGCGAATATTTAAAATGACAAATATGGGTTCTTTAAACAAAATGTGAAACTTAATTATAATAAAACTCTAAAATTATAGAATTTCATGCATTTTAAATATCACATTCAAAATATGGTTGATAAGTGGACTGACTGGAGTTTTAAGTTACATAATATCGTTTTAAAAAGTCATGATCTCTTTATGGCATGTTTTTGTACGTTTTGGTGTTTTTACAGTACGTTTTAAGAGTTTTACTGCATGAAAATCCTGTCTTTATTTATAACCAACTTAGTCTATTATTTGTATTTTCGGCCATGTGACGTTCAATATGTTTTCTACTCTCATTATATAATTCTGTCATTTGATGACTGCAACCCGTTGCATAATGATTCTCATTACGATACAGATTTCATTAGGATACAGGGTTTTTACCAGTCACGGAGAAGTTTACAAACCAAGTACTGACAATTAATAATTGAGAATCGTTCTAGTAAATGTTTCGTTCGATTGCGTACATAAAAAGTGCATTTAATATTATATTATGCTCGTCAGTAGTAATTTATTTTATTACTGGAAATTTTTAAGTGGAATACGTATTAATCAAAATAAATTGGATCGTAATTTCACTTTGATTCTATTTGACTAGCGCAGTGGCAAACCTAAGCCACCGGCGGTGAGCAGAGGGAGGGTAGGGAGCAGTCCGCGAAGTGGCCTAGAGTGAATCCTGCATGTCAACTGCCACGAAACGATTCAATGTAAAAGTTTAACTTACAAAAGTTGCCATAAGTCTTAGAAAATTACTGTATAAAACTTGATGAAATGGATATTAATACACTTGTGTGATGTTTACGATCCTCACTCGTTCCTCTCTTGTATCGCAATATCACACTCACCCGTCATTACTTCATCGTACCATAATGTACTATTTTGTAATACAATTGTCTCAAAAAGATAAATCATGTAAACAAGAAATACTATATTTTAGGAAAAGGGTATTTCTGATTATAAACGTCATCGTTAGCTACTAGTCATTTGTTTCGATTGTTCTCAAGGGAGGGTGGACTCAACAATACTTAACCGGCGCCAGACAATGCATTAAGTCTCAAACTATTTTTACTAGAGTTTTCTAAAGAAATGAAAAGGAACATCATACGTTAGTGCTAGGTAATTAATTTTATCAAAATTAATGCAAATTATTAATTTGGGTAGGTGTGGGTTGTCATATGAGAACGCTGGGACTTGGTATAAAGTTTTCAGCAATAATGATAATAATGCTTATGACAAATGTTTATGCCAACTGTATTTGAATTTTAGTAACTACTTTTTCAAATTGAAAATAAAAATCCAATTAAGAATTAAGTAACATAATTATATAATGTTATGATAATTTATCTACAAATCAAATAAGATTATACTACAAAAATGTTTTCAAAAAAGAGCTTGATGGTAATAATGGAAGTTACAGGTCTGTACTAACATATTTTCGAAAAGAATCTTGTATTCATCTGAGATTAAATTTCAGAAGTATTTTCAGAAAAATCTTCTTTGCTTTCTGAAGTGGAATTAACCAAAACATTGCATTTACCACACTATGTACGAGGTTTGCCTCTGCACAGTGGGTGCTAACATCGTCTTTGTTTCTCCCTCTTACTGATGTGTCGAAACAGATACTGAAGACCTTTCTTTCGAAACTTTCGCCAACACCTTTCTTCAAATGCGGAACAGCAATTGGTCGCCTGCATTCTTTCAGAGAAATAGAATGTTGGCCATGAATCAAATTCTATACACAATACGTATTGACAACAACCATGTCAACATTTCTAGTAAGATCGCACCGAAACACTTTTTTTGCGACTGGTTATTGTGTGTTTTTCTAGGAGTCAACCATGTTGATCAAGTCCTCCCAACTATTTATTATGAGCGCGGATAAAAGCTATCTGGCTGAGCTAAATCCTTTCGCTTTCTTTTTTGCGGAATCTTTAAACTCTTACAGAGAAATCAATAAAATCAAAATGTATTCTAAAAATACTAATTCTCGTTTCTACTTGTTTTAGATTTGTTTCTCTCCATCATCCTTCGGAAAAATACCCTGAAATGAAAATTCAAACTCTCTTTTACAAGTTCTTCCCTCTACGAAAGTATTGTATAACATGAAGTCCCAGCGTCCTCATATGAGGGCGGTATTAAAATATCAACATCTCGGAAACCTTGAACTACACAACTTTAAATTCTTCGTAAAATATGAACTCAAAGTAACGTGTTATAATCAGTTAAGCAACTTACCTAAATTTAGGAAAGTAGATGTAATCAAATGCTTTATAAACATACACAAAGTATAAAATGTACAAATTTAGAAAAACTACGCGAATATATTTTATTTATATATTGCACTATTGTTGAACTATATTGCTTACATATACATTTAATAGAATAAAATTATTATTTTAATTCTCATAAATCCCTTATTTAAATTTGTACTAATACCACGTCCCTACTAACAGTTCTCTGTGGTTGGTAGGGAAGAAAGTTAACAATTTACGGTAGCAAATCACATCACATTTTCTACAGAATTAAATAAAGGTGACTACTGTGTCGAACAAGGGAAAATATTGCGACAGAACTTGTTGCGAGTAGTCATATTTCGGGTTCTACAAATGGGAATAAAAACTGGACCGCTATGGCAAGATTGCTTCTCCTAGTTGGCTGGGAGAGGAATGTTAGACATGGCAGACACTCACTCAAAGCTATATGAGAAGTTTATAATTGCACTAGTAACGGGATATGAGAAATTGACAATGTCAGGGAGTAAAAACTAGTTCGTCGCGTCAAAGTTGTTGTGTTCCTCATGGATGATTCTCGGGACGTGATGTGAGTATACGGTGTTCACATGAAAGTTCTAGATCTCACGAGTTTTCTTTGTCACTTATTTTACAAAAATAGTGAACTTATTCTTCCAGTTTCCAGTTTCTTCGGCAGATCATTATTTAGCCGCGCGCTTATATTTTACTCAATGGCAATTCCCGTCTCTTCTCGCCGCAAGTGCTTTTAGAAAATTATAGAGCATTTATTCAAAAATTTATTACATTTTTATTATATTTATTTATATTACATTTTTCAAAAATTTGAAAAATGTTTCATTTGTAAAGAGATGTAAATATGTTTATATCTACTCCATATGGTTCCGCTATGTCCAGCCCGTCTTAACATGTATCATCACGCTGAGTACCGTCACACCCCATTTCGCACCCCCGTCCCATCACCCTCCCACGTTTGGCACGTCGCATCCCGACACTCCCCGTTCCGTCACTCTCCGTCCCATCACTTCCCTTCTCGTCTCACTCTGTAACGTCACACACCATCCCGTCAGTCCTCAACCCCTAACCCCCACCTCTTCACATCCCATCCCGTCACACCCCATCCTGTCACCCC
>BOPP01000006.1:8909918-8920201 GCA_017312745.1 Gryllus bimaculatus
CTTGGCAGAGCAAACCAGCGCTACCTCTCGCCTCGGAGCAGCCTCTCGCGACACCTGTCCTCGATTCCGCCGCCCACTGGCGATTACACCTGCTTCGTCGTTGTTTTCAAAGTCCAGCTCGCTTCGTACCGTCTCACTATGCCCCGTCACGTTGCGTCACACCCGCCCCGTTACACCCCACTCGTCACGTTCCGACATATCCCGTTCCAACACATCCTGGTCCGTTTATCGTCTCACTATACCCCAACCCATAAATTATCGCCTCTCCACATTCCATGTCGTCACACCCAACCCGTCACTCCTCCTCCATCACTCCCCGCCCCGTCACTCCCCGTCTCATTACTCCTGTTTCGTCACTCCGTCTCGTCACTCCGTCTCGTCACTCCTTCTCGTCACTCCGTCTCGTCACTCCGTCTCGTCACTCCGTCTCGTCCCTCCGTCTCGTCACTCCGTCTCGTCACTCCCCGTCTCGTCACTCCCCGTCTCGTCACTCCCCGTCTCGTCACTCCCCGTCTCGTCACTTCCCGTCTCGTCACTCTCCGTCGCTTCACACCCCGTTCTTTCACGCCCCGTTTCGTCACCCAGTTTTAGACTACACTATCCCTTACGCTACTGTTGCCACAGCCGACTACGTATCTCCGTCACTACAAACATCTCCATTATCACTACTGTATTCTCGTAACAAAACAATCTTCGATTTTGGTCTCTTGGCGATGGTTGCCTTTAACCATCTCTCTCCGTTATCATCATTCCTGTTATATCCATATTATTTTCTCACTTTCTTGTTAGTCGGAATCTCGGTCTGGCTCAGAGCGTCATCTTCTGATGCATCATTTCTGTGTATAATACGCTAAGGCTTTTGTTTACTATATGCCAGATACCAAGAACTATTAACCCTGTAAATCCTGCATCAAACTTAAAAAGACAAAAATATTAGTTTGCAAAATACGGTTGTACAATAGCGGATAAATCTGAAATAATGGTTTAGGTTCTTAAATCTAGGATTTCGTTTCTCTTCAAGAAAAAGGGAGTCAGAGTTTTGTAGGGGCACAAGTTTACGAAGAAGTGTTAACTGTCAGGCAGTGGACAGGAAGGGAAACGCCATCGAGAGATGCGGCCTGAGTTTTGTTTCTTGAGAAGTGTTCTGTTTGAAACTTCTGTCACATTTAGGCATTTAGTTCTTTTGGATACCCTCTATCCATAGCACGGGTGGATAGGAATACGCAGAAACCCAATATACATGTAAAATTAAATTAAAGAAATAGAGACGGAAAAACTATTGCACGACGATAAAATTGAAGTGACTATTTGATTTTCTATGAAATTTACTCTGAGTGCTTAGCAATATAATTTTTACTCACGCACAAATCTGCCTGTGTAATACTCTAACGCACAATTCAGGAACTCGCCTTTGGAAGTTAGGATACAGTTTGAAGCTATTTTCAGTTTTAAAACAATAATATATTAAATGCGGAATATTTACTCGGGTCCAGCTACTAATTTGTTGATATGTACGTGTCTAAAATGATCGTATCAAGCCAAGCTGAGGCGAGAATAAATGAAAAAGTGAGGTCTTGTTCATTCTCGTATTGTATTCTATTGAAAGCTTTCAGCGCAGCTCCTACTTCTGCTGCAATTATCTACGGTATTAACCCCATACCATGGTTTTTCACAATAATTTTTCTATCTCTACCTACCATTTCCAACTTCTCTGGCAAGGTAACCTCTAGTTGTAGTCCATAGTACTATACCAGAGGTCCTATGTTCTTTTAAAAAGTAGAATCGTACACATATTCAATTTTTCTTCTATTAATTAATCGTTTAAAATAATAATATATTACGCAACTAATGTAAAGCTTTATTACATGAGTACATGTTTTGAAAACGAGCAATGTTAGGAGTGAGTTTTCTAACTTCCACGAATGCAATAAACCAACGCTCTAAATGTTCCGTACGTTATTTTTTGTATAACTGCTTTATAAATGTATAAGATAATCAAACATAAATTTTTTAAACAATTTTCTTGTGACGTCACTGCGGGTCTTTGACATCTCTGCGAAACATCGGCCGTCGGCTGTTCGGTTTACCGCTACCTCACCACGATTTTCTCGTTGCGATTGGCAGAATGTGTGATGAGGCAATTACTCGTGCCATAAACGGCAAATACGTCGCAATCTGGGCCGAACGATGTCCTTTTATGAACGATTTCTTGAATTGAGAAAGGTCGTTTATAATGTGAGAAGACGAAATATTCATTTATTAAAAACTTCAATGTAAAAAAATCGTCTGTTTATTCTTAAATTTATTTTTCCAGGCAGATACATAGAAATTCACTTTAATTGAACTTTCATTGAGAAATGTTACTCATTTTTTCCTCTAACGAGATAAATATCGCCTTTTAACACTAACGTTTCAATGTGTAATTTTTTCAGTTTGTTTTTGTATTTTATACTAAAAAGTACAATTGGTATAAATTAGCTTAATGCAGAGGCATTGTTATTGTATCTAGGACAATCTGTTCATCACCATAAGATGTGTGTCAATTGTTAATTATTTGTTGAAGGAATTTCATAATGAATTCCTCACTTTAAAACCAATTAATTCCTTTCGACTAATTGCGAGTTATTTGATTTATCTACGGTCATATATGTTCAGGATCACTTCTGTTAAAGGTTATGCCAGATTAATGTTACCTTCCATCCTTGGGTCTCGGTTTCTGTCATTAGTATTCAGCACCAGTTAGCGTTGCAGCTCAACACTTGTTACTTCTATTTCTATTCCAAATGGCTGTCCTCGACAACTTCCATCAATCTACTCATCCCCCATTTCTATCTCACTTCCACAGACTGATTGCATCAACCTGTATGGTTCCACTTACAATCTGCAATTTCCAACGCCCGTTGCTTTAAACTCTGACACTATTTCACATTATTACTTCATCATCCAGCATCATTCTCCTCACTGGTCACCGGCACAACACCCTCCGCTGCTGTTCTTGCTACTGACAGCATTACTTACAACATTCTCATCGCCATCATCCTGTTATTGTCATCTCCACCGTTGCTACTGCCACCAGCATCGTCGCTGGCTCACTGCTGCCGCCCCTCAGCTCTCCTCTCGCATCACAGCCTCCGCCGCGACAGCAGCGATGGGGAAGCGCGGAAGGAGTGGAATGGTGGCGGGGCGGGGCGGGGCGCGGCCGGTCGCAGGCGGACGCCGACAGGCACGCGCGGGCGGGGCCGGGAGGAGCGGGTCGCCTCCGGCCGGGTAGGCATTCAGCAGCACTCCGCAGACTTGGTTTCCCTGCGCTGTCGCCTCCCCCTCCTCCTCCTCCTTCTTCCCCTACTTCGCTATTCAGTCAGCAGCATTCCGTGTGTGCGGCCCGCCCCACCCCCTCCCCTCCCCGCTCCTCGTCTTCCTGCGGCGGTCCCGGCCCGGCTCTTCCTTTAACACCTATACATACACGGGCGGGCGCGCGGGCGGCGGCGCGGCGGCGGCGGGCGGCGGGCCAGTGACGCGCTCCTCGTCGCACCCCCGGCGCTCCCTCTTCCTCTCTCCGTCAGCCTCCTCGTCGCTCCCTTTCAGCGAGCGGTACGGTAGTCAGGCGAGCGCCCCCCAACCCTGGCGCGAGTCTATTCGAAAATAGTTTGTTGTTAATTTCCTTTCTTGTTGAAGGCAAGAGGAAGCTGGTAGCCGGCGTGCCCACAATATAGCAAGAGCTCCCCACGCTGCGGGCGGCGGCGGAGGCGGTGGCGGCGCGGAGGGCGGCGACCTGCGCGGTGCGCTCGAGGGCGACGCGTCGGGGGAGGGGGAGGGGGAGAAGGGGCGGCGCGGGGGAAAGAAGATATTTCCTTCTCCGCGCTCCGGCAACGGGGGGACCCTCGCGCTCCACACTGCCGTATACACTCCACCAATACGCTATCATCATTTACGCCCGGAATTTCTTATTCCAATTTCCGGCAGCTTGTCTGTCAAAAGCAAAACCCTGAACTGAAATGACTCATTTTCTGATACAGAGGACACAGACATACACACAGTAAAAACAGAAAGCGCCTCATCTCTCAGAGGAGGGATGCCGCAACCCGCCTCACGCCCGCTACTCCGCCTCGTCCCTTCTGCCACTCCCCCCGTGCCCGGCACCCCTCTCCGCGCCCGCCCCGCCCACGCCGCCTGGCGGACCCCGGCGCTGGAGAATAGGACTATTATTCGCACGCTGTAATTCTTAACTAAACAATTTCTGCCTCTCTAAAATGACGAAAAGTCAATTTCTGTACAAACAAGGGCACGAGACAGCTACACAATAAAATGTTTTGGCGCGGATAGCAACTTCATCTCAACGGGAACACGCCTCTCCCCTTTTTAACGCGCGGTAATTCAACGAATTTGTAACGAGTCCCAGAGAAATTCATTTCGAATTTCGGCAATGAAATTTCGAGTTAAGTTTCATGACCTTCCAGCAACAATGTCTTGAAGGCTGGTGCAATCGTTTGAGTTTATGATACAAAGTCAATTGTTTAATTACGATTTTTTCCTTGCCTTATTCTACGAACGAATTTTCCAGAAATTGTTTTTGAACATTACGCAGAAAGGAAGTGAGCAGTGAAAGCGCACAATTTTTATTGTCTTTCTGACGAGCAAGAAGACGAAGAAAATAAATTAATGAAGGCTGATTTCGACGGAAATACATTACTTCGTCTTCGCCTCTTTCGAGAATCGTTCATAATTCAGCTTCAAGCCGAAGTATTTCGCACCGCCTGCTGCGCTTCGCCCACGATAAATCTCGAGAAAATCTCTCGGCCAATCGAGTCGTGGAGTTACGTCGTGGAGAGACAAACCGAGTTCCACCGGGTCATATCCTCAGATTTTACACGAGTGCCCCTCCATCGGGCAGCCCGGCTGTTCCGACAAGTCATGGCAACGGCTGAGGGCTGTTCCTATAGGCAACGGGGAAGGACCGAGGGCGCCGGGGGTCGAAGGACACGTGTGCCGGGGGGCGGGGGTGGCGCGCAACTCATGGACTGGAAGCCGCCGCTCCGCCCCACCCCTATCCCACCCCCACCCCACCCCCCGCCCGAGCGGCGCGGCGGCATCGAAAGAGCAATTTAGATAACCACAGGGGCGCACAATGGATCGCTTTAAGAGCGCGCCAGAGAGGGGTCGGGCTCTGATTGACTAGAAGAGCGATAACGGCGAGGAAGGGCCCGCTCCAAAGTGGGCCCAAATTTGATATAAACTAACCTGACTTTCTACATCACCTCCCGGCCGTTTTCAATATTTTATCGATGCGTATCGATGAAATGTTGCGAGTGGGGGAGAAGACGGTGACGGTAGCGACGGCGTCGGAGGAGGAGGCGGCGGCGGCGGCGGCGGCGGTGCTGATACAAGGGCGAGGTGAAATCAATAGGCGAGTGTCAAACTGTGGCGGCGAACTTCCATTTTAATAACGTAATTTGCACGCGAATTCTCGTTAATGAAATTCGATAGCATTCTCTCGTTTTGCGGTGCAATGAAACGAATTATTTCTTCAGTACCGGTGTGATTATTCAGCTGTGAAATGGAGTTTTAATTTCGAAACTTGAAAACTTTAAAACTAGATTATTTGGATGAACGCTTAAGCATTGTGTCAGTGCCACTATTTGTTCATGACGATGACGCGAGGGAAATCGCTGAATTTTAGAGCGAGTCTGCGGTTCCAACAGAAAAATTTCGGTGCTTAATTAAAATTAGAAACTGAACTACAAATAAATTCTCACTCCAAATGACGGCATTAATATTCTATCAAACAATTGTACGAAATTAAATCGATCAAAGAATTTTACGCTAAGAATTCACAAGTGAATACATTCTGTAATTTGTCAATTTAGGCCTGTACTAATTTTTTATTGATTGTTAACAAAATAACAATGAATATTCAGAGGAATAAAGGCAAAAGCTCACTTTCATTAAAACAAACATTTTAGGTACAATGTGAAACTTCCGATAAAATTGCTGGACATCGAGAGATAACAAGTCACATTAAGCAATATTCATAAAAGATAATTGACCAATAGTAACTACATTTTTATTAAATTTTACTACCACATTCAATAAAATTGCTTCTAAATGCGACGAATTTCAGAACGAAATACATTACAACCATGATTACAGCGGTTGGAATTGACCTCTTCATTTTTGGGCAGCAGAACAGTTCGTGCATGAGCTCCCAAAACGCTAGCCGCATTTTTCCATCTCGAAGAACCAAATTTGTCCAGCGCCCAACTGCAGCTCTTCTGGACGCGTTCCCGCTCGCACTCGGCAATTTTCGGAAATCTGCCTGCAGGTCAGCCATGCGACCCGCGGGAGGTGGCGACTGCGGCGGCGGCGGCGTCTGGCAGAAAGCGCGAATTTATGGTGGACGTTAAGGCGCGCGACCGCCGCCGCGCTTTTGAAGCGCACGATAGCTGCTTTATGGGGTGGCGCGGAGATACGGAGGCAAATCGCGGCGGCCGTCGTCGCCCCGCCGCTGCCACCGCCGACTCCGTCGCTGCTGCGCAGTGCGCACGAGCCAGCAAATGGGAGGTCGACGTTTCCTGTTTTTTCTCATCCTTGCCCTTCTCCTTCTGCTTCTCTTCTTCCTCCTCCTCCTCCTCTTCATTCTCCTCCTCCTCTTCCTTCTCCTCCTCCTCTTCCTTCTCCTCTTCCTCCATCTTCTTCTCCTCCCCTCACCTTTTCCTCTTACTCCTACGTCACATCTTTCTCCTCCTCCTTCCCCTCCTCTTTCTCCTTCTCCTCCACCTTCTCCACCTTCTCCTCCTTCTCTTCCCTCTCCTCCTCCTCCACCTTCTCCTCCTCCTCTTCCTTCTCCTCCTCCTTCACCTTCTTCTCCTCCTTCTCTTCCTTCTCTTCCTTCTCCTCCTCCTCCTTCTCTTCCTTCTCCTCATCATTCTTCTCCTTCTCCTCCTTCTCCTCTTCCACCTTCACCTCCTCCACCTTCACCTCCTCTTCTTATTTTCCTTCGTGTTCTCTTCTTTCTTCTTCATATTTTCCTTCGTCTCTCTTCTTTCTTCATCATCATCATCACATTCATCTTCTTCTTTGTCATCTTATTCTTATTCTCCTTCTCTTCCTTCTCCGCCTTCCATCTTTCTCTTCTTTCCTCTTCTTCATTCGAGAGTGAAATATACAATGTGACTTCTATTTCTTCCCTCTATTTCATCTTCTTTTTCATTTTTCCCTTCTCTATAAGGTTTAAGCTTTCAGCCTGCTCCAATTTCCTCAATATCCTACATTTTATTGGCCTTCGTTCTGTTCTCCTTCCACAAGGAGAGAGGATCTTTCTCTGGAATTTTACGTACTAAAATCTATTTTAAAGGATCAAATTATTTTCTTATTACATTAATGACCTCAATGTTTATTTATTTACTGAAAAATCAGGGAAAAGATTTTAAAAAGTTTGAACCATCAGTTAGATCAAGTAGTGTTCCACAATATTCCGAAAAACATCCACATTCCTTTTGAAAATCTGCTTTTTTAACTCTAAAATGTTGATACGTTGACCATGCGTTGACCTTCTGATCAAATGTCCCCAAAATCACAGTTCTTGAAATTCTTATCAATCAAGGACGGTTGAGAATCAATTAAAAAGAAGTAAACTCTAGTATCGTACAGTTCTCTACCATGAAATTTTATTATCATAGATGGCGTAGTTGTGCATTAAATGATGGTCAAAGTGAATTAACTATGAATACTGGCGATTAACAATGAATGGCTCTGGTGTCGTGCAATGTAGTATTGTATTTTAATTGGTTAACTTTTTCAATCGCAATTTATTTTAGATGGAGAAGCAAAATGTTTATATCACAAAATTGATAAAACGGACATCAGAAGGCATGAAAACAAGTTTTCAACATTCTCCCATTTTATTTCATTTTTTAGTTTCCCGTATACGTACGTAGATACGGAGTAATATACGTAGTATAGGGATAGTTATGTAATGCTGCGGAAAATCGATTTTGATATTTCAACGGAAATACACGTTTTGGAATCCCCGGATACCGAGAAAGTTTTTTTTTTTTTTTTTCAAAACTTCCGTCCGTCTGTCTAACCGTCCGTCTGTCTGCCGTCCGTCTGTCTGCCGTCCGTCCGTCTGTGTGGTGTATGTGAACAACACTAGCGCCTAAATCATGCGTAGGATTTTTTTCAAATTGAAGAAACCCCTGTCCTTTTGACCAGAGTCGAAGCGCTGCGATTTTGAAAATCATTCATTAGTTTTTGAGGTTACTTTATATGTAGCGCCTGCGACATTTTCAAAATTTTCTTAAAAACCGCTCCAATTTTTTTCTTTAAATTTCTTGTAAGAATAGAGTAAAATACACTTATAAAGGTGCCATAGTTCCGATTTTCACGGTTAACTCTCAATTTTCGAAAATTTTGTTTGGGGGGGTCTTCCTACAACTACAAAATTAAAGATAGAGATTTTTCCTTCAAATTAAATTTGTTTTTCATAATTTGTTCTTTCATTAAGACCATGTACATTTTATGAAACTTTTAGTAGTGTTCGAACAATATACTTGCAAAACAGTTAATAGAACGTATGTAATAATATGGCTTGAAGAGATTGTTACGAAGCAGTCTTAAAGGAGTTTTATAGTGTTCATGACGCTCAAATTTACATATAAAAATCAGTTAATAGTTGAACATTTGCTTGTGGCGTTACGTGTTTGCAAATCGGTTGATACATTTATTAATTTAACGTCAAAAAATGTGTGACGTACTATGGAAAGGAGAATAATCTGGGCATGATTTCTTGAGCTCTGAAATGTGTGTCCTAATTCATATACATATAAAGTTGAATAATGAATACAGGTATCAACGAGCGTTTTTGGCAAGAATTGGTATGCACATTTTTGCTCCTATATAATAAAAATTATTTGCAATGACAAATCAGCATCAGATTTTCGTTATTATCCCTAGTGTTCTACGTGGAGGAATCAACTTACTGCAGTGAGAAAATGGAGAACGATCATTTCTATATTCCCTAAAGAGCTCAGATATTGAAGCAACATTTATGATCAGACGCAAAACATCGGGCATCTCAGCATTTTCTCAAAGGATCAAGGAAACTGGACGAAAAACCTGGTAATGTTGGGGTCATTCTCCTCAAAACTGCATTATACATGTTTCATTAACACAAATGTAGCTTCACATTTGCTGATCTCTCCTTTTGCTAGTTGTGATAGGAGTAGAGCCGGGGATGTGGGTTGGTATTTTGTTAAAAACTAAAAAAAAAATATGAAAGTCGTTTACCGATGCAAATAAGTTTTCTATAACTGTGGAGGGAAAATTGTACAGTTTTCAAATGTTATTAACCTCACTTTTTCGGAACTTTTATTCATCATTCAGCTATTTATAATTCAAAATTGGAGAAGAGATTCTGGAGCTCAAGAAAACATACGGAGATGGTACTTCTCGCCCATAGGTTACATACGGTTTTTACAGTTCTTTATTATGGTAAAGGAAATAATTATCCATAAAAGGTTTAATAATTAATGAAAGGTTCAAAAGATGGCTGCCAACTAGGTCTAACCAGCAGTGTTTCGTTGTTTTCATATTTTTGACCATGTTGTGAACAAATATGAATGATCCACGTTGCTTGGGCAAGACCCACTGAGGATGGGAAAAGTGTTTCCCGAAAGTTAACTCTGGGTAATTATTAATAAAAATTATTAAACCTTTTGTGGACGATTATTTCCTTTGCCATATTATGGATTACCACACGATATCTGCTACCACCACGTAATTTACTGTTCTTTGACTAAAAAAATCAAATAAGTTTTTATTATAATTATCTTACGACTTTTTTGCAACAACGACTCTTCCCCATCTTTTGGACATTGAGCGCATATACATAAATGGAGTAATCCTCCATTTAATGTTATCTTGTCCCATGACGTCGCGGTCACTCATTGCCTTTTATCCCTTCATCCAGGGACTCGGAGCCGTTCCCATGTGCTCACCCATCCAGGAACCCGTGGTGTCTCGAGTTTCTGAACTTCCGAGACTTCTCCTAGCGTAGTTTATCAATTCGACCAACGACGCAGGCGTAGGCTGTATGTTATTAACGAACATCAGTTTGTTTCCCGATTCTTGCATGTTGCCCCACTGTGCGCGGCACTGCCTCGCGACGCGCGCGCCCTCTTTCCCGCAGCCTTTTACGAGGCGGCTCGCGCCTATCGCCGAAATTGCGTCCATAATTTACGCTGATCTATCCTCCCATAGACGACTTCCCGGCTCAATTGAGCTGC
>BOPP01000006.1:8936390-9111819 GCA_017312745.1 Gryllus bimaculatus
GCAGAGAGGATACGTTCAACGGAATAATTGTAACGAAAAAAGTGATCCGTTCACAAAGTTGAAAATTTTGGTGGGTTACAAATTAGAAGATATTTCATTCTCGAAATTCTGTAACATTGAAGCGGAATTGGTAAACAAGAAAATTACACGTTTCCACAAAGTTGTTAAAAATCCTAAAGTCCCCCTTTCAAACTACGGGACGGTGCAAAATGGGTTTCCGTTTTTTTCCTCGGTACATCGTCCAACATTTTTTTAATCCACCCTTTTAACATCTTCCCCCACCAAAATCGACCAAAAATTCGGGGTTAAAGCCGCAACAAAACCACACCGTTTTTGGACCACGAAACTCTGTAAGCAATGGAGCGATAGTTAACAGGACAAAATTACACGTTCCACAAAGTTGTGAATCTAAATTCTTTTAAACTACGTTGCATGGTTCGTTCTCGTACATTTTCCAATTTTTATCCACCTTAACATCTTTCCACCCAACACCAATTCCGAGTAGCCCAAACAACCACGTTTTGGTCATGATCTGTACATGAGCGATTTGTCACAGGAAAATTAACAACGTTCCAAAAAAGTGTGATCTAATTTTATCAAACTACGTGCATGTTGTTCTGTCCATCTTCCAATTTGAGGCAGCGTATCTCCGCGCCCTCGGCGAAGAACAACGGGGAAGTCGGCATTAGACGGGGCGATCAACCGCAATTGACGTGCCGGAAGCGTCCGCCGCACCACGCGTGCTGGCGGGGCGTGGCGCGGCGCGGCGGGGCGGGGCAGGCCTGCACGCTCTGGGGCGTATCTGCGCAGGAACTGCCGCCTCTGCGCGGAGGAATGGCAGGGCCGCGCTGAGCTGTCTGCGGCGGCAGACGCCGCTGTCTTCTCGCGCCGCTTGGGGCGCCCGCCCGCGCATTTGTGCGCCTTCGTATGGGGGTAGGCAACTACTGGACGTCCAGTCATGACGCATTAACAATGCGCGCTCTGATACGAAAGTTTTCACGCAGCCTTCGGTTGGCCGCCGCCACCGCAGCTGAGCCTCCTCCATCGTTGAGTCCTCCGGCCAACTCTGCGCTTTGCGCCGCCCGCCTCCCGCGCACGCCGCTCTCGCGTTCATGTTGCTTCCAGCCTCCTCGAACTTTCACACTCGCACATCTCCATAACCGGCGCACCCCCGCATCCGCGCATTCTGCTCTCCCTCCCTCCTCACCTCCCTTTCTCTCCTCACCACCTCGTCGTATTGGCACTATATCTCCCCCTCCGTTCACCTCTCCATTGCTTTCGTTGCTGCCATTCTTCCGTCACCAAGCACACGTCTGTCCCCTTCCATCGCTTCCACTACTCGTTCCTGCTCCTTCCTTACACCTCCCCTTCCGCCGCGTTGTGGAGACTCTCTCGCCTCCGCTCCTCCGTTCCGGGACCTCCGAGCCCGCTCCCAATCGTGCCCTCGTACTTGTAGAAGCTGCTACCTCATCGACGTCTTCACTCTCCTGGCCTTATGTGTGCTTTCCACCGCATGTGGACGCCATCTCTGTACAATGTCTCCCACACAGCGTTGTGGTTTAAACAGCTCAAATCTTGCCGCTGACGACCCACATCCTGGCTCTGCACCTACTTTCGCGTCCCTTCCTCCACCCGAAAATTCCCATCGCGACACTCGTCGTCGCTCCTTCCTTCTTCTGCATGTTCTGTGTGCTTGGAAAACCTTTAACGCGTCTACTTTGACCTGTGACTTATCATAATATGCCTCCCGCGATTCAGCAGCCTGCACCTCCATCTCCTCGTCCATCCTAGATTTCATATTCTGCTCTACTCGTCAATTTTTTATCTCTATCCTCATTCTCATCCCAGCTCACAACTATCCGCACAAGTCCGCGCTTTGCCTCTGCCGCTATTTACATTCTGGAACTCTCTCTCTCGACGTCACATTTTAACTTCCACCTCTCTCTGAACTCTCGCTCTTCATCTACTCCGCCGTTGCTTCCCTCATTAGCCTTCATTCCACTTTGGTTCGCGTGTCGTCTCCAAATCCAATTCTTCGTTGGCCTCTGCACCTGTCTCCACTAACCTCCCCCCATCAGCTACTCGACCCCGCCACCCCCCCGCCTTCACGCCCGGCCCCCGCCCGCGCCCCCCCTCAACGTGCGCCTCCGCCTTGGTGGCAGGCGTCGGCCCCGTTCCCGCCGCCCTTTGCCGCGTCTGAATGGTGTGATGTGCTTTTTGAGAGAGCTGACGCGCGCGGCCGTCCTACACAGCGACGAGCGGGCGGGGCGGAGGTGAGAGGAGCAGGCGCCGGGATGGGCGAGAAGCGAGCGCCGCGCGGCGCCCGCCCCTAAGAGGGAAGCAATGGCGGAGGTAGATGAAGAAGCGAAGAGTCAGAGAGAGGGTGGAAGTTGAAAATGTGAAGTCGAGAGGAGAAGTAGAATGTAAATAGCGGCAGAGGCAAAGGCGGAGACTGTGGTTAGTGCGAGCGGGAGTAGAGATAGAGATAAAAATGTAGGCGAGGTAGAGCAAATATGAAATCTAGGATGAACGAGGAGAAGGAGGTGCAGCTGCTGAAGTGCCGGAGGCATATAATGATAAGTCACAGGTCAAAAAGTAGACGTTAAAGGTGTTTCAGCACACAGAACATGCAGAAGAAGGAAGGAGCGACGACAGTGTCGGGCGATGGGATTTTTCGGGTGGAGGAAGGGACGGTAAAGGTTAGGTGCAGAGCCAGAGTGGGTCGTCACGGCAAAGATTGAAGCTGTTTAACCACAACAGCTGTGTGGAGACATGTACAGAGATGGCGTCACAAACAAATGCCAGGAGCAGTGAAGACGGTGATAGAGGTAGCAGCTTTCACAAGTACGGGGCACGATTGGGAGGGGGCTTCGGAGGTCCGGAACGGAGGGAGGCGGTGGAGGAGGTCTCCACAACGGCGGCGGAAGGGGAGGGTAAAGGAAGGAGCAGGGACCGAGGTAGTGGAGGCGATGGAAGGGGACAAGACGTTGCTGGTGGACGGAAGAATGGCAGCAACGAAAGCAATGGAGATGGTGAACGGAGGGGGAGATGATAGTGCCAATGACGACAGAGGTGGTGGATGGAGGAAGAAACAAGGGAGGTTATGGAGGCGGCGGCGAAGGCGGTGGGTGCGCCGGTTATGGAGATGGCGAGTGTGAAAGTTGAGGAGGCGTGGGAGGCAACATGAACGACGGAGGCGGCAGTGGCGGCGGAGGCGGGGGCGGCAAAGGCGGAGTTGGCGCGGGAGGCGACGTCAACGATGGAGGCGGCAGCTGCGGTGGCGGCGGCAGACGAAGGCGCGGGGAACTTTCGTATCAAGCGCGCATTGTAATGCGTCATTGACTGACGTCACAGTAGTTGCCTACCTATCGAAGGCGCACAAATGCGGCGGGCGGGCGCCACAAGCGGCGCAGGAACAGGCGGCGTCTGCGCCGCAGACAGCTAGCGCGCCCTGCCTTCCTCCGCCGGCAGAGCGGCAGTTCCTGCGCAGATACGCCCCAGAGCGTGCAGCCTGCCCCGCCCCCGCCGCGCCGCGCCACGCCCCGCAGCACGCGTGGTGCGGCGGACGCTTCCGGCGCACGTCAATGCGGTTGATCGCCCCTCTAATGCCGCTTCCCGTTGTTCTTCGGAGGGCGCGGAGATACGCTGCCTCAAATTGGAAGATGGACGAGAACGAACATGCACGTAGTTTGATAAAATTAGATCACACTTTTTTGGAACGTTGTTAATTTTCCTGTGACAAATCGCTCATGTACAGATCATGACCAAAACGTGGTTGTTTGGGCTACTCGGAATTGGTGTTGGGTGGAAAGATGTTAAGGTGGATAAAAATTGGAAAATGTACGAGAACGAACCATGCAACGTAGTTTAAAAGAATTTAGATTCACAACTTTGTGGAACGTGTAATTTTGTCCTGTTAACTATCGCTCCATTGCTTACAGAGTTTCGTGGTCCAAAAACGGTGTGGTTTTGTTGCGGCTTTAACCCCGAATTTGTCGTTGGGTGGGGAAGATGTTAAGGTGGGATAAAAATTGGACGATGTACGAGAACGAACATGCACGTAGTTTGAAAGACTTAGATTACAACTTTTTGGAACGTGTAATTTTCTTGTTACAATCGCTCATGTACAGATTCGAGAACGAATATCTTCTAATTTGTAACCACCAAAATTTCAACTTTGTGAAACGGATCAATTTTCTGTTACAATTATTCGTGAACGTATTCATTGTCCAAACAATGCGGTGACGGCTGCCCGAAACTGATATTTCGCTGGAGATGTTAAGGTGGGTTGAAAATTGTATGAGAACGAAGATAGCCTAGTTTGTAACAAATTAAATTAAAACTTTCTGAAACCTATCACTTTCCTGTTATAATCGTCCATGTAATGATTCATTGTCCAAACGAATTGGCGATAGGTTGCCCGAAATCGGAATTGCTCACAGTGTGATACATGTCACTTCGCGCAAGTTCTGTTTTGTAGACCAAAGTGTGCGCTAGAAGATTTACGGGCACAATGATATGGTGAATGTACTTAAGAATGAAATGAAATGTAGTTAAGAACACTTTTGTAATTTTCCTTGAAATTCGAGGATTACATAACTACATTAGCTATGTGAAATTCAATGGGCGATTAGCTGACTTTTTCTAAATAGATAGGTTGCCTAAAAACGTCCTATTTTCAATTTGGTTCTACTTCTTATTGATATTCCAACCCCTGATTTTAATTCAGAAGCGGTTATTTGAAAATAGCAAAATGTTAGTAATTGTGAGATACTTTACTCTGTAATGGCTACTCGGTATTCCACCTCTGAAAGCTCCAGTTCAAATCCAAAAACGTTCCTGCTGATGTTACATTATTGAAATCCAGTACAATTAAGATGTTTTAAACTTATTCTTTATATTTAAAAGAAGGGAAAATAAATTATCGTTCCACGTTTCTTCAATAGAAGGCATTAGCTTTTCTCTCTCTCTCTCTTTCTCTGCAAGTTTGAAACAAGTGGAAAGTCTCCAATCAGTATTTTTTAAATATTTTAAGCCCACAACAGAAAGAAATGGACACTACTGATGTCTTTACCTCATACGTAGTTTTTATCAAATAAAATTACCACATTGTGTGAAACATGTCACTGTTCTATTGTTTTCGCTCAAGTGTTGCAACATTGCCCAAAGGATGACGACATAAAGCTGCCCAAAATTGGAGGACCTCTAAATATTTTATGTATTCTTTGTGTTCCATTTCAGAAAACAACACATTTTCCACCCAAAGTAATAGACATTTAATGACTGCAATTATATTGAGAATCGTGCCAATAAATTTAGTTTTCACAGTAATAACTTCAATCCTTATGAACTGCAGTAGAATGTGTTAATACTTTGCGTTGAAATAGTAGCATTAGCACAGGATCAAAAGAAAGTCTGACACTGATAAATGAAACATTCTATGGAGACTAATTTTAGAAAATGCACAAATTCTTCCCTAACATACAGTACCCATAATGTTGCATTGTATTTTTATCTAATTGTTCGTCAGTCTTCGGCACTTCGTGCAACTTATTTCATATTTTTTATCGACTTGATTGTGATTTTATTGATTGTGAATAAATCAATATTTGATTATAGTTCCTCAATAATTATTTATTATCGTGAATTCTGCAATGATTTAAAAGTATTATGAAATACATGAAACTAAAGCAGAATTTGTGCATGGAGGATATTACAGTACTGTTCGCACTGAAATACATAAGGCGAGAAAATTAAAATATTACTTCAGGACAGATTGAAAACTATATTTTTTTCCCAATTCAGGATGAGATCTAGAGAAGTAGACCTTGGACCGAAATCGTTTTTCGAAAACGCTCAAAACATAAAATAATTATAATATCCCCATTATAAATGATCATGTTTAACTTATTATTGTGGTTTAGTGTACACTGTTGAATGAATATTAATTGTTTTATTATTCTACAGTGGTAGTTACATATATGAATATCTAAAAAAAATTCCTTTGGATGGTAAAAATTCTTAAACATGCTCAAGATCTAGTTAAATCGCATTACCATGCTGCTCGTTCTTCGAACTTTAAAGAATAAACAATGTGTATAAATTCAAAGTGATGACTGATGTGTTACACAATGCATAACTGCATATCAATGTAGCCAGACATACATTGAAATATTATATTGCGAAGGGAGCGTCTTTTTAACCATTGGTTTTATGGAATGTTTCTTAAGACATGCATATTAGTGCTTAGCGAAGCTATTTTCATACATGTAAGTAAGTTACGAATTTTCGTAACTCATTTTAATTATTAATATTTTTTTCTTTTCATAGACGTGATTTCTTGAGCACATACTGAATGAACCCAACTTGGAGCCTAAATGTACGTAAAAGAAAACACGCTTTTCGAGATCCCTGCCCCACTACTCAACTCCAGAGACATATTTTTTTCATTCCTCCTCGCTGGCAGCCGACGTGGAAGTGGGAGCTCGATAAAAAGGATTCGCGAACAATCCGTAAAAGCGCCGCGGAGCATGCGGCTTCTTGACCTGTTAACACCACGCCGAGATACTCGGGCGCGCCGAAGCAACGAAAGGCTTGTCTCTTTCACGGGCGATTTCTCCAGCGCGATACTCAGCGGCACCACAGCGCCGCGCGGGCAAAGCGGCGTCGGCGAGAACCAACCTCCACTTGTGCGGGGCCTCCGCCTCTGGCCATTCGTCCTTCCGCCGGCCCTCCTCACAATCAAATTGCCACTACATTGCCCTCGCGCTCCCGCTCCGTGAATGGTACATTGCACAAACACCGCATTCCATAAGGCTCTCCGCTGTTCGCCTCCTAACCGATAATGAAGATGTTTCCATTTGACACAGCTGGGTAGCTGAGAACTATTCACTCACCCGCCTTCTTCGCTGGGCTAGCCGGCCGGCCGTGGCCCCGCACGCCGAGGTACAGAAAACGACGGGAGGGGGGGGGGGGNNNACGCATTCAGAACGGATCAATAGGGGCAGTTCCCCACTTTCATCAAAAGCGACATTCTAAACCTCAAAGTACCCTATAAATCAGGGTGTTGAGACTACACTGGCGAAGGTTTCGAGGCGAAATTCAAAGCCGCGCCGTGGTTAATAGTCACAGCACATTAACTCGCCAGCATTTCACAACACTCAGCGCTTTGTCGGGAAGGTAACTGGTTCATATGTTATCGACAGAAGAGCGTAGATTTACGAGCCTGCGGCGCGGTCATAATGCCCGCTGCCGGCCGCCGGCCACTCGCCGCGTAGAGGTAGCGCTCCCTTTGTGGAGGATCGCATCGAAGTCGCGGAGTTTTGAGGACGAGCCCACGCCTGAGGTCATCTGCTTAGCGGAGGATTTCGGAGGCGCAGGGAATGAAGACCTCCAGGCTTCCCAAGGCGCGATGCACAAGGGTGCAAAAGGGCTGAAATGCATTAGGTTCGTGAAGATTCAGCCAACAGAAAAACTTTTTAGAAACGAATGTATTTGTTAAATATGAAATAGTAATAACTTATATTGAGATGTCCCCGAAGCACTGGTGTTAAAGTGTATGTGAATATGATAATGGACAATACATTTGACAAGAGTTTTGATTGATAACGAAATTCTCGCACATCAACAACTATAGTCTTCATTTCAAAATATAAAATGATAAATCACTTCGATTGTTTTAAAATGATTGAAAACAAGAACATAGATACATATATCGACGGAGCACAAGAATGCACCTCAAAATCGTAATTTTTATTTGTGTGAAGTATACTACTCTACAAAGTAGGAAACTGTTTTTACCAAGAAAATCTCATCAAGATCCCATGACAGTCATTAGACGAGTAACACTTTGCCTTCGGGCCTGAAGTGAAAGGAATCTCAGTATAAAACTATTCTCCTTCAAAATGACTTTTTTTTTAGATATGCCGCTTCCTTATACACCGATGATAATTGTTAAATTGCTTTTATCTTATACACTAAGCTGACTGAAAGGAGTAAAACTTATTGATTTTTAGTGACCCTCAAGTCCCAAACAATCTACTATGTTTGATATTTAAGTAAAACTAATACAAATCTTTCACCCTAATATAAAACTGCATAAACTGCACTGAACAGTTTTCTCTGAAAACCAATACATATGACGCTAACAACCCAACCTAGAACAAAACTGCCCGACCGATATGAGATGAACTTACATTCGTCAACATTGCCGAGTTTCCCCATTCCACAAACGTGTAATCATGACATTAATTTCCGCACTGTCGAGTTGCAGTGTCTCCTGCCCAAGCGATACGCAACTTTCAAGTACTGGGTGTTGAAATGTTCCAACTTGAGCACAAAGACACAGTGAAACATCACACAACAATGCTGTACAGATAACCAAATTGTGGAACTTCAACTAGGACTTCTAATCAGAGATGGTACCGTGTGGAGCAAACAAAGGCAGAAGCAACGTACAATTTACATTGTCTTCGAAGGAGTAGTGAGAGGAAATGTATTCCTCTGCAGTACATTTCATTCCCACGTCCGGTGTGAAATTTAAAATAAGCATTTGTTCCTGTAAACTGAAAATGTTGTTTTTATATGAAATTAAATATTTCGGACAAGAAATCACTTAAACTTCACACATCATTTTACGATACATCGACTTTATTACTTTTTTTCTTCGTGAATATACTTCTCGTGTGAGAAACTCGTGTAATATGAGGAATCTTCTGGACGAGACATATCTCGATACAACGAACATTCAAGAACAATGTAATGATAAATATGTGTAATAGGATTTTTAAGTGTATCCGGTAGTTTGTTTTACGTATGACATAACACGAGAGCTATCTTCTCGGAAGACACACAATGTTTGCTGACAATATTGATGACGTGGAAGCTATTTAACACGGCATATTTTGTTACACATTTTGACAGCTTTGAAAATAAGTTCTTCATGTTTTTTTCATGATTTTTTGTCAGTTTTATGACAGCACGGCGTGTAAGACAATTCTGGTGACAGTGTTTCCAATTTCCTGCTGTGTGATTGGCTCAAGTTTGCTACGTGCTCGCCGCAGCATTTCTCCTCTCTCTCTCCCTCTCTAGTCTCCTCCCCTTCCGTTTACTCCCCTCCTTTCCACTGTGAGCGGGGCGTATTACAGGATTCGCCGGTGAATTTTTTTTAGTTTATCGAAGTTGGCATCTCGAGGGGTTGGGGTGTGACAACTCACGAATGCATACGTATTAATGCAAAAATTCATATTTTTTTTCTTTTGATCCTAAAGCATTCGTTCTAAAAGGAAGCGTATTTCAAAAACAAATGTCAACTCTGGTAGAAATTGAAATGATTTTATATAACTTACTTATTAATATATTTATCGCCAAAAACATTCAAAACTGTGAGACAAAGGGAGAAACGCTTTATATAATAATCGTATTTCTATAAAGAGTTGTTAAAAATAAATAGTAGAGAGTGTAGTTTACAATAACAAAGGGTCACAGCTGACAACGGCCGTTCTGCAGGCTTACAGCAGTAAATACCGTAGTCGCCTCCTTCCTTCCTTCCTATAATAGGTAACTTCGACAGAACGTTTCGAGAGAAACTGTCAAGGGCAGGACATAGTAAGTCAGTCTCTCTCCTCCTCGTGATCACATGGTTAGTGCTGGAGCTAGTCAATTTTGGGCCCGGGGCAATCCTGAAATGTGAAAGATGTATTAAGAAACTATATGAGTTATTTTATTTCAATAAATAATAAAAATTACGTTCAAGCTAGAAAAAGTTCTTTGAAATATATTTTAAATAATAGTTTTAAGTAAGAGAACTCATCAGCGACTATTTTCACAGTAAGGTTAAAACGCTACAAAAATTGTTGTGTTTAGTGTTCAATCTAATTATTATTATAATTATTACTATTATTATTATTATTATTATTATTATTATTATTATTATTATTTGGAATATTGCCGCACTCTAAAAGTGCCGCCCCTGCCGCCCCCACTTCGCTACTCTACTGGGCTAAACACCTCCCTGTGCAACTGTTGCAGTATATCTGTTGTGAGATTTTTACCTGTTTGGTCCGACCACATGAATTCCTTAGAATACATTCACCATACAGTCCGCCCTAAAGCTTTTCCAATACAACGTGTTGTCTTTTCTTGGTCAACCTCGGGAAACTCCCTTGTAGTATGCCTCGTAGTACGAAATTAATACATATAAGGCGTACACGAGAAAGTAAAAATTGAGAAACCCGCTGAACACCCAATCATCCCCAAAACCGTTTGTCCTTTATTTATAGTTGGTATTTCTTAGTTCCCCACTTCTCCCCTAAAACATCACAGCCGTCATTCACCCGACTCTTGCCGGTGTGTATGCAAATGCAGACTCGCCATACTGCTCCGTGCAGCCACGCCTCTTTTAATATCCTGTTCGGCACAACCTATAAAGTTAAAGTTAATTAAATTTCAATGAGGAATTAATGAAGGCAAAGACGCAGGCGATGCAGGAGTTACGGGCGCGTGGTGCGAGCCCCCAGGAGGGCCCGACGGTGCACGGCGGCGGGCACTGGGGACGAGTTTATGGCGCCGTTAAACGACCGACCCGCATTTTAACAACCCCAATCTCCGCTCATGTGATAATAAACACAAAATCACGGCCCCGCTTATAGTGACGAGTAAAAATAACGGCTTCTGAAACCATTACTATAATTTCCTTTAACGTATTATGACGAAATGGGTGATACTTCTTTGTGGTCTCTCTCTTTATTACGTTTTCTATTATTTTCAGGTTAAAAACAGCAAAACTCGCGTGGTGTATTTGAAAGAAAATTTTTACTAATATCGTGAATAGTGAATTGTTTATTTATTCTCAAGACTTTCATGAACTATAGTATTGAATTCTTTGTTTGCTTCAATACTGGTGTTTTGAATGGTGCAAATGCAGTCTAAAAAATGCTGACTTCTTTACGCATTAAGAATTGCAATTTAACATTCATTATTAGTACGTTCAAAATTTTTGCCAAATCTTTTGAGCACCGTCAGTGTATATACTTAAGATGCTCAAAAGACGTAATGAAATAAATGCGCAGAAACAGTGTCAGGAAAATGATCGATGTTTGCTGTATGTCAGAAAATCGTGCAATTTTTTTAAAACTTACCTTATCTCTCAGTAGCTTCAGAAAGATAGGCCCGGATACTCAATACATCTTCGTTTTTACCTACTCACGATGTAAGTGTCTTAAAGCATCCCATTACAATAGGAGACTGGAAAATTGCCAACCGAGGCTATTAGGCCGAGTTTGGTAACCAATTGAGTACTGTAATTAAATGCTACGGCACGAATATTGTACAACGTTTTATCCACTCTTAAAAAATTGTTAGATTTAATGTGAAATTTTATTCTATACCTTCTATTAGTATTCTCATTTTTTCTCCCATTAGTGGTGACACTGTTCTCAACAAAGAGAACAATTTTTAAACAAAATTGTTGTATACTTTTCGACATGAGTGAATATTGTTCTGATTTGGTAATAGAAATAGCAGCAAGTGCTACTTTATAAACATTGTTACCCAACAAATCAAGAAAAAAATTTGAGCGTGAGTATTTAATTTTTAAAGATTGGTGTAAAAAGAACGTTACTTCCCTATCGGAAAAGGTTTTGATTGCTTACTTTATCGACAAGTCAGAGAAGGAGAAACACAGAAGTCTTTGGTACCACTACTCTATGTTAAAGAGTACAATATCACTTGATGGCATGATTGATATGATGTAAACGTAAGCTTCCGCGGGTCGAGTGCGTGGCTTATTGGCTCCGTGTTCGGGTGACGCCGCGTCGTTGGCTGAGGCCGTCGTTTCGCCCGTCATGTCACAAGCTTTCTCAGGACAGTAACAACGCCGTGCTGCGCGTCCGGTGTTATATACAGGACAGCCAAGAAAACATTTGCTATCAGTAAGTTTACTCAGTTATTAAAGAGGAAAAGTGTAGGATACAAGACAAAGGAGTCCAAAATATTTTTAAAAGAAACAATATTTTCATCAAAGAAGAAATATTTTCATCGTTACGAAACTGATGATAATGGTATAATGTTTGACTTTACTTAATCAACGTGAATAAATATTACTTATTGAAAAATTATATTTCAATTATTCTGAATTAATCCGTTTTTTAAATATATTTTAAATAAATGGAATGTGTAAATATTCTTGTATTTTTAATAAATAATGTATAAACTATTCAGTAATAGGTATTTTACGTTTAATTTACGATGGACTAGGAGTAGTGGTTCAGAGCATCATCTGATGTCACTGAGGTGCCTCTGACCGGGAAGTCCCATGTTCGAGTCCCGATGGTGGAAGGATTTTTGACACTATCTGGTCAGCTAGATCGAATTCAGTCGCTGTATGGAGGAGAATCGTAGCGGCGGGCTGCTAGTTTTCCGTGGTTTCTCCTATCAACACCAGGCGAATGTCGGAGAAGTACCCTTACAAACGAGCCACGGACCACGCGCGATCTTTCGTGACGTCACTATGGTGACGTTCAAGCTTACGATTGAATGAAACTGTCAACAACTAACGGGGAAAACTCCGCTAGCCGACGACAGATCGGCGGCGGATCACGCCATTCACCGGGGGCCGGGGGGTGGGGGACCACCGCCGCCTCCCCGGGACAAAATCATGCACTGCACTTACGGGACTAAAGACCTTAGCCGCTGTCGCGCCCGGAATCACTAACAATCAATCAATCATGAGGGGAGGGGTGATTCCAAAAGTTTTGTCGCAGGTGAAACCAACGCAACGCTCCTGCTCGCGCATTATTCCAGCAAGTTTTTCTGCTCATGATCCTCACATGTACCTTTCATCAGTACATTAATACGCGAAGAGAAAACTTTGTCCCCCTTTTTAAGCATATCACCGCAAGATTTGGCATACATAATGTTCATGTGGACAAGGAGTGCAGAAAGAAAACATTTATAAATAATTTGTTTTAATTAAATGAGATTAATAGCGTGAAGATGCATCATACAAACTCGGAAACAATGCATTTTAGAGACTTAAAATCTAATGTATCGTAAGGGACACGAAAAACATATTATTAATAATAGTACTAATAATAATTTTCGCACGTGAACGATATTAGTTTTTACAAAAGTTCGTAGTGATGTTACTTTTTCACTTAACATTACACACGAAGAGAACTGGAGACAGTACACTTTACTTACAAAGGACTTTGCTATGAAGGCGGTTGAGGTCACGAGACAAGTAGCCTGTGTATTTCTCAGCCACGCGGGATGGGCCATAAACCCAGGGCTCCACCTGTTTTCATAGGTTTTCAAATTTCTGAGGTATCGTAGGGAATTAAGGCAAACAACACATGCTAATGACGTATTTGTAAACGCTTGCAATGACGTAATAGAACAAAAGTCAATATTAATGTGCGTTTCCTCACATCTTCACCAGACGCTTCACTACTCACTCTCGCGCATGGCTCCAAAGTTCCCCCCAAGTGTTCACCGCATGTTCCCGCAATTTATAATCTGAAAAATCAAAAATTGAATTGGCGTTTTTCATTAAAACAGTTTTGTAAACATTACGCCTGCCGATAGTGCAGGGTTCCAGTGTCGGATAAAACGGGAAATTCTGAAAGGTTAAAAAGATGTGTCCAAAAACTTTATAACCTTTAAAACATCGCATTTTAAATAACTGTTATAAAAGTGAAAATTGTTTCATAATGGAAATAAACTTTTTCTGGCTTATTGGCGAGGGAACCTTCAAAAAATTCAGAAAATAAATCACACTACAAAAGGTCTGTAGGTTTCTTTCTTTTTAATCTTCGTATTTTTCCAGCACAATCGAGGTCTTTTGATGCCTCAATGTTTTTGTGACTCAATAGACGTCGCTGTTGTTTTACTGCGTACTCTTTAATTACTTCTTCTTCTTGTGTCTTTATGCTCAAGTCTCGAAGCATCCATTCACATATAAATAGGTGAATCGACCGCATTGCCCAGTGTCTTATTCTGAATTGTCTTTATTTTCTGTGCATGTACTTTCCTTGCACTACTCCAAAGCTGTATGCCATTCGTCCATATTGGTTTTAGCACTTGTTTCTATATTAGTAATTTATTATAAACGGACAACTGAGATTCTCTTCCCGATAACTAGTACATTTTATTGATTTTCAAATTAAGTTCCACTTTATTTTGACGTGATCCTTCCAACATAGCTTTGAATACAAAGTCATGTCCAAATATTTCGCTGTATTTGCTACTGGAACAACTTTGCCATTAATACTTACTGGGAGCGCTTCACTTTTACGCTTGGTAAAATTCACGTGATGTGACTTGGTCTCATTAAGTTTTATGTGTCATTTTTTAGCCCATTCTAAATTTAATTTTCAATCCAATCCAATCGTAAATTCCATCGTATTGAAAATTGCATTTATATTGGTAGCAACCAGATCACTGAGAAACAAGTGAGACAACACTTCCAGCATCTATTACGATTGTGATGAATGCACAAATTACTTTTCAAAAGCTGCAGCTCGTGCTACGAACATAATTTCTGTGTCTATATCACTTACCAGCAAGGTGCCACTGCGGAGAGACTTTCCTGGCGCCAGTGAATATAGTGCTACACATGGAGCTATGAAAACATGGTGGCATTACCAACCTCTCGTATGTTCCGCAAGTGAAGCCGTTCCGACATATTGGTGTTCCCAAAACACGTCTGTCAATCACAATAGTAGATAGGTAATGCCTATTTTTCAATGGAATTGAATAATCTTCGGGATATTGAAGAGTATAACAACTAAAACGAAGAACGTTCGTTAAAAAATGTGGGGTGCATGTAAAGTATTTTCAGAGCATGAAAAGTCAAAATAACCTCAATCTTAAAACGTCAAGAATACTACATTAGACCTACTAAATGTGCTCCTTCTGCCTTTGAGATTTCTGACATATCTCACAAAAAGTATGCAAATAAATAAAATCTCACCACTGCTAACATTCTGATGGAGCATGTTATGCACAGATTCTTATGAAATATTCTTAGCATTATTGTTGCCACAGATTCGAATTCTGGCTATCAGGTCAACTATATGATTAAAAACAGCACATTGCCTTATTTAACTGTTACTTTTTATTTCACTATTTCCTTTGCCAATTATCATTTTCCACAGCTCTATTTCACATTTCTCTTTTTGGATGTAAAGGGAAAAATCATGAATACTAACCACTATCTTCAAGTGTTACATGTTTTCCGAACTATATAAAGTAACTTCTTAGTTCTTGCTTATGAAAAGTAATTCTCGTGTTTTCTGAACGATTTGTAAACCACCTAAGTAACCATGACGAACTGTCACGAAAGCTTGTTAATCTCATTAAGGCTTTAAATATTAAAAACTATGTCAAATAACGCACGTCAACACGACGACAAGTGTTTTGGGGGGAGCAATATCGCGGATTGTTGTTTCAAGTTTGTGACGTCATTTCATCTCCCTATATTCTTTGTTCCATGGTACTACAACAGCAACTTCGTATTGTGGTATATAACCTCACAACTGCTCCTTCACTTGCATCCGCCCAGTGGGAGCTGGTGCCCCGACAGACTGTCCATCGAATAACGAAAATGTAATTTCGAAAATTCAAAATACGAAAATATAATAAAAATATAATCAATTCAAATTAATTAAAAACAAGTTAAATAAAAGTGTATATTGAATCATTACTTACATAATTTTATGCGTCGTGACCGAGTCAGGTATATTACATCATCAAAAAAATAATGTTTATTTTAATAGAACAGTGATAGTTTACAAGCAATGAATTAGTTTACATTTTCTTTGTATACTTTTTAAGAATTAATATGCTTCAAACAAATAATGTACTTCAGCTTCCGGGTCAATGACCCCCATCTCGATCAGGTTTTTGTCCAGTTTCCCTGATACATTAAGCAAATGCTGAGATGGTCCCTTGTTTTGCTCTGCACGTTTTGTTGAACTCTCTTTTTGCTTGTAGTGGTAGGAGTAGAGGCGATTTACTATTGTTAGCAATGCAGAAAATAAAATCTGCAGTTCGTTTACCGTTGTAAAGTAGTTTTCTATAACTCGGGAACGAAAATGTCTAGTTTTTCAAATGTCACTAATCTCGCGATTTTTTTTAATTTTACTTATCTTTCACTTTTACTCATCTTTCAACTATTATAGTTAAAGTAATGGGAAGGGGTTCTGGAACTCAAAAAAATGTGCGCAAATAATCTTCTCCCCTACGTCTACGTCATCTACGTCAAATACAGTTTTTACTGTTTTTTGAGTAAATAAATCTAATCTTATATACCTCCCGTACACGTGGTTCCTGGCTTTGATTTCCCATGGACACTTTACGTTCGACTCCAGCACATCGCAACAAGCACTATTGCTTGACACGTTTCACACAAATAAAATAATTTTATTTCGAAAATATCACTATTACAATGACACTTTTTGTAATAAAGATCCACACACGCTCGTATTCTCCGTGGTGTAACTGCAGCCTGCTGTTACAAAGAATTAAGTATACATTTTTAAATCAGTAATTCTAAAATTAAATGAAAACAAATTCTCTAAACACCATAAATAATGCATTAAATTCCGTCAATAATTGACTGAACTCGTGTACTTTCAATAACAAGCGAAATTCATAAAATTACTTTGCAGCGTGGCAAACGAAGATAGAATATTGGTATTCCCCTGAGACTCCCTCAGTCGCCGCGCAGCGCCTGAGAGCCACCTGTCTGGTTGCCCAACCACGAGGCCCTATATTACCAGTGTTAAATCGAAGGTCCAAAGAGTAAATGCAGTAAACCCAGTACTACAGCCAAGGTCCAAGACGTAGTGCAATATCTGGTAAGCATCAGATAGAAAGGCAGTTGGACGATCTTGGGTTTCGAAATGATTTCGTGTACATCGACATTGCTGCAATATCTTGAATATTGAATGAAAAGAAAAATGTATATTCCTAAAATATTAAGATATATTTTTTCGATCATATCTGGGGGTTGTGCAACCTAACCACGATCCTCCCCTGCATCCCCCATAACATTACGAAATCACTTGAAAAATAAAAATTAAGTGAAAATTAGTAATATTTTAAAACAGTAGAAGTTGCGTGAAATTCTTAACAGATCTACATTAAAGAATGTATTGTACTGAAAAATCACATAACTGTAAAAAAGAAAGTGTATGTCGGATTCCTAACAATATTAAATTTTCCCTATAAGTCGAAATTGCGCAAAAACTGCTAATATTTTTTAAATTTGTGCGTGAACTGATTTAGTTAACAATATTGAGAGACACAATGCAATAAAAAAGAAATGTAGAGCTTCAATAATGAAGGTGTAGCGACATTTTTGAAAAACATAACTTCTAAAGTTTTTGGAATCCCAGGGGTTTTAAAAAACTTTGAACTGCCCCATAATATTAAATGTAAAATTCGGATTTCTCATTTAAAGACAAAATTTTGGGGAAAATTTTGAGAAAATTTTGTGTTAGTATTTCTCACAATTTTGCTCAAAATTTCATTAAAATTACTCATTGAAAAAATGTTGATGACATTTTTTTCATCTCGATGAGATTTTTGTCGAGTTTCCCAATGGATCACATTCAGTAAATGCTAAGATGTTTGGTTTGCTTTGGACATAAATGTAGTTTCACTATGCGCGCACGTTTTGTCGACCTCTCCTTTTGCTTGCAGTGGTATGAGTAGAGTTGTGGTGAGTTGCTATTTTATTAGCAATACGAGTACAGAGGAATCAAATCTGGAGTTAGTTTGCCGAAACAAATAAGTTTCCTACAACCCGGGAACGAAAAAGTCTAGTTACTAAAAACGTTCCTAATCTCGGGCTTTTTTTATCATTATTATTAATTATTATTATTATTATTAATTAATTATATTATTATTATTTATTATTATTATTTTACTACTATTATTATTATTTACATCTTTTTATTTATCTTTCAACTATTTATAGTTAGAATGTTTTGGATAGGGTTCTAGAATTGCAAACAGTTTGATTTTCTCCCCCATATGTAACATGGATTATACTGTTTTTGATCAAATAAATAAATTATCATTATTTAAAGATCACATTCTGGCGCGAATTTTAAATTTCTAAACAGATAATTTTTTTTTTTTTTTCACTTAAGTCTACATTGTTTAAAAATCTGAAAAAATATGTTGTAAGACACATTCTAGGGGGAGGGGAACTGACACAGTACTCCAATGTTATCATGTCAAAAATCAATTAAAAAAAAACAAACCTATTTCAATTTGGCATTAAAATTGAGTGACAAAAATACCTTCATATTCAATTTTTTTTTCTCTGGCTGCAAATTTTTTTGGCCTGATTCATGCAATAGAATCTGAGAAAAAATAAAACATGAAAAACAAGTTTCTTGTACCTCTGCAACAATTGCCCTCGGAGACTGATTTTTTTGAAATTTACAGCACTTTTTAAACTTTCATATGATCATCATGATTATCAATTTGGATTGTGGGCACTTTTCACCACCGTATTTGGCTATATTCTTTAATCAACAAAAAATATCCATCTTAATCTAATTTAATGACAGGATTAAAGAAGAAAGTTTTTGAAATTTTGCAAATTACGAAATTTCACGGGTTTTTACAGAAAAATGGACCTGAGCCATTTTTGTAAGTACAGATTGCTATATTAGAGTGAAAAATAATAAATGTTGACTACAAATAGCACTTCTGCCATTGAATTCAGTGAATTCATTGAATTCATTCTTCTAAATACATATAAAATGTTTGAAGAATCGATACGAAAATAATTTGCTTAAACAAGGTTTAGGCTTCTGAATTGCATGCCTGTGAATATTATTTCATATTAAATTGTATTCCACTAGCATATGATTCTAACACCTGGATTTAGGCCAACCACTCCTTCTTAATAAATAACTGACTGTGAAACCTAACAAAATGCTCATGATTTAACTCAAAAACTACTAACATTTGGAAGAAAGACCTAATATTGAAAAGCAGATTGCATTGTCAAAGAAATCTCCAGCTTCAAAATTCAAAGTGTAAGACAGATTCCAAACATGCAAAAGTAAAAAAGTTGAAGTTTGCAATGAAGAAGCAATTGAGCAAAGTAAGCTTATAACAATAACACAGGTCTGGTTTTCAGATAACTAAAAATACTTTACTATTAATACATAATGTAATTTTTTTGTTAATTTCATTGAAGCACTTGATTTTGTTTTGAAGGAGACAGATTAATTACTTGAGCTTCTGGCCATTTCAAAAAATTAAAATGTTTAAAACACATTTTCTCCAATCAATGACTGAAGAACAACATATCTGTGGTAATGATGATTGCTTCTGAAACGCTATTCAAATCATTTCCTATTTTTCCTCCAAAATTGAGACTTGTTATCCCATTCAATGACAGCTAATTTATTAATAACCTGCCTTAGTCATTTCTTCAGATAATGACTTTCCCTGTTCAAAAAGTTGACAAAAGTAATTTTTTTTTTTTCAAAAAAGAACAGTAAAATATGTGAAGTAAGGGGAGAAGTGCAATCTGCATGTTGTCTTGAGGTCTTGAGCTCCAAAATCTCTTCCCCATCCTTTAACTATAAATATTTGAATGATGAATAAAAGTACCAACAAAGTCAGGTTAGCAACATTTCCAAACTAGACATGTTTGCTCCCAAGTTATAGATTTTCTTGTTTGTTTGTTTGTTTGTTGTTGTTGTTGTTTTAGAGGGGTATTTAGAAGCAAACGACAGATTTGATTATTTAGTAATGCTAACAAATTAGTTACCCATATTCTTGATTCTACTCTTAGCCACAACTAGCTTAACAAAACATATAGGCTTTCAATTATTTAAATCATTATGCCCAACAAAAAAAACGATTTAAATCAAAAATATAATTTATTGCACATTTTACAAAAAATGATTAAAAATTTGAAGCTCAAATAAAAAAGGAAAATATACCCAGAAAACTAAAAAGAAAATATTAGAAGGAAAGAAATGGCGGAGAAGAATATTTTTATATTTTAACCAAAGTGTGCCAACCGAAGCTTGTGTTGACATTAACTCTAGCAAAAGACAATGGTGTACATTCACATCATTTTTTAATGATGAAAGAGATGCTAAGATTTCTGTAAAATGGATAATGATAATACTCAAAATACATATTTATTCAGACTAATTAAGTATTTTCTTGCAAGAGAGGGTATTTCAAGAACAGAACCAATGTTTGTGAAACAAGAACAATTGTTGTAAGCCCCAAAAAATTTAATGATATTAATATTTTTTCTCATTACTTGCAGAAAGTTGCCTTGATATATGATATATATAAAAAAGTATTTCAGGAAGATTTTACTGATTCATGATTTCTTAAGTTATATTATAAAAGTTCCTGTAAAATCCTTAATATCTCAAGAATTAGGTCAATGTGGGATAACCCCATTGTTCTACCGAGTTCTCCAATTTTTTCTCTTTCTTCAAATATCTAAAAATTTACTTAATGTAAAAACTTAAATTTAAATCAACAAATCCGAATTAAATCAATTTTTTTTCTTTCTTTCTTTTTTTTATCATGATTTTTATTAGCCCTGGCACAAATTGAAGCTACAATTATGTCCAGAGGCAAAATGAGAGGCCATCTCAGCATTTGCTCAATAGATCAGGGAAACAGGACAAAAACCTGATAAAGATGTGAGTGAATGACACAGAAGCTGACATACACTACTTGCTACAGGCATATTAAATCTTTTAAAAACTATACAATACAAATCTAAACTAATGCACTATATATAATTTTTTTTAAAAAAATTATATTTATATTTTATGATCAGCATAGCCTCTAATTGGGTGGAAACAGTGTGCCTCATAAAACAAAATGTCTACATTGTTTACATTTTCTTATTCCTGAAGACAGGTGGAGACAGTTACAGAGGGAGCTGGTTGATGTTGTAATTAGGGGGCAATTTCTCTACCCACACAAACATGTATTAATATTTTCAAATAATAGCATGCTTGAACACTTTTAAATCAAAACATCAACAATTGCCAGAGCAAGTCTTCAAGATGTCTCGTTCTCATTAACGGGAAATTAAATTTTATGAAATTTTTAACAAACAAGAAATAATGATTCAGTGAAAGTCTGGAACAAGCCAATTCATACATCTGTACAATGACATCAATGAACTTAAGATAGATTTTAATTCTAAGTTTACATTATTAAATAGACATTTCTAAAATTGTTTTTTAACTATTTTTTTTGCAGCACACGTACAATCTGGGGTAGTCAAGGTCACCTTGTAAAACAAAATATGTTGTGTGCTTTTTTATCATCAACATTATTATATTTATATTATTATTCAATCTCATTATTAAGCAAATAAAAAAGCCATAATAAAATTATTAAAAATACCAATCAGTAATAAATTAACAATTATTGAAAAAATTAATTAAACATAATTTCTCTAAAATGACATAAAACTGACAGTTGGGTAAATTTTCAATGTGATCACCATTTGCCAAGAGACAGGCATTTACTTTTCAGTGTAGGGGCTGCAGTATATTGAAGACTAAGGGCAGAATAAGTGCTTTCTCTTGCTTCCAACTAAAATTAGCCACATTCTCTCACTCCAAAATGTGAGGGCGCACGGCCATGGGTCACTAAAAGTGAAAGGGATGCCAAAGGTATTTCATGCGTTGTCAAATTGCCAAAACAGGAGGTGTTATTTCCAGACATAGGTTGTGAGTTAAGCTAAAGACCCTGCATAAGCAAGTACCGTTTAAATCCTTAAGAAAAATAGAGCTTAAGCAAACAGTCACAAGAGAAGAATTTATAAATAGCTTAAGGGAGATAAAATTTGCCTATTGCATGAAAGAAGTGTAAACTCATGAGAAATGCATGCATATTAAGTAAGCACTCAGGACTTTCAAAAGAATCACCAATGGGAGTAGGGAAAGACAAAGAAAAATAATAAGAAAGAAGAAAGTGAAAGATGGTTGAGAAGTATAAAATGACAAGTTCCAGCTAAATAATTAGAGCATGTTTCAATGGAAAAATTATTTTTTTAATTAGTAGATAATTAATTTTAAAAAATTTCAGGAATACACTTTCAATATTCTCATTAATAACTTACAATTTTTCGATGATGTGCATCCACAGTATAGTCAGACAACTGAAATTGAAAGTTTGGAAAATGTGATTCTTTAATCATTGTTTGATTTTGCCTCCATTGAGTAAATTAATTATAACACCATCTTCTAACAGTAATGACACATTACTTCAGAGGAAAGAAATGTTCAAAATAAGAAAATAACAATTTGATAGATCACCCCTCAGTAACTTTGAAAACCTTGAAATATCCTTCTGTTCTCTAAAAAAAAGAACAACTTACCACTGTTTCATAGAGGAAGTTCAACCTCGATAAAACATTTTTTTTTCTATTTTATTTTTATTTCAGAAAGGTTTTGGGATTTTAAAATCAAAACGAAGTCACAAATTCACAGTCATTTATTTTCAACTGCCTAGTCAATATGGCTGAGTCAACATCTCAATCTTTTTCACAGTCTATTTTCATTATACAGAGCAAAGTAGATCGACAAATTGTACAATGGCACACTTGGAAACCGATGTTAAGGGAAATTACAAGAACAATAATATATATACTATTAGAGAATATTTCTGACTACTTTTGAATACAAGAATACTTTCATATGTTTCCAAGTATATCATTGGAGAACACCAAATATGTATGATAGGTATGATAGTTTTCTTTACACACAGTACCAATGACAGAAATAGACGTGAACAAGCTGAAACAGCATTTTCATAAAATATTTTCAATAAGATCTTGTAGGTTCTTACAAAACACAAACTTTATACCAATTTTTCAGTAATGAAATATCCAATTTTGCTCATTTTCTGAGTGAAAACAACTAAGAAACAGATTGATTTAATTTACTACAGTTCAGGGGGGGAAAAACAGTTGCTCAACAAATTTCCCAAAATATAACTGAAGTGTTTTTTGTTTGTTTGTTTCTTGTTTATCATGATAGTTAACTGTAATAATAGATTAAATAACTGCAACTTTGACAAAAATAGGTTATGTTACTGTAACACATTCCAAATAATTTATATCACACTAGAGGCATATCACACAGGTTTGTCTTGGACAATACTTACACAGTCGTTCAGCTATCAGTACAGTTAAAGAGACCTCCATAAAACTCAGTCCATTTGAATGAGGCCTGCTTAGGAAAACACATCACCAAATAAATATTTCACATTTTTACACCATCTCTGCATTGAATTACAAAGAATGGTACAAACAATAAGAAAGAAAAATATAAAAATCACATTGTTGAAAAGAATGCAATACAAAAAGTATTGTGCTTCACTTTCTTACAAATAAATAAGTTTCTTACAAATTGTCCTTACATTAAAAAATAGCAATACGAAAAATATATGTATATAATAAAAGAAACACAAAATATGGTACTGACTCAATGATTTTCTATTTACAAATATATGCACAATTGGAGTTAATTATAAACTTTGTTTATCGCTTGCTGCTTAAATATAATAAAGCGGAAAAACGGGAAGCACATCTTATGGCTACACTTCAGAAAATTATTTTCATTTCCTTTGAAGCTTTTAACATTGTCTAACAAACAATTAAAATTTTGAAAACCAAATGTAATATTGTAATGTTATTTATCTCATTCAGAGGTCCTTCACTCACTGGTAGCATGATAACTTATAAATAAATATGAATGAGATCGTCTTCCTTTCATTCAAATTATCGTAAGGGATGAATAATTATGAAATAAAATGTCACTTTCCCAGGATTCATGTAAGCAATAAGTTTCTAAAATTGTCACATGTCTTCACCTTTGAACATTTACTGCATTTTGAACATTCTGTTGTCCTGCACTTAAAATGACAAATTCATCACGATTTTCAGAGGTTGCAGCCATGGAAGCTGACGGTGTTGGTTCTGACTCACTTTGGTTAACATTGTCTTGAGATGACTGTTGCTGTTGTTGTGTCTGTTGTTGTTCTCCTATGTTACTTAAGTCTGGAAATCCCTCACTGTGATCTACACTCTCTTTTGGCGAGTCTGAATCTACTTTATACAGAATGTCATGACACAAAGGACACCTGTCCTGAACATACAACCACTTTCGCAAACATACACCATGAAAGAAGTGATTACATCTTGTTATTTTTGCACTCTTCATTTCTTGATAGCATATTGCACAAACATCATCTAAACGTCTCAACTGATCTTCATCTGCCTCAGGTAAAGAGTTTATTTTATTGACAGCAGTACGTCTTTTCATAAATACATTCCAACCAGCTCGTGCCTCACACCAAATATTGAAATATGCATGGATACACATCATGATAGCTCGTATGGCGCCACCCGATTCAAATATCAAAATCCAAGCACCATTAAAGAACAAGAATATTCCAAAACAAAATTCAACTGTATTGCCAAATGCTCGTATATAGTAAACATAATCATCCAATTTTTCCCAGAAAGTACTACGATAAGCATCTATTAAGAAAAGTGTGTATATCATTAGTGAAACAACTACTTTCACAATGACTTCCACACTGAATGCAGAAACTGCTAATAACCATGTGCTCATTGCATGCTGGGACCAAAGATATGCAAGAAGAGAGACAGGAAATAATATTAAAAATGCACAAACAGACAATGCCCGAATATGCCGATGTAGTGACGGATTACGAGATGCACTGAGGGACATCAAAAGGGGATTAACAATATTATGTATAAAATGCAAGAGAGCTGTAAACAGAAGACAGAAATTCCGACATAGACGAACAAATCTTTTTTCCGGATCCAGACCAGTTAAACCCGTCTGTAGTGCCAAAATGTAAAATAAAATAGCTGATACAGTTCCAATGCTCTTATCATCATCATCTTCAGTTAGTAAAACCCATTGGAAAAAGCATCCAATGTAATGACAAATATATGACACAATACTTGTCATACCAAGGACTGCAGTCAGAGTCTCGCAGCCACTAACGAGCAATCCTCTCATCATTTCTAGAAAAGTTCCAAAATTCACGACACTTGGTACACCACTGTCACCAGAAGCAACATGATCTATTAGGAGTGTGCTAGCTTGCTCTGTTACTCTAAGCATCCAGAATGTTCTCAGCACAGTTGGAACATTCAAACGAATCCATTCTGTTTCTACCAGAGCTGAAACTCCAAAGTTATTCACAAAATGTCGGGCATGTTGATAACCACCATAGACAGTTTGAACTACAGTTAGTGCACTATACCACAAGACAAATTTTACCAGAGCAAGAGGCAGCAATGCCGCAAAAACTGGAGCATGATGAAGAACTGACAAAGGTAACGGTAAAATAGCTAAAAATGAGGGAGCCATAAAACTTATAGGCAATAATTTCTGTACTAAAGAGTATCGAGGCCCCAAGTGCACATACATAAAAATGAAGGCCAATATAGTTTGCAGGGCATAATTCTGAACCACAACAAATCCACAACCTTCTGGATCCAAAAGTCTGCGAAGGTTTAAAGATAATACATCTTCAAGTATGCTATTGGTAACTATCTTAGTTGAAGTTCCATTTGCTGTCATCGTGGCAATCACAGTCTTCATTGTACTCACGTTTGACCAATAAGACACAAAAACTATGCCAAGAGATATTAAGTACATGTAGACAATAACGAGATGTTTTGTCCATAACATGAATATGCACATTGCAGCAACAATGCCTGAAACAAAAAAAACATTAAAACTTTTTAACAAATTATGAAAAAACAAGTTATGTATGAATTTAGAAAAATAACAGGAATAAATGCCAAAAGAAATCTAGAAGCAATGCTGAACACAATAACAAAACAAATGCACTTCATTCAGAACATCTGAAGAGATTTTTTTTTATGAAACCAGTTTATTAAACTCTCATCAAACTTTAACACAATCTCAAATATTTACACAAGAAGTATAATTTGAGAGTCAAAAGAATTGCCAAAAACTTCATTGATTCTGAATTTCATTATTACTATAAATGTTAGAATTTAAGCACATCTCAAACATTTGTAAAATGGATACTGAAGAAATCTAGATTTAACAGTATTTTATAAATAGAAGATGAAATATTTAATGACCTTATTTGAAGAAATTTACAGAAATAAGCAATAAATCCAAAGGCTTCTAGCTAGGAATGTTCCCAACCAGTCTTTCCCTTCTCCTCTATGTCAAAAGCAGGTTATAAATACAATAATAGAAAAGTTACCAACACCACCTGAATAAAGAACACTTCTTGGCCAATTCATTAGAGATTTATTTTGCATTAAAAGTTAAAAATTATATTTTTTCCAGCGACACCATGTTGAAAGAAATCATGTGAATACATGAGGAAAACATTGGACGTTTGAGAGGGAAGTAAGAAACAAAAGAGATAAAACTTCAACTTACCTAAACATGAAAAAAAGAACTTGAAGACAGTAATAGCAAATGCCTTGTAAAATTGATCATCATATTGACTGACAGGAAGAGAGAATTCTGATTTACTTTGCCCATCTGGCACAAGAGAATCGTCAATTTCATAAGATGAATTGTCATAATTACTGTCACCTTGTGGTAATCCTAGTCCAATTCTTAACAACTCGTCCATAATGAACAACGGTGGAACTCGCAAAATAACATCTACTATGCCCAACAATTTCAGTCTGATAGACATTTGTAAGGTTTAAAATTTCCTGCTCTTTCTATATGCTAATTATTACAAGCTCCCTTCACACTGCAACAGAAAATTCAATCATTCACTAATCAACCCGAACGTTGATCTTGTAAACATGCAAGAAACGGTAAATCAAAACACTGAACAGATGGTGCTGAATGACTTCGCATGCTTGCCAACAATGCGATTATGGAGCGGTGCTGTGCGAACGGAAATATGGAATGAAATGCTAAAATATTCTTGCATAACACAATTTATTTCTCTATAAATGAAGGCAGAAAGGGAAATGGAATTAGTATCTAGAACTCTAGATTCACGTCCTCAAAATGTTTTCTTTTTTTGTTTTGTTTTTTGTTTGTTTTACACTTAACGTCTTGTTTCGTAAGTTATATAATTAGGTAGTGAAACTGGACCTTGTCACACAAATTTCTTTATCTCATCTATGTTCTTCAAAAGCAAATTTAGCGAAGTCATTCCAAGAAACTACAAAAAACTATCTCTCGTCTATGAATGATTTCGAGATATGTCATGCCTGCCAGTTGGTTACGATCTCCAAACAGATGAGTCGAACACATCCTCCGCTGTCGAAAAAGATGTGAATTGCTGCTGTGGAATGACATAGCACATTGAAGTTAGATTATCATGTTTCAAGGTGGTTTGGTGTCAGCACTTTTGTATATTCCCACTAAGAGCACTCATACTATCACATACTTTCCGCCCTCTTTCCTAAACAAGTATAATGTGTATTCTAATTCAGAAAGAAAAAAAAACTGATTTTATTAGTGTCAAGTGTTCATTGTACGCTAATGTTCAAAAGCCCTGACCCTTGTATTCACATTTCAGATTTGATCCGAAAACATGTACAAAAATTCAATTTAGATGGCACAACTTCGGTCGTCACACTATGGAAGAATATTGTTTCATGGTAAACCTTAACGCAGATCGTTCAGCGTTCATTTTCTGTGAAAGATCAGAAATTATCAATCTCATTATACTTCACTCTTTAAAAGGAAGGGTCAAATAAAAAAAAATAAAAATAAAATTTTGTCATCGACAGAAATTTGAAACATGGGCAGTCAATGTCAAAAAAATACGGAACACCGATGTGGCTGAATTCCTGCACGTACACCGGACTCGCGTTTTCCAGTGGGGATTCAATTTTGCGAAGATGTTAAATTATACTTCTCCCATCGGACTTACGCAAGTCATACTGATACCGAAAACATGAATTTATGTAATACCCGTTGCCTTCTCCAGAAAACCAACTTCTTGCTGTTGCCAATTTTATAATTACCAGATCGCCAGGACACGAAAGAGTGCATACGTTGTATTTAAGATGTTTAAAAAAAAAGAGTACATTTAGTTTCTTGTCAGAGTAGACAATCTATGATTTAACTTTTGTGATTTTTATGGATTTCCAATATTGTAATTTCAATTTTTAATCGCTAGTACATTTTGTACTAGTAGACTTTCATAACAAACTCTATTTATTGGTACTGTTTAAAATCTCTTAGATTTTGTATTATTATTTTTAGGATTTTCAAGATAAATTTTGATTCCTGAAATTTTTTTAAATTATGCTCTTATTACGTTTATATCATTGATTTGATGACATCCACCATTCAGAGAATAAATATTAATCATCATCATGAACTGACCATAAATTAGGATTTATAGCCTGTTTATTCCATTGGTTTATTACAGTATTCTTGGTAGATTATTAGTCTTCCAACCTGCCACCTCTTCAGTGGTCTGTCTCTATCTCTGATTCACTGGCGGATCCGGGGGGGGGCATGGGCCATGGCCTCCCCAAAATGTCTAGAGTTTTCCTTTTTTTCTTTCCGTTATTTGGAAAACTGATTTAAATTGGGGCATGGGGCCATGGCCTCCCCAAAAGTCTAGAGTTTTCGTTTTCTTTCCGTTATTTGTCAAAACTGATTTAAATATGGTGGGGGGCATGGGGCATGCTACTGCCAAAAGGTCTAGAGTTTTCGTTTTCTTTCCGTTATGTGGTAAAACTGATTTAAATATGTATTTATACTCGAATCATGTAATTGTTTAAACAATAATATTGTTTAGTATAATATCTACACTACATAAATAATATACAATATAATCACAAATATGTTTATTATTTAACAAAAATTTACGATCGTCCCCTTCAAAATGATCTGCTGGATCCGTCGCTGCTTTGATCCCTATTGCTGTGTAGGCTACTTCAAGGTTAATTTAGAAAATCTGTTGTTGTTCATTCTATGTAAATGATCTTTCCATCTCCTTTAAGACTGTTCTATCTCTTTTACTAAACATTTGATTTGTAATTTGAGAGAATAAGGTGTGTTAGATATGTCATATGTGCAGCCTGTAGTTTCTGTTTCTCTCTATCATTACCCATGTTTCAGAGGCATACATGATTCTAGGTTTTAGCAGCTATATTGTGGATTTTCAGTTTTGTTTCCAGGTCCATGACTCTTCCAGTGTCTCTTAATTGTTCCACATATTCTATTGCTGTTATTAAGTTTGTTTTCTATGTCTTCCTGAGCTTTGTTGTATATTATAGAAATTAAATAGAATAGAATTATTACAGAAATTAAAAACATTACAATAAGGGTAAAGTACTCTGCGTTTTTCATTCAGTAAGTTATAAAAAGAAAAGATGGCTAGATGCAAATGAAACTACAATTTACTAAATAAATTCCTTAAAACTATTTTATTTGAAAGAACAGTTTGTTTGTTTTTTTGTTTTTGTTTTAGGAACCTGGAGCCAGTGTTAATAAAACTGGTCAAAGTTTATAAAATGTAATAGCATCAATCAGTTTTAAACTGATTCTATATTCAATGTGTTTTCCTTGGGTATTCATTGGTCATTCATATTCACTCATCACACAAAAATTTATTTTCATACATGCAAATCACACATTTTCAAAATCTTCTCTGTCAATGGTAGACAATGTTTCATCTTTATTCACATTAAATCTTGGTTCATAATGTTAGCAGTTCCTCCATGGTAAGATATTCTAGAACAAATCTTCAACAACTAATAACCTGAGTTTGAATACTGTAACTGTGTATTATTTATTGAGAAAATTAATTTTATATATATTGAATTGTGAATATGAGTGTCTAATTTAGAATGCTTTATAGGAATTATAAAAAAAGAGATAGTACCAAAGAGGATATCATCTAGAAGAGTACTTATACTCTCTTAAGAGAACATCTGGTAGCAATAGCTGGTAACGGTAGCAATATCGGGCAAGAATAAATTCAGCTCGGACTGCCAGCTGTCCCCATTTTCCATGCACGTGTCCTCTATTTTCAGACCTGTGTCTTTTATGTGGGTTCTATTTACAGCTAAGTCCAGTTTTGTCCTTTTTTTATAAATTCATATTTTGTTTAACAGGACTTGCAGAATGTTTTTCAAAGGGTATTATGGAAACTTTTATAAAATATCTTATGCATTATAGTATTAACATCATATGCAATTAGAAACGGTTTTTTTTTTTTTTTGAAAGAATTTTTTCTATAATGCAAACACAATAAGAAATATTATATCTGAAGAAACATTGAAAGCCATTTTCTTTGTAAACCATTGTTTGTATGTTAACCATTGGCCAACTCATGACAAGATTTCCGATTTCCAACATGATTTCTCAACCACATTTGCTATGGAAAATAATTTCCAATAAAAAGGGTTTGTAATGATAGAAACGTACCAAACAATCTATGTTCTTAGAGGCCCAAGAATGAACATTCATGTTCCGCAAAATAGGGGAGGGCTGTCCGAGTGTCTCAAAATATTTGTTTATATATTAGTGCTTTAGTTAAGTGGTTTAGTAAGTTAATGGTGCTGCAATTACACACATTGTTTTCAATTTTGTTAATTATTCAATTGCTTATTGCTGAATGTTATTAATTAGATTAGTTGAACACAGACGTGATCCTCATTGTTATTTGAATGCTCTGAACTGTAAATTAAACCTTGCATTTTTCTGAGTGAATCATATATCAATATTTGAAAATGTTTATTATTTATTATTATCAAAAATGTTTATCCATAACTGTAGGGTACATATTTTAAAATGTGCATTAATAAATTATTTTAATTAAAATGCAATCTTCCGTTTTTGGTAAGATCAAAAGTATTTATGGTTTTATTTATAGAGGAGGTGATAATTTGAGCCCCCACTTGTATTTTGAAATTTAAAAAAATGAATTAAATGCTATTTTAAAACCCAAATATGAGTACCATCTTCAACATTTGTGTAAACTTTATAAAAAATATGAACTTTATTAACTGTTCAGAAATGGATAAAAAATTAATAATTCAAAAGAAGTCATGTTTGAAAATCTATAGGACTCACATATTTTGTATTTTCTTTGGTCTCAACTAGCTATTCGAATTTGCCACATACTCCTCCCAGCTGTCATCTATTGCCGTCCAAATTACAGTTTTTTTCGTTTTCCTAATTGTAGAATCGAAATATTACTTTAATAATATTAAAGAACAGTAAAACTTCGTCCTAAATGGCAATTTTCATTGAAACATTTAGAGCTGTTTTTAAGAAAATAGCATTCAAGTTTTAATGTAAATGCAAAATTTGAATTTCTTTATCACAGAACATTTTTGAGTTTTTGAAAAACTTCAATTGAAGCCATTTAAAGCACCTTAACTCAGAAATGCAATAGGGTTTACAAATCGCTGGGAATGTGCTCATTAAAGGCGTGAGAGTTTTTCCAAAAATTTACATTTTTGTAATTTTTTAAAAACAATGGAATATACCGAACTTCATCTTTCTCATAGTGCATTTCAATAGTGCATTTAGCACTACCCATACAAAAAGTTTGGAGCTTTTCAAAAACTCAAAAGATTTCTGTGAAAAAGAGCTTAAAATTTCGCATTTTCAGTAACGCCTAAACGCAATTTCCTTAAAATGGCTCCAATTTTTTTTAACAAAACTTTCCTTGTACGTAGATGTTTTACTCTTCTTTAATATTTTTTAAGTAATATTTCGTTTCTACCGTCAGAAAACCGACAAAATTAAGAAACTTTTTTAAAAAAATGTACTTTCGGCGTACCTTGCTAGAGGTTAGGACAATAATGTAAGTTTGTCCAGACCAACGAAATTAAAAACCTGACTTGTACGAGTGTCTGTGCCATTCTGTAGCACTACTAATTATTTTCTCGTGTACGTACGGAGTAATAAACGTAGTATAGAGAATGTTACGTAATGCTGCGGAAAATCGATTTCGAGGTTTCAACAGTAATACACGTCTTGGAGTCCGCAGACACCGAAAAGTTTTTGTTTTTGATTATTTTTTCCCCTCCAAACCATCCGTCCGTCTGTCTGTCCGTCCGTCTGGTGTCTGTAAACATCACTAGCGCCTAAACCAGGCGTACGGTTCATGCCAAACAGAATAAACCCTTTACGATCTGGCTTGAGTCGAAGCTCTGCGATTTTGAAAAACTTTCATCAATTTTTGGGGGTACTTTACATGAATCTCTCATTACATTTTCAAAATTTTCTCAAATAGGCTTCAAATTTTTTCTTTTAAAATTTCTTGTAAAAAGAGAGTGAAATACATCTATAAAGATGGCGATGTCCAATTTTCACTGGCAACTGAACTTTTGAAAATGCAAGAGATTTAATTTTTTTCTGCGTTTTCCTACTACAAAACTGAATAAAGATATTTTTCTCTCAAATAATTTTTTTCTCCACAATTATTTCTTTCGTTGAAGTCATGAATATTATTTTGAAAATTTTATTAGTTTTCGAGCAATATTACGTCCAATATGTGCAATATTTAAAAAAATATAAAAAATATTTTTCTTGAAACGGTTCTAGATTTGTTCTTTAAACATTTGGAATCTATTGTGTTAAATGTACTACATAAGATGACATAGACGCTATTTTGTTCTGTACTTTTGTTTTTTCAAAACTTGCACTAGTGTATTTTTGACTTTCTGAGTCTCTCTGAGTCTCTCACGTCGTTAATATTTACATTAGAGGCGATTTGTTCACATTATTGCATTTATAAGCACATATGCTTTAAATGATACCATATAAAGTTTCGCAAAACTTAACAGTTTTCTGTGAAAATGAGCTCAAATATCCGCATTTTCTCAAAAATGGCTCCAATTTTTTTCTTCAAACTTTTTGTACAAATAATTCTAATTACACTGTTTAATATGACCTGAAATTAATTGTGCTTTATTATTGTTTCTAAAAAAATTACACATATATTTTTTTTTAATATCTCTCACGCCGTTAATATGCATATTTCCGGCGATTTGTTTACATATTGCATTTGTGAGTGGTAGTGCTTCAAACGACTTCCAATAGTTTTCCGAAATCTCAATAGTTTTCTGTGAAAAAGAACTTCCAATTTAGTATTTACAGTAATACTTAAAATCCATTTTCGTTAAATGGCAATATTTTCATATATGATGAGGTTTTACTTTTCAATAATATTCTTAATGTAATTTTTCGGTTCTCCAATTAGGAAACCGAAAAATGGAGGAAGTATGAAAAAAATGATGTTTAGGCGGCGATAGGTGGTAGCTGACAAGATGGGGCACGACCGGAAAGCTAGCCCCGACCAAAGAAATTAGGAAACTAACTAATACGAGAGAGTCTGTGTCATTGTGTAGTACATCAACTTCCTTTTTGTTTTGATGGCTTATTATTTTTTTTCTTCTTTCTCGTTTACAGCTTACGCAGTATAAAGAATTGTAATGCTTCGGAAAAACGGCCAATTTTCAATAGAGAAAGTCCTATTGCCGTACCCTGGAAACGAAAAGCTGAATAAATCGTATTCCTATATATAATAAATTACTTTTTCAAACACGTGAATCCACATTTTGTGGGGTCTTGTTACCGAAAAATGGACTGACGACCGAAATGTCTGTCTGGCCGTCTGCGATCAACGCTAGCGCCGAAACCGGCAAGAAAAACCGAAATCAGTTTTCTCCAAAACTGATTTTATCCGATCGACATAAACGAGCTACAGGCCCTGCGAGTTTGAAATGGATATTTTGATTTTGGCGGGACAATTTGTATGAAGCCTCAAAATCATTTTCAATTTTCTACAAAGTGGCTCCAAACTTCCTTCTATTAAATGTTGTCCTCAAATTGTGAAAAGAACTTAAAAAATGGCATAGGTGGCTTTGTGGTGGAAATCCCTAATTTTTAGAAAATTCTAAAATTGCTAAAAATTTTTGGCGTTTTTCTACAAGCAATATTGAAGATAGAGATTTTTTCCGCCTTCCTAAAATCTGTTGCTTAAAAAAATCTTGACACAAAGTCATGTGTAAGTTTTCGGAAATATGAGTCGATTTTAAGTAATTTTGGGTGAAACGGGTGATTTTTGGGTGAAACAGTGAGGGACTAAGTGTGATGAGCGAAGAACAGATAGAGCGGAAGGGGCTGGATTGGCGGGGCAGGAGTTGGGGGCAGGACGGCCAAGACAGGACAGCCAAGGCAGGCCGCATATGGGCGTGTGGTAGAGTCGGGCGAAGTGTGGAACTTAATAGTCGATTGTGAGAAATAAATACCCGGGGAACGCCGGGTAATTAGCTTGTATGCATTCATAAATCGAGTGGATGGCATAATGGATGGCCTTCAGTTCAGGATGTTTAATTTACATGTGAAATTACCCTTGCTTGTCTGTATAATGTGATGCAAATACTGTAACAGCTGATATTTATTCTTGATAGTTTCTTTGGTAGAAGAAAAGGCTACTGTTCATGATTATCGAAATAAATGCAGATATGCACCGCAGGTACTTCGTTTGAATTTGTTTGGCCTTTTTCAAGCGAGGGCAGAAATTGCAGTATTATAATATTACGTAAAACTTTCCCCATAATGCGGGAAAGTACTTGCTGTTTTAATACCACTACTTTCTCACCCACTGCTTACGCATAGTAATAATAATAATAATAATAATAATAATAATAATAATAATAATAATAATAATAAATAGGACAGTTCACGTAACAAAACATATGTGACAGAAACCTGTAATCACGGTTCAAAACAAAATCATATTAGAGATGAAATACTTCAAAGATATTACAAGAAAAACCGAAATGTAGTTCTAAACTAGAATCCTGATGACTAGGGAAATGATTTTAAGGTGCGGCACCTTTCCAAAAATATAGCTTTTTCACACAGTTCAATTTATGCATTTGGGATGATGAAGTAAAATGAACACAATTTGCTCCACCTTTTTGTACCTTTTCGTGAGGTTACTACATTTTGCCACCCTTTTTTATGCTTCAGCACCTTTTTCTTCACTATTTTCTTTAACAATTAACGATTCTTTAACTTTAAACGATTAGGCTGTAAATGTATTTGTTCTGTTCTCGAGCAAATTTTTAAAACCTCATTTAATCAGAAATCAACAATATTAAATAAATATTAAAATATCTTTTACGTAAACCACAAGTAATTTATATCCCAGCAACCATGGTCACTTGCAATTTTAAAGTCAAATTTAAATTTCGACAGTGTTGCTGCAACAGTTTAATCCTTTCCCACTGGATTTAAAGTGCTGCCCAGACATGTAAATCAGGACATTTAAATGGGTGTGCAGAAATCCACGTGTGTGTGACCTGAGGAAAATGTTTACCCTTGCCATCGTGTTATCGACAATATTAAACGAGAACTGGCAGTGCTTGTGGATTTGGACGGGAATGGAGAGGGGAGTCAGAGGAAGTTGCCCGTGCCCCAAAGACCAAGGAGTTTCCCACTCGGGCAAGTGCTCGGTGCTGGCGCAGTTTGACGCGCTTGCGAAGTCACTTCTATTACGCGATCCCCAGGAAAAATAAGTTCAGTCAGTACTGACAAGTGTTTATCCAACACTAGTAGATAGAAAACTCATAAAGTACTATAAGAACTATAATCTCTTCTTATAGATTAGAACAGCACATACTTTCTCGCCTTTAGTAATGGTTATGTAATACTTTTTATACTGGTCATGTAATACACTTATTTATAATAAATTATAATTTTAATAAATTAAAAATAATATTAAACTGCAGAAAATTCCTCCTACCAACCACAAAGATCAATGCAAAATAAAAACTCAAAGACCCCAAAATAGAAATTACGTAACAAAATTAAAATCAAACAGTTTAGGATGAGCATTGCAAGGCTGCAGATATGGAAGGAAAACGTGATCAGTGCAAGCAATAGCTGGGGGATAGATTACATCTTCCGAAGCCATAATATCGGGACTGAGGATCCTGGTTTTGAAGAAAAACTAGACAAACATATCAACTGACTGAAACAGAAAATTGCTGCAGTCAGTAAGAGGCGGAGTCAGACAGTATCAAATTTAGCCTCAATTAAAAACAGTTTTACTATGCGCTCAAAGAAATATGTGCCAAAGGAAATCATCATCCATTAAATGAAAGGATAGAATTTGGGGGGGGGGGGAGCAAAATCACAGATCACAACATTGAAGCAATGTAGGTTTGAATACCATAAGGCAGAATGTAACTCTCATGTAAAACCCAATAGTATCCCCTCAAGAAGTAACTCAAACAATGAATAAATTACTCAACTGAAAAGCTGCTGGACCAGAGAGTATTAATATCTGCTTGTGGAAATATCAATATCGCTCTCGTGCCTATGCCTTGCTAATAAAAAAGGATATCATTTTGGACTTCAAAATAAAATCCGTATTTTATGCAGATGATACAGTTTCCATTGCAGAAAATGAAGATGATCTACAACGCCTCTTATTCTAATTGTTTAAAACATGTCAAACGTACAATATACACATTTCAATAGAAAAAAACTAAATGCATGATATTGTATGATAGACAAAGGGCGCCACCTTGGAGCGCACCAGAAACTATCGCGACGGCCTGACTGCAGGCCGCTCCATAGACAGACGCTGGACGCCGGACACGCGGTAACGAATGTGCTACGCTCGTCTCCTGCTCATACTGTGTATTGCAAAGTTCGCTAAATAAACGCCATTCTGATTGAGTATCGTTTGTCGTTATTCATACAACACATGACATTTCCGAAAGAGCCATTTAGATGCAAATTGGCTGTGGAAGAACACAGAAATGGGAGAGATGGAAATAGAATATTTAGGCATTGTGATAACTGCATAGCAGGCTGTTTCAACCACTCAATATGGAATAACCCACATCTTAAAAATGAAGCTAAGATCAGAATATATAAGGCAGTAATTAGATCCATACTGTCATATGCAGACGAAACCAGAGCAGACTTCCAGAAAATATGTGAAATCATGGAAGTATCAGAGATGCGAATGTTAAGAAAAATAGTAAATAAAACGCTAAGGTATAAAGAACGCAATACTATCATACGACAAACCTCACAAATAAACATCATATCAGACTGGACCGTGTAAGAAGAGGGCAATGGAATGACCACATAGACAGATTGTAGGAAGATAAGACTGGTGAAGGGTGGGTCGTCAGGAACACGATGGAAAGAAACTTTATAAATTTATAGTAGTCAGCCCAACGTAGAATGTGAACTCATGAAAGTGGTTACATGAAACGGCTGTGGGTATAAATATATTTCCTTTGTTTAAAAAGACAGGCTACAGACTAAAAAATGAAAGAAAAAGGAGCTTCCTCTCTCTCTCTCTCTCTCTCCTCTCTATATATATATTTATAAATTAATTATTTAAATATAATTAAAAATAAATAATTAATTATTTAGTAAAAAAAAATAATTAAAAAATAATACTATATATATATATAATTATATATATAATAATTCTATATTATATATTTGTGGCGTTATGGGATTGTGCAAACCCATTAACCCACCGTCTCATGCTGTGAACACTACGGAAGCAGCGAGGATAAAACCAGGCGTGTAAGCAGAGGTACTTAAACGGCGCGCCTGTATCCCCGTTGCCCGTTACCTAAGCGATGCGAACATTGCAAGCCAATGTTTTCTTTGCGAAGGCGTTAAGAGAGGGGAAGTAGCGCGCCCCACTTTCACAAATTTCCCAGGAGCCGTGCCATAATACGCGAACCCGCAAGCGGAAGCTCTCTTTTCTTTGCCACCATGCGCCGAGTAAGCAGCTGCTCTTTTGATTCACCGTTCGCCGGTCAACATTTTCCGTTAATAGTTTAGATATTGTTTGCCGCTGCAACGACTACTAGGTAGGAGTATTCGGCGTCGAACAGATCGTCTAGTTAGTCGTCCGCGAAGATAGTGCAGATTAAGTAGTGTTTCTTCAATTAACAACCGGAAGTAAAGATACCCGTTGTGAAGGAAAACATTAAAAGGTTCTGGGCTTGTAAAAGTAAAAGATAGCAACGAGGCGAGGAACTTGCACGGGTATTCAGTGAAGTCAGGGACATTTTTCGCAACGTGGCGTAATGCAGAGGCGCCGGTAGCAGACCGAGGAAGAAGAATAGGCCAGGACTTGGCGCCGCACGAGGAAGAAGACGGCATCGAAAACGAAGAAGAATGGAAGAGCGAACGCAAAAGGCAAAACGCAGACGCAGAGGCGATCGTCTCTCTTAACAACGCAGAAGGTTGGGACCGCAGCGGCGTCACCCAGGCGGACCCAGCGCACGACCATCAAGGCCAAAAAGTGGAAGTCACGAGGTAAACAGTTGGAACCGCAAGAAAATAGGTCAAGTTCACGTCGGTAGGGAAATCTAGTATTAGGAAAGGTGTAAGAATTTGAGGACACGGGTGGCAACAACATTAACGTCTTAATAGTAGAAGACGTGTTTGATGCCCAGGCTATTGCCTGCCTAAAAACATTCTACTTAGGACATTTATTATTTTCGCTATTTTTTCAGACACAGTTAAATGTAAATAGAGTAGTGCCCTTGCCACCTTTTGGTTCTTTACATGATGTAATATCTTGAAGCGAGAGATTGTAAATTGGGAATTTTTTGATTTCCGGTCATGTAATTAGAATAGCACAAATTTAGATATAATTTAAATTTTCCACAGGGAATTCCCAGTGTAGTTTAGGGAATTATTTCAGAGTATCAATCTTCAAGTAAATTATGTGTTTCATTCATATGAGTGTGTTTATAAAAGTTTCTATCTTTGTATTCTTGATTATTCTTTGTAAAAGTGTGATTCCATATCTTGGTTTTGTGTCATCAACTTAATGCCAGCTAAAAGTTTATGGGAAATTATAAGCTCGTTTGTTGCAATCTGTGTTGATTTTATTTGTGTCAAGGTTCAAACCTTTCTCGCCCTGAAGATCCTGCCTCCTAGTTTTTTTAAAAAGTCGCTTTCACAGCACAAAATCTTGACTAACCCGCTTACGTTCATGCCTGCTACTGTGAAGGTGGTAAAGTTGTGGTGTAGGTGGGTATGTTAGAATATATATTATAATATATATATATATATAATATTATATATATATATTATTGAGGCCGGGAATAGCTTAGCGGAAAATAAGGAATTGCGGCATTGACGCAAATAAACATTGAGAATGTAAGGTGTTAGGAAAATCCAAAATACTAGCTGAAATTAATAAATTAGGACAATTAAGGATTTTCATTTCATTTTTCATTTCGTTTCATTTTTCATTTCGTTTCATTTTTCATTTCGTTCCATTTTTCATTTCGTTCCATTTTTCATTTCGTTTCATTTCATTTATTTTAAAATTTAATTTTAATTTTAAAATAAGCGGACTTTTTGAATAGCGCAGCTCCAGTTGATTCCAGGGGAATCCGCTTGGTATCACAAGGTTTGTACAGATTTGATGATTGTGATGCCATTTCCGGATTGTTGATATCTTCATTTGTTTATTAGCTACGTGTTTTTAGTGAAGTGCGATATTTTCGTTCGGCGTATTTCAAAATGAACTGAAAGAGCAACGACCTGATAAATTTTGTGTTTAACTGGGAAAATCTGCGAGACACTTTCGTTATGCTTAACACGGCTTACGGTGATGTTGCTATGAAGCGTAATGTATGTTACAAGTAGCACGGAAGTTTTGAAATGGTCGACAGTCCTTTGAAGATATTAGCGTCCTGAACATCCTTCTATGTCAACTTACGTCCTACACGTTCACAAAATCAATACTCTGGTGCACACAAATCGACTTCTGACTGCCATGGAGTTTGCTGGAGAGTGAGGAATATTAGTTGGATCTTGTCACGAGATTTTGTCTGAGAAACTGAAGATTGCATTGCTGTGAAATTTGTGCCCCGCCTGATGGAGGAACAAAACGTCCTTCGTGTCCAGCTTTGTCAGGAACTGCTCGATCTTTAAGAAGATAAAACTTATTTTCGTCTTTCATTGTCAAGGATCATAATAGGTAACGAATCTTGAGTTTATGGTTTTGACATTGAAGCAAATGTACAATCGCTCAATTGGATGGGTGAAACATCCCCCAGTAACCAAAAAAGCTCGCCAAGTTTATTTTATGTTTAGAGTGTTGTTCACCGCGAATATCTCCCCGAAGGCTCCACAGTGAACCAAAATTACTATGCTGAAATTTTGAAATGTCTGAGGGACGCCATCCGTTGCAGAATGCCAGAAATGTTGAAGAGTGGCGGCTGGTTTTCCCATCATGACAACGCTCCAACCCATTCAGCCCCAACAAATCTTGAATTTTTGGAAAACACTCGATCAAAGTTCTGTAATACTTGAATTGCTGCTTGCTGGGCCCGCTCGCACTCGCAATGATATAGGCAGGCAGGGCGTTGCAGTCAACACAGCAAAGGCATATCACAAATTATTTAAAATTTATGGGTCCTTGGGAGCTAAGTTTCTCCAGAAGACTGCAGGATGATGGATCAGCACTAGTGAACATGAAAGACAGAATATGTTCTAGCAAAAGTCGAAGTAAGAGTCCTTTACTTACTAGAAATGAATTACTTCAAAGTGACGGGAAGACCTCCGTCCAAGTCGACAGTAGTTCAGAGAGTCCCACGAGTGGTGCCCGTTGGAGTATTTTATAGTACTCAGGGCTTTGTTCGTCATACGCTTCCACTTGGGTGGCACGTGGCCTCTCCCCCCCAGAAATGACTTGCCAACATGGCGTCGCACCGCCTCTCTGTGCTCATGCCTCTGCTCCGAACATGTAGCCCGTCACCTATAGAGGGCTTACTCTTGAAGGTGGGGGCTGCTAGATGGTGGCCTCATGTCTCAAGAACCCACGTGCCAAAGTATCCAAATTAATGGATTCTTCCCAGTGGATTGCGTTATGATCAAAGCTCCTACCTTACAGAATTTTAAAAAAATTAATTACAATCATTACAATTCTTCCTCGCCCTTCCTACTCACCTGACCTTGCTCCTAGTAACTTTTCTTGATCCCCAAATTCAAAAGACCCTTGAATGGAAGATTTGAGACGATTCCCGAGATTATTGCAAATGCGACAAAGGAGTTGAATGGCGTTGGAAAAGAAGCGTACCAGGACTGTTCCAACAAGTTGAAACACTTTTGGGATAAGTGTAGCGTTGGGGAGGAGAGTACTTCGAAGGGCACCTTGACATCGAACTTATAAATAAAGTACATTTTGTTTTATGACGTCAGTCCACGTAATGTTTGAACACCCTTCGTATTGTAACGTTTCTCAGATTAAAACACACTCAATGGAATATTTAACAAAAACGTTTATTCGTAACAATGATACACTAAAAACTACTTGATATATTTACAGATATATTACACAGTCTTTGAGTTCTATACTTAATTATTTTCCTTACACACGACTCCGTTCTCTTGATTATTTATTTACACAGTACACTTCTGATTATTTATTTACACTGTTCACTACAATCTGATTATTTATTTACACTGTTCACATCTTCTACACTATCACGCAGTCCGATGCACTGTCTACGGTTCACTGCACTGACCTCAATTCTCTGCGCAGACCATAATTCACAGCGCAGACCACAATTCACTGCGCAGACCAGGGTCCATTGCACTGCTGTTTATCGTGATGCACATTTCACAGCTCAACTTCCACTGCAGACTTCAGACTGCAGACTGCTGTTCACCCACTGCACCACTATTCACAGCAATGCACTCTTTACAGCTCAACTTCCACTTCAGACTCACTGACGGACTGACTAATTACATACACTAACTGATTCGCGGCTGCTTACTTCCGACTACTACTTACTCTAACTCGCGGCCGACGGCAGCGGCGGATTTATACCTGGCCGGTGCTCGTCTCAACACAACCAGCACTTACTCCACCACACGATGCGACTCGCGAATAGTCCGGAACCGTCCAGTTCGGGTGAAGGAGGGGTGCCGGCAGATGACGCAATCCGCGCGCAGCGAATTCCGGCAGGTGATGCAATATTCTTTACAGTATATTATAGCTGTACCGCTCGCAAACAATCCATCATGGCGGACGCATCTTTCGTTAAGTGTCGGAGGCTTCCCCCACTCTGCAGCAGCAGAGATTTCCCCTCTCGGTGATAAGAAAGCGAGTAGGCGACAAGGAAAGGCGACTGCGATACTCAGTGATCGCACTGACCGTCACTCGCCATCGCCAGAAGAGGAACTTGCGCTGCCAGGAGTGTTCAAAGAAATTCATCATTGTATTGGTTCATTACATAATCTTATTACTGAAACCGTCCTTCAAGCCATGGCTTGTTTTCTGTTGATCATTTGGACAACCCCTAGTACAGAAACCCGTAAACTGCCTTTCGTCTGACCCTTCTCACTCAATCAGTTTGAGAGAGAGAGAGAGAGAGAGAGAGAGGGGGAGGAGAAACGGAGGGACGGACGGACAGACGGATACACGGACAGACGGACAGAAGGACAGACGGACGGACGGACGGACGGACGGACAGACGGACGGACACACGGACGGACCGACGGACCGACGGACCGACGGACCGACGGACCGACGGACAGACGGACAGACGGACAGACGGACAGACGGACAGACGGACAGACGGACAGACGGACAGACATGTTACGACAATGAGCGCAGGCAGGCGAAAATATGTGTGTAGCTTTGGATGGTTGCACTTTCGGGCATGCGCAGTGAAATGTTTTTTTTTTTTACGCTGGTAGAGCTATAGTAGAGGAAACATTAATTGCTTCTCCTACCAGAGGACAAAGTTCAAACAATAAGAAAGTGCACAGGATGTTGAATCAAGAACCATCTTTAAATAGTTGTGCTAAAGCAGTACGTGGTGTAGCCAAAATCCATGAAACCGATGTGATGATTGTAACTGTAACTATTGTAACTGTAATAATTGTAACTAATTATTGTAACTGTTATGATTGTAACTGAAATGATTTTAATAATACTTTTTAAAACTCTATAGGTGCTTTGAACATGACGCATTTTACTGGGAAGTATCCATTAATATGAGTACTTAGGCACGTGGGTTCTTGAGTCATGAGGCCACCCGCTAGCAGCCCTCAGCTTCAAGAGTAAGCCCTTAAGGTGACGGACGACATATCCGAAGTAGAGGCATGAGCACAGAAAGGCGGTTCGACGCCCTGTGGCCACGTCATGTTTGGGGAAGGGAGGCCACGAGCCACCCAAGTGGAAGCGTATGATGAACAAAGCCCTGAGTACTATAAAATACTCCAACGGGCTCCGCCCGGGACAGCTACCGTTTTATTTGAACGGAGGTCTCCACGTCACTTTGATGTAACTTGATTTCTAGTAAGTAAAGGACTCTTACTTCGACATTTGCTAAAACATAGTCTGTCTTTCATGTTCACTTGTGCTGATCCATCATCCTCCAGTCTTCTGGAGGGACTTAGCTCCCAAGGACCCATAAATTTTAAATAATTTGTGATATGATTTTGCTGCTTTAAATGCGACGCCCTGCCTGCCTATATCATTGCGAGTGCAAGCGGGGCCTAGCAAGCAGCAATTCAAGTATTACACCGATGTTATAGTTTTTGGGGGTTCTTTACATTAAACCCCTAAAAATTTTTCAAATTTTCAAAAAAAATCTGGCTCCGAATTTTTTGGTTAAATTTTGTTGTTGAATAGTGAAGAGGACGTTTAAGAGAATGGTTCAGGTTTCATTTTTGTTCGATTTTTCGAAAATTGAAAAAAAAAAATTGAAACTTCAAAATTGGAGAGAGGGATTTTTGTCTCAAACATCCGCGGATCCATGAGGGAAAACCCAAATGTGGGAACTCCCCCCCCCCTAAAATTGTTCACTAACTTTTAATTTTAACTTGTGAACAAGTACTTGTAACAAGAAAAAATATTTTGGGATAATCTTTAAAACGAACAAAATCGTATCGCAGCGTGCGCTGAGTGTAGCCTCCGACATTTTACAAACTCTGTATTGATACATTCGACCAAAACATTTTTAATGCTGCGGAACATCGATTTCGATACTTAAACGGAAATATACGTTTTGGGGTCCCCTGATACCGGAAAAGAGTGTGTTTTTTTTCTCCTCCAAGACGTTGGTCCGTTCGTCCGTCTATTTGTAAACACCACTAGCGCCTAAACCATTCGTAGTTTGTTTTCGAGATGGATATTCCCCGGTCGATTTTGCTCGACTCGAAGCTTTGAGGTTTTACATACTCTATTAGATTACATAAATGACATTACATAAATTTTTTAAATTACAAAAATGTGTTTTTTATGAGCCTCTCACGTCTTTAATAGGCGAATTCATTCATATTTATACATATTAGCGAAGATTTGTTCACATTATAGCGTTTCAGAATACATGTGCTTTAAATAATGTTGTATAAAATTTCTCGAAAATTCACTTTTTAAAATTTATTTACATATTTATTTTTTTGCAAACGATCTCAAAATTCCACATTATTAGAAACGCTTAGACGCAAGTTTCTCCAAATTTTTCTTCAAACTTTTCGCACGGATAGTGCTAATTGCACTGTTTAGGATTACATAAAATACATTTTGAATATTTTTTGTATTTTCAAAAATACATAAATGTAATTTTTAAAATTACCTTTAAGGGGCCTTTAGGGAGGAGAAGAGCGGAACAAGGCGAATCTCACTTAATGACCCCTAATAGGACAGAGCGGGGTCTCGGCAAATATCACCAATTTTTTTTCTCGCTAAAAATAGAGCTAAATTGCGACAAACTGAGACAAGTAAAACACGTTTCTGTACTAAAAAATGACTATATTTTGCGCAGTAATTTGTATCGCGAATATGTGAATGCTACAATAAGTAACATAGTATACTGAGAAGAAAATTACCTAACTTTTTATCATTCGTAGGATAAATCTCATTATCTGTATTTTTACAGAAATTTTAATGAAAAATACCGAGAATGAATTGTTGCACTGTTTTTAGATGAGCAATAATATTCTTTGTAATTCAGCCACTCTATTTTCTAAATACTAGTCCTATCTAATCTTAAATAAACATAATTAAGCAAATTGTGTTTTAAATAAATCCCAATTAATTTTCATTAAAAATACGCAATTTGAAAAATCACACGTGATTAGAAGGGGCAAGGGCGTCGAACCATATCTCACAATGGGAGAGGGGGAGTCGAAAAATTGCCTACGTAATTTATGGATGACCCCTAAAGTGTGATGATTATTCCAATTACATCAAGAGTTACCAAAATACATTGCAAAGAATATAGTAGGCCAGTCTCTGTTTTGGCCCTCACGTCAGGTAGAAACCCAATATAATTTATTGGTAGAATTGAACATATCATTCATAACCCTGCATTGACCAAGGGACGGTCATTTTATGTCCACCAAATTTCAAAATCTCTCATAAAAATTGGAATAATACATTTCAAAGTGCTAGATTTTGATGATGCCCAGAGACAACTTCTTGTGATCCTGTGGCAGCTGTTGTCTCATGTCAACATGTGCATGTACTGTAATAAATAAGTGCTCTATGAGCTTCGCTACACTACCGCATAGACAACTTTTGCAAATACTTTTTTATTACTATCATAGGGTCTAAAAGCAGATATTCAATAAAGACCACTTAGGCACAAAGTTCTTAACAATTTAATAATAATGCTCAAGTGAAAATCCTGCTTAACAAGCATAAAGAACATTTCATCTTCCTTCAGATCAGTTTAGCCGGACACATTACTTTTGGTGTGCAAATTTTAGAACATACATTTTCCATAAGAATGTCAATTAAAACAGATTAGTTCTACTATCACCATACATGCAAAAGTAACTGACATATCTGTATTCCTTTGAAATGTTAGTGTTGGCAGTCTTACTTCCCAATGTTCTTGAATCTAAGAACAAAAAGCCATGATGGAGTACCAAATGGTAAGAATTAATCAACATCTTTGTTCCATACTGCACATTTTGGCATCAGCCTTCTGAACAGAGCTATATAAAAAAAATTCATTTCACTTTTCATTTATAAAATTTATTGTATGATGATCAATTGATTCCACATTTTTTGTTGCAAAACTCTTGTAAGTTAAATCTTAAAAATTATGAAATATTGATAAAAATCATTAATGGAACATAAATATCAAATAAACAATATTTTTTATGTTAAAAGACATCATTCATAGAGACTACTCTGATGTTTGGCATCAAACTGACCTATTGAACAGCAAGCAATACCGCATTTGCCCAAACATAAGAATAGATTTTTTCCCAAACGTCTCGTCCAAAAATTACAGTCATCTTGGATCCCAGTACATCTAGATGGGGTTTGTTAGTTGGATTACTAGGAACTTGGATTACAGTACATCTAGACGGTTGGAGTTTGTTGCACAGCCTTTCCGTATCAAGAAACTCAAATGGTGACTTAGCTCAAAAATAAGCTGTAAAAGTGATAACTATCACACAAATCTGTAATACATAATTTCATTCAAGGACATTCTTGGCATCACTCATAGAAGGGAGTCAGAAGTACGTATTTGCAGTTCACATTGGTATCAGAATTTGAAGTTAATGATTGTTACATAATCAGATATCATGAATAAGTGTCTCAGGTAGAAAATCTCGTAATGAGGAAGAGAATGGTGAAGTCAGAACACAAATTTGAAGCCCAAAACTCTCAGGAGGGGGAAAAAGACTGACCTGTAAACACAAAACAATGATGCATGTGAAGGTGAAGATGGAAGTGACACAAGTAATGATTCTGAGGAACAAGAAAAGTGATAGCAGAGGCAAAAGATAATTTCTAGTCAATTAGACAATTTTATGTCTAAATAGTATGAATTAGTTAAAAATTTTAAAAAACCTGTAGAAGCCTCTTCAAAATCAAGGAATCTTATATTCGGGTAAATACGGTATTAAAATATAGAAGGTAATACAAGATGATACAACTTCATTATTCCCTTTAAAATATTTTAATTGCAGCATTTGTAGTATTGTTTACTTCTTAATCTCCTGGGAATATGTACCTCAATATTTTCTTTTTATCTTTCAACAATTAGAGCTCAATGGAATAACCGTGGTAAGGATTTATTATTTTAATAGAAAATCAATTTTATGCTCAGTAATTACAAATTACAGGACATATTACAATGATAATACTTCTAATAAAGTGATATCATACATTATAACATGAATAACATCACATGACTCTTTAAAAAATTCTAAATACATAAAATTTCTCCTAAGGAATTCATCAGTGCTACTAACATAAGCATGCAATGTCTTCTTCAATAGACTTTTGGGATTGTAAAACACTACATAGTAGTGTGGATTTTAATATTCATAAACTTTAACATTATTTCTCTGATGAATTAAAATGAAAAACAAAAGTATAATATTAACCATTTATCATAAATATAACCTTGGGATACACAAGTTACATTGTATTTCCTTGTTAATTTTTACAGATTGTATCCAAAACTTTTAAAGGAATACAATTGAAATTTAAAATGTCTTGTTTGTTTCTTGATAAAAACAAATGGAATTAAAAGAAATAAATTTATATCAAACTGCTTTTTAAATTAACAATATATTTAAAAACCCTTCAAAAAAAATTCTTGAATATTTTGTTCCAAAACACATACATTATTTGAAACTTGAACAAAACAAACTTGTTACAGCCTTCTTAAACTGACATTCCAAAATACTTAATTATTCAACCAATCAATTCAAGCATTCATAAATATTGAAAAAGTATTAAAATCATACAAAAATTAAAATTGGTATGAAGTCTTCAACTGAAGGGAATTCCACTGAAGGTTCTTACTATACAGTCTGAGTCAGAGATATTGAATACAACATATTAAAGTAATGTGCATAAGCAAAAAATGCCTGAAGTCCTTGAAACTGATGAGCACATTTGCTTTACAGAAATATCTTGTCAAGGCATGCGAAAACATTCTCATTAGGTACCTTATTGTACACAATTATGTCAAAGACAATAGTGAAAGTAGGCCATCCATTATTCCCATTAACTTGAGTAATTCATGCGGCACCAAAATTGCTAAATTGTCACAAATCCTAAATGAAATCTTTTTAAATATAATACATTTGTACATCACACCATCATTACTGCTCTCTTTGTTTTAAATATATTTTTTTCAAAACAAAAAGTCTTTTATAAAGATCTCAATATAGAGATGAATACAATATATATGTACAATCATCACAGACAGTCTATGCCATTCACAAGGTGTCTTGCTTGTCAATATTCACAGCAACAAATATTCTAGTTTCTAATTTCCCATACAATTTATCTTGATTCGTGAGTTGGCGATTGAGTGTTTACTGCATTTCGAGACGTAGCAATGCGGTTGGAAGCCGTGTAATCCAAAATTTTTCGTTGGTGTTGACGGACAAACTGCTTCTGCTTGTGATAAATTTTCAATGATCCTTTAATTGCAATAAAAGCAGCTCCACCCTGAGAAACATAACCATACGCTTAAAAATCATTAAAGGCAATTACACAAAAAATATTTCTTTCATTATTGTTTGCTTTATACCATAACAAATGTCCAACAATACAGGATATTTTTCCTTTCAGTTTTATATGTAATACTTAAACAGGTTAATTCAATTTTTTTAAAATTTATTTATTTTTTCAAATGATATATTGATATTTTCATATAAAAAAATATGGTCACATATTTACCAAAAAGGCCCTCTGCAAATTAGATTCAACAGAGTCAAACAAAAGTTTCCCTACTAATGTTGCTATGGTTGGCAGAAGAAGTGCTCCACAAAGAACACGCGTTGCTGATACGGGATCAGCCATGGGAGGGAAGTCAAAAGTACTACTTCGCCGCTCATCACTGGGCCTTGACACAAACCACAAGAAGCAATTAAAATGACAGATCTCTCCAGGACAGGACTTCAGTCTAATTTGTGAGGTAGAGCATAATTTAAGAGCTGAAAGCCATTACATTACTACTCAATCATCACAAATTCATAAAACTTACCCTGCTGGCAAAATGTGTCTTAAAATTGGAACTTTATAGGAATGTCTTCTGAGAAAGCCCAAAACAGTGTCTTCCCAATGAATCATTTTGCCGAGAATCAACATGATGGGTATGGTTGGAAGACCGACTAATAAAACTAATGGATCAGCTTGTTCCATAGCCATCATTCCTTCTTTATGACCCACAACCTAAAAAGAAGCCAATTTTTGAATATTCACACTTTTTGTTCAAATAAGTTCACAAACTTGCACTTCTTTCAAACATGAAGGACAATACAAAGCAAAATACACACCTGCATGACAGTCACAGCTCCATAGGTGACAGCTGTCCAATAAATTGAACCTACTACAATTCCAGCTGCCATAAACGGGCATACTTTGTATACTATGTTGTCAACAGTGTCCAATACTACAACAATGGGTCCTATGACAATAAAAAAACATGTTAGAACTTGCAATCTTGAAATTAAAATGTAAACTGCAAATATCAAACTTCTTACCCATGTGTGGGAAGACAATTATATACTGAGTATTACACTGTGGACATGCCACATTTCCTGAAGGATTGCCTTTTTGCTTCTCATCAACCCATCGTTGGATGCATGATTGATGAACCTGCGCACAAATTAATCACCAATATTTAAGACAGTGTTTTGTGTATTTAATTCATGAAATATTTTCAAGTTGTAATAACGTTATTCCCATTATATTTATTTACCCATTTTGTGGTTCCTCTGCAATTGCAAGGTTGAACCCATTCAGCAGTCGCATCATCTTCATCAGTGGCAAAACAAACCCAGCAAGTTCGCTTACTACTGAAACAATTTACAATACTATGAAATCAATGTATAAATACCATTTCAATAAAATTATTGATAAATTTAATATATAATGAAACAGTACATAAAAAATCTATAACGATCTCGCTTCATCCTCTGCAAAATAAATGTCCTCCCTATTTAACTCCATCAGGTCAATGCTCACCTAATAAAAATAACCTTAAAGAATGTTCCCATTTTCATTGGCTACTAACCTTTGGTACCTAGCCAAAGATTCTACCAAAAATAGTGTGGACCAATATCATTCCCAATACTTATGCTTATCTTCCTTTTAAAAGATTAAACACTACATATGAAGTCGTCATATGCATCACACCACATTTTCTAATGTAGTTATTTCAATTTTAAAAAAATCAAGCTATTAAAAATGTTGTAACTCATTTAATCTACATAACTAACAAAGTTTGTTACATATACACATACAAACAAATAAATGAAAATTAAGAACAAACAGGTCACAGCTCTCAATGTAAAGAAATCAGGCTAACGCTACATTACTTGGTATCATAAATATGATTAGTTTCAATGCTCTTGTCATTATTATCAAAAAAACTGTATCTTCATTCTTAAGGAATGGCCAATGCAACCTATGACTTCTTGACAACCAATACAATACATATTAAAATAAAATATCTTGAAATTATATATACATGGCACATTATAAATCAGAAACAACTAGAAAAAAAAAACTAACCTTTCTTCCTCTGCAGAGTTAGGCATATGATCTTCCCCTTCTCTCTCCACATGGCTGTTTGTAGAATTGTTATGCAAAATTCCTTCTTCTGCCATTTCAAGCATGGTTCAAATCCATTGTTTGTTTTTTTTTACGTGAATACCCAAAACTGAAATAAACATAATACAAAAATGTACATTAAGCTGAATTCAAGTGGTGAGTTTGAGTAATTCACATCGAGTGTGAACGTTGAATGTCCATTCATCTAGTTTTTCATAATTTATTTTTATTGCATGATTTATGCGTTCATATAAATTCGTTTTAGAATTAGAACTGACAAAACCGACCACAAAAAGCCCACTGACATTTGCATCGCGACGTCTGCAATTCCAAACAAACATACTACTGTAACACACTAAACAACTATATCTACAAAGGAATATGTTACTTACTAATGTCTCAGACAAAGTATACTTTAAAATGTTTATTTTTGAACATTCAAAATACATTTCCGTCAGCAACACGTAATGTACACTAGATATTGTCCGTTCTTTCCAAGAATATCATCTTCATTTCATCTCGAAAGAGCGTGAACAACATTCCCCGAAGTCCTGCCTGGTGCTGTCCAAGTGACACTTTCTCTTGGGTGCTTCAGTGGTGGGTGCTGCAATCGTGTCGCAATGACTCGCCAGTTGTCAGGCCAGTTATTCGAGTTTAATTGGTCTACAGGCACTCCTCCAGTTCCATCGACAAAAGGTGTTTCACAAACTATTGTATTAAAACATTAAGTAGTGATTTCACATTATCCTGTTCGGATATATACTGGAAAATAAATCCAGTAGTTTATTTTCAAAATATAAACTATTTATTATCCCCGCAAATGGAACCATTACGCACAACACACGTAATCTTCCTACACTATCAGACCAGACTTTGGTCAAGCGTCTGATGGCAAGTCCTTTGTATACTCGATTACTTAATGTTGAGCATGTGGTACACGTAGGTCATACCGTCGTACACCAGCCTACCGCACCAGCACCAATCAAAGGATAGTGAAGTACATGACTGTTGCACCAACCTAACCATGGCTCAGCAAAGGCAGTGCACTTTTTGGCTCCTATTGTACCCGAATGCAGTGATGGGAAAGACAGTGCGAGCGTTATTACATAATAAATTGCACCAAACGGACCAAATCTATAACCATGTTGGCCGCCGAAAACTAATTGCCCGAAATGTGCGAATTTCCATTATTATTGTTGTACCTGAAATACCAGTACACTATGCCATTGTCCCATCTGCAACAGCTTTTGACTCCTGCCGAATGGTGAAGTCAGTGTCAAATCTCATTGGTAAATCTCGCGTGAATGTTTGACTCTTTCAAAATCAATTTTCATTCAAGAATAATAGGAAGTGAAACTTGCATATTGTCTGCGGAAGAAAAACATTACATGTATAATGAATGGTAAGGGGATCAAAAAGATGTCTTTCCTCATTAAAAATTATTAAATACATTACTAATTCCTAATATTTCTTTATTTTTTAAACATTTTTTTTTTTTTTCGAAAGAAAACAAGTCACATCATTTCAGCAACATAACTTTCTCTGAAAATTGAGCATTTATTAGAGAAAGTATCTCTTGAAGTCTTTTTCCCAAATGGACTTGTTAAGACCTGTGAATTCTGTTGATTTAAATTTGATAAGCTGTTATGGAGTTAACATCAAAGGCGAGAGTTTATTTTTGTTATATTGACAGGGGTTATATTATTATGGGTTTTTATTAGATCATTGATACACATTGCACTATGGTCCAGAGAGTATATGGTCCTTACATGCAATCAAAATGAGTCACCACATTACCAAAAATAGTTGTCTGTTTTCATTATATTCTGATTGGTGTTGCTGGAAGTCAATATAAGAGTATTTATTGCATAACAGAAAAATGTTGTCTGTCTCAGAATTACACTTTGAGCTAAATTAAGTATAAAACTCGTTTGTATTTTTATCACTTATTGGTTTATTTTTGACATTTCAAATTAACTATTATAATGACTCTCCCTTCTTTACTTTTATACAAATAAACATTTGTCATATCTATTACCCTCTTAAATGGCTGTTGAAAGTTGAAAGCAAATTTTTGCTGTCACTTCAGTACCTTTTTTTCCATAATTTTAATGACTAGCATTGATAATAATTTCTGAATTACCTCCTTTTTTTAGTATTACAAAATTTTTTGAAAAATATAACAGTTGATTTCCAAGATAGACTAATTTTTTATACAATTATTTCATAAATAATGTTCATTATTTCAAATTCTTGAGACAAAATGTAACTTTTTTAATATGAATGAATTTCAGATATTTGTTGAAATAAAGATTTGTACACACAGGGAAATGAGTTTTATAATAAGTTTTCTTTAAACATCCTAAACATGAACAAGACAATGAGACAAGCCTTCTTTTAATTATCTTTAATGAACAATAAGAATTCATTTTTTCAGCACTAGCATATTCAGTTTAACTTTTATCACTCTTGTATTAAAATAACTGCAACAAAACTTGTTAGAAATCAGTAAATAAGAATTATTTGTTATGAAATTTGTGTGTAAAGAAATTCATGTAGTTTTTTCAGGAAAAAATACATACAGTATTTATTTACTTGCCTACATTTTATTTCAGCATCAATGCCTTCAATTTAGGAAAGGTACACCTATTGTAGTTCTTTCTGTGTTCTTGCATTACCCGTTAGCCAGAAACAATATATTATGTTCAACATACAATAAATATACTTCATATAATATTTTTTTCATTTTTCCAAAAAAAAGTAAATTGTGAGCTGCAAAACATTTGATGGGGCATGATGGTAAGAAAGTTGAGGAACTAAAATCCCTTCAACAATAAGAATAAATCTCTACATGCCAACTAGTAGTAAAATAAATTAGCATTAATGATAGCTGAACAATTCGCTGAAACAATATAAACTCTTCAGTATAAATTACTGTGAAAAATTGTATTAAAAGCCTTAATGTTCATAATAGCAGTAAGTTTTGCTGATTGCTAGTAGAAAGGCTCCTTGAGTATTTTATCAATTGTTATTCTGCAAATGGCAAGTACGTAATATGTAGGCAAATCAATGTCCAGGTCTCTTTTACTGATTCTAACCTTTTCTTTTGCAAATAACATAATGTATAGGACAAATCAAATGTAACCAAATTAACTCTTCCTCAGTTGTTTAATTGAATCAGTGATTTCATAAAGGGCAGGAGTATACTTTTTTCACAAATCAAGTTATAATTGATATTTTTGAAATTCCATATGTACATTATTTAGTGTAGAATGGGCATGAGGTACACTAATCCAGTTTCAGATGAAGGCTTGTTAAATTTTCATTGGCGGTTCAAAGGAAATGAGTCACTGACACATGATGTCAACTGTTGAATTGTTACAAGGACATCAATTATTCAGTACACAAAATCAGTTGGTTTCTTGGGCAAGGAGATCAGGGGCAGATCCTGCCGATTATTTTGGAGGGGACCATTGCAGATTTTTGTTAAATAATAAACATATTTCTTATTACATTGTATATTATTGATGTACTGTAGATATGCTACTATACAATATTTTTGTTTAAATAATTGCATAATTTATACATCAGTAAATATTTAAATCAATTTTGCCAAATAACAGAAGGCAAATGAAAACTCTAGGCCTTTTGCCCTTATGCCTTGGCTCCAATGCCCCCCACCCCATGGATTCGTGAAGGAGAAAGACAATGTTTTAAGAATTGCTATTGATTACATACAGATATTTTATTTACCCTGCATCCCTGCACCAAAAGTTTGTACAATAGACAATAAGGAGTAAACTAACAACCTGCATCAGCAAAAATGCTGCTGAAGAAAACCACACAAAATACTGTCTTCTTGATTACTGCAATAACAGTATCTTTACAATACATCACTTCTTTACTTACCAAGAATAGCAAAAAAGTTACTATTCCACAAAGCAACATGAAAATATGTAATGGCAGGTGGCCTTTTCCTGGGAACCTTGTTATCACATGACATCAGCTGTGTTGTAAGTAGTGACACACTGAGTATGACAATTACACTATAAATATATAACACTATCAATTATTTGCATTTTTCATTTAAAATCAAAACGTTAATTGTTTTAGATTTTTCCTGAATGCTTCTAACAAAACCATACATATTGGAGACTGCATTGTTTTCTTTTAATTTCTCTACGGATTCAAAATTAGTAAAACCACACCAAGCTGGAGGCTGTATAGTTTTCTTTCAATTTCTGCAAGCACTGGAAATTAATAATATGGATACATACTGGATTCACAATTTGGCCACTAACACAACAAACTTGTATCAGAATTATGAAGGAAAGGCTAGTTAATCCCTAAAGAAGATTTTTTGTTAATTTATGATGAACTTCTGAGAAAAAATTTCAGAAAACATAAAATAAATATTCAGTTGCAGCTATCTAAGCTAAAATAAGAACTACAAAGTAGTTTGTATGTTATTGAATCTTATTTTGAGTTCAGTGAAAGTCTTGTAAGAAAGATACTAGAGATTTTAGAGATCAAACTACCATTGTTTAATTACATTGTGGTGAAAGAAAAACTAGAGGATTTATTAATGGGCCAACACAGCCTTCTTTTGCTCTTGCTCAAGAAAAGAGTACTACTTTACTACTTCTCTACAAGGTCCTGTAAGACCCTACCAGGGAAAGATTCTTTGTAATGTAAAACAATAATCAATGACAGATGACTTATCAGATCATACTGACAAGACATTTCCTTTTATACTCAATTAACAGCCGGGCCAATGATTGAAATAGAAGCCAACAGACATAGTAAATAACTGGGATATGAGTGACTTAAATATGAGTTAAAATGTTATAATGTTTTGAATTTGATATTTGTGAAAATAAAAAAACACATTTCGTTGAGTTCAATGTATGATTTCCACCTATAATAATGTGGTATAACTCAGTTGACAACATAAAGGGCACAAGTCACAAAACAATATTAATTATTTTCAGTGAAATCAAGCACAATAACTGATAATAATATACTACTCCAAATATTTATCAAGATTAGGGTACAACACATTACTTTATCCAAATTTTAGAAGTTCTCTATCATGATAGAAAGTTTTTTGTCTTTCCTGAAAAAATTTGTTTCAATGACTCATGCCCTTTACAAAATCACCAATTCAATTAAAATATCATTCAAAATGTTCATTTCTTTTATTGCAAATTCTCATTGTCCCTTTAAACAAAATGCTTTAGTACAAAAGTATTAGGCAACTCAAACTCCAAAATTAATTCTGTGTGATTTCTGATTATAATAATTGTTCTTTTCCACACCAGTCTTTTCAATCTCCAAAAGGAGAATAACCCCTCCAGATTAATGCAATATACCACAGGCTTCAGTCTTCAATAATTCATGCATGAGAGGTTTTCTAATTACTATCAGATCTCCTCAAGAATTTACTTACCAACCATTTTAACATCTTTAGAATTTTGTAGTTTTTTTCTTTCAACTATCTTTTGTTTCTAAAGCATTCAGAAGTGAGAGTAATAACATAAAATCATGTGAAGAGAGGTGAAGTCATTGAACCTATTTTTATTAGTCTTCATAAAAAAAATTGATGTTTTTGTATAAAATTGCACTTTTTCATTTGCAAAGAATTCAAATCTTTACTTCTCTGGGTATTACAAATAAAATAATTGCTTTAATAATGAAATATTCTAACATTTGGTTTCCAGAACATTCGTCATTAGTAGTGATTTTACAAATTCAATTTTAGAGAATATAAGATTTCATTGAATTTGTAAGAATCTTCAGGATGTATTTCTGTGAGTTTTTTTTTTTGTTTGGTATTTTTAAAGAACGTTTGGTATTTTTAAATTTTAGAGATTATATATAATATTAATACAATTCAAAAGGAATAAGTAAAAGGATGAAAACCTCATCATCATTGGGACATAACTAAATTTGTTGTTTGATGATTTCACATAAGTATATCTTGTGTACCAAATTATTTAATAACATCAAATCTAACTATTTCAATCGCAATAAAACTCAGTCTCTTCTTTTTCTTCTTTCTTTCAGGCAGCAAGGTGCTTAGTATATAAAAGCATTTGCCAAATGATCTACTTGTTTTTTTTCTGAAATAATGGTCATTCTTTAGACTGATTAATTGATTTTATAAGTCATCCCAAACAGACGATTGTGATCATGCATAACAAGTCACTGAGATAAATATAAACAATGTTTTATAATTTCTACATTATCAGATACCTTCATTAATTTACATTCTCCCAACAACAGAATTTAATTTACATGTTCATTATTATTTTTTCAATATGTTATATTGAGAAAAAAAAATCAGTGTGTTGAAATATATATATAAAAGACTCCATAAGCGACATTCGACTCCATCGACATTCTGATAGAAAAGCAAAACATTTGAGAGCAAATTTAGATTATTGTGTCTTTTTCATACTTTTTATTAGATTTCATTATTTTCTATGCCAGTACCTATTTCAAAGAAAGTAAAAATTTAAAATTGTAACCCAGCTTTATGTAACTAGATTGCTGTCATTAGTAATTCATCTTTCTATTATTTTTTGTACTGCTTAGATATAACTTCTACAATCATTAAAGAAAGATAAATGAATGATAATTAACATCAACGAAGAATTGGCAAAACAAAATATTGTGGTTTTTCTGTAACAATTAACACGTTTGAGAAAATAATCAAGAATGCAAGTTTACTGCATTAAATTCCAAGAAAAAATATACATTTACTTTTGGTAACAATATCATTAATTTTTAGAGAACAATAGCTAATTTCACTACAGCTTTTTTATTTCCAGAATACTTTCAAAATGGTTCATCTATTAAATATGAACTGATCTCCGTAGACACATTGAAACTTACATAAACACTTATTAAAATTGTAAAATGTTCAAAAGCAATTTGTTGCATTTACATTAGAGAACATTTCTGCCATAGGTACCACAACTCTTCAGTATTGTATCTTGTAAAATATCTACTGTTGTAGATTAATTCTCACGAAGTTCAATTGATTCTATAAACAATTTTTCAAAGGTAATGCTTAAAATTATGCTTCACTAAATATTTTCAATACCTTTCTACTTCCTGAGATAAAAGCTTTTTCATTGTACTGTTAATAATTATATTAATTAAAGAGAGGCATTTAAGGCATCACTGGAAAGAAGATATGCACACAATTATGTCAGTCATAAAACATTCATAGTATGACTATTTCGTGGCATTAGTGATGTGAATGGTCTCAGAGACTGATCTGCAGAATAACAGGAATCACTTCCTGATGTTACTCTTTGCTGGCAGTTGACCTGTGACTTTCTGCTAACACTTCTGGAAGCAAAACAGAAAATTAACTATATCTTAAGCTCTGACAATGGAAAGAATGCTTATGCTTTAGCAAAGAAAAAAAATATGTGAATCTTCAGATTACTCAAAGATGCACGTCTTTTAAATTTGCATACCGTGTATTATCTGAAGTTTCGGAAACCAATGTTTCATCCTGTGTAAAAATAATTGTACAGTAAGGCACTTTTATAGGTACTTCTGGATAACTGACACAATTCTGAGGAGGTACTTTTTCAAGAATACCATTATACACAACCAAATCATCAACTAAAATCTGAAAATAATAATGTTATTTAAAATAACTTGGAAGAAAACCATTAATAAAAACAGAGGAAATGACACTTACTCCAAATTCTTTAACTCCTCTAGAAGGTGTTTTTGCATAATTCCAAAGTTTGATCATTGACACTTTCACTGGATAATCAAACACTATGTAAACCCGATTTAGCTGTGAAAACAAGTAGTAACATTAAAATCAGTAAAGATTCTACATTTTTACTAATATTACATATGGACTTCTAAATTTTGATTTAAAATCTCAATATTGGTGAATGTAGATGAAAATAATTAAAATTTTGTGGGGCAATCTAATTTAAAAATCCTACAACATTGGTGCCCTATTAACTTTCAGAAATATTCAGGGAGTTGAATTGTAATTTCCTTGCTTCCAGAATTATTAGATGGTAAATTTAAAAAAAGCATACTTGATTAGGTAGTATTGGAGCCAGCCACATGTGACGCCCATCAAAAGTATCATTAATTCCATCAACAAGTTTATCAGGAGTTCGAGCATCATTATCTACACCCTCCAAAACATTCACACTTTCAGGATAAGCTCCTATATCTAAAAATAATTCATATAATTACTATCAAAGGTACTTTGACAATTTATGTTTAATGAAATATATTTCTCTTACAAATCAAAATCATAGAAAATATCATGCAACATAGAAAAAAGCTGTATACACCACAAGTTTCACAATTCAATAAATGTAGAAACTTTTAAGTATACTGTTAAGTAAACTGATTCAATCTTGACAAATTTTAGCTTAATTCACTGCAAAAGACAGAAAAATATTATTACTAGTAAAATCATAATCAATGGAATATTTGGAGTAAATATAATTACAAGAATTGTTGAAGAAGATGAGAATATGACTTAGACTACCTCTTTTATATCTTCTCTAAAAGGTATCAAATTTTGATTCTTGACAGTATAGAAACAAAGATATCGTCTAATAATAACTGAAGGGTTGTAGAGGTCTTTATACTAAGAGTAAAAAACAATATTTTTATCAAAATATAAGCTTAATTATTTCAAATTTGAATACTTGGGAAATACATCTAAAATACGTACTATTCTCAGTCAACTGTATTTTGCAGCCTTCGTTGTCGTATATTTCTAATCCATTCAGTCCTACATAATACATATCTCCCCATGTTGAGAATAAAAGTAATTGAAAAATAAATCCTTGAGGCATAAATGGAGCTTCATATTCAGGATCTACATTAACTCTCAAATGCATTGGAGGAGGTACAGAATGAGATCTTAAGTTGGATAATTCTTGCGTGATGTCCCTTGAATGAAGACTTTCAGCAGATTGAGATATGGACAAATGAGATATAATTCCAAGCCTTCTATTCTCATTCTCTTCTTCTGTGAACAGACGTTGCAATGATACACTCTTGGCTTTCATGTTTTCTAGATCCATAGCATCATTATGTTCTAATTGGAATGATTGTTTTTGGTCTGAATGACTGCGGCATGAGTGGTCATCTGTTATATTATAATTTTTACTCCCAGTCAACTGCAATTCTTGAACAAAATTAAAATGGCAGTTTCCTGGGGCTCGTCGTATAGTTGTATTCCCAGACACAAGTTTTCCATCCAAAAGCAAGGTCAGAATTTTAACCTGAAACCATTATTTTAAATACAAAAGGATTATTCTTGTCTAAGGTTTTCAAAATTAATTTCTAGATCCTTAATGTAAATTGTCTTACCCCACAATATGTCATATCTTGAGATGCATTGTAATTCCACAACCTTATTGCCACAATATAATGGACTGTAGGAAACGTAACAGTTAAAGTGACTGATTCATAATCAGGAACATTACAAAGCCACATATGATTTTCATCTGTGGTAAGATTTGTACCATCAATCAGTCTGAAAAACAAAAATTTCATATTTGTGGGAATGAGACCTCAATGAAAGAATAGAAGGATAAAAAAATAATAAATGTCTATTCTGAAAGAAACTTCCTTCTCTTACCTGTAGATATCTGGAGAAGAAATACTACAGTGGAAGTACTGAGGCTCAATGGCTATAGGTAAACCAGAATCTCCAATAATTTCAAATCCAGTTAAACCTAGTTGTAAACATACCAAATATAATCCTAGGTCTAAAGAAGTCAAATAAAGGTCTAAAGATATTGGCTTTTTTCATGTCTCAAAAAAATTATAAATACCAAGAAATGCTGGATGACCCCAGTTCTCCAGAATGTTGATTTCTAGCTTTTGTCCACCCAGAACTACATTATTTTCATCCAATGTGTTTGTATTAATAGATCTGGCACATGTAAACGGTCTCTCTCCCTGAAGCAAAAATTTGAACATTAATTAAAATTAATCCGAAAGTATGTGGTTTGAATTTTTTCTTCTAGTCCTTTTTATGTTCCCAATTACTTCCAAACAAGGTTACCTTCAAAACAAATATGAATATATTTAACACCAGTAATAAATTATATCTCAGTTATGAAAATAAGATTAAAGTTTTCAGAAACAAATGCAACAATATTCATGAGATAACAATTTTACAGTAATATTTCTTCAGCTTTCCTAATGTTCTACAGTTGGCCCTACTTACAAAGGACAGTATTTTACACAGGCCAACATTTTTTTAATTAAATTCATAATCATTGCATGTACCCAATCTGCAAGGTTGCAATGTGCCAAGAGAATTAATTTTCAATACATACACAGCAGTAGGCAGTGACTGGCCTTTCAATCTCTGCAACTGGTTCTGGTTTTGCCTCACACCATACGTTAGAAAATGAGTTGTCAAAATGAGACATTGATTCCAAGATCTGTTCGTCTGTTGTAAAGAGAATGGTCTGTAAATAGAAATAACTATGTTACTCATAGCTTCCTTATTATTTGTGAGTTTTAATTAATCTTCAAAATTGTTTTCAATAATGATAGAAAAAGTGTGATAATGATAGTAACAGTGACTGAGTTGCAGCACAGCAAATCAATGGTAATTAATTGAGTGAGGATAATAAAAATTGTGAAAGATGAAAGAATGCAGTGGATGAACTCGTGACAGAGAACTATTTAGATTAAGCCCTTCAAATAATCACCCTTCTATTTTATGATTAAAATTTATTCTACTACTGTTTGGATATCAAATAAATTACTTTATTTTCAACTGGTATTTATTCTGAGATTATTGGTTTTAATAATTAAATAAATGGTTTGTTATCTATTCAAATTTCTCATTTCTTATTTGTTAAATTGCTTAGTTATGACAGATCTTCAGATGTCCCATATGAATTGCTCCACTTATTCCTCAGATTTCTAATTATAATAATGCTATAATTCAAAACTTTAATACTTTTTATTCACTTCACCAAAATAAATAAAAACAACAAAAAATGATAAAGTGGGTACAAACATCTCCAAATGCTTCTGTTCCTCCCAAGATTCCTCCACAAGCTCTTGCTATTTCTCCTCGAAATATCTTGACTCCATCAAGAGATATTTCAACATCTCGTGCACCTCTATATGAATGTATTCTTGACTTATTATAATTCTGGAATTGAAACAGTGCAGCAGAAATTTAAATTACTACAATACACCATGATTTATAAACATTGATGCTGCAATATCAATGTAACTCACCCATATTCGAATCATTGCTAATTGCACTTTATGATGGAACACCATATGGATGTAATGATGGGCACCAGGAGTGAAGGGCACAAGCCACAGGTGCATGTCATCATGTGTTCGATTCACCCCATCCAACAAGTTTTCTACTACCCGAGGATCTTTATTATATTCAGGGAGTACATTAATATCTGCAGGATCTGCCCATATCTATAAAAGTAATGTCACAAAATTTTCAAACTCATGAAGTATGTATTTTTTATGCAGAAGTCTGAACCAATATACAGTAAAGTTCACTTAAACATTTTTCAGGGGACTGAAGAAAAAAATGTACAAGTAAGAAAAACACATATATTCGTAAAACACATATCTAAAATAATTCAGCATAGGAAGTATAGGAATATATCCAGGACTTACACAAAACAATTTATAAAAGTGAAAAACATACAAGGGCGAAACTTATAAATGGAATTTCACTGTAACAAAGAAATGGGCTAACTTTTAAAAATTAAAGTAAATGACAGACTTTTGTTTTTATTACAGATGGTAAAACCATCAATAATGTTGAGAAAAAAAACAAAAAAAACTTTTCTATGACTGATTTTAATAATTTCAAAAATAAATATCATGGGCTTACTGAGGATATAGCAACTTCATTATGTTTGCTTTTAATCACTTGTACAAAATTTTCATCTCCTTCAAATGCAAATACATTTTCATATTTTTTATCCTAATTTTCCTTTTAATTTATTTGTCTCAGACTCCTGTTGAAGCAATGGGGGAAAAAGGTTAAGTCTACGGTCATGGTAAAAGTTCTGAAGAAGTTAGGTCATAGAAACAACTTCAAGTGCCATAAGTTATCCAGGAAAAGGTGGTCATGTATTAAAAAAAACTGCCAACTAACAAAGACAGTACAAAGATTTTAGGTGAATTTTTTAAAAAGAAAGAAGGAACAAAAGAAAGGGAAGAAAAAGAAAAATATTCAATGTGTCAGATGGTACACTCACAATTAAAATATTGATAACTATGGCAACATAATTGTGTTTTGTTATGATGATAAGAGATCAAACTTAGCTAACTTTAACTAACTTTAGCTTTTTTTAATACATCTTTGTAACAACTTGACATTAACGTAAACTCTAAAATAATGACTGTGCAATGGATTCATAACATTCTGGAATACAGGTATCACCTTGAAAACTGAATTTAGGGACATTTCACAAAAATAGCCTAAAAGTAAGGGACATAATCAGAAATAATAAATCAGGTTTGTTTAATTAAGACAACAGCCATTAAAAAAATAAAATAAATTAAAAATAAAATTTCTGTATCCGATTTGATAGTTGTATGAAGTTCTTTGCACGCCATGTTCATGTTTATCAACATCATTCTAAGTTCATTTTCTAATGACACTGAATACATTTCTAATTTTGATGATATTAAAAAAGGAATGTAGTGATTATATTACTCTAGATTGAATGAGGTTGGAATATTCAGATGATGAATTTTGAAAACAATACTTCTTAACAATTTATTGGGCAATTAGCTTTTATTATGGAATGCAAATTTCTTTTATAAAATATTAGCAATGAACATTTGGTCCTCAACAACTTTGACTTCCCCTCCTTCAGTTCCGAAGTTAAATAAAATAAACTTCATTCATTGAACTAAGTGAAATTGCATACATTGTTTTAAATGAAATTTTTCACAATAAAGTTCTAAAAAAATGATACATTTTTTATTAATTTGAACATTTATTTACAGGTCATTCTTTATGGCATTATAATTGTTAAGTGTAACTTTAAAGTTGAAAATTTTAACACAATTTTCAACTGGTAAAGTGAGATATTTTTAATTTAAACTAGTTCCATACAACTGCAATTTGGTATCAGAAACTGTTTTGGTATCTTTATGAAGTGATTAGTGTTAGAATTGGGATTATTTAAAACAATTCAATCTTCCTCATGCCTCACGCATCGTCAGTATTTTCTGTACACTTCACTATTAATGCTAGAAGTTTCTTTGTTTTTTCACTGCTACATGATTAGGCTTAATAAGAAGAATTGATACATTACCAAATTTTTTAAATATTCTTTCAAGTACATGAGTGATGTGAAACATGTTCTACATTTTCTAGCACACCAGTTTATTTAATTCTGTTTAAAAGGAAGGATGAAAGTTGCCATAAGGAACTTCTTTGAAACTTTTGAAATCTTCATCTTTTCTGAGACTCTGGCGGAATGTTAGAATTAGAATCTAAGAAGTAAATTGACCTTTTGTAATAGTATAGTATATGTATAGTTAATTGAACAATGTTTAATGAGAGTGGCAATATAGAAATGTTTTGCATACAAAAATGAAATAGATGAGATTAGGCAAATTAAAAGAGATGATGGGCAGAAATTTCTAAAATCGCTGGAAAGGGACATCACAGGCCCCCAAAAGATAAGTCTTAAAATCATAAGAATGCTCAGAGCTGATATAAGGAACAACATTTGCCACATTTGCATAACGAACAACATGATTTCATGCCTGAGAAGAATTGGATAGAGCACTTTAAGACATTATGGAATGTGAATGATATGGCAGATGCAAAGATATGACACAAAGATTGAAGAATAAAAAATAACATTCCAGTTATAAAAGGAAGCCCTTGAAAGGGCACTAAGAAAAGCTGAGAACAAGAAAAGTCTAGGAGTAGATGAAATTGCCATAGAACTAATAAAATAAGGAAGTAAAGAACTTGAGGACATCATGCGAGATTTATTTAACAAAGTTCGGGAAGAATATACAACCCAGAAAAAATGGCAGACATGAAAATTAATTTGTATGAGAAAGGATGAAAAACAGATTGCAATAATTATAGATAGATAACGCTTCTAACAGCATCAAAACTTTTTGCCATTTATTATGAAACAGACTGTATAAATAGGTACATATTTGGGAGAGGAACAAAACAAATTCAAAAATGAAATGAGCACAAAAGATACCATAACCACAATACAAATAAACCTAGACAGGTGCATTAAAGTGAATTTTCCAAATTACCTGTTGTTCATAGACTTTAAAAAGGTATATAATAGAGTAAATAGAGAGTTAAGCGTGTGAAACAAGACCAAATAAGTGTTACATAACTTACATTGAACTAACATGCTATTGTGTGCTTTTTTGACATTGTTATAAATACTTAATGAACAAGGTGCAAATATATCGTTATGCCAAGTCATCAATCTCTTGAAAAATGCAAAAGAATACTTGTAAATCATGTTTGATGATAGTTACCTTTGTTACTTGCACAGGTTCACCTGTACTGCAAAAAATTTCAATGCCATTTAAACCTAAGTAATGTTTATCACCCCATGTAGAACGAATATTGAAATCTAAGAGATGACCAGATGGCAATTCTGGAATAATAAAATCTGGAGGAGTTATTCGTATTGTGGCTGTTGTTGATGGTGTTTCAGAGCTCTCATGTCCACTTCCAGAATAATGTGTGGGAGATGATGTAGTACCATCTTAGAGAAAAAAAATAACATTTTAAAATATGTTTGCAATTTGCACCAAAATAAATTTAACATTACTCATGCATTTTTATTGCATTAATTACAAATAGGTTCAGATAAAATGAAATAGGTACCTCTTTTTCTGCTTAATCGACCCCTATGCCTTTTATTAAAAAATGTTAGGGAATTCCATGATTCTTCCAAAGAGTTATTTTCATCCTTTGGAGGCAAAACCTCTGATGCAATGTTAGATTCATGTTTTGAAAGTAAAGATGTTTCACTTCCAGGAGAGAAATTATCTATTCTATTTTTAGACGGAGTACTCCTGCCACTGAGAAGATCAGGTGTTTCACATGAGTACATGAATTCATTGTATCCAGGAGTAGGATGTAATGATTCATAAGGACTACTTCCAGCTGACTGAGACTCAGATACTTGGATAGCTCTTCTTCCATGACGAGCAGATCCTTCCCGTCGAGGACTCAAAATGTCACTCCCTCTGTAAAGTAAATAACTTCTTTGCAATATTGTTAAATGACAATTTTAAACAAAGGAAATTTTAAAAGTTAAACCTGGATGATCGAGATTCCACACGAAGGTCATCAAATAAAGAAATCAGCCCACTTCCGGAAGACTTTGGAGCATCTATGTTTATTGGACTGTGGGGTATATCAGTCTCACTTTCATGCACATGATGTGACATTCTCCATGATCCCGGTCGCTTCTGTTTCACGTTGCTAAACATAAAAATTAATTTAAGGCATTTTGCGTGGCAACTGAAGTATTTAATTGCAATCTTATTGTATCAACAAGTACTCTCTCATCCTGACATCTTACTTTGACATATCTTGAAGCCATTTTGGCACTTTTGAATCATTAGGAGAGTCACCCTCCTTTATCTTCTCATTTTCTGCACAGTTGTTCATTGCTTCTTTAAGTTAAATATGAATTCTATCCATAATCAATCTTCATGATTCTCACCATGCACAATTGAATCTGATGTTATTTATCTACAAATTTCTATTAATCCTAAAAAGATATTTCCCAGTTTTTGAATCTCAACAATATTAGGATGAACTGAGATAAGACATTCTCCCATTTATCACATTAAAATCAAGGTTATACACAAATTCTCCCTGATGCCGTAGGTACTTTATGGGTCGAAGAAGTCGGAATAGGGAGGGGAAGCAATTTGCTCTACATTGCAAAGTAGTTCATGACGTTTGAAAGTTTGTGTATTTGTTTCCATGGCAACCGATGGCTTGCCCGGCTTGGTCCGTCATAGTAGAGGATTTCGAAACTGTAATTCATATTCAATTCCAAATATTCATTGGGGCATTTAGAATTAGAAGAAACAAGGTAAAATATTGAATTCCTTGTAACTGTATGAGGGCAAATAATAAAACGATTAAGAACAAACGATCAATACGTGGTCACCACTGGGGAAAGTTGTTTTGGCAGCAGTTGGCAATATTGTTCCATTCTCTCTGGTTCCACTGGGAGAGAGAAAAGACCCCGAGGAAGAAAGCGGTCGCAACTGATCCTTCACGGTTTTGGATTTGAGTTCTGCAGGTTTACTTGATTACAATGTCTACTAAGAGGTGTCGTCATATGTAAAAGGTTCTTTTCAAGATAAATTTTATAAGCAGATTTTAACTTTTTGCTGAGAATGTTGAAAGCGATGTTTTTGGAAGTCCCTGACACCGAAAAGGGGTTTTGTTTTGTTTTTGAAACTTCTGTCTGCCTTGTTCAGTTTTTGTCCTTCCGTGGACAACACTGGAGTAGAACCGTCCACAGAATTTGCTCAAAAATGATATTTTATGGCATACCGACAATCATTGTATTTTAATTCAAGCGAATATTGGAATGCTGCGGGAAAAGTCGGCGTTTTTTTAAAGAAAAACTCATTCTAGGACCTGGTAACGAAACGATTGGTGCTAATTAGCACATACTTTCTCTCCCTTTAGTAATGGTTACGTAATACTCTTTATTCCGCAATTTATGTTCGAATTAACACATTGTCACAATTTTTTGTTAAACTCATCGCAAATTATAGAACATTAGGTGAGAAACTAAATATTTCCTAGAAATATCAACACAAATTTGACAATTAAAAGTATATCATATAACTAAATCATGTCCCAACAATGAGATGGAATTGATCGAACTACAAGTCTCGCGGGGCGAAATGCTATTGTCGCATTCCAATGTGATATTTCCTGAAGGCTAAGAAATAGAACACGAGAAATTAGAATTTGCAAAATTACGCCAAACTAATCATATATTTAAAGAGCTGATATTTTAGAATCAATTTTATTTAATAAAAAAAAAACTTATTGAACTTGTGCTTTTACAGTGATAATTTTTTGTATATTTGTAAGTTGTATTTTTTTGCCGAATAAAACCTAATTGGGCTAATTTCATTTAAGGTTAATACAAATCGACGCGACTGCCCAATGGAAAAGACGGCAAATACTTCCGAAGCCTTGGGCAGAGGCGTATCTACAGTATAACAGACATAGCACAAGCCATGGACACCTCTCACAGGGGATGCTATTTAGAGTATAGCCCTTAAAACAAAACCCGAATTTGAAGTATTCTGACAGGGATGCATGTTTGTGATGGGCGCCTGATTACCTACATACGCTTCTGGCTTAGAGTTACTAGATCGCCCAGTGTTGTCAGATTGGTGGATTCTTTTAGAGTAGTGGGGCTATTTTGATGGTTTAATTGGTTGTGAGGAAAGGAATGTGGATTCTATTTATATAATAATACAGAGCGGCTATTCTATCGTTCCGTCTCGCAGTTAATATTGCGGCCTCGTTATTAAAGATTAAGAGGACTTGGACCGTAAATAGCTATTTTTAAGTTACAGATTAAGTTTAACAAACAGTCGCCAACCTTTCACTACTTCCGGGAGGTTCCGGGTTCGATTCACGTAGAACCTCATGTGAAATTTGTTACGACGAAACGAGTTTGCCTGCTTCACATGGGCTAGTCCAACCCCTGTGAAGCGTTCTAAACCTTACACCTATCCTTAATCCTTCTCAACTCTGACCGATGGGTAGATTACTCATGGCGAAGACGCTGCCTGTCGGCGATTCCCTGACCTAACTGCGACCGCCGCGACGTGACAGACTACTCCTCGTGGGTGCTTATAACGGAGGATTACTCCATAGAGCGCTCAACGCTCCTTAAGGAGCTAGGAGACGCGTTGCGTCCATATAGACACAACAAATTTAAAATATTCTACTTTACTTGTCCAATATGTTAAAACTTGTTATCGTTAATCATAACAAAATAATATTAACATATTTAACTCAATTAAATTACGCATAAAATACACTATTTAAATGCTTTAATATTGTTAAACATAATATTACTTTTTAAGATTCGGTTCAGAAACGATTCGACCGAGTCCTTAAAGACTAACAGAACGTGTTTCACACAGTGACGGCTGGTACCTCAACAGACTGGAGGTTGCATCTCCATCGAATGACGGAAATGTAATTTCCTAAATTCAAAATACGAATATATAATAAAAATGTGAGCAATTCAATTTAATTAAAACTAAGTGAAATAATAGCCTATATTAAAAAATTCAGGATGCACCTCCCGCGCACGGGGTTCTGGTTTTGATTTCCACTGGGCACTTAAGTTCGACTCCAGCACATTACAATAAGCACTATTGCTTCGATACGTTTCTTACAAATAAAATAATTTTATTTCGAAAACCTCACTACAGTGGTATACATTGCAATATTGAAAGATCTTCCACACACATTTGTATTCACAAGAACGCTCGCAAACTACTGGCCAGCTGTTGGCAGACTGGCTTCCGCGACACAAAGTGACTTCCATCCAGAAAGGCCAATTTTACATGAAGAATTCATTAAATGTATATTTTGAATCAAATCTAATATATAATGAAAACAAATCCACTAATAATAATTAATAATACATTAAATGCCGTCAATAATTGACTGAACTTGTGTACTTTCAATATCAATTCATAAAATTACGTTGCGGCGAGCCAGACGAAGACAAAATCTTGGTATTCTCCTGAGATTCCCTCGGTCATCGCGCAGCGCCACAGTCTGGTTGTGCCAGCAAAATGCTCCATGCCGCCCGTGTTAAATCGAAGGGTCAAAGAGTAAATGCAGTAAACGCACTTTCAGCGTCCCAAACCACCGTCAACATGTTTTTTGTTTGTTTTTTTCCTGCCTATGCTGTGGTTTTGAATTTTTTTCTTGACTGTTGAGTTGTTAGCCTCTACATCATGATTTGCTTTTTGATATTCTGGCTCGTAATTGTAAATCCACGTTTCATCCCAAGCAGTGGCGTAACACGGGCCCACGAGGCTCGCGATTCGAGCGGGCCCAGTTAAATAGGGCGTATATTTTGGAGATATTTTTATTATTTACGATACCAATACTACTCTTGTCTGCTATACACTTTTATAAAGGGGGCTCGGAGAAAAGTTGTGCGGGCGGTCCCACACTCAGTTCGTTGCGATACTGATCACAAGTTAAAATTTTATTGAGGAAGTGCTTGCCTTCTCGTTCACAACGTTCATTTAGCTTCATGAACATTCTCAATCTTGTGTCCCAATGTAGGCCCGTCAGCTCCTTCGGGACCCTTCTTGCACACGTTTTGCGGTACTTAAGCTTGTTATTGATGATGTTATGAACAGTACCAACACTAATTTGAACTTTTCCTGCCATCATTTCCAATGCGACACCCCGGTCAGCACGAATTATGTCATCAATTGGAGTTTCAAGTGAGGGAGATGAAACTTTACGTGGGCCAGAACGGTGTTAGTCAGTCACTGAGTCTTGATCTCTTTTGAACTGTTCTACCCAAATGTAAAAAAATCCGCGGTTCATGTAACTACCGCCATAGGCTTTAGTGATTCCAGGGCGTATATTGGCTAGTGTTTCACCTTCAGCAAGTAAAAAACGAATCACAAAATTGTTCAACCAAAGTGGAATTTTCAAAAAGTTCTCGCCATCGTTGAACTTAATTTTGAAGTTATGAACGCAACAATGCTGACAAAAACGGCGCGACAAAAAATGAAATGAATAGACTAAAATTTTTACAAGATACTTGTATTATTATTATTATTATTATTATTATTATTATTATTATTGGCGTATGCTCTCCATATACGAGTACGAAAGACGCTAACCAAGGCACTCAATTTTTCTTTGGGTTCTTGTTTTTCCTTATGCTTTCATTCTTTCCGAGAAAGCATGTTTATGTTGTTCTGACCACTTTGGTCGGTATTGGTTTGGTTACTCTGCTGCATTTTCCTACTTATTTACTTTGTGTCTGAAGGGGTCTCTTTTTACTATGTCATCTGATCTTAGATTATCTGAGGTATTTTCGAATTTCATTCAGCTAAGGTGTTGTGTTCTTCACTGCGGTTACGTAATCTGGTACGAAGGCCGTTTTTAAAGTATGAACATTTTGCGCATAGCAACCGCACAGGCTGTCACGTGACGCCCGCTCAAGGTCAGCTACACTTGCCCAGTCCCCAACTACGCAGTCTGTTGTTTTCATGTCTCTGCCACTAGTGGTTCTATCGTAACACTGCTTTGTTTGTCAACGCCGATTAACCCAGTTACGCCAGTTAATACACCGATTGTGAAGTGCGGTCGGTTATTCGGTTTTTAATCTCAAAACAAGTTTTTCCCGTCGAAATTCACCGGCAGCTTGTTAAAGTTTATGGTGAAGGTGAAATGAATGACAGTAATGTGCGTAAATGGTGTAGGTTTTTCAATGAAGGAAGAACATATGTTCATGACGAAGAACTACCTGGATGACCAACTGTCATTGATGAAGACTTGACAGAAAAAAGTTGATGAGGAACCAAATGCGGTGCTTTACGATTGACGAGCTTCATGAGAAATTTCCACAACTTTCAAGATCTGTTGTTTATCACATTGTTTCAGACAAAAATCATTACAAAAAATGTGTTCGAGATGGGTGCCAAAAATGTTGACAGAAAAACACAAAAAGAAGTGTTTGACACATTCTTTATCATTTTTGGAGCGCTACGATGAGTGGTGATGAGTTCATGAATCATGTTGTTACCGGTGTTGAAACGTGGGTAGCATACTTCACTCCAGAGAATAAACGTCAATCCAGTGAATGGCATCACTCAAATTCACCGACGAAACCACGAAAATTCAAACAAGAACCTTCAACACAAAAAATTATGGCCACGGTCTTTTGGGATTGGAAAGGCATTCTTCTGATTGAGTTTCTGCCAAGAGGAATGACCATAAATGCTGAGAGATGTTGAAAAACACCAACCAAGCTTAGGCGCGCTATTCAAACCCGCCGGCGGGGACCTGTCTAACGGCGGCGTGCTGCTTCGCGATAACGCTCGGCCTCGCACTGCAGCAATGACAAAGACGCAACTGGACATTTTTCGGTGTGAATTACTGGACCATCCCCCCTACAGCTCTGACCTGCCGCCATCAGACTTTCACGTTTCCTAAACTCAAAGAATATCTTGGTGGAAAGCGATTTTAAAATGATAACGTTTGAAAGGAATTGTTACTAACTGGTTAAATGCTCAGGTGGCAGAGTTCTATGATAAGGGGATTCAAAAGCTAGTGCCAGGACGTAAAGAAATGCTTTGATATTCTTAGTGACTATGTAGAAAAGTAAAAATATGTTAATACTTAAGTTTTGGATACAATTTATGTTCATAAATAAAGTTGCTATTACTCCACTTAAAACGGTTCTTCCTTAAAAAATGATCATCTTTTTTGTCAATCGGTTTTTTGTTAATCTGTTAAGATGTAAAAAGAATTTCATTTGCCTTTTCCTAATGTCAATTTCAATGTTTGAAAACTTCTCTACTATTTTGACTGATTCAAGTCTGTAACCGTCTTTTGTATGTCTCGCTCCTAGAATTTTCGTAATTAGTGTTCTCTCTTCTTTTTTTATTTCTTCAAATTCGTGATTTCTATTAAGAGCCAATGTTTCGCTTGCAAACAGGACTTTTGGTTTTATGACTGTATTGTAGTATCGACGTTTAGTTTGTCTTGACATGGATTTTGGGTTGTAGATGTTGTGAACTAGTCCTAATGCTTTCTTCACTTTTTGGAGGCGATTTTGCTGCGAAATATCTTCAAGGCCTATAGATTCGATGAATTCTCCAAGGTATGGTGCCCTTCTGATTTTACCGTACTTCGTCTTCAGACCTGCGATTTCTGTCTTTGAACATATGAATTCAGTTTTCTCGAATGAAATTTGTAACCCTACTTTTTCAGCACATTTTTTGAGCATCTTGAGCTGTTTGTTGGCGGCCTCCTCGTCCTCTGTTAGTATCACCAGATCGTCTGCAAATGCGAGGTCCGGTATGTAGAGGTTGTTTTGGGGAAGGCAAGTGAGATTGCCTTCCAGAATTCATGCTTCTTGAGTTATCTCTCCCATTCTTCTGTAACCTTGTCTGGAACGATGTTGAACAGAGATTTGTCCATCACCTTGTCATACACCCGTTTCATTTTCGAAGGATTCTGAGATTTTTCCCATGAATTTTACTTTGGGTTTCTTGCCAATTGGTGTTTGTTTTATAAGAACTCGTATTTTCTCGGTTTCCCGATTGTTTCCACATCGTTCCCGATTGATTCCGAAAATTCTGTCACAACATACTTTAAAACTACATTTGGTTTTTCTCCAGATTTTCTGAACACTTCCATATTTTCCTCCCCTAATTTTGAAGAAATTAAAACTTCACAAATTCAGTTTAATTTATGTTCACTTCTACTTTTGCAGTTGCTCTATTAATCGTTATGTATGCAAATCTAGCATTCCATACGAATCTGACATTAAATGGCAACTGTTTTGTTTGTTTATGTGAATAATGTGTTAGTTAAGTTTAATGAGAATAAGTTGTGGGTCACTTTCATTTGAAAATCGGTATTTGGACATTTACGTAACAACGGAAAAGTGCGAAGTCGAACATAAGGACGTTCATTCATTCTCTAGCATTACTCACAGTTTTGTTTTCTCCATATTCACTCAAAATTCTTTAAGTTTAATAAGTTCCGAGGCAATACTGTTCGTAGGTTTTCGCATTTTTTTTAATACGATAATTCGAATCTAATTTGATATCAAAATGCAGCGTCATTTACTTGGTAATTCAATTGTACACTTACATATGTCAACATCAATGTTTGCCAACGTCATGAAAGAAAATTATGGTGTATTAAGTTAAAAATGCTTTTGAGTATCGATGTTTAATCAACGCCACGTATATAGATCGATTTATTTATTTGGTTTAATTCCCTGCATTATCTCTAAGATTGCAGCGCCAAAACAAGAAAAAACACGTTTGGAAATTTATTTCGATCTTCTATCTAGATCCGAATACAAATTATCAATTCCCCATCAGGTGACCGAGACGCGTCGAATGACACCTCTTACGTCTAGATCGGAGCAATATAGAGAGGTCTAGCCGCCGCGAATGACGGAATCGAACATATACGCACACTCAAAGAGTTCTACTCGAATACTGCTTAGTAATACATCAAATATAGACGAAGAGCAAGTTAGTTTACGTTTAGTTCTCTAGTTTTTTTTTTTTTTTTTTTTTTTTTTTTTTTTTTTTTTTTTTTTTTTTTGTATGATACTGCTAGTGAATGCACCTCATTGAAACAAAAATAAAAACTCTTTTCAGCTGTTGAATTTGGGTTCTTAATTTTTAAATGATAAACCTAAATGCTAGCAGCATCATCCGTTGTCACGCTGGCTAGTTTAGCACAGCACAGCTCCTGACCATTCACAGTTTGGCAAACCTTTTCATCGATATCCTCTCCTGTAGTTGCTTCTTTGATGCTTTGCAGCGCAGCAATCTCTTCCGTGACTTCGAAATACTCATTCGTCCCACGAATAAAAATTAGAAGTTGTGCAGGATCACGAATATAATTACTTTTGTTGAGTGACAGGGAAAAATATGAAAGAGTTTTGTGAAGTTTTGCAAATCTTTAGCTTAACTCGCGATCTATGTCTGGAAACACCACCTCTTGTTTTGGCAACGTGTGAAATACTTTCGGTATTCCTTTCACGTTTAACGATCCACGGTCACGTGCCCTCAGATTTCAAGATGAGAGAATGTGGTTAATTTTAGTTGGAAGAAAGAGAAAGCACTTATTCTGTCCTCGTTGCTCTTGAACGTACTGCAGCCTACACTAAAAGAGTACACGCCTGTGTCTCGTGGCAAATAGTGGTCACTTTGAGCATTAACTCGAAGGTCAAATTTTTTGTCATTTTAAGGAAATTATATTTTATTATTTTTTATCAATTATTTCCAATAATTAATTTACAATTTATTTGTTTTATTGGTATTTGTAGTAATTAAGTATTTAGTATATATTGTTCGTATAATTAAGTATTTTATTAAGGTTTTATTTGCTTAATAATCAGAATCCATAATAACCATTTTGCATTATTATTGTTTTATAAATAGTGAAGAGCTTGGCAGTAATGTTTCACGAGATACCTTTTTCATTTCTTTCCTCGCCGTCTTTCATTTAATAATAATTATTGTTAGGTTGCTGTTAATAACTCGATAAAACAGCCATAACTTGCCCCAACATCTTCAATATTACAGTTTTGTTTCCTAAGCATACTGAACTGATTCGCCTAAAGAGACATTTTGTTTCCTACTCATGTCCCTGCCCACTCCATCCCCAAAACCCTGTGTAGCGCGAAGATTCTGGCGTGTGAGCCGCGTACCTGCCCACCTAAGCCCGTAAATGGGAAAAACAGGAGGAAAGTTGCTGCAGCTTATGACCCGACGGTCGTCTTCTCTTCTGCCTCGTCATGCCAGGCACGGCTGTCTTGGAAAGTGCCAAAGACACGCCATATTACCGAAACAAAAACAAGTGTTCTCAGACAAGGGTTGTGAGTTACGCTAAAGATCCCGTATGTATGCATGTATGTATATACAGGTGTCCCATTTAACTTGACAACTTGAAATAACAAAAAATACGCGATGTACGAAAAATTAAGCTGAGACCACATCTTAACAGTTTAGAAGGGGAATCATTCTTTGCTAAAATCTGCACCCACCCCCTGCCCTCAGCGGGTGGGGCGGTGGGCAACATTGAAATCTTAAATAGGAACCCCCATTTTTTATTTCAGATTCGGATTCTACGGACAAAAATACATAAGTTTTGTCTGAAACATTTTTTCTGATTTGTCACAAGTGGCAATCGCAAAACTTTAATTCCGAAGATTTCCGACTGTAATTTGAGTGGTTTTGAGCGTGGTCGATTATTTCTGAGTGGTTAATAAAAATCAGTTTATTGACTTCCGTAGAAAATACTATTTTTATCGTAACCGAGGAACAACGACGTGAACGTAGTAGTTTTCTGTTCCCTTCGGGTTGCTTGTTTTCAGTGAGTCCCCTTGCCTCTCACTATTTAGTGTGCGTGTTTTCAAAGAGTCCCCGCGCCGTATCAAAGCGCATGCAAGCGATGCATTCCCTATTATTTCCGTTCGGGCACAATGTAATTGCGCGAATGTCACAGTGGCCCACGATCACTCGCTTGGCAGCTAGAGAGAGTCCTTACTCTATAAACACTGTTTTCGGTTGCGTCGGTCACTCCAATACGTGGAAGTCTTCGTAGCACCGCTTGTCAAGCGGAGCAAGAAAGATGCGAGCTGCCACACGCCTCTGGAGAACAGTCGAAGACATTTTCCATACGTACCACTGGGCTAAGGACAGAACGCGCGGTTATTTTTTCGATTCATTTTAGAGATTTCTATTTTTTGTGTTTCTCACTTAATTTTTCCTGCTATTTTACCATTTTATTATTTTATTTTACTATTACCATTTTCTTTGGGCTTCTTTTCTGGGAGGGGAGATATGACCCCCCTCGATCCGACGTGACAACTCAACGTCCAACAACTTGAATTACGCATCTGAATTTGATTTGATAAAAAAAAATTACGTAATTTTTCTTTGATTATAGGGCATTTTAAAAACATTTAAAGAGTATTTTCTTGATTGAGGATGTTTTATGTCATCAAAATCCACCCCTTAGTTATTAAGCTGCGGATTTTTACCTATTTTCCTTTTTTTTTCTTCTTTTTTATTCTTCAAAAGAGAACGCAATATTTTAGCCTTCTTATTCATTTTCAGACATTTATATGCGACTGTTGTATGCGAATTTTTTAGTTCCCATAAATGCCTATTTCACTAATATAGGCTAAACTCAGCTCGTGCAGCGATACATTTTTATTCGTTTTAATGATTATCCGAAAATATTTTTGCGGAATAGAAAGAAACTTATGTAATGCTGCGCGAAAAAACGGCGAATTTTCGATATAAAAATTCTTACTACAGGACCATGGTAACCAAAGAGCGGATAAATTCAGTTGCTTAATTTAGAAAAAAAAACAAAAAAAAACGTAGTCTAGCCATAATCTGTTTGTCTGTGGGTCATTGAAACCGAAAAATCGAGTGACGACGAAACGTCTGTCTGTCTGTCTGTGAACAACGCTAGCGGCTGAACCGTTCAACCGAGTTTCTCCTGGAATTTGAAACCAATATTTTAATTTTGGGGGTACTTTACATGAATTCCCTGAGGCATTTTTATTTTTTTTTAAAGGCTTCATCGTTTTTTAATTTTTTGTTAGATAGTGTAAAGGACGTTTAAGAGAATGTTGCAGGTGTCATATTCGTTCAAAAAATTAACTTTTGAAAATTGCAAAAGTTCAAATTGTTTTCAGAGTCTTCCTACAATAAAATATTAAAGATATAATATTTTCCCTTAATGATATCTGTTCTGCAGAAAATCGATTTCAAGGCTTCAATGGATATACTATGTATGAAGTTCCCTTGATTCTCCCCAAAAAAAAGTTTTTTAATTTTTCTTTTTTAAACCTCTGTTTTGTCTGTGAACACTAGCGCATAAACTATCTGTAGGATTTTTTTTTCCAAACTGAACATGTCCCGGTCAATCTAGCCTCACTCGAAGCTCTGCAATTGTGATAGACTTCTTTTTTTTTTTACTTGAAACCTTTAGGACATTTAAAAACTTTTCAAAAAAGACTCCAAATTTTTTCTTTACATTTCTAGTAAGAATAGAGTGAAATATACTTACAAAGGTGGTGTACGTCTGAATTTCACAGTTAACTCTGAATTTTGGAAATTTTTTTAATTTTTTCAACATCGTCATACAACTACAAAATTGAAAATAGAGATTTTTCCTTGGAATGAAATTTGTTCTTCATAATTAGTACTTTCAATAACATCGTGTACATATTTTTGGAAATTTTATTATTTTTGTCCAATATTGAGCTATGCAATATTAAAAATAAAAACCAGAACGTTTCAAATACAGCTTCAATTTCTTTCTTTAAACTTTTGGAAGGGATAGTGTTGAATGGAGTGTTTAAGATGGCATAAACGCCATATTTCTGTATTCGTTTGCTGTTGTTGTTTTTTCAAAAAATAAAAAAATGCAATTTTTTGGGGTTCTCTCAATCGCTAATATTTACAGTGACAGCTATTTGTTCTCATTATTGCATTTATGAGTACATGTGCTTTGAATGGTGATTTATAACGTCTCTCAAAAACTCATAAGTATTCTGTGAAAATGAGCTCACATTTCCGTATTTTCAGATTTTTTTCTTTTACCTTAACAGATAGTGTTAATTACACTGTCTAAGATGTCACAAAAATAATTTTCTTATATTCTTTTGGTTTTTCAAAAATTATACAAATGTAATTTTTTTTAAATGTCTCACACCGTTAATCAGCACATTTTCAGCGATTAGAATACATGATTGCATTTTGGTTCCTTCTATTATTCTTTAAAATTCTTAATGATATATTTCGGTTCTTGTATTATATTTTGTATTTTTTAGTAAAAAAACGTACTTTGGATGGCTATTGATGCTGGCAAGACTCAAAATCTAGCCCAGGCCAAAGAAATGAGAAAACTAATTCCTGAAAGTTTGTACTATTCTCTTGCACCATTAGTTTTTAGATGCAAATGAATCAATGTAAGAAGTAATCTCTGTGGAAAACAGTGTAAGCTATTATGGTCTTATTTCTTAAAATATATAACTATTATTCAGATAGTGATTTTCATATTTCTTTGTTTCTAAACTTGTTTAGGAAAATGATATCCAATGAAAAGTATTTTAATTGATTGGCACTATTTATGTATATGGATATTAAAAATTAAGATCACGTTCTATTGAAATTATGATATTATATGTAGTAGCAAGTATTTTTGTCTCCACAAGTGACTCTGTCCTTCCTTTCACGAGATCTGGCACTGTCAGTCCTAATTATCTTTTCCATTGCAATTATCCAAGATTAAACTTATTGGCCAAAAACAAACAAGGAAAAAGAGATTTTCAAATACATTATGAACCAATTCTTCTTGTGAAGTAGCAAGGTCTTTCTGAAATTAAGATCACAAAAGTGGGAGAAAAAAAATCAATTTTTAGTGTTTTCTTCTCAAACCTGAACTCTTGGTTTAACTCTAACTGTGAATAAATGAGGAGTAGGAAAAACCTTAACCATAACCAGTTACATTTCTCATATTAAACTATATTTCTGCACAAGTCTTTTAACATGAATTACATTGATACAAATTCAGCTGTTACCTGAAGAAGTCAACAATAATTCTCCTCTCTCAACCTTTTTAACTGCTAAACTTTTCAAGACTATTGTTTTTGTCAGCAAATAATCAGTTACAAGACACATGTTTAAACTTGGTACATTGCATGTTTGTACAAAATAAAATTTAATTACTTTGAGTTTTCAAATCATAACCTTCAACTAGCATACTATAAAATTCAATGTATTAACAATATCAATGCTATTAACAATACAAGAAATCAATAATCATTATAGAGGTTCAGTTATGATATTTTACCCTGATCACATCAAGAGGAAATAATTTAAGTTGTACACCACCATTCAACTGCAATTGCTTGAGCAATTACATCCATAATGTACCAAAAAAACTTGTGGGAATGATTACCCGAATTATCAATTTGATATTTTCCTAAATGGAAATTAAAAGTCAGCCTACCATCACTATTAAAAGGGTAAGAGAATCAGCAAACTTATCAAATTTTTCATTCAAGTCAGAACCTGCAGGTACAATACTCAACGTAACTTATTGGCTATGGAAAATTAGTTTTAATTTTTTTACAAATTTCATTACAAGCTCGTCAAATTAGTACTTGCCCACATCTTAAACTAACTTATAATTATTACCTCATTGATGTCAATTTTAGAGTCAACATCCATAATTTCCAGCTAATAACCACCAAATTGACTTTTAAAAGTATTTGTCTCAATACCTAATTCAGTATAGACAAACACCAATAAATATATGCTAAATATGTTTCCAATATAAAAATATATGAAATATATTAAAGAACTAATTCACAAGATTAGCAGTAATTCCTAATTCAGAAATTAAAAAAATATGAGAAGTAATTAAAATGTTTCTTTAAATTGTAATATTTAAAAAAAAAAAAATTATACTGTGTGATTATATGTATATCATTATTAACTGGATTATTTAGTAATGACAGCCAACTTAGTGAAGTGACACTGGCTGTATTAAACCCAAGAATGAATAATAATTTTATTTTTGAGAATGAAATATTATGAAGCAGCAAACAAACTTGGTAAACAAAATAATACATCAAGTTCTATCCAAATAAAACTTTTCAATAAAAATACTAAGAATATACAAAGTTACTTTTCAATAATAAAAACATTCCATCACAGTTTTCTTCAGTCGTTCAAACAGATCACAGTTTACAGCAAATGAAAAGATGCAAGGGAGATGAATTCCGATTTATCATAAATCAAAGATAGGTAGTTTCTGTATTTTCGTTATTCATATGGGCAGATGTATACAACACAAAATGATAAATTGGCTTAGAAACATTTCAATTACATTATACTCATAAATTTTTAACTTTTGTGTTTTTAAAGAGTATTACAGAAACTCGGCGTACTATATTAAGCATTGTACGGATATTTTCTACTCTTTCTTCTAATAATGAGGAATGTAAGTCAGAATAGAAAACACAAACTTAAAAAAACTCTAACAGAAGTCAACATGAAATTACATAATTTAATTTTACATTAACATTGTGACTTCACTATCAGTAACAGGATCATATTCACCACACAAATACTACAAATACACAAATGCCAAATTCATGTTACATGGGCCATGCCAACAGTTTTGCAATTGCAATTTTGCTTTCAATTGCCACTGGTACACATTAGGAGACAATACTACTCACAATCCTTGACAGAATTCAAATTATTTCTAAAGTTTTAATGCTATGGAAATTATTTAAATGAAACTGATTGTATTTAATAGTTTTATCCACTGACATAATCAATACAGAACATATGTACCTGCTACAAAAGAAACACGACTTACTTAAAACATAGTTTGCACTAAATATGCTGAACATTCAGAACGTATAAATACTTTTGCATAAGTACAAATAAATCCATTACGGAGTTTAAATTGAAAATCATAAGGACACAGAAAAGTTTATAATTATGCCTTAGGTTTCACTCAACAGTATCATTTCACATAATACAACCATCTGAAGAACAATACACATACACACCAATGGTTATAGACATTGCATAAAGCACATATATACTCCGACAAGCACAGAGAAAGTAAGCAAACTTAAAACGCTAATAATGATTGGACAGCAATGAAAAACAAAAGAGGGGAAAAATTGAGCAGAAACCTTATAAAAAGAAATATAAACAACTGTAACACAATAAATTTCTTCAGAACATATCATAATGAGATCTTTACCCTTGATTGGTTGCTAACTTGGAAATTTTAAAATACAAAGTAAGCGAACAAAGTGTACATATTTCAAGAGCAATTTGTCACACCTTTTTAATTTTTTTCAATAAAATGAATTATTCCAATTGTTTCATTATAGTACATCAAGACATTTTAAAATTGTTTTTTCAGCATTTTATTTTTTGACAGGAAAAGTTCCATCTATTGGTTCAGTTCATGGAATTGGGTCATAGGTATTATTACACAATACACAATTATTAACATAGGTTATTCTGATACATCTTAATGATTTGTGTCCATTACAACGTTCTAAAACATCAAGAAATATTTACATGAAGATTTGGAATCTTTGAATAAAACGGTAGATATAGGACCACAAACAGTTAAAGCAAAATTTGTGCACATCTTTGTACATAGATCATGACAAGATAATTATCTGTTTGTATCAGAGACACTATCCCTAACTATGTAATTTCTTAAGAAAAGGGGATGAAGTCATATACTATTGATGTTGAATAAACATCCTAAAATAAAGATATGCTAAAGCAGAGGTTATCAATGAAGAACAGCATTTCTTGATGATCCTTCACTGAAATAAGGTTTTTGCAGTTTTACAAGAAAATACCTTAAGTTAAGGTAAGGAGTGTCTCAAAGATAGTATGGATTCTGACCTACTCCATTTCAAAGGAAGTCAGGTACTGCTTTCCAAAAGATCTGGAATATAATTATCAATTTTCATTAACATATACAACTCAGAACCATTCATGAAGGTACCTAACAAAAAATCAATTTTAAAAAAGTTTCAGAATATCATCCCCTTTATCTTTAATACATAAGTTTCACTGTGTAGGAGTGAAATTCATAAAGGAAAATGTGGAAGACAAATTATTTGCTAAAAATCAACTGTTGAATTATCGAACTTCAATTATTTTTACTACTGATAGAACATAACGTCATGCCATTCAAATGATTCTTCATTCTTTGGTGAACCAAAATTTCCTTTACACACATATTGGTGGATTTGGTTGGGTTACAGTTATGTTAGGCCTCAATAAACGGGCCAAAACATTGATAATGATTCTTCTTATGAAGCTGAGGTCACATCAGGCCTCCCAACTACTCGAACCTATCTATTTGCTTTTTATAATTATAACAGATCCTGTGGATTTATTTCACAAATTTTTCTCTTAATTCGATCCACATCCCTTAATTTTACCTGACCTTTGTCAACGTGAATTCTCTAAATAACTTGCCTAAAATAAATTGAATATTACCACCACTCAGAAAATGTTTTAAAATGTTTATATACTCTGGCAAGATCACTTGCAGAAAATGGAATTTGAAGAAATTATGTTATAACAAAATTCAGTTAGAGGATATATTCATTTCATATTTCAAAACCTCCTTTCACTCCCTTTGGAACAGTAACATTAGAAAAAAGTAATCTAAGGAATGCACAGGACACTAAAACCAAAAATGTGTTGTATTACCATTGTTTTATAAATAACGTTTTAAAAACTGATATTAAAACTTCATGAAAATTCATTTTTACATCAGCAGAAATGAAACAATATTTTTAGGACAGAAATATCCCAAATTTATGAAGCGAGTAATAACTTAGCACATTTTCAATACAATTTATTGAGAAAGAAAATCAATTTATTTGAAGAATCTTCATCTAGTTATGACTATTTCAAAAGCAAAATTTGTCTGTTGCACATTAATCCTGAATATAGTTTCTGTTCTTATCTTCTTACATTTTCAGGTAATTTCAAGAAGCTTGATTTGCATTCTAGTAGCCCATTTCTATAGAAAACATGTTTAATATATATCGCAAACATCATTTTCTACAATGAAGCTAAATTCCCATGAACTTTTGTTTTCTTCACTCTGATTCCACTCAATACTAAGCAGAAGCAAGCTCTGGAAGTCACACACTAATGTAATACTAAGAGAAGAAAACAAGCTGCAAGAAAACAGCTTTCGAGGATTTTATTGATCATTTGTTTGAGGTCATAGAACAGTAACTTTGAATTACTTGTGACTTTCAAGAAAGTATTTCACTTCCCCTACTTTCACATCTTCACAACGTATGTTTGTTAAATTTTTAACTCCAACATTGTCAAACATTTTTCTAGTGGATACTAATAACAGGAAATGTACAAATCTTAGTCAATAATTCATAGTGTCATTATCCTTTCTTTTGAAGATTCTTTCAATTTGATTCAACAATGCTTAAACCATTTCTGCAACTCAATATCATTGTATGGGTGTTTCAACCTCTTGCTGTATCTTCTGCTAAACGACCACAAGACAACTTTTTAGCACAGCATTTAAATCATAAATTAAAACTAAGAATCTGAGAAATATATCACAGTTGACAATGATCTTATCCTTTAACCATACCTATTTGGCCAACTTGAAACGTATCATTACAGAGCCTCCTATTCGTACAATGTTCATACAATTTAGTTAAAAAATATTTAATGTTTAGTAACTGCTCTAGACACACTTTCACATGCTGTATCATTTCAGATTTTGTTTTCACATTCGTAATGTTGAAATTCATAAATGAAAGATTAATCACAATACATCTATACATTTGATGTATGTAGAAAATAAACATGAACCGACGTTTGTTTCCGAAACACCATTTTTCTTGAATAAAGCCAAACTAAATTTTACAAGAATCATTTTATATGAAATGATTTATAAAATAAATTTATTAACAAATAAGTTTTTATTTAAATTGCCTCTATATAAAATAGCAACATTGGCATACATGGCCACTGCATGGTTCTGTACAGTATAAAGTTTAAAATTTATTTATAAATAAAAACAAACAAACATAAATTAAAATATTAATATTGTTTACAAAATGTACAAGAATGAATATGAAAGTGAACTAATCTCAATGTACACAATGGTTTGTGAAATTGCTTTCATTGTTTAAAGATGTCAGTGATTCTACAACCATATTCACTCAATGCTGGAATTGAATAATAACCATTGATCTGTGATACAAGATTGATAATAGATTTATCTATTTGTAATTCTAACAAACAACAAATTAAAGTGTTATAGAACAATCCAGTTGTTAGTTCAGCCTTCCAACATCAGTACAATATAATTTTCCAAGTAATATCTCTGAATATATTTTTCTGCATTTATAATAAAAAGATTCCATGAATATTTCATTTTTATCAATCACTATTTTTCATTTGCTAAGTTTATAAGAATTTCAAATACTTCAAGGTACAATCATGGAATGTGACATTCAATAAAATACATGACTTTTATGCCAAGAAACATGAAGGTATTATGAACAAGGACCAAACAAAAAAGGTTTTGTTTTAGTGGAACAGGAGTTCATCACAGAAATACATACATTTTAATGTTTCACATTTGCCTAGGATGAAGAACCACTGACTTAAATTAATGTTACATACTTAATTAGAGTTATCCACATAACTCTGAATTTAACTTCAAATTTTGAAGTTCAGGCAGTATATTCATTAATGATCCAAAAACAATAACAAAACTTACTTAAATGAACATTGATTTCATATAAAACAGAAGATGAACACTACTAACAGCATTTCCTCCAATAATACACAGTGTTTACAACAGAATATATGTTTATATATTCTTATATGCAAATACTCACATACATATACACACACACACACTTTTAGGAATACAATAACATGCTTTTACAATAATCACTGGCAACCATCAAAATACATCTGGAACTATTCCAATGCCGTAGTTCCTTTGTCCTATACAATTTCGTTCCAACCATTGAAAATTGTGATTCACAATGCAATACAATTCAAAAGCACATTCAATATCAAGAAAAGAACAAGATCTATTTTGTAATCAATGAATAGTCACATTCACAACAAATAACAAGGAATCTCCACAACATTGAATGATCATGAAATGAATGTTTCCAGGTTTTACAATGTATTTTTAAAAAAGCTTGGAATCTACTGAGAATTTTTCAAATCAGGATCATTCTTTCAAATGAAAATATTTAAAAATATTAAACTTTCCTTTTCTTGCAATACAAAAGAAAATGAGCAATAAAGAACATCATTTACATCTCTCCTCAGCAACCAACAGCTGTCACTTATACTTCATCATAAAATAAATGCTATAAATGCATTTTTCAGAAAACGCATTCCAAAACACATCATTCTTAGGTTCAGACAAAACAGTCAAGAGAATAATTATCAGATACATTCTTTCAAATGCCATTCATAACTAGCCAAATGTACAACAAGAATTAGTTTTGCGGGCTGTTTTATAAAAGGCTTTTGACTGAACACTGAGTCCTTCTGACTTAGCCACTAAATCATCTAGTTTCTCTCCTCTTTCTAGAACTGCTTCAATAGTATTGTGCTAAAAAAATCAAAATTTGATTATTAAGTTAGTTATCTAATATTACAGCAAAACGTATATTCAGTCTCTTTTGATGGATACTTACCAAAATTATTTTAGTTTCATCAAGCTCATCTTGAATTTTGGTCATTGCATCAGCTTCCCTTGGATTTTGATACTTAGCAAGATATACATTCAATTGTGGAAAGTCAATAGAGCTTTCCGAACCTGATGGCCAAGATGAAGCCGGAATTTTTGTAGCAAATTCATCAAGAACCTGAGTTACAAGCAAAAATACAATCATACAAAACAGGACTTACAAAAAGAGACTGTCATTTAAAAATGAAGGCATCATACCTTAGTTATCAATGTGTGAGCCACTCTTGGGGGATACTCATAATCAGATATCAGCACACCACCTAAACTATCAGCTCGAACATATACATGACACATGTATTCTGTAAAATAGTAATAAGTTATGTCAATTGAAAGGATTCAAAAAGAACATAAAATTAAGAAAGCAAATGACGTACCTCCTTCTTTTACAGACTGCCTGGCTGGTGCATGCGTTCTTTCAACAATAGTTTTGCTTACAAAAGCCATAAATTCTTGCACACTTCCTCTTTGAAAATAGTTGAATGATGTTAAATCATAGGAGCATTTCAGCCAAACAGCATTGTTTGGTCCTTTATACAGAATGTTCAAAGCGTACAATTTCATTTTTCAAGACAATCCTGAAACTGAAATCACCACTCCATGAATCTGTCCATCTCACCGTGTTTCTTTCTAACACTTGCAACTTACCTCGGGATTAAATAATTTGATTACAAAAATATATTTTAGATTATTTTCAATTTCAATTAATAAAATACGCTCATAACAAATTAATGACTTGGCATTCACCCTCACTTGCTTTGACCCTAATCTCCCAATCTCATCACCCCATGAACGAGAATCATGGGATGTACGTGGTTGTACGACGTTCACAGTTGCAGACTCGAAGCGGGAAGAACGAATCATTGCACTGATCCCGATCAACCGGAAATCAGCAATGAAGAAAATGGATGGAAAATCAAGTTTAAAACGAAAATTTTAGGCCTCTGTGTAACATTACATTAATTTACACATTCGTCATTTCGATATTATGGTCGCATAATCGTTTTCTAAAGTCTGACCTCTTAAGACCTTCATTAGAGCAATTACGAAAACCAAGTCACATAATTTTTTAAAGTGACTTCAACACTTCTTGGCACGCACGTTTCATGTAAGTTGTAAACGTTTTTCTTGTTATGTGACTCGAGGTATTAATTATCAGTTATTTACAAATAACAAAAAATGAAACGCGTATTCAAAAATATATAAGTAAGTAACCCGTGGAAGAGCCAAATAATAAAGTACAGAACGTTTTTTAAATACATTGGACACACACTTGGTAATGTATTAATGAGTTTTTCCCACAGAGCAAAACAAACTTGACCAAATTGTCAATAAGGTCTAAATTAATACTTTTTGCATTGTCATTCTCAATCTACAGTATATCTAGATTATTCGAATGTTCTTGACCAATCTGAGATCGTAAATAATGTTTTATTAATTTCATTTTTCTGAAAGATCTTTCACAGCTGGCAGTGCCTGTATTGGGATAACTGGTTACTAAGCCATCTTCTTCATGGAAATTAAGAAGTGAAATGCTATCCATATTTTTTAAATCAGTAATTATAATTTTATTTGGTGTTTGTAGCTTTCAGTCTCTAAACACAACTCATTGGCATATAAATCATAGTTATATTTTAATGCGAGATCAGCTGCGGATTTCTATAGATCTTCAGTGAAGGTTTCGTGTAATTAAATATTGAAAGGAAACTAAAATCAGAAGCTTCGGCAGCTAAACTTTGAAATGTCCATCCCATTTGTTGAATAAGTGTGTCTAGTGCACAGAAAAGCTGAATTTTAAGCTTTTGAAGCGGAGAAGGAAAAACATGGCCTTGTTTGAAGATCTGTTTTTGATGAACACATTTCATTAAGAAAAAAATTATCATCAGAATTATAGTTGTAGGAAGACTCAGAATTCTATTTAGTTTTTGAATTTTTGAAAAATCAGGGATTTCAGCGAACATGACACCTGCATATATATATATATATATATATATATATATATATATATATATATACGGAAAAGTAAAAAGCGACAAAGGAAAAATAGAATTAATATTGGCATTTTCAATTGGAAATAATAACAAGAATTAAATTACATATTTTTCATTTCATTCATTCAATTTTTCTAGTGGCCCGTAGTTGGTGTGACACCTGTTTATTTTTCATTAATTTCAAGCAGAAATTACGCAAAATACTTACACAGAAATTACCCGATTTTACAAAAAATTGTACATGTCCTTTTTTAAAGAACTAACTACAAAAGACTTTGTATAAGGCAAAAATCTCTATCTTTAATTTTGTAGTTTAAAGTTTTTTTTTCATTTTCAAAAAAAACGAGCAATATTCGAAATTGAAACTACCGCCATTTTTTCTTGTCTCTTATTACACAAGTGAAGAAAATTTTTAAAAAATGGACCATTTTTAAAAAATTTTTTTTATAGATTTCAATCGCAAAATAGGAAAAAACTACCCCTTTTTCAAAAATTGTACGTAATATTTTTTGAAGAGCTAGTTATGTACAACAGACTTTGTCTGAGACAATCTCCAATTTTGAAGTTTTAAATTGTTTTTTCCAATTTTCGAAAAATCGGGGATGTCAACAAAACTGAGACCTACACCAGTCTCTTAAACGTTCTTTGCACTATTCAACAACAAAATTTCATCAAAACATTTGGACCCATTTTTTGAAAAATTTCAATTTGTCCCAGGGACACAGGAACAGGTAATGTACCCCACAAAATGAAAAAAAAATCGGTTTCAAATTCCACGGTCTGCGACATCAGCTAAAATGATTGGGGAATATCAATTTTGGAGAAAAACGGCTGGTAGGTTTATGCCCTAGCATTGTGGAGAATCATTTTCTTCAAAAATTAGGGGACAAAAATATGGAAGTGTTAAGCAAATTTGGGGAAGAATAAAATGTAGTTGTAGAAGATTTTGCGGCACAATTTTGGGATTTAATTGAGAATGATCTTATTAAAGAATAACGCTGAATAGCAGCAGAGGTGATTTTTTACATGCATTTTTGTGCATATTAGCAAAAAACGTAAGCATCTAGCTGTACTAAATACTAAATTCATACCATTCAGCATCACTCGTACCTGCAAGTATTTTTACGGCGTTTATAATTTTGAAATTGCAATATTACTAGTTTATATTCCTTATGGAGGTAACAAACAATACCATTGGGGGATGGAAATTTTTGAACAGGAGTAAAACATTATTACTTACTTACTACGATTCATTCGTATGTCTAATGCTAGAGACTGTAAAAACGTCTTCGAACAAAGCTATGGAAGAGATAAATTTTCAACAGATAAAAATGCTTTTAAAACAGTTTACAGCGTCGGCGACGCCACATTTAACTATCTCTACATGAGAAACTGCGAGTATGCGTGTATGCGAATCGGTCACTCACATTTAGACCACTTCCCATGCACCAATCGAGACATATGAGGTGTCATTCGACGCGCCTCCGTCTCCTCGTGGGGACCTGATAACTTCTTTTCGGGTCCGGCCAGAAGATTGTAAGAAATTTCCAAAACCGTGGTCTGTAGTGGCAAACTTATTAAATTTGAAGAACTTTAAGTGCATACGGTGAAAACGAAACTGTGAGTACTGCTACAAAATGAAAGCACATTTAACTTATTACGTTCGACTTTTTACAGTTATGTTCTTAAACGTGCAAATACCGATTTTCAAATGAATGTGATTAACAACTTGTTATTAAATTAATACCTTGTTCACCTAAACATACAAAAAAGTAGTTTTTTTAAAAAAAGTTTATTCTCCTACAAAAGGATTAATAAAGAACTTGCAGAAGTAAAGGTTAATACAAATTAGACTAAGTTGGTGGAGTTTTAATCTTTTCAAATATTAGGGGACAAAAATATGTGGAAGTGGAAAGCAAATTCGGGGTAGAATCAAATATACTTGTGGATTTTGGGACAGAATTTTCGGAACTAATTGAAAACGTTCTTATGAGAGATAAACGCTGAAGAACATCTTTCAGGTAATATTTTAAGTGCGTTTTTGTGTATATTAGCTAAAAAGCGTACCAAATGGGAGCTGAACTAAATTCTAACTATCCGCACCAATCATACCTGCCATACTCTTAAATTCAATGTAAAAGGTCTGAAAGCAGATTTAATGGCTTTGTACGATATTGTTTAAAATTACAAGGAACATACGTATATTATGATTTTTTCATTAAAAATTTCCTAGCGTTTTTAATATTTCGAATGCTGAAAAATAGATGCTTCTCACGAAACAACGTTTCCTGGGTACGCGCTACCATAAAAATCATGTGTTTTCCAGCATTACGTATATATCTATGGAAGCGAAGTCGGGAACGGAAAACTTTAGATCATTATCCTTGAAAAATGATTTTTTAACGGATCTTCAAAAGAAGAAATTTTTCAACGCTGCGAAACGTACGGATTTAAAAAAGGCATCGATTGACTAACATTTCTGTGATCCGATCTAGCGTGAACATACAGTGTGTTAGAGACCAAAACTGCCCGTTTACAATTTTCGAAAACGTGAGAAAATGAAAATATATGAATGACGTTGAGTAAAACTCTTTAATATATTGTATTTTGTGAGTATGATTTTCCATTACCATGTAAGAATGTAACGAATGAATGATATTCGTTTTATGACAAGTGTACACTGAGAAAATAGCGAACCTGTTTTTTTCCACTGAACATTTTCTGTTATATTCAATCTTATTGTAGTAATCTCACTTTTCTGTTATTATAAATGCAAATCTGTTGTTTTAATCATAATGTCTCTACCATTATCAAACAAGTATCATCATTATGGTTTTGGACAACAGAATAATTTTCATTACAAATGTATAATATACATTACAAATGTATACTCAAATAAATGCACAGAACTGTTACAGACATAAGTGTATGTCTCTTCTTAGATTACAAAGGCGACCTGCACTAAGCGTTTTTACAAAGGCGTGGTCTGACAGACTACTTTGGGTAAAAAATAAAGAAAAGCTCATAACACACAATGAAATAAATTTAATAGATTGAACATGTATGATATGGAGTTACAAAATACATTGTAAAGGATTTTTAGATACACCAAAATAACTTGACTCTCACAGTAACAGTTGCTTGGAGCTGTCTACTCATGGCTTTTGAAAAGTGTCCGCAGTAGTCGGTCGTCATGCGATCTTTGTTATGATAGCCGTCGTCCCATTATGATTGCTAAATGATCAGAACAAAACTTAAATGCGACAAGACATTCATTACTTATTTTTGTATTCATAATTCACAATATTAGGCAATATAGCGCCAAAAACCGATGAAATTACTATGAAGGCGTAGTCTACTGGACGACGCGTGTTAGCGTACGCCGGAAATAGACGCGCACAGGTTTCATGTGTTTCACTGGCTAGTCACAAAATGAAGGTACCTAGAGTTTCAGAAACGGAGAAGGGGTGGGAGAAGCTTTCGGCACTAGTTGCATGTGACAGACGGCGCCTTTATAATCTAGGATTAAAATGGCAAAATTTGTTTTTATTGTTTTAAACCACAGCTCAAAAATCAATTTTCTATTAAAAATTCACGTTTGTGTATAAGAAGGACTTTTGAGATTTTTTTAAGGCCTGTTCCAGGGTTCTAAGACAGTAAAAATTATTTTTTGTTATTTTGCGTTTAATAAGTTGCAAAACCCTCAGGTAAACTTATAATATATTAATGCAAGTTCTTATAATATGTTACGAATATACATTTCCCTTTTAATGACATTCAATATTCAAGATATTGCAGTAATATTGTAATGAATATTGCCTCATCTGCCGGATTCTCTGCGCGCGGATTGCGTCATCTGCCGGCGCCCCTTCCCCCGTACTGGACGATTCCGGACTATTCTCGAGTCGCGGGGAAAGGTGGGGAAAGTGCTGGTTGTGTCGAGACGATCGCCGGCCAGGTATAAATGCGACGCCGGCGGCCGCGAGTCAGTCAAGTATAGTCGGAAGAATGCGGCCGCGAGTTAGTGGGTCATATGAATAAAAATGAGCACTTGCTCAGTGAAGCAAAGTGAGTCTACTCCGCGGCACTGAGCAAAAGTTCCATTTCGTATGAATAAAAACTTCGTATGTCTCCGAAGAACTTACTCATGTCTCGCGAGCATTTGCTCGTCGTGAACAAGAGATAATGCAGACTAAGAGTTTTAAAAATTGGTTTCTTGAGTAACAAAGATGTTACATACGTTACGCGCGTCGCGCATATTTGTGCAGAATAAAGAGCAATGTTTTGTTGCCTCGTTCTTTAAATTCGAATAGGAGTTGCAGTAACAAAAAACAGGCGCCAGAGGCCCAGCTAGTTTTTGTCAAAATGCTAAGCGAATGTAAAATTATTTTTGAAAAGGGCCAGCCTCCGGAGGAATATTGTGGCCGAAACGAAACATTACAAATTTTGAAAAAACATTAACCCGAAAAATTCCAAGTAGAAAATAGCGATGGCCAATTAACATAAAAGATATACAATATGCAAATGCGCCTGAAAGCAAACGCCGATATAAATCGTACCAACCATGCTCTACCCTTTTCGAATCAGCAAAGATTCTACATCACGAGAATTTCGCCTTATCTTGTTATTTTTTTTAGTCCGCTGCATCTGCATATCAACACACGGTAAAAAAAATCGGCCAATTTAACCTTACGTTTCAAAAGTGAGTCTGCTATTAAGGTCCCTCCGAAATTTTGGAGCAAGTGCTCACTCTAGAGAGTAAACGCTTAACTTTATTCATACCAATTCTGAGCATTTGCTCGCCAGTTGAGAGTACGCTCAGAGATGGAGCAAGTGTTCGGAGACTGAGCAATTGCTCACCCACTTTATTCATACCATACTGAGAAGGATCTCCGAAACTCGGAGCAAAGAGTAATTGCTTACTTTTGTTCATACTACCCAGAGTCCTTTTCCGAGAGTAAGGGCGATGCAAGTCCCGATGGTCAAGGGAAACAATGATCGAACGAGTTTACAGGAGAATACGCACTTAGTCAAGGATAAGTACGAATGAACCTGTGAAGCCTGGGCCTTTTGTTGCGTATGCAAAATAGGTGTGAGGAAAGGGATGAGGCGACTGCCCAGCCTCCTACCCTGTTGTGCGAAGACACGTATGAGGAGAAAGTAAGGGAAGACGAGTCACAGAGCAGCTCAAGGCAATCTAAGAATCAGGAAGGCATCCCGGGGCAATCTGAGAATCAGAGATCCCAGATCCAGGAGTATGTGAAGCAGATGATGTCCAAACGCAGCCCAAACCAGTGAGATCGCAGAGAACCAAACGGCTGCCAGCTCGTTATAGAGATAGTGTGTGTAGGAGTGTGTCTGAGCAGTGTGAGTGATTAGCAACGAATAGGGCATGCGAGATATTGTTCATTTGTGTCAAATAAGGCATATTTATAGAGGAATGTATGGATTTCCTTTCTTAGCGCAAAACATCGTTCCGTGGGACTCCCCCACCATACATGGTCGTACATTAGCAAGCCTCCATACTCGGCATCTGTTTCCAGTCAAAACTGTTCACTCTGCCTGTATAAACGGGATCACCTCTAATCAGTTTTATTATCTTAATCAAAGTAAAAAAACTTGATGTTGCTTGCTTTATTTTCCACATATATCTCCCTGGTGAATAATACATTGGATTGTCGGGCATGTACCTTAGTTCTTCTAAAGCAACCCGTCTAATCCAGATGTTTCGTCATTAATGGTGCTCAATCTGTTACAGTGGCTGAACACTTACAAAAGCCTTCAATTCTGTCAATTATTTTCTTCATTCTTTTAGATGTCTTTTCCTTTTCTTGATCCATAAAGAGAACAACATTAATACCGGAGAAATCTTCAAAAATAGTACGTACACATATTAAAGACTAACTAGATTTATTTTATCAGTGCATTCATACAAAGTGAGAAATACGAGCTTTTCTTTAACCGAGCTAAACAATGATTTTTCTATTTGCTCGCCCATGTCAACAAACCTTCTGTGCGTGGTATGATGTCAAAGCGGTACTGCTTCGAATTTCCTTACTATTTTAGAATTTTCTAAAGCTTTTGCCATTTCAATGGAACAATTTTTAATTAAACCGCCACCAGTTGAAGGTTTTTTTAATCATACGTGTCTTTTCCCAACAGGGAAGGAGGCTGGGCCTCATCCCTGCCCTCAAGAGACTTGCATTAAGGCGGCTCCACACATTCCGCATTCGTCGAGCAGCGAGCTACTGCCCGCCCAATCCAGAGCAGCTGATGTGTTCGCTGCCTTTGACGAGTCCTAAAGACCGGCAAGCGGTGGGTAGGGCGAATACCGAACGTTCGGTGAATCGCAAGCAACCCGTCCACACTACTCGGAATTCGCCGAATGCCTCATGTGTGGAGCCGCCTTAAGATGCATGGCAAATAATGTTTTTGAGAGCATAATAATTTACTACGTAATCTTTATAAAACCTTTTTTCAGGGCGGTATTTCAATAAAATATCTGTATTTTGTCCAATAACCTTTCACGGGCCACAGGTGGCGAGCCCGTTCTACAACCCTGACTCACTCACAAAATTCACGAAAAAAAAAATACAGTGCTGCACATCTCCACGCACTTGTCCACCGACCTGATTTAACCTTTGTCGATTTCGCGTTGCTCTCTCCATCGCGGCCGTGTTGCTACCGAAACTAGTAGACTAGTAGCGGGGCACACACCTATTGTGCACCGCAGGGCAAGATATGTCGCGTTTACAAGGTTCTGCAGTTCAAAAAATGGTAGTTATAAATTATGAAACAGTACCAAATTTAATAATACCATTAAATAATTTTATATAAACAATATTGTTTTGAGCAATTTTATATTATCAATAATATTGATTGGCCGTTATAACGTATTTCCCGACTGTCATCGACTCTATCCTATGCAAGATTTCATCGCGTTTGTCGTATGAGAGAAAAAAGAATCAGTTTTATAGGAATTTTTTCTACAAGTTTAACTAAAATCCCTTTTGACGTACAACCCATACAAATCGAGATATTTTCCTCAAATCAGAGTAGAGTAACCGGGATGTGATGTTTCGTGATATTTGAAAAGTAGCTGCTCTAATATTTTTAAAGGCACGCGTGATATCGCTTAGAACTTTGCACCCCTTTTATTAAATAAAAAGACAAAGGTCTCAGCGAAAATTGAGTTCAAGAGGATATTTTCCGGAGATGAAGACTAAATTGACTGTACCATAGTCAGACAAATGTTTCTTCAAGGGCTTGACAGGAAACAAGACTCATTCTTCTATGGTCACGAGCTGGAAGGTGAAGGGGTCATTGTCATCCAATCGGGAGCTTCCTTTCGGCCTATTTATAATATTGTAGCTTCCGATCGGATGAGTGTCCTCCTCTCCTTCCACCTCGTGACTTTCACTACATTTAAATCGTACCATAAGAATTAACGATAGTAAATTAAACGTATGTGAAAATTAGAAATATTTCTATTGCAATTGTTTACATTTGTTATTCTTCAAAAATACATTATGGTATATTTTTCTCAGTACTTTAAATGCCACTTTAAAATTTAGTAATTTATTTTTTCTGTAATGGCAATGTTACTGCTACACAAGAAGACACATACGGGACAACCAAAGTGCAAGAAAAGAGAATCTCAATTGTCACACCAGCGTTGCGTTGACGTGCGTCACCTAAGTCTCTGATACCATCAGTTGCGAGTCGCTAATTGTGCGCCATAGATTGACTCTGTGTCTTGTGGGAAATGGCGCAGAGCGCTCATGGCGACATGCGTTGTTGTTAACGCGCGATATCTTGACTTACGTTGTAGTTTGAGCTGTGGGCACAACGCATGGCACTGAAAGCGGTCGTGTACCGTTTCATGGAAAGATGGAATTAATCTACAACGTGCATTAAGTGCGCAGGCATCGACGCAGCTGACTTTATTACTAATAAATTATAACTATTACTAATTAATATTAACTTTATTACTAATATTAACGTTATAAATATATAAATTTATTAACTTTATAAATATATAAATTTATTAATTTTAACTTTATTACTAATAAATTATTAGATGACGCGCGTCAACGCAACGCTCGTGAGACGTTGCCTACTCTATTGAGATCATGGCTATGATGCTCTACAGCAGGGGCGGATCGAGAGAAATTTTGGGAAGGGAAATTCAAAACATTTTGGTCGAATGTCACAGGCATGTTCAAGCTCATGCTGCGATACGAATTTATTCGTTTTAAGATTATCCCAAAATATTTTTGCTTGAAAGTTTTGCGACACGTTAAAATTAATAGTCACTGAAATTTTTTTTTAGCAAGGGGAGGGGGGAATTTTCCTCCCTGTGTTTCGCGCATGTCCTCAGGAACAATTTGTGAAGTAATCATCACTGGGGTAACATTTTGGGATCACGACATGTTTTTTCTAGTCTCCAGAAAGGTGTTCTCACAAAGTTTGAGAGCTCCAGTAGTTTAAAAGTTATTGAACAAGATTCGCAAGTACACACTGTTTTCGCATATATTTTCTCATATACATTCTTAAGTTTATGCAGACAAAAAAGCTTTTGATTGAAATAAGTGAAAAAATCGTTTGAATTAAATCATGAGCTCATTCACAGGTAATAAAAATAAGGCTATTATAGAGAAAAAAGATTGATAACACAATAATTGTCAGACTTTAATGAGTTAACAGGTATCATTTACTGCTCTCATTGTTTCTAATTCCTCTACTAAAATCTGAAGCATACATGCCAAATAAAATGAAATGAATTGTTTTCTTAAAATACAGCTTTAATTTCTTCCTTCTCATATTTGTTTGAAAAATAATATATTTCTAATGCTAATATAGATACATGGTTCTTTGGATAGGTATACTTATACAAATTTGTGATTGAAAAAATGACAAGGCAAGAAAAATTCTTGGAAGTATAATTTGATTTGGTCAGTACACAAACTAGCTCTACATGTTTTATAAATACACAATACAAGAGGAGTGTCAGAGCATCAATATGCCAAATGCATAGAATCAATCTGTTATTTATATTTTTCAATTAAAATTTAAGTACATTCGAAAGCTGATAATCTGTTGGAGAATCTTAAATTTTAATTGAGGGTTATTCCATTTGAACAGTCCATTAACTTGCAAGATAAGATGCATTCCTTTCGATTTTGTTAAATTATTATATGATTCACATCAAAACCATTATCTTTTAGTGCAAGTGGCATGCCCGAACTGCAATTAGCTGTAAGAGTATAAATACGGGAGACAAAACTTCCGAGTACTCTAGGCCATTCTGCCCAGAGAGTTTGTTGCAAAGTAGAAATTTAAACACAAATAATAAAACAAGGAAAGAAACACTCCATGCCGCTCGGAGTAAGGCAGCCTGTGAAAGGGAAACATTAGAATTAAATAATGAAAGGCAGAAATCATATTTTGCACTATTTAGAACTTAACATACCTTGTACATTCCTTCCAAGTGCATACGAATATATACAATTGTACAAAAATATGCATTCAAACCATCTGCTGCAAATAAGGGCGAGAAAACCACCCACCATGAATTTGTGCCAACTATTACGTTTTCAACACGTAATGCCAGGAGCACTGTGAATATAGTAATAGCTATGAGATTGATCCATATTTCAAACACAGTGAGTCCCAACCACGCCACAAGTTCACCCAATGTAAAAAACATGTTTAGCTTTTTGCTGTCTCTGGCTGAATGCGATACACTCGAATACGAACTGCTGAATTCTGCCTTGTTTGGGTTTCGTAATCTACTTGATCCACAAGAGGTTCAAGATCATCTAGGAAAAAAGAACATTCTGTAGAGTAAAATATCAATGATGACAATAACCCTAAAAATACTAGCTACAACACAAATGACTAACCGACAATGTCAACCGTTGAGGTTTCAACAGAGACTTCATAAACTCTTGGATATTTCTCTTTCAGCTGCAAAGCTATATTGATTGCTGGACATACAGCTGATCCCAGACCATATATAAAAATTTCTGACTCTCCTGAGTCAAACAATTTTTCACAAAGTGCTAACTGAGACTGTAATAAAAGAGAAAACAATAGAGGATAATAAATTTTTATTCAAAAGCAATAAAACCACATTTAACCTAAGAGCAGTTCTTCACCTGAGAAGTTGATTTGCTGGTAACGTACACATCATTCTTGCGATGAGAGTTTCGATGAGGAACTCGCTTTTTAAGAGCATAATCCGAACTTGGTTTTCGTTTCTTAATGAAACTATCAGGCTTGGCACCTCCGGCTTCTGAATCAGCCATTTGAAAATTATTAGAAGAAATAACACCATTCATAGGTGGCCATGATCGCTATCGAAGTCGAAGTTGACATTCGAGAATTCGAACAGCTGGTAAAATTATCGATAGACCAATCAGCCTGTGTTGTTTGTGTTTGGAATTGTGCATGTTTCACCGGTTTCACTTCACGTTACTGAAACAAGTTGAGACTATTATAATATTAAAATAGTTACACTGTTAAAAATATTTATAAAGTAACATGAGTGAAAACGTGGACCCTAAAAATGTTATAAAGGCCCGCGAATTGTTGTATCGTTTGATGATAAGGTAGGTATTTACACTTCTTTTACTTGCGTGAAGTTAAATAGAATACCGGCATCCAAGATGAGACATGCAGTTGGTAGTCTAAGCAGCTTAGTTAATAGAGAGTCGATCTTATCCTTGGAGTTTAATGCATTACGACTGAAATTTTAACATATTATTTCTTCAGTGTTATTACTTCACCTTCTTTATGTGTTAGCCAGTTATTCTATGATGGTCATCAGAGTCTTGCAGTTGGGTTGTCAGCTGTAGCTCAAGCTGATCCACCATGTCCTCCGTCAGATCGTTTGCTACATGTGGTTATGGCAGGCCTTCAACATGAACCAGAGCGTCAGGCAAAGCCTACACCTACCGGAACTCCCCAGGAAAATTTACTCGGTCCTGGATTAGGTATTGCTATACTCTGAATTTCTATTTTGTATGTGTTGTTCATGTTCACAGTTTTTGTATTTTGTACATTTTAAAGTAGACCTAATAATTAGAAAAATATTAAACAAGGAAATATGTTTTCTTCACTCTTTTAGACTTGGAGTATGAAACAGATGTACAGTCAACTGCTCCAGAACCAGCATTGTATGAAACAGCTTACGTGACATCACACAAAGGGAATTGTCGGGCTGGGGCTTTTAGTGTTGATGGTCAACTGATAGCTACAGGAAGTGTTGATGCTTCCATAAAAGTTTGTATAAATATATCTAAAATATCTATGTCTCTGAATTCATTAAAATATTTATTTTCATTAAATTATGATTGTTTGCAATTATTTTGTGTATTTCCTTTCAAACCTTACTTAGAAGAATCAATTTTAATTTCCTAAACTGCAAATTTGTTTTTAAAAATAGATGGTAGTTTGATTTATATGCAAATTAGTTTTGTGCCCAAACCTTCAAAATTTTTCTTAGAAAAATTATTTTTAGATTTTAGATGTCGACCGAATGTTAGCTAAGTCTGCCCCTGATGGCTTAGACCCTTCAGGAGATTCTCAAGGCCATCCTGTGATTCGGACATTGTATGATCATCTTGAAGAAGTTACATGTCTTGAATTTCATCCTCGGGAACCAGTTCTAGTGTCAGGCAGTAGGGACTTCACTATTAAGTTATTTGATTACAGTAAAACATCTGTTAAGAAAGCTTTCCGGACCATTACAGTATGTATTCATTTTATTCTTATCGCAATTTATTTTCAAGTGACAAAACATATGTTAAGTAAATAATATCAATTGTAGGATGCTGATCAAGTGCGCTGTATGTCCTTTCATCCAACTGGTGATTATTTGGTGGTAGGTACTAACCACCCTGTAATTCGTCTTTATGATATTACTACAGCTCAGTGTTTTGTATGTAGTATACCCAATCATCAACATACTGCTGGGATAACTTCTATTAAGTGAGTATGAGATTTTAAAATATATGCTCTCTTTCTAAATTTTAATTTTTATTGCCATATAATTGAACTATCATCATTTTTCAAATTTCCAGGTTCTCACCAGATGCAAAAAGTTTTGCTTCTGCTGGTAGAGATGGGAGTATTAAAATTTGGGATGGGGTGTCAAGTCGTTGTGTTAATACTTTTATGAAAGCTCACGATGGGGCAGAAGTATGTTCAGTAAGATTCTCACGAAATGGAAAGGTAATGTTTTTAAAAGATATAAGTTTACATAATGTATGGAATTTAAAATCTATGTTCTATTAATGCATTTGTATGTAATTCTCAGTATTTGCTGTCCTCTGGCAAGGATTCCCTAATAAAGTTGTGGGAACTGTCCACAAGTCGTTGTCTCATTGCATACACGGGTGCTGGGACTACTGGTAAGAAACACATGTTTTATACAAATTTTAGCTAATTTTTAGGTTTTAAAGTAATTTATTTCTTTAATTTTTTGCTACAAAATCAATGGAAACTGCGCAAGATTGGGAGGGTGGGAAAGACAAACACTATTTATTGCCCTTTGGTCTGAGTCGTGCAGAATACTTGCTAAAAGTATTCTAACTTCAAAATGCGAAATGGTTTATAAAATTCTTTTCAAAATATGAAATACAACCATGAGTGATTCAAGAGTTTTGTACTTTATATATCAAATTTTATTACATTACTTTTGAAGCAGTTTATTGGATTTATGTCCCTGCTCAATAAGTCACCTAGTAATTGCTCATGCCACTTGTAGAAGAATTTGTGTTCTGCCAAACATTTTTGGAATTTAAATATGTTAACAAGTAATAATAATTTGATATATGTTTAGGATATGTTTTGTTTGTATAAATACGTTCATGATTCACAATCCCACTGCAAGTGGTAGTATTAGTTGCATATCAGATAGAAAAGAACGATGTTTGCATGAACAGAAATGAAGGCTGTCTGGCTTTTGTGTAAGAGGGTATTGAGAAGTAGGTGGTGAATAATACTTATTATCAGGATGCGTTTGATAGCAGCTTTGCACCTTGCTGTTGATGTGCTGATTTTGCATGCTATGTATGTTTCTGGTCTCTGGTGGTCAGTGGGCATTATGCAATTCTGAAGTGGATTGTGACATTGAGTAATTCTTTGTGTGAAGTAAATCCTATACAAGAGCATATTGTATTATGAAATTTGTTTCACTTTAGAATCGTCTACAATGGTTTATTTGGTTTTGAGGAAACTATTGTTGTAAAATCCTACTGTATGTATCTTAAAAAACAAAAAAGAGAAACAATCATAAACATAAAAGAGGGGAGTAAACATGATGGATTTTTTAAAGATCATATATTCAGATTCAATTACAACAAACAGATCGACCGTCTATTAATGGATTCTGCCCTTGTTTGTCGAAAATTGGAGGTATAAATAGTTATTTTAATATATAAAATAAGAGAAAATAGATGCAATTTCCTGCAGTCACTTTGTGTGAAAGCACATTGAATTATGAATCAGCAGAGCAGGTAAGCTGGGACGTTCTGCACTTCAGAAAAAGCTCTCCTGGTGTTTAATTAATAATTTCTCATTGATGTTACTGTGCAATGGTACATAGTATTCATGTCCAACTACATGTAGTAGAAGGATGGAGAAAGGCTTCTGGAGCTCAACAACCTTCTGGAGCAGTGCAGATTGTATCTCCCCCCCACATGTCACAAACAATTTTTACCATTTTTTGACAAAAATCAATCAAAACCACAAGCAAATGCTATAAAATTGGAAAATATTTGAAACCGCAAATTTCAGGCCTGCTTTCTAGATCATTGTTGACAGGAAAGTTCAATTTTTGAACTTGCAGTCTGTTGCATGTACTGCTTTTATCTGCTAAAGAAAGAGGAATTTTTTTCTAGGTTTGTTTTGCTCGCTTCTATACTTTTGCGAGTTTTACCTGTTATTTCTTTTTTGATTTGATTCAAAACAAAACCCATTCATCTTCAGTGTTGTGTATAATTTGTTCCCTTTGCAAACACTATAATGTTTCCTCCAGACACAGTTATTTTTTATGGTAGTCATTTCATTTTCAAAACAGATGGTTATTTGCTATTGTTTCCCCTTTTATATGAGAACTTGAAAATAAAATGTTTTTCAAAACTTCTATTCAGATTACTTCTCACAGATTTAAGATTAAAGCAGCAGATTGAAGTTCGAAGAGAAAAGATTTTGGCTTGAAACAATAAAATAATTTCAGAAAGTTTTTTCAATTCAGTACATAATACATTCTCCACAATGTATTTTTGATGAAACATTTCAATTTTAAAAAAGGGTATTTTAATTACACATTTTTTATTCTTTCCTGATCTGCTATCAGCTTTAGAAACAAAGGTCATTACTGCATTTGCTGGAAGACAGAAATCAGAAGGGGGCGAATTCTGCAAATATTTCCTTAGTTCGCTTTGATATTCATTATACAATTTAATTCTGAAGATTCTGTCTCCATTGTTACTCGGTCCCAGTCAGCTAGATCTAATTCAGCCGCTGTCTGTAGGAGAATTCTAGTGGCCTGCCGCTGGTAGGAGGTACCTGTTTGGGAAAATCTTCAAAAGTCAACGTAGGTCGGCACCGTAATCTCATCATTCAGCGGCGGGGGATCACAGCCACTTTCCACGATGAAACATGCACTACACTTACGGTACTAACGACCTTAGCAGTTGACTCGCTATGATTCATTGATCAGTAAATTGAGGTTTTGTGTGAAGAACCACCCAAAATTCAAAATATCCGTTTCAAATTCAAGGGGCTGCGACATCATATCGAACGGGGATTTTTTATCCATTTTGGTGAAATATCCAGCTTATGGTTTAGCCGGTAGCGTTGTTCACAGACGGACGGACAGACTTTTTGCCGAATTTGATTTCTCTGTAACAAGAAACCCCAAACGTGGATTCTCTCCACACGTGTCAAAGGCAACTACGTATAGGACCAAGATTTACCCACTTTTTCGTTACCAGAGCCCGCCAATATGAGCTTTTGTGTTTTAAAATTCACATATTCCCCGCAGCATTACAATACTTGCACTATACCGCGTAAGGAATGGCGGGAAAGTAACAAGTGATGCTACAGCAGCAAATAGGTTCTTGGATTCTTTCTAAATTTGCAATTTTCGAAAATTCTGAGTACAACGAAAACAAGGCCTGTGCCATTCTCAAGAGTTCCTTATTCTATCGCTAGAAAAAATTGGCTTTAGTTTTTGAGAAAATGTATTTTTTATTATTTGAGTTAACTTCAGAAATTGTGCGAAACGACTCGATTTTCCAAAAATATGTATATAACGACTTTTTTAATGATATGATTCTTTAAAACAGATTTTGTTTCAGACAAAAATCTCTATCTTTAAATTTGTAGTTTTTGAATGTTACAATTTTGCAATTTTTTAAAACGCAGAGTTTGCCGGAAATGGGACTAGCGACCCTTTTTTACCGTTCTTTGATACATTCGAAGGAAAAATTTTACGAAAAACTTTGGTGCCGTTTTTAAGAGAGAAAATTGATTAAAAGTTGCCTATATATCACGCGAAAACTACTCATATTTTTGGAAAATTGTTCCTGACGTTATTTCAAGATTCGTCGTTAATATATTTGTTTTAACATTCTCTGTCTTTAATATTGTAAGATTAAGGAATTTTGAACTAATGCAATTTTCGAAAACTGGAATTTCAACGAAATTGATACCTGCGACGTTCTTTTAAGCGTCTTTCACACGATCCGAGGACAAAGTTTAATCAAAACTTGTAGGAACTACATTTAGGAAAATTTTGAATATGTAAATGAGGCTTGATGTAAAGTACGACCTGCGTAAATTAAATTATTCGTTTCAAACTCGCAGGGCCTCGAGTTCCTTTAAATCGATCTGGAATTATCGATTTTAGGGACAATTGGCTAGACGGTTTATGCGCTAGCGTTGAGGGACAGGTAGACGTTTTGGCATTTTACTCTTTGTCGGAATCAAGGACTCACAAAACTTGCTTTCTGACTACGCAATGTGTTAGATGAAATAATTTACTATACATAGAAATAAGAATTATCGCTACTTTCTTTTCTAGAGCCCGACAATAGGAGTATTTCCGTCAAAAATTTGCCGATTTACGGCGCATGTCAGCAGTACTTCCTCTTCTTTCGATGGACGAGAAAGTACAAATTGCCATTGCAAAAATTAAATATTGATGATGGAAATAGTTTTGTTAAATGAAATCTGTGTTTGCAAGATAGGTTTTTGAAAAAAGATCATGTACAAGTTTTTAAAAGTAGAAGTTTAGTGTAATTTGCCAAATTTTCGAATTTGAAGTTTCGAATTTTCCCAACTCCTTTTGTTATAATCTTTCAGGAGTTATCTGGTTGCATTGCAATAATGGGAACACCTCGATACGACAGTTTGAATTTCTCAGAATAACTTATTGTTAGACTATTTCTTTATGAATGGAACGGTTTTGGCATGTGGAGTTTGATTTTATGTATTAGATTCTGTTTACCGACCAGATACAGTATGATTGGTAATGCGTTTTACAAATGGCTGAAATGTGTTAATCTTCTTAGACATTGGTGTATTATAATTTTGAGGATGCGCATGAATGTCCAATGACTCGCTGTGAATACCCCGTTGCTTAATCTCTGGCCGATGGTTATATTGATTGATGCTGTTGTTTCTTGAAATGAATTTCCCGCCTTCTGTTGCAGCAATAAAAGAAATAAAGTTGATTAAATATACTGGCGACGAGTAAATGCATTAAAGATTTTTTCCTACGAGACACTTTCGACATATTATTGAACAGGAACCTATTGGGTGTTAGCGGGATTCTTTTTGGGAGCTCCTGACTTCCGGGTCCCTAATGCGTAAATTACATTCACTTTTGGCACGTGTATTTATGTTATTAAATTAAAATAAATAATAAGTAATTGTTTTAATCAATTATTTTTAATTAGTATAAATTATAATATTAATTTAAATAAATTATTATAAAGTATACTTATCAATATAATATAATTTGTACCTATGTGTTCCAATTTTACGTCCTTTCCACTCTGCTGGGACATGACCCAACTCCAGGTACCCTCTGTACTGTCTGGTTTCTCAATCATTTTCGCCAACTTTACTACTGATGAGCCGCCCAAACTCGAACCAGACAAGCCTCTTTAGTGAGTGGTCCAATTGGCACGTAAGTCCATTGATGCTTGCGCGAGGTTAGTGTTAGGGAGACCTGGTTGCACATAGAAGGTGTTAATAGCAATGTCCCGAAGACCCATTGCGTCGCACTCAGTAGTTATTTTGTAAGTGAAAGATTCTGGTTGAGAGGTGAGTCATGGTGGTTTGGGACTGGACTCCATAATAAATCACACCATAACGACCATACCCTACGTAGGATTCGTACCCAAAGCTTTGGTGTAAGTCGTAATTGGGCCTATATCCCCCACGCTAGACCCTATGCTATCAGGCCCGTGTAAGTTGGAAGGTTAGTAGGAGAAAATTTCCAAGTGGGAAGACCCTACCATGATGCAACAGTCATGCAAATTTTCTCACCCGAAGCGGTATTCGATCTCCCGATCCTTTCAGCAGATCGTCGTGCGCCTTACAATCCCGGCTACCCATGTTATTTTTAAATAATTATATAATAATAAATAGGGAACAGATTATAAAGGATAAGAGGAATTGTAATAAAAAAGCAAAACTTGTGCATACGAGTATATACGTGAATGTATTTATTGTTTTACAAAGATGTAGGTAAAAATAGAAAGTATGTAAAATAAGTATTCAATGTAGAATTGAAAATTGGTCCATAGGGTATTTACTAGGCTGTCCGGGTGACGCCTAGAAAATACTGACTCCGGTCTCACTGGTCCGTAGGGGTTTTCAAATTTTATCGTCCAATGTTTTATCGTAACAATGTTTCAAGCATAATGGATAACATAGGCCTACTAAAGATTCAACACAAATGAGTAAGTGATATAATAAGTTATTTTATTTCTCTATTTTAATTGGGTATTAAACTAACTGATAAATCATGTTATTCAACTTTTAATGTTATGACAAAATTCTTCTACATATTAATGGGAAGGACTAGTTTGCTTCTTCGTCAGTAGTTGTTTAAATGTAGGTTCAATATTTGAAATTGAATCGCAATTGTTTTTGACGTTCACTTTCGATCTCAACAAAACACTGGTTGGACACAGCTCGCGTGGGCACGGTAACTCGTCAACTCGTCTGCGTTGGTAGAAGGATTAAATATTCCCGTCGCGCGCTAGGGATGTACGTCGGTAATAAAGGAGCCACAGAAGCTTATTGGTAAAGGACGGGCCAGATTCAATTAATTCATAATTAATCAGTAAAATAAATAATATATATTACAAGTAACATATACTATGATAGTAAAATTTATTTTGGGTACATAAATGACACAAGGATTAATGTAAATCAAATCTAAAGATCATTTTTAATAAATCACCGCAGTTTGAAAACCCCTGGTCTGTATAATATTTTTTCGAGCACAAAACGTCGCCGATCAGGCTCTAAAATAAGTTCCGAGCGGCAGAATTTTGTTCTACCTCTACAAAACTAATTGTACACTTGCCTTCACAACACTTATGGAGTTCTTTCCGATAGATAAAATACGTTCCTAGTATGAACAATGTTTACGAGAAGCCGGTGCTCAAGTGATTAGTAGTGTTGTGTACCCAGTTGATTGACCCGGAGGGGGGCACCCCCCCCCATAAATCAATGATCTGTAAAAAGGTATTTGTTAGTTTTCGATCGAATTACGTAGGGGCCGTATGAAACATGAGCAAACACGCGGTTGAAATTACTTCTGCTTCACTCATCGTTGACTCAGAGTACGCGTTTTCTAAGAAGCAGGGGGTGTAAGTATCACAATCCATGGCGAAGGTCCGGTGGTCATAAAAGCGCAGTTGAATTACCTTGCTTTGTTAGAAAGATGATTTCAGTACGTATATTGCAAACTTGCGTCTGAAATGCTCCATTTCGACCTATAAAAAGGAGATACATAAGAAACTGTAGCAATAAGGAAAACATATAAAAGTATGTAATTATACCAAACTAAGTGAAATTGATCGAATTCATTGAGGATATCTGATAAACTAATAATTAGACAGGTTCCTGTAAAATATGTATTTACGTGAAAATCCGTTCCCATGTGTGTGCGCGCGTGTGTGGACCGGTGCTGTGCTTGAGTAAACATATATAGGTGTTGTGGTGTGATATCTTTGGCATTTTTCATGAAATAATTAAAGACGTCATTGCCAACAATATTATTTAATGTAAGAGCAGCCATCGAAAGCTGCTCTTACATTAAATAATATTGTTGGCAATGACAACGTCTTTAATTATTTCTTGATTAAACATTCTAATTTTGCAAAGCGATAAGATAAAATGCGTCAGAGAATCAAATAGCCACCTTAATTTTATCGTGGAAGGTAATTTCGGTATCAGTTTTAGTATTGAAAATAATTACAACTTAATTCTAAATTCATTCATTCTAAAATATTGTGGTAGAGGCATTCTTGTAATAATTTTCAATTTTGTTAAAAATTTATCGATTTATTATTAATGCGGCTATTTTTCAAAAAAGGTGATAAGAAACAATAAGTATTTTTCATTATATTTTTTAAATTCATTTTCTTTGCTGTCGTATACGTATCATAACATTTGGAGGGCGTCGATGGCCGCTAGCTCGGAGCTTTCAGGAAAGCTCGCACTGCAGGTCGGAGGGCATCTCTCAGAGGACAATGTTCATTCCGTGATGTAGTCGGAGGGCAACTCAAAGGTGGCAGCTGATTTTTTTATATTTCTGGTCAAGAACTGCATCCAACAATGAGACAGTGCCGTGAGTCGAAAAATAGATGGTCTAAGGAAGTACATATCGTACGAACGATATTTCATCAAAAAAGGTTTACCACACTCTTTGTCGCACTAAACCTGGCAATCCAGCCTTCCACCCAGATAAATATTTTTAACTGTATCACTACTAAAAAGATTTCAAGAGAGATTTGAATGTAAAACTTATTTTATTAAACATTGAATTTTATTGTATTAAAAATAAATTGTTTTCCTGCATGGTATTTAGTTATTTCCCAAATTGTTCAATCAAAAAATTTAACATACCAAAGTATGTCAATTTGGAACGTGTTTTTCAAAATTAAAGAAAATATATTGTCATTTTTACTTTCTCCCTACAGAATAGAGAGAAAGTTATGAAATGATGCGCGAAACTAACGGCGAGTATTCGGCAGAAAATGTATTACTGGACCCTAGTAAAGGCTCTGGCAAAAGTGGATAAATCCAGATGCTAAATTTAGGGAGGGGGAAGTCCTCTGTCACGTGGTGTAGCGAGGAACCATGTTTTGTGAATCCTTGATTCCGAAAGATCGAATGACGGCAAAACGTCTGCTCGACTGTGTCCGCCCGCCTGTCCTGTGAACACAGACGCTAGCGGCTAAACCGTTCAGCAAAGTTTCTCCAAACTTGGATTCCCCCAATCAATCTGTGATGACGCGGCCACTTTAATTACAAAACGATAATTTAATTTTGGTAGGTACTGTACATAAAGCCTATGGGACATTTTCAAGATGTTCAAAAAAACTTGACCCGTTTTGGATTAAATTTTGTTATTGGGCTTCCTGTTCATTGATATCCCTGATTTTTCCAAAAGTGCAAAAGTTTCAAAAACTTTTTTGAGTCTTCCTCCAACTAAATATTAAAGTTGGTGATTTTTCCTTTTATGAAATCTGTTCCATAAAGTTAGATTTTGAAATAAATTTTCGAAAAATTGCACAAGAACTTAAGTTCTTTTCGCGTAATTTTGCGTGAACAAAAGGCAATTTTTACTTTTCCGTATACGTACGTATATGAAGTATAGGGAAAGTAATGTAATGCTGTGGATAATCGATTTCGACATTTCAACGGAAATACATATTTTGGGGTTCCCTGATACAGAAAATTGGTTTTTTTAAACGTCCATCTGTCTGTCCGTCCGCAGTTTTAAAAAAATAATCATAAATATTTTATCAAAAACCGTTCCAATTTTTTTCCTCAAACCTTTCGAACGGATAGTGCTTACTGCATTCTTTAATATGAAGTAAAGTTCATTTTGGAGTAATATTTTTGCCTTTTTTCAAAAGTACGCAAATGTATTTTTTTTAAAGATCTCAACGCCATTAACACGAACATTTCCAGCAATTTTATCTGTGATTTAATGTGCTTCTAATGACTTCTAATGAGGTTTTTCGAAAACTCAAAACTTTTTTGTCAGAACAGGCTTCAAATTTCGAATTTACAGTAGCGCTTAAACACTATTTTCTTAAAAAAAGGCTCCAAATTTTTCAAAGGAAACTGCCATTTAGGACGAGGTTTTACTGTTCTTTAATATTCTTAAAACAATATTTCCGTTGTACGTTTAGGAAACCGAAAAATTAAGAAAATGTCAAAAAAAGTACTTTGTGTGGTGATAGATAGCAGCTGGATGTTGCAAGTCCGAATAGCTAGCTAAGACCAAAGGAAATGGAAAACCAATACGGAAACGTCTGCGCCATTCTGAAGCACCTCTAGTTAACTTTCTCGTACACGTACGTGTATACGGAGTAATATACGTAATATCAAGAAAGTTATGTAATGCTGCGCGAAAAAACTGCGGATTTCTACAGAAAAAAAATCATTGCCGAGCTCTGATAACGAAAACAGATAAATCCAGCTGCTAAATAACGGGAAAAATCTTCTAACACATCGTGTAGCCCAAATCCAAGTTTTGTGAGTCCTTGATACCGAAAAATCGATTGTAGACAAAACGTCAATCTGTCAATGAACACCCCATTCACCCAAAATACGTAGGATTTTTTCCAAATTAAATAAACCCGTGTCCATTTGGCTCGAGTCGAAGCTTTGAGATTTTGAAAAACATTCTTTAAAATACATGTAGGCCCTGGGACATATTCAAAATTTTCTCAACAACCGTTCCAAATTTATTCTTAAAATTTATTGTACGAATAGAGTAAGTGACACTTACAAAAGTGATGTAGCCCCTGATTTGTGGCAAAGTGGCAAAAGTTTGCATTTTTCTCGGCGTCTTCCTACAACTACAAAATTAAAAATAGAGATTTTTTCTGCAAAGGAAATTTGTTGTCCATAATTAGTTCTTTCATTAATGTCATGTACTTTTTTGCAAAATATAGTTTTCGACCAATATTAAAAAGTAATAAAAATAAGATTTTCTCAAAAATTGCTCCAAATTTTTTCTTTAAAAATTAGATAGGGGTATTCATAAATGTACACTATAAGATGATAATGACGCCATATACCTCAATTCTTTGTTGTTGTTTTTTCAAAAACTACAAAAATATAATTTTATTCACTTGTTTCTCACGTCGTTAATATTTACATTAGCGGCCATTTGTTCACATTATTGTACTTATGAGTACATGTGCTTCAAATGATATCGTATAAAGTTTCTCGAAAATTATCAGTTTTCCGTGAAAATGAGCCCAAATTTCTCATATTCAGAAATGCTCAAACGTCAGTTTTATTAAACATGCTCCAAACATTTTTTTAAACTTTGCGAATGGATAATGCTAATAACACTGTTTATGATGACATAAAATGAATTGTATTGTATTTTTTTCATAAAACACAATACACAAAAATATACACAATTTTTTTGAAAAATCGCTTACGCCGTTAGTATGCCTATTCCCAGAAATTTGTATACATTATTGCATTTGTCACTGAAAGTGCTTTAAATTTTAAAAAATTAAATGTTTTTAAAGTAGAGTTTTCAGTGAAAAAGAGCTTAAAATTTCGTATTTATAGTAACATATAAACACAATTTTCTTAAAAAACGGCCCTAAATGTTTCATTGAAAAGTGCCATTTAGGGTGAGGTATTACTCTTTCTTAACACGTTTTAAGTAATATATCGGTTCTACCATTACGAAACCGGAAAATTGAGAACATTTTGAAAACTTCTTAGAGCGGCGATAGCTGGCAGCTGGGAAGATGATGGGGCATGACCGAAGAGCTATCCCAGATCAAATAAATTATAAAACTAATACGAGAAAGTCTGTGCCATTCTGTTCCACCACTAGTTTCTTTTCACTTTAGAACAATGTTGTGTGATATAGACATTAATTTTATGATATGAGAAGAGGAAAGGACACATTTTTTCGCTGATTTCATTGATTTTAATATCGTTTTAGTGGTATTGCTTAAAATAATATTTACGAGATGCAACAAATGTTATCTACAGAATTCGATTCCTTCGCTCAGAAATTGTAATGTCAGCCGTTGTATGTGTAGTAAGGTTCCTGTGACGCCTATCAGCGCCATTCGGCCATTCAGCCGATTTCGGCATAACTAAAGACAGAGATTTCTGGTATAGAACAGTCCAAACTAGAAGTAGATTGTAAACTGAGTTCACTTGAACGAATGGAAGAAGCCTCGATTACATTTTTTTTTTTGCTTGCGAATCGGCTGACTAGGACCACGCATGCACGCATCCTACTTTTACCGCGGCTCAGTATCATTATCGCGGTGGCAGGTGCATGTAACTTTTCAAATTGGGTTCCAGCGTTTAGCTGAGTCCGATTTTTATTCCACCGGGGTTGTTAGCCCTGAGGGTATGGATGATGAAATGATGATAGTGAGGGGTGGAAGGACGACACACTCATACATACACAAATACACCCATGCCTGCAGCGGGACTCGAACCCGCGATCTTCTGGTCCGAATTCGCTACGGCACTACTGCCTTAGTGATCTCGGCTATCTGATTGGCATAAGAGCATTTTATTGATAATGTTTGACGATATTTTAGGTCATCAAAATCCTCACCCTGGTTTTCGCTATTCGCAAAACTCGATTTTCGTCGAAGTGAGTGTCATATTGTTATTGCTCGAAGCTCATCAATATGAATAAGCCTTACGTAGGTACCCAAGTGATAACAAGTTACACTTCATTAAAATCGAGCTATGAGCATGTACATATTGAGGGAAGCTTGCTATGGTTGTGTGGCTTGCCTTGTTTCTGCCTAACGACCTTCATTTGTAATCTTTTGACACGTTCAATGTAAAGCCTCTTGTAAATGTCTGTTTCTGTGCTTTCGTCTGATGACTACTCAAGGTCCTAAACTGTTTACATTATTTTCTCCAAAAGGAATGTTTTCCGATCGATCTGATAGAACCAGAGGTCATGCGAGTTTGAAAAGCATCTTTTCATTGTTCAGGGTTCTTCATGAAGCTCGTCTGACATATTCTAAATATTCTCAAACAGTTAAAGGTTAACGTATTCAAAATATTCTCAAACAGTCAACGGTGAACGTACCATTTAAATACATTTTTTGGACTTTTCAAGAATTATTGTTTTCTTGTACAGTACCAGTATCTCCCGCGGTTCGTGTTATGAATTCTTCTAGGGACTGCTGAGGTATTTGTAGACATACAATATTAAACAATAGTTAAAACTGAAGACAATGAAAGAACTGCTATTGTAGCACCATTAGTTTCCAAAGTGAAATAGGATTTTGTTTTGATAATGTACGATGGAACTTGATTAACCATTACTAATGGAGGTAACTTGCTGTTCTAGCACCACTAGTTTAATTTCATATACAAATGTTCAGTTTCTTATCGCTTCAATCTATTGAGAATACGAACGTTTAGTGCACTAGAGTATTTGATTAACAAATATTTTTGATAAAATCATATTTTACACCTTTTTTAAACCATTTTTTATAAAAATATCCTGGCGAGGAGTTCCCTATGATGGGAGTCCTAAACAATTTACTTGTAGAAAAATTCAGCTGTTTATTGATAATTTATTTCATTTTTACACAAGCAAAAAACGAGTTTATCAAATCAACCTGTCATCAGACAGATTGATTGGGGAATGCCAAGTTTGGAGAAACTCAGCCGAACTGTTTAGCCGCTAGCCTCTGTGTTCACAGACGGACAGGCAGGCGGACACAGACGAGCAGACGTTTTACCGTCATTCTATTTCGAATATCTTGGAGAATTGAATGTGCACCCCCGGAGCTCAACTGTTCGGAGCGCTGACCTTGACAACAATGATAATCACTGAGTATCAAATATTATAGACAAAGAGTATGAATCATTGTCCTTGAGTGAAAGTCACAGAGTCATTCAGGAAAATGCAAAATAATAATAATACTTATTTGAATGTAAAAAAAAATATTCATAATCGACAGGATCAACCATTTGCTCGAAGAATGTAGTATTGAAGTTATTTATTAGGAATATTACTTTGAGCGTTTAACTCAAGGCCTAGAAACTATTCTATTCATCAGATTTCAACCTCGTAGGAAATTGGTTAATATCACAAGTAAGGGTGTCCAGAAGTGAGGATCATTTCATTCCGCCCAGTAGACCGGGAGAAAAGTAATAACTCTTGCGGACAACTTATCGCTGGATTTGAATGAAGCGCGCTACGGGCGCGGTGTTGACGTTTGCGTGTTAGAAATCCTGATCCTCTGGAAATTACGAAGCCTGCTTTCGGGCTAACTAAGGTTTGTTATTTTGCAGATTCCTCGCGTTTGAAACGCTAGATGTTCATCAAATAGCGCACGTTCATTTTTCGTGATGCTAGATACGTAAGCAATAGTATTTAATAATACTTGTAATAACACAATTTTGAAGTTTCTGATTTGGTCTGCTAAGTCACCATAAAGAGCACACGTTTTTGTAAATTCATGTAAATTATAATTAATAGAGAGGGTAGCATTGGTCCCTGAAGGGACAACACTCATGTTCTTGTATGGCAGATTGCCTATATCGTTGGCGCTAGATCAAATAGGGTTTTCTCTTTGCAGACACATGTTTTTAAATTTTGTTTGGAGGTTTTGTGAAAAACCTGATGTGATGAAGTTAAATGGACTTCAAATACGGTTTCAGCGACCCTAAAAACATATAGATATCGTGGTCTGGCCCCTCGGTTAGAATCACCCCTCTTTCATTTTTTATATTTTTTGAGGTTGTGTCAGAAACCTGATGTGATGGAGTAAAATGGACACCGGATACGGATTTGGCGACCCACAAAAAATATAAAAAAAATGGTCTGCTCCCAGACACAAACGCATTTCTTTGAGTGTGGCTGTGTTGTTAGAGTTTGCAAGATCTTTAACAGATCTTCGTATTGAAAATTCATTCCAAAAAACAAATAGACAATAATGGTGAGGCACGTTTCAATGACATCTGCAGAGTGTTTTGAAAGAAGTTTTTCTACTTCGTCGTAATGTAATCGTCAGAAAAAGCTATCAAAACTTGTGGCTGAATCACTGGCAAAAATGTCGCTGTTAAATCGTCGCTCCAACTGGATAATGGCTATATCTAGACATCCATAGTGGCCATTAAGTTTGTAAGTTTGTTCGCCATCATTGAGTCGTTGATACTCGCAAAGTTCACCAAAACGTAGTTTCATTTTCTTCATTCGTTTATCACTAAATTTCACTTCTACTTTACACTCTTTGAATAATTATATTGTGTTGTTTTTATTTTCACACTACTGCTTACGCAGTATAGAGAAAGAATGCTATGGGGAAAATGGCGAATTTTGGACAGAAAAACTCTTATTGCCCTGGTAACGAAAATGTGGATAAATATTGTCCATATATATTGTAAATTACTTCCTCTAACATGTTGGGTAGATAGAATCCATGGTGTGGGCCGTTGATACTGAAAAATGGATTGACGGCAAAACGCCTCTCTGTCCGTCCGTGCTCAACGCTGGCGCCTAAAACGTTCAGTCTATTTTCCCCAAAATTAGTATTCCCCAATCGATTTGGCTGATGTCGCGGCTCCTTAAATTTAAAATCGATATTTTAATTTTGGGGAGGAGGTGCTATATGAAGCTCCTGGAACATTTTCGCAATTTGGAAAAAATGGGTCCAAATTTTTTGATTCAATTTTGTTCTCGGATAACGTAAAGGACGATAAAGAGAATGGAGCAGGTCTGTATTTGCTTGAAATACGTAATTTTTCGAAAATTGCAAAAGTTATTTTTTCTACACCTTCATAAAACTAAAATATTGAAGAATTTTTTGCTTGAAGCAGACCATTTTTATTGGTTAATACAACTTGTTCTAAAAAAAAGCACCAACATTTTTCATTAAATTTTGGTGTCGAAGAAAGATCCAGACACGACAATGGTGCAGCTTTTTTTTAAATATCTGATTTTTCCGAAATTGCCAAAAAAATTTTTTTTCAGTGTATTCTAACAACTACAGTTATGAAGATAATTTTTTCTTGCTGAAATGTGTTCATCAGAAACATCTTCAATTAAAGTCATGTTCAATTTTTCGAAAACATGAGTATTTTTGTGCCAATCTTAGGCAATGTTTAAATTTTAAACAATTATTTTCTCAGCTTCATTCGCTTCAGTCAGTTTGTTAGAAAATGTAACTTTGTTAAAGATTGCAATATGTTAAAAAAACCCTAATATTATAGCTACAAAGGAATGGTTCCGTGATGACCATCGAACTTTTTTTTTACAAATTATGACAGAGTTGATGTATTTTCTTTCAAGAAATCCGCAACCCTGAATTGAAATTAGCCCAGTTGTTCTGAAAAATACGATTTAAATGTAATATAAAAAATAAATTTTCTAGCTTTCAGAAAATATCAGATTGGAAAGCTACAATGGCTTTCTGCTCTGCGAGACGGCAGCTGTAGTTCTGTGAATTTGCGTGTCATTGTTGGGACATGATATTGATTTAGAATTGAGGGGTCCACTGAGAGTGGGGGCATAATTGTATCATAATCCATTCAGATATTACACCGATCTTTTAAAAAAGGTGACTGGCTCATTTACCACAATATCCGTGAGAGAAAGCTAAGCCACATTCATGAGTGTTGATGATAATACCAACACTAGAACCAGAACATTGTATGTTTCTGTTACATCCCGTATTCAATATACCAAAATAATTGTATTACTGACATTCTAAGTAAAGTTTTTGGAATAGAAATATAGGTATATTAGATATTTGTTGTTTAATACCTATTTAACGTGTCAATTTCACGGACTTCCAGTATCTTTTGTTTTGCAAGAGTACCGATTGGTAACCCGAAGAATGAAGCCTAGGCTCTTTAGGAAACCAAGATCCCCGTGAACGTCTGAGCTGGCTCAGGGCAACAACTACTCCCACTGCAGTGTCTCTGACAGGAAGGGTTCTAAGATTCGAGACACGCCGGTTTTTCGAGTCTGCCTACATAGCTTGGTCATTTTCAACCACTTACTGGAGAAGAATTCTAGCAGCCGACTACTCTGTTCGGTAGTTTTCCATTGCTTATCTGAATAATACGTGCTGAATGCGGGAGGAGTGCCATAACAATGGACCACGAACAGCGCACGTTTGCTTCCCAACGTTGCCCCATCCTCTCCTCTTACACATCCACCTACACACTTAAAGCACTATTATTTATACCTGGAGACGAGTCAGTATCTTGGAGATTGTCCTAAGTCGAACGTTGCTCCGCTGGCGGAGATACGTGGAAGAGGAAAGCCGACGGGTAGTTCGGCGCCAGATTTCACGTTCGAGTGGGGGAACACCAGTTCCATACCATTGTGGAATCTCTCTCCTCTCCTCTCCTCTCCTCTCTCTCTCCCTCTCCCTCCTCTCCTCTCTCTCTCTCTCCTCTCATCTCCTTAAATTTTCTCCATATGTGTAATAAGCTGGGCTCGGATTCTGATGACCTAAAAATTGTCCTATAAAATGACTTAAAAATAAGAGATAAATAATCTATAAAAATACTTAAAAATACGAGAAAATGACCTCATTGTTTAAAAATGTACTAAAAAATGGTGTATGAAAATGTTTATTGAAAGAATTTTACACTATTAAATAAAATTTATTTGTATAAAATTATATTTAATATAAAGTATTTATTTAGGTGATATATAAACTTAAGCTTTGATCTTCCAACCTTCAGTTGTGAAAAGTCGAGGAAATTACTGAATATCCGTGTAATTTTTCGAGTTTGAAAACTAGATCCACTACAGTAGTGCGTTTCGTCATGACGTGATGATATAATACAAACTTTGCTTTAGTGTGTAGTAAATACATGAAATATTTACTGACAAAAAACACGAAAAGCAATCAAAATGCGTACAATTTTTTTTTAAATGGCGCAACGGTCCCAAAAAACGACTCAATAACTATAGATTTCTACCACCTATATGTCGTGATATACACATATTTACAAGTTAGCTACGTCTGGAATGCAGTAATGAAAAGATGGCATGTGATCCGAATCCGAGCTCTGATAGTAATTACGTTCTTATTGAATGTTTTATTTATTTTCTTTCACTTAATCTTAATGTAATATTTCGGTTGTACCACTAGGAAACAAATATTAATGCACTAATGGTGCTACAGAATGGCACTGACTTTCTCGTACTAGTTAGTTTTCTAATATCTTTATTCTGGTCTAGAATTTCGATCTTGCCACATACTCTTGCCAGCTGCCATCTAGCGTCCGAACTACTTTTTTTAATTTATTTGTTTATTTTGCAATTTATCAATTTTTTGGTGTCCCAAAGGTAGAAGAGATATACGAGTATACTATTAAGAATTTTAAAGAAGAGAAAAGCGTCGTTCTTTATGGCAATTTTCATTGAAAAATTGTGTGCCTTTGGAGGAAAAGAGGTAAGGTTATTATGCCATCCCAGTCCAGGAAAAGTTTTACTTTCTCGCCTTCATGAGAAGAGAAAGTATTATAATCGTGCACCAAAAATCGTTGGATTTTCGACAAAAAAACAAACAAACTATTATTGTTGGGCCGTGGTAGAAAACGGATAAATGGATTGTGTGTGTGTTCCTGTATGTAGTAAATTACTTCCTCTGACACATGTAGTCGAAATTCATGGTATTTCTTCCTTCATACCAAAAATCGATTAACGGCAAAATGTGTCTGTCCGTGGTTAAAGCTAGTGCCAAAACCGTTCAGCGATTTTATTCAAATTCGATATATCTCCATCGATTTGGAGGAACACGAGGCAACTGAAGTTTGAAATGGAATTTTAATTTTTGAAGGTGCTTTACATGAATTTATTTCCATTTTCAAACCGTCTGTGGCCAACGCTAACGCCTAAAGATGTTGGAAAGAAGCGTCTAAAATGGTGGAAACGCCTAAATCGTATAGGCGATTTTCTCTGCTCGATCTGAACGAACGTGAGGTCCTGCGAGTTTGAAACATGGTAGCAAGTTATGGGAGATCTATTGCGTATTGTTTCCTACTTCTGCCAATGACCTTCAGGCACCGGTTAGCGTCACAATATTAGCGGGAATTTTAAATGCAACCAGATACCAAAGTTATCTTGTTATAAGTCATTGAAACAGATATATGAAGCATTTCTTTTAAATATTGCATCTTGTACACCATCTGTTATTTTCGGTTGGTAACCGTTGAAAATTGACACTTTCAACCACCGTAAAATTTTTTTCAACACTTCTCGCTCTCCTTGCAGCACGACGTCCAGCGTCTGGCGTGGCTTTTCCCACCATGGAGAGATGAATACCTATTCTTCGATTTCTATAACGTGGCGCGTCAGGGTGTGTCTACACGATGGTATATCTCACGGCATTTCGCGTCTTTCTCGATCTCGCTGCTAGATGTAGCCCGGATGTGTTCGTGAGGACAGGCCCTTACTCGCCACGTTGAACAATCCGAAGTATAGATCAATGTTTTGAACGAAGTGCCAATGTTATGGTCAGGTGTTGCGTGACGTATCTGGTGCTGTGCAGAACGAGCAAAAATCAGTGCCCCAGACAAGCTCAGCCATGTCTTTTCATCATGCGGAATTCGCTGTTGTAATCAGTCTTAATCTCTGTTGCCAGATCAGCGAAATACCCGCCAGATTCCCCCCCCCCCAATGAAGTCACCGGGGGGGGGGTTGATTTAGAGGTTAGGGAAATTTTACTTTTCGTGTTGGAATTAAGAGTAATTTCAGTTTATAAACATATTTTGTAAAACTTTATTTTCAGATTTATTGTTATACTCTCAATATTGTTTCGAAATTTAATAAAAACGAGAATATCTGAGTTGAGTACTATTATTTGAGTATAATGTAAATATGATTTGATTTTTGTTTGAATATAATTTTTATGTGCAATGTCTGTTAGCTAAATAAAATTATTGAAAACTATTATGTAGCACAAACATAAATAAATAATATGTGATTACTGAAAAATTAAATTTTCATAGCTGACGTTACCAGAAAATATTCTATTGCAATTCGTTAGTGGGAAATCAAGCGATATCTACCGAGAATACGAATTACGCATCTGACAGGCGACAGTACTGGTTGTAGTGTAATGTGTAAGGTCTTCAATTTTCCATGTGACTCTGCACAAAAAACATGTTTTGGGTAAGAATTAGTGTAATTAAGTGTAATGAATTAAGAAAAATAGGAACGACCAAGAAAGACTTAGAGATGACGTTCGAATCAACTCCTACCTTGTGTTAATTACAAGCTGATAATGATATTGACCAAAACACGATTAGCATTTGAAAATATCAATGAAAAATTTAAACCATCGTTAAACTTGAAAGTGGAAAATCGAATAAAGGGCAACTCTTTGCCCAGCAAACAACCCAAATAACTCCATTTTTTATGTTAATGGCTACGAGATGAAAAACGTATTATGTTCACCCAAATGTCGATATTGCGGTGAGATGTTTACCTGTAGTCTGGCTAAAATGTGAACCACAATACGTTCATTTTCCTGCTTGAAACGCATTAGAAATTATTGACACTCGACAACGACTGAAAATTGTCATGATTTAACTTCATTATACATCAAAGAGCAAATTTTGCAAAACGTTAATTTGAACGAAATTATTGATAATGTTGCATTCGAGAAAGTCCTTCGCAAAACCTTTAATTTTTAAAATTAGGTAAATGCCTTCATTCAGCATTAGAAAATATAAATGAAATTTAAGACATCTTTAAAAATAGGCATTAGTAACGTTAAGAATTAAGTTTTTGCAACGGTAGAAAAATAAATATGCGTAACTACAAAAAAACGAGTGGTGCTAAAACAGCATGTACTGTCTCGACATAAATGTAATACCATTATGCCACAATTTCTCTCCGAATTATTTTTTGCAAAACTCATTTGAAATCTTAGAACATTTGGTGCGAAAATAAATAGAATGCAATAAAGAAAAATATTTAAAGTTAATAAATAATACGTTAATGGTAGTATTGGAAAACAGATCTAAAAATTTATAATAGTAATTATTGAACACAATGGTGTTGTAATATTCTCCAAAAATATGAAAGTGTTATCAGCCATCATTATAGTGTTATCTGTGAGGCGCTACAACAATAGGTAACAAATACGAACAATTCTTTTCACATTTAACACAATTAAAGGATGTAATTTAAAATGTAATAACATAAATATAATAAAAAGTAATAATATGAAATAATATACTACTTAAGTAACATCCAACTGCGAATATTGGGAACGGGCGACTGAAGGTTAGAAATCGTTATTTCATATTTATTTCAAATAGGTTTTAAATAATTTCTAAAAGATGAATTTTTAAACGTATAACAAGCTCCAATGTACGAAACGAACTAACCAATCTGAAATACTAAACACATTCTAACTTATAATCCGACTTCCTCAAAATACCCACAATTACGACCATGAAGGGCAGTATTTTCAGAGCGAGGTGCTAACTTTAACGCCCAATTACTCCACAAATACTCATAGTTTCATTAAATTCAACAAGACTTTATTTGAAAATCTGTTTTTGATGAAACACATTTAACTTTCCAGCACTCGCACCTATTTTACATATATGGTGACTCGCACGTTGTATTTTTTACAAAATCCAGATTTTTTTAATTTATATTTTTAATAATATTTTTTCATTCCAATAACATTTATTTCAGTGTTTTACATAACTTCATACTAGGATTGAGAGAATATAAACTATGAAAATAATTCCTTATTTTAAAATATATCTGTAAGGAACAGATTTCATTAAGGGAAAAAAATCTTTATCTTCGTAATTATGGTAGTGGTTGGAAGACGTTGAAAAAACTTCCAATGTTTGCAGTTTTCTAAATATCATTGTTTTCAACCAAAATGAAACCGGCAACATTCTCTTCACCTCCTACACACTATCAAAACAATTACTCAAAAACGATGTAGCTATTTTATGAAAATTTTGAAAATGACTCATGGGCTTCATGCAAAGTACTCCCAAAATTAAAATATCGGTTTCAAATTCAAGAGGTTCGCGACATCATTCTGATCAATTGGGGTATATCAATTTAGAGATTTAGCCGCTAGCGTTTTTAGGAGTGGAAGCACAGGCATTCGATTAACAAATCTAACACTTTTTGTCACGGAAAATTTTTGATTTTTCAAAAATCTCATTTGAAATCATTTCAAGCACATTAACTCACAAATATAATAGTGTGTACAAATAGATAGAAATGTGTATATTAACGGCGTGAGAGATCTTTAAAAAAATACATTTGTGTAATTTTTGAAGGGAAAAAAATCCGCGATATCAACTTTGTCCCATTAAAGCGTGCAATTAACACTATCCGTTCGAAAAGTTCGAAGAAAATATTTCTAGCCTTTTAAGAGAAAATGGCGTTTGAGCGTTTCTAAAAATGCGGAATTTTCAGCTAGTTTTCACAGAATACGGTTGAGTTTGCGAGAAACTTTAAATGCCAATACTTGAAGCACATGTACTCATAAGTGTAATAATGTGAGCAAATTTCTGCTACTGTAAATAACGGGAGAGAAGTCAAAGAATCACATTTTTGTAATTTAAAAAATACAACAACAAAAGAATAGACCAACATTGCATCTATGTCATCATTTAGAATACATCCCTACCAAAAGTTTAAAGAAGAATTCTGTAGCCGTTTTTGAGGAAATCTTGTTTTTGTATTTTTTTTAAATTGCACAAATTGCACGCAATATTGTGCGAAAACAACCAGAATTTTCCAAAAAATATACATGATCTTAATGAAAGAACACAATGTGGAGGACAAATTTTATTTGAAGTAAAAATCTGTATTTTCAATATTGTAGTTATAAGAAGACATCCGAAAAATTTTGAAATTTTCAAAAAAATATACTTAAACATGAAAATCGGACTTACGCCACCTTTAAAAGTGTATTTTACTCTATTCTTACAAGAAATTGAAAGGAAAAATTTGAAGCCTTTTTGAGAAAATTTTGAAAATGTCCGGGGTGCTTTATGTAAAGAATCCCCATATTTTAAAGAATTTTGTCAAAATCTCTAAGATTCGACTGGAGTCAGATCGACACGGGTTTCTTCAATTTAGAAAAAAAAATCATACGTATGGTTTAGGCGTTAGTAGTGTTCACAGATACCAGACGGAGGGACATTTTGAAAAAAAAAAATTTTTTTCGGTGCCTTGGGACACCAAGACGTTCATTTCCGTTTGATATCTGGAAATCGATTTTTCGCAATATTATGTAACTTTTCCTATACTACGTGTATTACTTCGTATCTATGTACGTATACGGGTAAGTAAAAATTGTATCTTCTTAATTATAGTTGTAGGAAAACGTCGAATAAATTTTGAATTTTTCAATTGTCGAAAAATCGGGGTTTTCAGTCAACATGAGACCTGCACCATTTTCTTAAATGTTCTTTAGACTATACATCAACAAAATTTCATGAAAAACGATGGAGCCGTTTTTGAGAAAAAAATCATTAAACAATAATTAACTACTGGCGCTACGGAATGACACAGACTTTCCTGTATTAGTTTTCTATTTCGTTTGGTCTCGGTTAGCTTTTCGAAATTGCCACATTCTCTTGCCTGCTGCCATCTATCGGCACCAAAATATATTTTAAAAAAATTTCTTAACTTTTCGGTTTATTAACAATACAACAGAAAAAATATTTTAAGAATATTAAAACAGTTAAACCGCGACCTAATTGGCAATTTTCTTTGAAAAATTTAGATCCGTTTTTATAGCGCTTAAGCACTACAGTACATGCGACATTTGAAGCAGTTTTCAGCAGAAAAGTTTTGAGTTTTGGAGAAACTTCATTAGACGTCATTTGAAACATTAATGAAATCCGTCATTTGTGGCCTTAATGAAAGAACAAATATTAACAACAAATTGTATTTGAAGAAAAAATCTCTTATCTTTAATTTCGTGTTTTTAGGTAGACCCCGAAAAAAAATGAAACTTTTGAATTTTTTTAATATTCATAGTAAACCGTGAAAGTTCACATTTATAAGTTATTTTACTGTTTTCTTATAAAAGGTTTAAAGAATATATTTGGAGACATTTTTGAGAAAATTTTGAAAATGTCTCAGGGGCTTTATGTAAAGTACCACTAAAAACTAACGAATGATTTTCAAAATCGCAGAGCTTCGATTCGAAAAGTTTAGGTGGTTTAGACGCTAGTGTAGTTCACATATACCATACAGACGGACGGACATTTTGAAAAAAAAAACAACCCTTTTTTGGAATCAGGGGACCCCAAAACGTGTATTTCCGTTGAAATCTCGAAATCGGTTTACCCAGGCATTTTATAACTTTCCATAGATTTAGTTTTATTTATTTATTTACGTCAAAAACAGTTAAAAACTGTGTGTGACGGTATGGGGAGAAGTTAATTTGAAGTTACATTTATGTCCAGATGCGAAACGAGGGGTCATCATCAACATTTGCTCGAGGATCAGGAAACTGGGTGAAAACCTGATCAAGATGGGTTTATATTACTCCGTACGTATACGGGAAAGTAAAAAGTGTGTATTTCCCGCAATATTAGGCGAAAAATACTCAAATTTGCGGGGGGGAAATGTGCATGAGCTTATTTCAAAATCTATCTTGATGGAACACATTTTATTGAGGACAAAAATATATTTCTTCAATATTTTAGTTGCAGGAAGACACAGAAAAATATTTCGATTTTTTTCTATTTTCGTAAAATCAAGAGTTTTCAACTAACATGAGACCTGTGCCATTCCGTTGAACATCCTTCAGAGTATCCCCCCACCAAAAATTAATCAAAATGGATGGCGACATTTTTTTTGAAAATGTGCCAGGGTATCATGTTAATTACCCCCCCCTTTAAAATATTGAATTCAAATTCAAGGAGCCGTAACATCAGCCAGATCGATTAGGAAATATCAATTTCGGAAAATATCTGCAGAAGGGATGAGCTGCTAGCGTTGTTGGCAGACGGACAGACGTTTTGCCGTCAATCGATTTTTCGGTATCAAGGATTCACAAAACGGATTCTGGCTGCACCACGTGTGAGAGGATTTTTCTTCTAAATTTAGCAATGGATTTAACTACTTTTTTCGTTTTTTCGTGCAGCATTAATAGCTGTTTTTTTTAAGAGTTCCTTCCTTACCACGAGGTAGTAAATAAAATAGATGAATTTATTTTATTTATTTTCATCAAAACAGTATATGAATTTAGAAATTAATTGATTTCCGTTGAAAAAATGAACATTAATTAAAATCATATTTCTTTAGTGGTAAAAATATGTGTCCAAGTTTTAAACATTAATTATACTTAAATCTTTTATTATGAACTCTTTTTCAGAGTTATTTGAAGAGGGCAGTTTTTCGATTTTTCGCATGCCTACAGGCGACGGAGTTGTTAAACCACCTCTGCCCACAGTAACCATTACGTCGCCGATATTTTGAAATCATTGTGCGTCATTTCTCACTGCTAGCTCATTGTCTCTGTTTTAAACGGTTTCGAGGTAGATTTTCAAAAAATAGAGAAATACGTTTCTGTGCTTCACTGTGGGAATAGCCATATTCCGTGACATTCACCTTTTTCAGTAATAGAGATATTGACATTACATTTTGTTGTCACTCGCCAATTTTCTGATGTATTTTTGACTTCCACCGTTAATAAAACGAAATAACTTTTTACTGAAATTATTGTTGATAACAACATAAATTGGCCAAAAATATCTAAACGTTTCTACATAAACTATCCGCAGAAATGCCGCGCCGCGGGGCCTCATTGCACTACATCACTCACTCTCTGCATGCGACAAACTTATCATTCAAGTTTACTTGACGCCCCAGTTATACTTCTGTACCGCGGTGTCGATTGTCGTTTAGAGGTCACAAAATGCGCTAGATAAATTAATCCGTGGCGTTTTGAACCGCCGAACGATGAGGTCCGTGGAGACGTTTAGAATGCAGATGCGTCGTCAACCTCTAAATCTTCTATAACTCCCATTAGTTTAAAACCCATTAGTGTTTATAATTATTCATTAAATACTATCATATGTAGTAGTGCTGAATTTGTCTTCTTGAGACTTACATATTCATGTAAAAAGTATAGTGCTCCCTTCAAAACTGAAGTTAAGACAAATATATTTAAAATATAAAAAAAGCTAATAAATTCAACTGATGAGCTCCTATGCCCTGAATCGTTTGATGAAAATTCTTCCTCGATATCTTGAAGCATTCAGAAAATAATTAGGAGATGGATGCTTTTAATGACTAACCCGTGTGAAACTGTTGTTCTATCATACTGTCATAAAAAATATTTTTTGTTAGAAGCAATTATTATGACATAATGAAAGAAAACAAAGTAAAAAGTTAATTTAGATTTGAAAAGCTACTGAGTAAAGGCACAAATTAAAAATAATGGAACAAAGAGTCTCTAAAACAAAACAAAAAAGGCGTTAATAAGCACTATGGAATAATGATGAAATATTTGAATTTTACATCTTTTTCACAACATGAAGTACCCACCTTCAAAGTTCCAAAAAATGTGAATTTCCTTCTTCCTTTAAATTTTTCTTCTTGTCCCGGCAGGTGTAATTTCCCAGTTAGTAAGGAATTGGAACAATCTTGTCCATGGATTATTATTTTCTGCTTTGTTTTTACTTTTGTGGTGTCAGGCTTAGTAAAATTTTGTTTACGTTTGAAGATGAGTTTTTGCATAATGCTTCTGTAATTGGAACAAATTCTCTTTTGAACCATTTTCACATTAAATCAATTTTTTATTTTTATTTTTACATATTACAAATTTTCCTGAACACTTACATATCAGATCTCAATTTTTAATAGAAACTGCCACACAAAGTTCACTGCTGTTTTTATTCCCTATCCATAGGGGTATGGATAATATGTTTAGCATTGATAGTATGTTTTTTGTTATAATTTTTGAGATATGGAAATTTGAATTTAAAAAAAATTTTCTTATTAACCTTGTTGAATTAAATTTTTCTTACTAACTACAGTTCATATGTATTTTTAAATTCAGGAAAACAAGAACACAAGGCTCAAGCAGTGTTTAACCACACAGAAGATTATGTCCTTTTTCCTGATGAAGCAACAACATCTTTGTGTGCTTGGAATTCACGAAATGCTTCAAGAAAACAATTACTGTCTCTGGGTAAGTGAGGAAATGTTTTTCTTCTAATGTCAATTCTATTGACAGCTACAAAAATGAAAATGATTTTTTTTTGTTTTGTCTTTCATTGTCTCCGTATTTAATTTTGTATTTCTGTTGTAGGTCACAATGGTCCTGTAAGACTCATTGCTCATTCACCAACAGCACCAGCATTTCTTACATGTTCTGATGATTTTAGAGCTCGATTCTGGTTTAGAAGAATGCCAATGCATTGACGAAATGTAATAGACTTTGTGAGAAGTATGTCCAGCTGGATAGTACAATTGAAATATGTATATATATATGCTACACATATGTAAATATTCTGGAGTATTTTATGAACAATGATCTTTTTCAAAATAATAAAATTGATAACAGAATATTGAAAGGTTTTCCATCATCTGCAGAATGATTTTCAATGTATTATAATTTTCAAGAGTAGTGTATTTGAGGTAAATTAACAAAAACTACACTTGTTATAAAATTTCAGGGCTTTGTGTTCATGTAGAGTGAAAAAATAGTCATATTTTTGTATGTTTATTGTCAATTCGTAGTTAAACAGTACCATTTGTATGTGTTTTTTGTGAAGAGTAAAATATATTTGCTATGTCAAACATTGTTTACATGCAAATAAAGAAATATGCTGAATAAATTGTTTATTTTAACCCGAAATATTTATATGATTAAAAAGAAACAGAATATTGTTTAAATATCAGCATGCATTTTTATTTTTTTTAAAAAAGGAACCACATTGGCATCAAGCAATGTGCCACGAGTTTTCCCGCGGTTTAAATCGTATTTGATTTTTCCGCCTTTTCAACTGCAGGTTTCAGTGTGCGTCGCGCACGACAGAGAGCTCTGCAATACATTATTTTTGAAGTTCAAGTGTGGTCACGTGACCCACGCTAACCGCCATCTTTGTGTGCTGTATAAACAGTGGAACCGGGTTTCCAACGATTTCGAAATATTCGTGATTTTTCGGTGTCTCTGAGTGTTTTTACTGCTAGTGAAATGTCGGGAGACAAAGCGGATATCAAGAAAGAGAACGCGATGGATAGCACCAATAAGGTATGGTTATATATTTTGTTCTGGAAGCGTAAGAAGATTTGATTCCATGCTGGCTCAACGTGATGAGAGAATTACGGATGATGATACGAAACGGTGCGGCAGTTATCTGGAAACTACGTGAACTCCATGCAGATTATGTGTAAAATTAGTAATTAGGGGGCCTGGGGGGATATGGAAAGTGAAATTGATGCTCTAGTTCAAGTATGAAGAGGTCGCATCTAATTTTAAATGTTGTGTGTCCTTCAACGGCGGGATGTAGTAAACTTCGTCCCTGGATATCCATCTGGCGGGAATGGAAAGAACTTACTATTACGCGCCAAATAAGATGCTGCTCCATCACCATGGATGGCGGCAACCGGTAGAGCGGTCGAAATTCCTTGAAAAGTGATAAAAGAAATTAAGTGAATTCATGAAAATGGAGAAATATTGAATAATATATTTTGAATTTCGGGAGTTTGATATTGCGTGTCAGAACGGATCCTGTTCTTTGTGTTTTATTAGTGAAGCTAAGTAGTTGATAAAAAATTAAGTATTTTTATTGACTTTAGAAAGAATAATGTTAATAAATATTTTATTTCATGTTTCTTTCGAAATTAGGTGAAATGCATTGTAAATTGGTATTGTGTAGGACTGATTGATTTGGTTTTTATTTTATGATTTAAGAAGGAAGATACTGCTCCTGTAGAAGTTGAGAATCGCCGCAGAACAAGATCATCTACTAGAGGTGTTCCTCCCACCCCTCCCCCACCTGTTAAGAGGGAGAGGAAAACCCCACCTTCAGGAGGAAGAGGTTAGTTCCTAATTATAAATTTTAGACACCTTATTAATGTGGTGCAAACTTTGAAAAGTGAATGTGTATTTTTTATGCAAGTGTACATTAATAATTTTAAATGTTATAGGGTCCAGACGTGGGAGGCCAAAGAAGGACGCTGAAGAAGACAAACCGAAGGAAGATGAGGATCATAATGAGGAAACAAGTAATGATACAAGTGAAAAAAAGGATGCGAAGAATGATAAGGCAGATGAAGTGGATTCAAAGATGGAAGTGGATGAAACTCCTGTAAAGCCAGCCCCTGAGACTCCCGAAAAGAAGGAACAACAGGATGGAGAAAAAACTGAAAAGGAATCACCTAAACCAACTGATAATGCTGACGGTGCAACTTCTGAGGCACAAAATGTAATAATGATAATTTTGAGTTGAATTGTTGTTTGTTATCTATAGTTCAAATGATATAGTAACTTTAGTGTGTTTTGAATTGTTAATTTGGTTTGAAAATATACAAGTTTAATTTGTGTTTGCTTATGAAAGTGTTACTGACAATAAAATGTTTCAGGAAAAACCATCCAGTGCTAAAAATGAAGCTGCTACTGAAGCACCAAAAGAGACATCGACAGAGAAGCCAGAATCAACTGGTGAAAAGGAGTCTGCACCAGCTGAAACGGTGGAGAATAGTAGTGAGCCCCATGTAGAGCCTGCTGTTGAGACCAAGAGTGAAGCACCTCCAACAACAGGAAGTGGTGGTGATGCAGAGAAGAAGCCTGCTGTAGTTGAGAACAACAAGGCTCCAGCGGAAGAACAGAAGGCGACATCAGAGTAATGTGGACCCAGCGCCTGCGTGTACCTGATTTTTTATATGATGTAAGATATTTTGCTGTAATTTCTTTCTGTCATGGTTTATAAGTAAATTAATGAAGTTAAAATTTGTAATTATTGTTTTTATCGAACAACACATTGCTGCAATTTTTAATAGGCAGTTTAATAGTGTTGTAATAAAATTTTTTTGATTACAGACCCGTTGGGCGTGTGATGCGTCTTATTTTAAATACAAGTGACAACACTGTACAGCAGAGAGTGAGAGGTAGAAAGAGGGACAGAGAACTTTTTGCCCTTTTCACAGTTTTAAGTATTGAGATGTGAGTCTCTGTTTTTTTCTTTGGTTTCTGCAAATAATGTGCTGTAATTGACGTTATATACAACATAGAAGATAAACCTTGTGGTGGTAAGCAACTGAGTTGGTTCATTATCCTAACAGGCTTAAGTTACCAGAAAATGCTGCTGTACTTCTACATTTTTTGTAGATTCATTGTAAATTCAACTGTTACTTGGTTTTATACTTTGTTTACAGCTTGTTGATGTTACATCCAAAAAATTAATAAACATCCTATCCTATGACATCCTCATTCCTGTTTTTTAATAAATAATTTTGAATCGGTCAGTTATGGAGAACTGTGTTTAAATATTGCCTACTCCTTTTTTCAAAATGCATTTACAATGGCAGCATTTTCTGCTTAACAATGTTTTCCATTGCATTAATTATTAAGTATTTACCCATTTCCTGAACATTGTAATTTCCCTGTCTGCTTGTGGCTCTGTTCTCCAGCAGCAGTAAATAGAGAATCCTATTACTCCTTAGGTTTAAATTACCTTGTTTAAAATTATTGTGCAATGTTTACCCACTGGTTTGTCTCAAAAGGCTATTATGGATAAAGAAATTGCAAGGACATGAGTCACTTCATAGAGTTCTTTTAAAATGTAACTAGACAATCCATAGAAATGCTAACTAAATACTTAAAATTAGTTTTTGTATGTTTAGTTTAGTCAGGGCACTATTTGTGGTTCAAGTTTTACATTCAATTATCAAGCACTTTTAAGTGATCGAATGAAAATTAATATTATATGAATTGTCTTATAAATGGTTTTAATGTGTGTTTGGTTTTTTTGACTGTATTATGAGTAAATTGTGTTAATTTGTTCTTTGCTAGAATCCAATGTCCTTGTGTAGCTCTGCTTTTGTGGAAAAAAACTGCATGTAAATGAAGGATGGTTCAGAGTGGGAATTTTAAAGTGGGATTTTTTAAATAAATTTTACTTATAAATAATTCTATATCTGATGTAGTTATGGCATATTTATATTTTATAAGTAAACTGTGTTGATATATTAAAGAAATATTAGCAAGTACAAGATCAAATTTTCACAGTAGTGATGTTAGGCATACATACATTTCCTGTTATGTACTATGCTCTCAACAACAAAAAAAAAAAAATTCTGCCTAATTGGTGAGTATGATGTACATTGTCATTTATTTTTGTGGCAAACTCGGTTTAAGCATTATGATATTAGGTGTGCGCACAGAACTTTTGCATGAATGTAAAGGCACATTCAAGTAAGCTGCTCCTGAGAGAGGCCTATTGAAATTTCATCATCACTGTTCAGTTACCTTGTATGCTACATGGCAGGAAATTATAGTAGTGGCTGCTATGAATATGAGACATCCTCTGTTCATGCTCGTTTGAACCATCCAGGTCATATCTTTACATTGTAAATACTTTATTTCAAATGCCATTAAAATAGATTTGAGTGTGCAGTAATATTTCATAGTTGACTGTCTAAACAGGGCATGTGTTTACATGAGTGATTACCAGGTTCTGAATCTGGTGAGTTTTCTTGCATTCCTTGTTTAGTGAGAAATAATTTTTATACAGTAAAGCCTTGCTTAGCTGTGTTCCAAGTCATTTTAAGATAAATCCTCTGTAATCCTTTTTCTCTGTGGAATTTAGTAATATAGCTCTAGTAAATGGATATATGGGTGTTGGAATTAAGTTGAATCTAGTACCTTACATCATCCTCACTAGTATCACATAATTGTTATTCTTAACCTTTCATTCTGAAACAATTTTTTCATAATGAAAGTGATTTGAATGTCATATGTCCTTTGTTTGACAAATAGTAATAAGTGGTCAGTTCGATGCAATGATGTGTTGTGTTGGAAAGGTTTGGTGGCAGGGATGTAATTCTTTTAGCGTGGGATGCTTGTGTGATTAAGTGTTACATGGGGAAAATGACATTCTTGTGTGTGCCTACTCTATAATTCCTCAGTAATATCCTACATTTTTGTACAAAATTACAGAACTTGTTTGTCTCCGTGTAGATGTTTAATGCTAATGTTCTCTTCGTGCGCAAGTCATTTGAGTGACCTACAAAGCTGCTGTCAATACTAGAAGAAAGAGCAGTATTCATGCTAGTGGACCAGCTCAGAACACTGTGTTCCACAGGGTTCTATGCAAGTACAGTAAATGCTGCGTATGATGTGGATTTAAAATCCTATTGAGTTGTTAGTGTTATTTTATTGTGTAAATTTTTTTGATTTCAAAGTTTGTTTTGTATATTTACTTTTTATGATGTGCAAAGTCTATTTGGCAGTGTGTGTGTGGATTTAAACGTTTCCTATCATTGTTCCACTGCTAATGTAGGCTTTACTGTGCTACAGAGTGAAAGTGATTCATAAGGCACTATATTGGGCATTCAAAAATGTAAGCCTCATCTTGTAAGTGTAATGTGTTTGCAGAGAGAAAAAGTAGGTCAAATTTTATAAAATACTGTATTAGCATAGGAATGAATACCGTAAATGGATATTTGTGTTTCGCAAAGGTATAGAGGTAAGGGATATGAAATAGAGTGAATTTGAATGCTTCTTCGAATTCAGGTTTCACTGTTCATTATTTTAATTAATATAACATACCATTGTTTTGTAACCCTTTCAAGTCTATGATTATTAGGCATTGAATATGTGTGGTCATTTTAGACATTTTTGTAGCTACCTAGTGACATTCTAAAACAATTCAACATGCACAAATTAATTTCATAGGCTCGACCTCCTATCTATTTCGTATGAATATAAAGATTTTATCATCTTTTTGTTGTTTTTATTGAGAACATTCCTCGGGTGTTTTTATTTTTGTTAGATGTTTTCCTACATGTGATTTATTGGGCTGGAGACAATGCCTGCATTCAAGAGGCTGATATTCGTTTTGTTGAAGATGGAAGTGTTACAACTAGTAAATTATGTCTTTTGTAACTACTTGGTATGAATTTGCGAGGCTTGAGAGGGTTAATTAGCTACACAAGAACATTTATATCTTTCAGTGAAGTGCCATTACAAGTTTTGTTATGTGACAAAAAGTGTTTCAGCTAATGAATTACCTTGTATTATGTTTTAAACCGAAAAAAAGTGTTCAAAATTACATTGAAGGGCAAGACTGTTCTGTTGAATCAGACTTTCTATTTCCCCCCTCCATTTAACAGCATGTAACGAAGAATTTTATCTTCTCTATAAGAAACGTATCATCTCGATGTTTGTAAGTACTTGCTGTTTAATTGTTAATTTTGCTGCTTTATGTAAAATGCTAATATCTTATATATTTTTTCAATAGTTGGAAGCACTAGTTTCAATATAAGCTAAATCAGAGCATAACATAGATGTTTTTGTAGTTAGTTTTTGTGGGTAGAGTGAATCTGGTTGCTCTATAGTGGTGAAATTGTGGATGAATGAGATAATGTATTTCTTGGAGGTAATTAATATACATACACAAGATAGAATCATGCAAAAGACCTTTGGATATTGTAATTGTGTATCATTGGATTATTTATAAAAAGTATGAAAGATTATTAAATTGTCTTCTACATCAAAATAAACCTGACACTTGAAATGCAAATTTGAGTTCCTTGAAATCACGAAACATTAACTCCTACTACATGGAACTATTATTTGTATTAGGGTCTTCTGTTCCATGTGCTGTAAGATGCAAGATTCAAAAATGTTATTATAATTTTTGTTGTAGACCTGTTACAATAGGTTTTCAGAAAGGGGCTTGTATGCTTGGTTTATAGTACTTCCAGATCGTCTTTCTTTACTTATGTAATGAGGGAGGTACATGGATATTTTGTGGAGCAACAGTTTCACCTATTCAGGAGACCTATAATTCAAGTCATTGCATGATTGGTAACAATTAAAAGAGCCATGAGTAATTTGAAGTAATGAATCTGCATGTCGAGGCTGTTGTCATATTAGTGGAGGTAAATTGTTAAAATGGCTGGTAAGTTGATATGAAAGTTGTTTATAAAACACTGATGGAAAACCGACAAATAATAGTTCTGTCGAATTTGCAAGGCTAAGTTAGTTAAACATTTTCTTAGTTTAACTTGCTGATTATTGCTTTAGAGTACTTTTAAGATAATTGACATTCCGTGATATACAGTATGTTATGGAGCAATTGGTGTGTAAGCTTTTGTTTTGAAGCAAGCTCTTCTAATAAATTAAAAGTAAGGATAGCTACAGTTTGCTAGGGATTGAACTGATGGATTATACTTCAAATTCTAAAATTTTGGCGATTTATCATATTTATAGAGAAATTGATTAACGACCCTGATAAAATAGGAGACTGATCATTATCTTCTCTATCTAATCTCTCCCTTCTTTTGAAAAATATAGAGGTTTTTGCAGTGGTGACTTGTCAAGAAGAGCCCCATTCAAATTTAAGGGCCCCTAAACTCTTATTGGAAATTGACGTTGTAAAGAAACTAACTTATTAACAAAAAGGAATGAAATTAGCACTTTCATATTTTTTTAAAACATGCATAAATTCCCATCTTGCTTGCTTTTTTTGCCGTACTGAGTTCCATTTACCGTTAAATCCTCCGTTGTGATATTGGCAGCAAGAGTCTAAAATCTTTAACCCGGTAGCAAGGTTGAACAAAATACTTTAAATGTAGAATTAATATACTTCATCAAAATACTTTGTAAATAAGTATTTAAATACATACTCAAAATACATTAGATTTTGAGTTGCTAAATACATACGTATTAAAAGTATTTCAAATACTCTAAAAATAGTGAAAACAATAATTTTGCATTATAACCTTTTTTTATTGCAGCAATATATTGTAATAGTCGATTACAATAAATTACTAATTGATAGTCATACATTTCTGAACAATAACTAAAACCTTAAATTTCACTTGTGTATTCACAAAAACAGTCACTTATACCCATCAAATATAAAACACTTTCTTTTATGCTTTCACACCAATAGAAAATGGTATTAAAATTTTGTTTAACTCATAAATGGATTTTTCTTTCAAGACAACTAGTTTTTCAAACAAATTGTGAGAGTATACCTCTAGGTGGCAAATGTATAAACCTTGCCAAAGAAAAAAATTTGCTGAACTGGCAATGAATATAAACTAGCGTTATAAAGGAATAAACACCTTTTTTTTACTATCGGATAATTGTTCAGCATTTTTAACGATTTAGATTTATCATTTGAAGGTGAATTGAATCCAGTTTAACAGCTGAAATGGTTATTTCAATGAGGGCCATTCACTAGCAGTATCAAACCAAAATAAACTATCCTTGTTATCTTCATCTATATTTTGAGTATTTAATTTTATAAAATATATCTTTTATGAATTTAAATACATTGCTACAACAACTCCACATAACTCAAAAATAGTTTTTCAAATATAAAATGTATTTAATTATGAACTTCAAATACAAGTATTTAAATGTTGCCCAACCCTGTTACTGGTAAGGCTTTATTAATTAAAATAGTTATTTAGTTAAGTTAGGTTTACTGATAAAATTACTTTGCTAGTTCTGAAAAGTAATATGTTTTTACTTTATGGTCACTCCATTTGGCAAAACAGCCAGGAAGTAAAACACAGTTGCTTTGTAAATACTTTATTTTTCTTAAAAAAATCCAAGAAGTACAATGGATGATTCCTAACTTTATAATACAATAAAAGGTATATAAAATAGTACATAATGTGCAGTAATATATGCTCCCATATTGAATACTCTTTCAATGAGAATTGGTAAAAATTTTCAAAGTATTTCATTGCACTACACTTGTACAACAGTGTAGAAACACTTATAAAATTACCATTGTAATGTATTCAGCAAAGACTAAAAATCTTCCAAAATGCAGTGTTTACTTGTGGTGGTGTAATAGGCAATCTATATTATAGAATGATTAATATTGTCGGAGTACAGTGATTTTTACTTTTATTTTCTGTGCTGAGTAAAACAGAGCACGAAACTTTTGCATGTAGGTTTTCATCACAGTATTAACTTGGGTATTAAAATTAAAAACATGTTTGACTAAAATACATCTTCTGATTAGTGCAAAAATTTTAAAGCAGTGGATGGATTATTGCCAAGTTGAAGCGTATACCTCTCAATAGCTATTCATTCTATTCTTTTTTTTACCCCAAAACAACTGGAATCCAAACTTAATTTTCAGATCAATTATATGAGTATATTGAAAGTTTTGCTACAAAGCAATCGATTTTATTAGAAGGAAGCCCGTTGTCAATTCCTAAATTCAGTTTTCTTTCGCAGCATGCAGAGTATACATCAGGAAGAGTTATTAAATTGGTGGAAAGAGCATTTTATGTTTTCCAAATAACTCGTGAAAATCGTAGTTTCATGTATACTGTAATAATTTTTTTTTCGCTATGATTGTGTATGAAGTGGTTTATTTTTGAAAATGAAAAGTTATATATTAGTGTTTAAATTGTGCTTTTGGGTAAAAAACTGGTTTATACAAATTGTGTTTTTAGTTTGTAGCTTAAGCATATGTTTGAGTTCTGTAAGGTATTTGGATCAATGTTCTTTGGCGTTTTAAGTATTAATAGAGATGAAGATAAAAATATTTATGAATTCTTCTGTTTGCATAGAGTTGTTATGAGGAGTTTCAAGTCAGTCACACACAGTATGATTTGGTATGGTATGTCCTGCATTTTTTTAACTTTACTTCCATGAGGTGGGTATATTGTAGGAAACTTGCCATTTTTGACATTTTCCAAGATTTTTATAAGAATTTTAGAAAAAATATTAACCTCGTCGGCGAAGAGGTCTGAATTGTAATGTGGGATCTGGAACAAAATACCTATCCCACTGTTCAGTGTGGGCTGCTCTGTGTCTCCAGGGTTTGAAGTGCCCACTCCAGTGAAGAAGTTTTGCCCTTTCTATGAACTGCTTTGAATATCGACTGTTAAGGCCCACACCTAGAGACAATTACAATTGATTGAGGCGTTGTTAGCTAGTGGAAGAAGAGAAGGAATGAAGAACAAAACCTGAGGCATTAATCCAAATATGTGGCATGATGGGTGCAAGGTAGGTTGACATTAAGAAATTCAGTTGGTGTAACCAATGATTATTGGAGAACGGTCTGACAAGTACAGAGGATAAGGAAATAACAAGTTTGAATTTGTGAAAATAACATTTATCAACATGTTATTCAAATGAATCATTTAATTTTATACTCACCAAGATGCTGTACATGCCATAAAGGATCTAATGGTGTCACTTTTTCATAAAATACTATCAGCATTGCAGCCTCTACTGCATTTACTCCAGGGTGAATTCCTGTTATTGGTTCTCTGTGAAATATTGTGGTTGTCAAATAAGTTACTTATTCTTTGTTTTGTTGTAAGAACTTTCTCTAGAATAGTCTGCTTACACAGAATGTATTTCCAGCCAATTCTGAAGTTGCTCAAAAACACCTTGGGCTTTCCACTCTGTGATGTTTGCAACAAACACTCCAGATGTAAATGGACATAGTCCACCGTTTATGTCCCTATTTATGATTCGGCTATTTTTCATATTGATGAAATTGGCATATCTTGGATGCCCTATTGCTCCGGCCATTCGGGATGAGGAACTACTGCAATCTTGTGCAAATGCTCCAAATGTATCTGGCTCAATGATAACAGAGTGAAGCTCCCATATATCACCTGTGTAAAATTGTATTTGAAAAGCTTAGTTTAATATAGTAGGTAATCCAAAAATTGAACAATCCACAACATTTTTACACAGGTCACCTTGGATGATCACATCACTATCCATGTAGATAACTCTTCCTTCTAAATCTGGGAAGATGAATCCAAAACTGGCTTTAACTAGTTGCAGTTCTGATTGAACTCTTTCTCCAACTGCACTTAGTGAATGTGTTTCATAAGATATAGAATGCAGTTTAGACGATCTTATCCATGCTCTGTTGTGCAAGACAAATAGATTAAATGCGTTTTGTTGACAAGGGACTTTAATTTTATTTTGTATTTAATTATAAATATAAACCTATATGTAAATATTAATTTTATTAGCCAATTTTTGCTTGAACCACTGAAGAGCATTTATCCTATTTGTGAGTGAAGATATAGAATGTGGATTTGTAGCTAGCCTTTCTGCTGTTATCAAGTAGAAGATATAAGAAGTGTCATTTCAAAATTTCATTTCTAAATATAGAATTGTATATGTAAGTCTGGATAAGTGAATAAAATAAAATTTAATACTCACTTAAGATGAGGAAGGTCTTCTTCTGTTATGACAATATGGAATTTAACATTGTGTTTGGTATTACTCAGGATACTATTTATTGCAGTAATTAAACCACCTAGACACTTGCTGTCAGTTGCCATAACTACCTGGATTGTAGTTGTAGGTGGTAGTGCTTTGGGATTGAACAAAAAAAGACTGTGAGCTATTGAAGTTTGACCAGAAAATAGTAGTAATACTGCAATGTCCTACCAGTTGAAGTTGAATCTGTTGTTGGGTTTTGATGTAAAGGTTTCAATGGTAGTGTGAATGGTATCTGAACACTAGGTGAGTTGAGTAACGTTGGCAAAGAATCCTGTTTTTCTGTACTTCCAGTCTCGGAATGATGCTGGAGAGATTGAAGTAATGGAAGTGGAGGCATCCATTGAAATTCGAGAGATGTAACCAAATATATCATGAACAAGCACCAGCTAACCACCAGCAAAATAAGGCATCCTTAAACAATCAAATGCAAAACATTGAACTGGCCATCATTACTACTTGTACAGACATAATTGGTAATATTTTAACTTGAATTAAAAAGCTGAATGTTATAATGCTACTTGGAGGGTGTAGCTACAAAAATTTCTGCTAATTAGCCTCGGAGAAGAGTGTAAAATGTGAGGATGATTTAGAGAACTGTCGTCTTTACCATTCTTGAGAAAGTAAAAAAGCTACAAAATAAATAATTTAAAAAACTGCAGCTACCATGCTTTCACCAACCCTACAAGTTTTTATTTCGTGCCTTTCTTGAAGCAAGAAGTCATGCTTGTTTTAAGACGTTGATGTAATCATGCAGGGTTATGAATTGATGGGATGAAACTGGTGATTGCCTCCCCCATCCCTCTTCTTAAAAAAGTCAAAGATCTCCTGCTGACAAAAAAATAATCCATACCAGAAACACGCTTAATCCATTTCTGCGGGTCTCACTTATATTTCAAATAATCAGTCTGTGCATCAAGGAAGTAGGAAAAGAAAACTTTTCCAAAAGCATTATGAGTCATGCTGGCTGCTGCATAAGAGAAGATCTTCATATCACTTGCAATTCCTCAGTTGCAAACATCTCTGGAACCATGTCACCTTGTGATTGTTCACTTGCTTTTTATCTTTGAATGTCCTCCATTGAAGAAAATTGCCAATTTGCACCCAGTATTCGTGTAAAAAAATCAAATGAATTAGTAATTAATCGGTAAATAATACTGATAATTAAGTAAAATGAAAGCTCCAAACTGGGTCTGAACACAATAATATAATCCTCATAAGAAAATAATTGATTTAGTGATTGAGATAATGGATTTTTAAAACATCTTAACAAATTCATGATTTAGTTTGATAGTTCAAAATAATCACAATAAGGAGAATAATTGATAATGAATGCACTTGTGTGTTTATTGTTGTAAGTTTATCTCATATGTAGGGCAAGGTGTTTTTGAGAAAATATATTTTCAGTAGAGAAAAAAGAATAAAGAAAATTTTAAAAATTAGAATGTTAATTATGCAATCGTAAAAATAGAGGGATTCTGCTACAAAGACACTCCAATATTCTAGAACATTTTTGAACAGATTATAAGAATTTTAGATTTGGAGAACATATATTAAATTGGTACATACATGTACATATAAAGGAATTATTCTTGTACACTTGACATTAATTTTCTTAAATATACCTTAATATTCTTTCTCCTGTATCTTTGTAATCTCTGCGTATATTATGTATTAAAATTATTAATTCTGGATTAAGGGAATAGAAAGGCTCAATCCTCATCTCACTTACTGCAAGTAGAATATGGATATATTTCTACTCATTAGCAATAGAATATATGATTATAAATGCAGATAAGAATGTGAAAAACAGAATTCAAATATTTCAATGAACTGATTAATTCAGTTTGAAAGAAATGCTATAGATAGAGATGGTTCTTAATATCACTTTCTCTGTACATGAGAGGGAATTCTTATTATACATGTCTCATCTTCATCCCCATTTTTAAGAGGGATGATTGGGGGAAAGCATGCATGTTTATTTTGACATCTGAACTAAAATTTATTGTATTTATTTTGCGACATAATCATCACTAAGGAAATAATAAATATAAATAATTTTAAATTATTTGGTGACATTGTGAAAAACTACGGTAGGTACTTCTAATAATGTCAATTCGTCACATAACAAGCACAAATATTACTATTTTATGCTATTTACTTTAGAAGTGAGAATAAGCATTCTTTAAATGTAAAAGTGCTAAAAGAGCGTAGAAAAAATTTTACTGTTTAATACAGAATGTTACTCTATCAAAGAAAAAAAGAAGCGATTACATTAAGGAAATCGAATAGGTGAAAGCTTCATGAAAGTAGTCCTTCAATGCTATGAAAGGAAGCGATTACTCACAACATGCATTGATAATATCTGTAGAAGGAACTCACCAAATTTTAAACGCAGGGAGAAAGTCATAACGTCACTGTTTGAATTTCAAACAGATTTATAGAAAACGTGTATTACTGTTGATACATTGGAGGACTAATTTCATTACCTTCTAAGAATTAAAAGAGTACACAACGTGTAACATGTTCTGGAGATAAAATAGTTTTGAAATATTTTATGTATTCTATTTGAGAATATGTCTCTTACTCGCGCGCACCTACTTTAAGGTGGTCAACAGTGGCCAAGAACGGACGCCACGCCTCTACGAAAGCATCCATTTTGGAAAATCTGCACCCAGCGCTAATTCACGCAGTGTGGAAATATTGAACTAGAAGCACGTGTTCAGTCGTAGACTACTTAACATAAGATCGGGGTATGTGTATCCTCACACGTTTCTTGAGCCCTCACGTAGCTAGATGCAAAAGGTGTGAGGAGGTTGGGTCTTTCGTCAACAGAACTGTTATACAAAATATGTGGTTGCAATGCAAAATAATTTCTATTATAAGAGAGCGAATATTTCTTGTTATCAGATTTTGACAAGAACGCTTCTGCTTTCTTGTATTTTTCATTCAACTAATATTAGTAAAGGAGTGGGGGTAGGTGTTCCAGGGCTCAAGAAAACGTGCGCGTAGGCATCCTGGTTTATTTAGATTTATTTAGTAAAAAAACAGTATGTGACGTATGGGAGAGATCATCTGTGCACTTTTTCTTGAGTTCCAGAACCCATTCCCATAATTTTAACTATATATAGTTGATAGATGAGTAAAAGTTAAAGATGAATAAATAAATAAAAATAAAATTGAAAAAAGAGATTTGCAATATTTGAAAAAAAGTAAACATTTTCGTTCCAGAGTTATAGAAAAGTTATTTGCATCGGTAAACGAATTGCAGATATGATTTTTCTGCATTGCCAACAAAATAGTTAACTCGCCCTTACTTCTACTCCTACCATTATAAGCAAAAGGAGAGTTCAACAAAATGTGCGCACAGTGAAACTACATTTACGTTCAGAAGCAAAACAAGGGGCCATCTAAGGATTTGCTTAATGGGTCAGGGAAACTGGACAAAAATCTGATCGAGAGGGGGGTTATTGACCCGGAAGCTGAAGTACATTATTTGTTACAAGCATATTACGTTCTTTTTTAATATACAAAACAAATATAAACTTATTCATTATATATCACTGTTTTGCTAAAATAAACATTTTTCTTTTTGATGAACAGTATAGACTGTAAAAGTATAGAAACAGTTATGCAGCAGAAAATATTTTACTTTTAACTTGAATTTGTTGATCGACTTCAATTGTTTAATCTCATCTGGCAATGCGTTGTTGAGTAACGTACATGCATGTGGATATCTGATAGTGAGCTGTTGATTCTGACGATGAACGACGTGTGTTGTAATTATAATTATCAGGAATGAAAATATGTCCCCATCGTTAAGTAACCCAGTTTTGACAAATATTACAGATTCATAAAAAAATATGCAAGGCAGTAGTAAGATTCCAAGCTCAATGAAAAGATCACGTGGATGGCATTTTTGCATTATTCGAATAATTTTCTTTTGCAATCTAAAGGTCTGAGTACTACATTATGAGTTTCCCCAGAATATTATGCCATATCTCTGGCGGGAATGTACATTTGCAAAATACACGCAACGAACTGCATGAAGGCTGACGGAATTTGAAAGAATTCTGATTTTTTATCACTAAATCAATTTGAAACTTCTGAAATAGTACTATTTACTGTTTCTTTCTTGCAAAAAATATTCGGGTCATCGGCAGTCAGAACTGTTCTTCCGTTTTTAATAGACGAGGGCATATCGTTTACAACACAAAGAGTATAGGATCTAAGATCCAACCTTGCTGGATCCTATATTCAATTGGTTAAGAATTGGAAAGATAAGTAAATAATGTCCTTTCGTGCCAGTATGGTATTTCTACTCTTTGAGATCGATGTTTAAGGTACGAGGTTATCCATTCTAGGGCGATACGACGAATTCCATAAGAAGGTAATTTTATAGCAAGATTTTTGGTCAATAACGTCATATACTTTCGAAGGATTTAAAAAGATTCCAATGGGTGCTTCATTGTGAACCGTTGATGAAGCAACATCTTTAAGAAAAGAAAAAATGGTAGTGTCCATAAATTTTGATTTTGTAAAACCGTGTTGTGAGTCTGAAAACGCTTCATTTTTCTTTAGAAAAGTTTCCATTCGCGTTGAGAAAAGTTTCCATTCGCGTATAGAAAAGCCTTTCTAATATTTTCGAGAAAACTAACGATCAAAACTAACGAGTGAAAGTGGCCCGTAATTTTTAATTTCATTTTTATTCCGTTTTTTAAAAAGTGACTTAATTGTTGCTGTTTTGAAAATATCTGGTAATATTCCTGTGCATAAAGAAGCATCTAACATGAATATTCATGTTTTAGTTAATTGACTATTCTTAGGATTTCAGTAGGAGAAGTTTCGGAAATAAACATCGTGTCGAAAATTTTTGGGGAAGGTAATGATGTTGAATTTTGTGGTTTTAGTCCCTTCGTGTGTTCTGCCGTAATTCGAGAAAAGTGTTGGTTGAAGAGATTTGTCACTTTTACCGGATTACTTGCTTTTCTTTCATTGTTCATGTTTCTATTTAATGTATTTGTGATATTTGCATTGAATATATAAGGTATAAAGAAAACGTGATTTATTTCATGTTAGTGCTGAATGGAAAGGAAGTGTTCCGTAAAGAATGCCTTAGAAGAACTTTCATAAAACCACCAATGCAAACTGAAAAACAGTTCCATTGATGACAAAAATGGTGCTTTTGAAATAATTGATAAAAAAATATGTACCCATTGTTGGTAGCGCCCATCGCTGCATGCGCTCTTTGATGTCAGTGCTCGTAGACTGAGATGTGTTGATATAAACAGAAATTGAAGAATAACATTATTACATAACAGTTATAAAGGAGCGAGAAAGTATATGTTAGTATATAGTGCTACAGAATTTCACAAATTTTCTCGCATCAGTGTTCTATTTCCTTTGGTCTCGGCTAGCTATTCGGACTTACCACTTACTCTTGCCAGCTGCCATCTATCGCCACCCAAAGATCAATTCTGAAATTTTCTTAATTTTTCGCTTTTCTAAAAGTAAAACGGAAATATTATTTTAAGAATATTAAGAAAACAGTAAAACCTCGTCCTATATTTAAATTTCCTTTGAACCATTTTCAGCAATTTTTAACAAAATGGCACATATGCGCTACCGTAAATTTGAAATTTGAAACCCTTTTAAACAGAAAATTGTTGAGTTTTCGAAAAACTTCATTTCAAGCATTTTTACTCACAAATGCAATAGTGTTAACAAATTGCTGGAAATTAGCGTATTAACGGCGTTAGAGATCTTTGAAAAAAAAAACCAACAACTCGAAATTAACTTTAAGACATATTAAAGAGTTCGTAAAGTTTGAAGAAACAAATTGCAGCCATTTATGAGAAAATGGCGTTTAACAGAAAACGGTTGAGTTTTAGAAAAAACTTTTTATGTCATTATTTAAAGCACATGTAAAGTAAATATAATAGTGTGAACAAATTATCGCCAGTATAAATATTAACGACGTGAGAGATAAGTCAAATTTGTTTCGCCTTATACGTATTGAGGGCAATCAGAACAACAACCGCTCTATCAGGGAGGTTTTGTCCCGAGGCACTGTCCCTTTTGAAAGTATCTCCACGTGCCATTCAGCAGGACAATGTCCGACAAGCACAACTTCTTATGGATGCACTGTTCTTCACATACACCGAGTTTTAAGTGATTTCGACCATTCCTTCTGAACAGAAGGTCTGAAGATATGTTGTTTTTATTTTGGATAGATATTAGGAAAAACGCAAATTTGTGACTTGAAATTGGGATTCAAATTACGACAGTCGTGTATCGCGTGGGGCCTTACGAAGACAGATTTTATGTCATCACCTTAGTCTTCCAGCCGGCCGGAAAATTATAGTGCTCTCGCTATTTGCAAATGTCGCTAAAGACCTCCTGAGTCTTCGACAGTGCTTTGAATCATATACGACACTGCGACGAAATATCGAAAAATTACAATCTATGCTTACTATCTATCCTGCGGAGGCCAAAACGGTATAGGAATTATTTCTCGCTGTTGTGAGGAACAAGCTGGTGTGCTTTTTTTTTTTACCTGACGTGACTCAGCGTACCTAGTAATATACGAGAAAATAAAAATTGAAGAAGCGGATTAAGCAAACTATTCTTCTAAAAGGGGTTAATGCAAGAAAATGTTTAGAAATCACTGCTTCATTCTTGTCTTCCTTCTCGTCGAGACTGCGCAACACTTGTGGGGCCCTTGCCCGTCAGAGGCAGCGATGGGGGCGGTGAAACGAAGTTCTGGCCTTTTGATGTGCTGATAGCGCATTGCCGACGGTCGCCTTGACGGTGCCTCCGTCTGCGGTGCCGCGCCGCGCCCTCCACTTCCTCTCCTTATAATAATATAAGCTTTATCTGAACAAATGTGGAATACTACAAGTTACATTCGCACAAAAAGGTGCGATTCAGGAGAACCTGTTTTTAATAGTAAAATTAATGCAGATCACAAGTAATTATAATACAAAAACAAATACTACATAACATATGTGAATAATATAAAGAAAATTCACATAAAGGAAATCACAGTAAAAATAGTAGGAAGACAATAGTAGCAAACGTTCGTAGTACAAGGAAACAATGAGTCATCGTACATAATGAAGTATTAAAGTATAGCGTATAACGTAGTGGCATCTAATTAACATTATAGCAACAATCAGTTCATGACTATCTTCCGGAGAGATGTTGTAAAATCAGAAATTACTAGTAAGAAAATCATGAAGGATGGAAAAAACTGTCTCTTATCTCCAAACATCCATCTGGCAAACAAATGTGGGACCAAATAAGAAAAAGATGAAGTAAACAGAGATTTGGAATGCTTACTCTTCTCGCTCAATTTGCTGTTTCATTGGTTTGCGTTGACGTTGCAATCTTCTTGCCTTTTTTCAGATTCAATTTTCAAAATATTTAATTACATGTATTCATTATTCTCTCAAGTTTAAAGTATAAAATCCATCACTTGAATATTCGTTCACACTACCAATTTGAATTTTCTTATGTATTTACACGACACTAAGGTCAAAAAATAACAATTGATGGGAAAACAAATGTTTAATATTGTAGAAAAGTATGAACAAAATGAAAAAAAACCCTAACATGAATGTAACAAAACTATAAAATCAAGCCAAAATATTAGGATCCGCAGTTTTTATATTCGGTCACACTTCGTAAATTAACAATTGTCAGGTGGTGCTATATTAATACGTGGTAGGATACTTTTTCTGTGACATCACTGCTTTCAATTGCTTCGGCATACGTACAGTTTTTTTTTATATATGAACTGACTATAGATACCCATTCTCTTGTGAATCTTCTCTTCAATTCTTCTCTTATGAAAATTTTATTTCTTTGAAATCGAGCGTCGAGTTCACACCATCAATTCTCAATGGAGTTAATGTCTTCGGAGATGTTTCCAAGACATTGTAGAGAAGCCAGTGCGTCCAATATAGGCTTTATGTTATTGATCGTTGTCCTGATAAAATTTAAAGGTATCCCGTATTCCCGGCTTATTCGATTTGGGGTCAGCATTCTTTAATGCGGAGATAACCTTCCTTCGTCTTCGGTTTTTCTACAAAGCGCAATTCAACTTTAGACGAAGGTATGTACTCTCACACCATGATAATGCTTCCGCCGTACCTAAGTCTGCTGCAGATTTCGGTTTTTCGAGTGTTCGTTGACCTTGTGCAATACCGTAGTTCTGCCATGTGATTGCCACAAGGTAAAATTGTGCAAAAGTAACATCAAAAAGCCACTCTGACTCTTAATATACTACTTGTAGAATTCCAGCCTTTGCTTTCTATTGATTATAAACGGCTTTTTCCTCCCCCCTCTTGCATGAAACCCTTCGATTCCTAGCACTTTCATCCCTGTTTCGGGCTGCATTTTGTTTCATCTTATGACTCAGCAACAATTTTCGGCGCACATAATCGTGGATATTCCCTTTCGGTCTAATTAGGGTTTTCTCACTCAGACTCTGTGAATGACCTTTTCTGCGCCATGCTCTCTATTTTATTCTCTCGTCGTCCCCATTGTCGTCCCTTCCGCCGTGGCCACTGGCCGTCCCCACCGCCGTCCCGTCCGCCGCAGGAGGTGAGTTTGAGCGCCGTACGCACAGCGGCCGCGCGCCACTCCGCGATTACGCAGTTTGCGATGCAAATGCCCGCGTGTTAACCTAATCGTCGCGTCGCCGCCGCTTGCCTGGAATCCGCGCGCGGCCGTGACGCCCCCGCCTTCGACCGGCACGGCCTTCACTCTCCGGAAGGCACCGCGCCCTCCGACGGCGCTTTCTGTTGCTAATTTGCACCCGCGCCGCCACCGACCTTTGTCCGGTGTTCTTTTTCGTGTTAGTGCTTGCGTGACTCTGTTTCCTTAATGTCCAGCAGCGATAAAGTTTTTGCTAAAAGGTAGTTTACGGAGATGTTTGTAAGTTATTGATTTAAATTTTCGTGTTAAACGTATAAGCTATTGTACTAGTGAAAAAAACAACAACATAATCTCAAGAACTGTTTTAGGCTATGCGCATGTTGTGAATATGTCAAAAATATATTTGAAAAAATGAAGAAAGAAAAAAAAGGTTGTAAATCCATGATTCTGTTCTCCTTCGTGTCATTCCGCATGCCCAATTTGACGTGTCTGACAGCGATATCCATAAAACTCACGATGGATTTAAAAAAAAAATGTTGTTCAATTTTTGTGGCCTAGACACCCTGCTTTTTTGTAAGTACCCTTAATATTTTAGCGTCAGCTGGAAGGAAACATTAGTGATTAATATTTTCTGTTGTATTTGTTGAGCATTTGCATAATTGTTTAGAAAACCGCTGAACACTGACGTATTGGAAATTTTATGTTTAAACTTATTTAGCAGAGCAGTTTTATTAGATGTTTAAAATAAAATGAAATTATTGATGATATTTTAAGCTGACAATTATTTTTCTTGTGAAATTATTCACAATTCGTGAGGAATTGTGCTAGAATGACAAAACGATTTAGTAGGTTTTCGATTGAAAGATTTGGAAGACATATTGAATTATTTATTGTTTATCACGAAATATAATTTTAACTAGAGATGCTATAACGGTATATACTTTCTCTACCACCATTTCAAAATGTATATATATTTAATTGACGAATAACATTGACCCTGTGGATTCGAGATCGGAATCCACAGCCTGTTGACAAATCACATATCTAAAATTTTCGGAATCCACGGGCAGAATTGCTCTGCTTTGCAGTTTTAATACCGTTTTTAAATAATAATCGCAGTACGCGGAAGGACCAAATAGACAAAACAAGACAAGAGGGGCATAGTGAGAAAAGGAGGACCAAGTGGGCAATGTGCCAAAATGGGACAATGGGGACAAAATGGTCAAAAATGGAAAAGGGGACAAAGTAGAAAAAACGGGACAGTTAAAGATAATGGGTCAATCAGACAAAATGGACCAAAAGGACAAAATGGGCCAAGAGGACAAAATGGTACAAGGGGACAAACTGGGACAATGCGATATGGTGGGACAAGGGGCCAATGGGACAAAGGCGAATGGTAGAAGAGGACAAACAGATGAGTGGACAAAATGAAACAAGGGGCGAAATGTGACAAGGGAACAAATGGAACAATTAGAAATAATGAGACAAGGAGACATAATGGAGCAAGGGGACATACTAGGGGAAATGGTTCAAGGGGAGAAGTGACAAATGGGACGAAACAAAATGGGTCAGGTAGGACAAATGGGACAAGGGACAAAGGGGAGAAGACGAAGGTCGAGAAAAATCGGGACAAGAGGACAAAATGAGCCAACGGGGCAAACGGAAAAGGGGGACAAATAGGACCAAAAGAACATGGGAGAAATGGACGAAATGGGACAAAAAGGACAAGGGCCATATGGGACAAAACGAAAATATTTATCCAAAGATATATGAACAGCAGTAAAACAAACTCGTGAGTTCGGTAAAATATTTTAATGGACTCGAGCATTTTAACGGTCGTTGCTATGGACGCGCTCTTTCAGCGTTGATGGTTGGTTACAACGAGGCTAAGCGAGTTTTACGACGCAAATAACTAAAAAAACTGTTCAAAATATTTTCTGAAAATTTCAAGGTCGTAGAGAAAGTATAGTCTTCTACTCGCTCATAATGGTTAGTATTCAAGCTACTAGTATACTAGTAGAAATTACGACACTCACTCCTACGTCGCTCATCTCGTAAACGTCAACTTGTGAAAAATGGTCATTATGTTCGTTGAATAATATACTATTCTCGCATTATTTCTAAATTTGCAATTTTCGAAAATTCTGAGAGTTGCACGAAAATGAGACCTCTGCCATTCTTTGAAGCATCCCTTGATCTTTCGTGAAAAAAAGTTCGAACAAATCTTTTTCACAAAATTAGACAGATCTGTTATAGCCCTGCTTGAAAAGGACACTGAGATACTCGTACGTTTAAGTATTACGCTCTGACCGACATCATATTTTTTAGCGAATTATTATTATTATTTTTATTATTATTATTATTATTATTATTATTATTATTATTATTATTTCGCTAGGGAATACTGTCTTGTGAGCTTGTAATTGATCTCAAATTGTCTATAAGGGAAGGATTCACCTCAATGTTGTGTCAGTACTCCTTCATTTATCTATCAATGTTTTTCTCCCATGAACGTGGCGTTTTGTCAACTAAACACTCTTAGGATATCAAAATTAGAGGTATCATGTTAGAAATATCTTGGAGTCAGTGACGATTATTAAATATTAGTGAAAATTGTTATGCTAATATATATATATATATAAATATATATAAATATATATATATATATATATATATATATATATATATTTATATATATACATATATCAAATTATTTACATAAAACAAACAAGGGACTGGTGAATTATTGAACTTCGAAACTAAATTGCACAGGAGGAATATGGAATAAATCACTTTTCTTCCCTACAAGCTCTAATTCATTACCCCGATGAATATTCTGCAATTTTCATCAATATTTTGAAATAGAAACAAAATCACTAAACAGTTTAAGTAACAGGTTATATAAGTAAAAAGTTTACTTAATGGTCATCATTAAGATTGTTTGTTTGAAAAATTAAACCACAAATAGTGTTTACTACAACAGCACATACGTTCCCGCATTATTTTAACTTTTACAATTATCGAAAATTCAGAAAGTTCATTGAAAATTAGACCCACGTCATTTTTAAAAGCTTAATTCGGACTATCAAAGAACAAATACAGAAAAAAATGAATTTGTTTTTCGAGAAAATCTTGTTTTTAAAATTGCCTTCATTTTACGCAGTTATGCGAAAACTACTTATAATTGTAAAATATTGTACTCATTTAAATATATAATTTTGAAGATCAGCTTTCATTAAAAATATCCATTTTTAGTATTGTAATTTTAAAAAGATTAAAATTAATTTGAAGTTTGCAATTTTCGAAAATTCAGAGAATTCAAAGATAATCAAGCCTCCACCATTTTATAAGCGTACTTTTCTCTACCTGAGAATTAAAAAAAAAATACACAAAAAATTGAAGTTATTTTTGAGAAAATTTTGAAAATGTTCTTGAGGTTTCATGTAAAGTACTTTCAAAACTAAAAACATTCCTTTCAAGTTTAAAGAAAAAAGTGACATGAGCCAGATCGAACAGCGCATGTCAATTGTGGTGAAATTCCGCATAGGGGTTAGCCCTTAGTGTTGTTCACGGTCAGACATTTTTGTCATAAACCAATATTTCGGTGTTAAGAACCCAGGAGGATTCTAACGTGGGTTCTGACTACACAAGGGGGGTGGAAATCATGGATTCTGACTACACAACATGCTAGGAAAAGTAATTTACTACAAAACAAGTTTTTCTAACGAAAATACCTGTTTTTATGCTGCAGCTTTGCAATATATTCTCTGTACCACACAAGTGGTATGCGAGGAACTAAGAAAAAGAACATGTCTTACCTTTTTTCAGGCGCAACGCGTCTGAAAAGAAAAAAAAACATTGTTTTCCTAACATATCTCGTCAGCTTATTATTTGGAAGAATTGTGTAGTAACTTTCTTTTGAGATTGAACTTGAGAAAGTTTTATCTGATAAACTAGTTTCTCTTATAAAAGTATTTGCTACATAGAAATGTTAGCTAGTTTTCATAGTGAGAAAGGGTTCCTTCATGTTAGTTTGCATTTATCGAAATGTATTTTTCATTTTTTTAAATTGATACCGAACTAATGATGTGGGAGCGAAAATATTGTTACGGAGTAAAAATATTGAAGGAGTATTGCAAAATATGAAGTATTGCATGTTGTAAGGGGACTTGTGGCCTTCGGTCCGAAATATATTCTAAATTCGTCCTTATCTTTGAAAATTCCTTAAGCTATTTCCCTTGTGTTTTGGGGTAGTATATTAAGAGTAATAGGCAGTCAACCAAGAAAAGTCAACAAGGCTTTTCTCTTACACAATGAGTTGGTTACCGACAGTACGAAAGAAACAAACACTTGAGGATTAATATTAACCACAGGAAACAGGGACAAGTTTGGAAACATTAAAACAGAAAAGATTATCATAGAATACCTCCAATTATGTTCAAAACATATATTTTCTTCTAATTGGGACAACAATAAATATATTCTACATGAAGATCGTGAGGTGCTTTCATGACTTTACAATGTTTGTGTGGAATACATGGTTTGTTTACAATTGTTTTTTACATCTCACACTTAAAATTGTCTCCAATCTGACACATTTCTTAGTAGAATAGATGCTACTTCCTTATTTGCCTGTCACAGAACATGTTTTGTTCGAGGGAATACGTTTCTAGTAGGTACTCGTTTCTCGCAACGTTGGCAAATGAATAAACAATTCAAATTTTACCAATGAATTCTATTTGTACGGTTTGATTTTCAGGCATGGAAGTACTAGTTATAAAATCATTCTTTCATTTGTAAGAAATGTGTGGAGAGAAAAAAAGAAACATTTTCCTAGAAAAGGTTCTGACGGTTTAGGATCTTCTTTCTCTAGAACATCTTCACAAAACTATTGTGTTATTTTACTAAAAGTGATACAAAACGTGATAGTCATCAGATAAGGGTCGGTTGGGCCCCAAGTGCTTTGTTGATTATGCATTTTGGATATGAAAATCACTTGTATACAATACATCGCACCCTCTAAAACTGGTGCAGGCGAACACTCATCTAATGTTGACACTTCTTACTATGATATTTTGGTCCGTGCTTCTAAAAAGAAGATATTGCACTCCATAGGCCTGCTACGTGTGGACTAAGAGCTGCGGAGTTTGTTGTTCCGTCTTGTTAATGGTTTCATGACAACAGTATGATCTCTAATGTGCGTTTTGTTTGTGGATTTTATATTTCTATACTATTTATTACACACGATGTACATTATCAATCCTTACAAAACTTCACGCGCGACTTTATCTAAAAAATACTTACAAACAGTTTCAAACTAAACTATGAAAATGTATTATACAGCTTTTAATACAACATACAACGGAGAAAAAATTGTAGTTCAATAACCTTGTTAATACGGACTCAAACTCTTCCTAGGACTTGTTTTTGTCTGTGAATATATCACATTACTTTGCAATAATAGCAAATTATGTGGTTCGACAAGGAGACCTTCTGGCCTATGAAATGTGTTTTCTGACGAGTATTCTTTTACAGCGAATCATTGTCTCAAATTCTTGGTCAAAGTGTGGATGACAATCTTGAAATGATGAGTTAATGACCATGAGTACTGATAATGAATTTTTGGCCGTCAGAGATGTAAATACTGAACATTCGCCCAGTTACATTTTGAAAAGTAACAGCACAATATCAATATCTTTTCACTAGGACTGATGCATTCTCTTGTCTTCATGAACGTGCTAGCAGAATTACGCATATTTCTTTTTATGCACAATATATAAAAGTATCTTCTAACTTTTAAAACAGCGGTGTGTGAAACCTCATGCACAGTGGCTTATATTCATCGGTTTAAATGGTATGCTTACTTTTAGGATATACGAGAAACTCAGGTTCAACGTCCTATTTGCTTCTTGAAGGAGGAATACTGAGGCCTCGGACATACGTTGACGAAGTTTTGTGAAACATTGTTTTTATTATATGAAATTTTTATTTCATTAGGTATTTTTATCTACATCGTTGTTTTTTTTGTTACACATCGTGACGTTTGATCAACGACTGTTTAAGAACCATGAACCACAGCGCTACAGTAAGCCGTTCTTGGCAGACCCTGTTTCAGAGATGTCAGACACTATTTCAGATGTGGTGGAAACGTTAAATTTGCTTAGAACATAATTTTTTGCCTTAATAATTCAAAAACTCGGGAGGTCTGTAACGCTGCTACATCTGGGTGCATAATCGCTAGCCGTTCCATAAGATTCAAAATTTATAAATGACGCATTGCTCATTTTCCACATTGTGTGCATCTTTACTTTCGTGACATTTATCGATATTGGTCTGATTTTATTGGCATTCAGTTTGGTTGTTTCATTAATCAAACTTGGCATTAATCAAACTTGTGAAAGTCTGCTACAATATAATAATAACGGTTTTTCATTAATCGCGTCAGCGCTTTCAGTTCTTGCTTCAAAGGACTTTCTGAAAATAAGAGTTGGTTGTGAATGTGAAAATGTATGAAACGGTTATGCCGAAGACTCCTTTAATAAATATTATCTGAGTACGTTGTGGAACATCAGCGGTATCTATTAAGAAGCTGTTACAATATTCACGAACATTCGCGGCAATGAAAATTGCAATGGAAGTGTGAATGGCACAAGTATTATTGCTCTCTTACAAATTTATTATTGTTCTCGCACTCACAGATTTATTGTGAAAATTCATGACAGGAAACTTAATAATTACACATGATAAAACAAAATAAAAAAATACTGTTTTTTTTAGTGAATCAGTAAAAAAATTTCACACGCTTTCCTCACTGCCGTGGGCCCCAGAACGTTGTGCCCGCGTGTAAATCCGCCAGCCCGTGTGTAGAAAGGTGGACTCACGTGCGTGCGGGAGCCAGAGCGAGTTCCGACGCTTTCCGGTCGGCGCCCTTTCTTTGACGAAGGTCTCCGCGCGTCTTGCGTCCTCGCCGTATTTTTTTTACGCGCCGCGTTGGAACGAGAAGTGGCGGTTGGGCCCTTCCTCCCACCCTTTCGCCCTCCTTCCGGTTTCCGTGCCCTCTCGTGGCGGAACGACCTCGCGCCGCCGCACAGTGGTCTGAAGCGGAGCCCAAACACGCGCGAAAGCAAAAATAAAAAAAAAAAGGGGGGGAATTGAAAAATAATTTTTTATTACTTAACATAACTTGTAGAAAATTGAAATCAATGAAAGCTAAATAAATATTTTTAAATTAATTTCTATGTTTTAAAGACGAGATCAAAGTTTTATGGATTAAAACGTCTTTCGAACCAGTAGTGAAAATAATTTAGTCAAACATTTTTGTGTTATGTGTTTTTAACATTTTATATAATGATTTTTGAAATCATTTAAATTATATTATTTTTTATACATTTTTAAAATTCCAACATTTGATATTATGAATGCTTTTTATTCTCTTTATAAAAGCTAGGTGATAGGGATGCTACATCGAAAACACAGTTTTAAAATATGTGTTCAAAATACGTCAACCCAAAACTATCGATGTTCTTAAAACTATTTTGGTTTCAACCTCTAACACCATTCACATGAAGGGTGAGGGATGAGCGCGTTCATTTCAGAATGGTCTTGTTTATAAATTTAAAATTGGTATTTAGCTGACAAAATCAACTCAAGAAATATTAGAATAATAAATAAAATGTTTATTATTTAATTGGATAATACAAAAATAATAAATTACGTTTATCAACAAATATTCGACTAACTTATTTTTTGTTCTGGGTCACTTTGATCTGAAGAATACTCAATTCATTTGCAGCTGAATATTATTAGTTGTTATACTTTTTTCAATTACTCAAAATAAAGTATCAGCCACGAAAAAACATCGGCTAAAAAAAATCGCACTACGCTGTGGTGGGTGCCGGCTGCAGGGCACTGCCTCCGCCGACGCCTAAGCGGCGTTTCGCCACCCCTCAATGGCAATGTATTCCTATAAGAGAAAAGAGGCAGAGAGGGAGAACTACGCCACTTCACTTCCACGCAATCCAGTACTTGATTCACGTAAAAAGCGTAAGAAGATTGATATTAAAAAAATGTTTACGCGTCTCCTAAGCGCACGTTTGGCCGACAGATCTCTTCAGGTAGCTGTATAGAGCATTGACTTCGTAACGACAGTTGTGACCTCTTAAAGGCGGCCGTTTCTGGGAAAAATGCGGATTACTTAAATACAATAGTCATTAGTGAGTAGGTACACTCCAAAACTGTGCATAACAAGGACATAAAACGATGTGTAAGAATGAACGCAGGAAGTTGTTCTGTTCGCAATTATTTTTACTAGTGATTGAATGCGTTTTGTGGTGTAAAGTGATGATGACAGTTATTACATTTGCCAGCAGATAGGTAATGGAAAAAATGTCAAAACAAGAAACAACAAAATGTGTTTTGTATAGTGTACACATCTGAAACTGAATTTCTCTTCACCAAGGGGAAAAAAAAGTATATTAGTTTCATGTTTTGTCGCGTTCAATGTGTTCATTGGCCCACAATTTGTTTAAACGTGGCATTGGCATTTACCGAGAGCAGTTCCGCGTTTTGGGATATTTTTAAAATTTCCTGAAAAATATAGGTGCAAATTACCTTCTTGTTTTCATGAATGGCTCCCGTTCTCGTCATGTATGTCTCGCTCTGTATGCAGTTTTGTGTGATCCGCGTATTTTGGCTTTTTCGCGCGTACTTGAGAGCAGTGCCGACTATAGGCATGGGCGATCGCCCGAGGTTCCGTAAGCCCCATGATGGGAACGAAGAAGTAAAAAAATTGAAAAAGAAATTATAACTCGAGAAAATCGCTATCGTAATTTTATGTCACGGTACCGTATTTCATAAAATTTTCAATTAAATGTTTACCTTAAATAGTTAATTATAGTAATTATATAACAGGTTGGACTTTACGAAATGAATCAAATGACGCTATCATTAAAATAAGTTCTACTGAAATTCATACATATTGTTTCATGTTTTAAACAAAAGTTTCCTTACATTAAACACTAAAAACACAACATGCTTTTAAGCTCACTGTGGAAATTGTATTATTTGATCACTAAATACTTTTATTTAAAACTATTATTTAAAATATATTTCCAAAAACGTTTTTTGTCTCAAATGTTGTAATTTTTGTTATATGTTGAAATAAATAAAATAACTCGCAGAGTTTCTTGATACAACTTTAACATTCTTAACGTTTTCGAGGGAGGGGGGTACGTTTCAGCGTTGCCACGGGCCCATAATTATCTAGCTCCGGCACTGCTTGAGACGAATAGATTTGATGGAGGCCTGATGATGGCGTCAGAATTTTCATGAAAATGGAACAATGGAGGAATGATAGATAGGAGAAACGAGAAAACGAGAAACTCCGAGAAAACCAGCGGCGAACCCACTTTGTCCGTGACAATTTTCGCAAGGCACGTCCGGCCTTCGAAAACCCGTCCCCAGAGATGGAAGGTGAGCGATCTAACCACTCCTCCGGACTTGGCCTCGTGGAAATAATACTTGATTCAGTTAATAAAATGTTTTCACTCTTTCACTCTTTCGATTACATTTAGTTACATCTGTGGTTAGTTCCGCAGGTTTCTGAACTATTCTTTTCAGGTATGAGAGGTCGTCAGTGTAGGGTGATAATTGATTTGTGGGCGAGGGGGAGTATCGAAAACACCCCCTAACCCCAAAGAGTTCGATGTCCCCTGCTGGAAAAGTATTAATTTCTTCTTCTCAGACATTCAATTAATCCATGTTTGATACCTCAGTTATGATTTCTACACCCTCAATTATGCAAATCAAGGAATCCAAAGCACGAGAATTCGCCAAGACAAGACATCCTGAAAAGCATTCATAGGTTTCATTCAGTGTTGTAAAAGCAAAGATGGTCTTTCCACCCATCAATTCTTCTATTTCCCTCTCCTCACAGTGTTTTGAATATCCTCTTCAGGAGATTCACCCACACAGTTTTGAATGTCCCTCTCACGAAAAATACCAAATCACACTGTTGTGTTCGGGTCGCTTTCAGACCACTGTGCGGCGCTCTCGCGGTCACCAACCTCCGCCTTGCAACCTCACCGCAGGGCGGCGCCGCGACGGCATGCCCAACCTGCTGCTCTCAACCCCCTCAAGCACTCGGTCTTCTCTCTCCCTTCGCCGGCCCGCTCCCCTCGTACTTCCACGCGGGTCGGCGCGCGGGAGTTGTTCTTTCTTCTGCGCTCCACTCAGTGTTTTCTCTCACAATATTGGATTATTTCCGGACAACTTGACAAATAAAACAGCCATTTCCGTGCCTCGCCGGAACTCCAGGAACGGCGAGGACGAGAATTCCGTTCGCTTGTCTTGAGGTAAAAAAAAAAAAAAATCTCGTAGTTAAACACGTTCAGCTCGGTGTTAGGAATCGATTCCCGTCGAAGTCCATGTTTTTAGCAAATATGTAACAACTAGAGTTGTGATTATTGTGTGTTGATACACGTCGGTTTCATGCTTCGCTTGCATGTTCATGGGTGTTTATTTCACTCGGGTGTGCAACTTAAAACTATTTCCACTCAAAATCGTCACACAGCTTAAAAACTATAGTCATATTTTACTATTTTACACTCGGAGGATACACTAAAAAACTCATGTTTTTGTTCTGGAGTAGATATGTATGGTTTCGCATTTCTCTTTGACTCTGGATTCTGTATTGAAAACGTAATTTAAAATGTCATTTTGCTGCACTCGCCTCCAGGTTGTTGAGAAATAAAATTAATTGCGAAGAATACGGTTTTTAGTGAAGATTTAGACAAATAAGAAGATTAAGAAATGAATGACTTATGTATAAATTATTCGATGTCATCTCGACCTTGACCGCTAATATTCTGAAAAATCGACGAGACAATGATGAAAGATATCTCTTAATTTTGCTGCCTGCGTGTCTGTAATATAGAATTAAGCTTGCATTTCATGTATCTCGGAGATGAGGAATGAGGTTTACAGGCAAATGAACGTTCAGTTGTGTTTTGTTTCTGTATCGTCGTTGTGATATAAATAGTGGAATTACATCAAATACGTGATTTATACATATGATTACAGTTTGAAGTTACTATCAAATTGAACGTTTTTTGTGCTGTTTGTAGAAGGAAACAAGAATATATAACGGTTCTGTGTAATATTCAAAATAATAATGTTAAATTTTTATGAAATTCAAATTCTTTCATATGAGCAAATATCTATAATTTCAGAAACTTAATTCTTTAGGTTTTTTGTGTACGTTATTCATACCCCTCGTGTCAAATTTTATTTTGATCTATATTGCTTTAATTGTAAATTAAACCATATTGTTTGATAACAGCGAAACCCTGAGCTTTGCGCGGTACATTGAATTTCCTTAATTGGAACGTTACTTGAGGTATTTTTCGTCGAACACCTTTCTTAACACGTGCCTTGTAAAATATCTCAGTTATTGCTTTACACAGCTCACGTGCTCAAACAATGTCCTTTAATATCCGCCACATCACAGTGAATATGCAAAGGTATGCTACATTCATGTTTCAAGTATTTAATAAGAGTGCTAAATTATTATTTCTATCTCAAGTAGTTTTGTGAAAATCATTAATCGAAATGCTGAAACTTTTGGAGAATGAAGTGTTGGGTGCGTGAATATTAATCCTGCAAGGCAACTACTTTCTAATAAACCATAGCGAAGTTTCAAAAATCGTACAACGGCTGCTCCGAGTCAAAGTGAATTAAGATAAAAGAAAAACGAAAGAAGCCAACTGGAGGCGAGTGTTGCTTTATCCGGAACAGACCGCGCGGCGTATCGCCCATATGTGGAGAATGCGGAGAGGCTGGCTATACGGAAGTGACGGCGTGTGCGGGAGGGCGGGCTAGTTGCCGCGACGCGCCGTCTGGTGGCGGAGGGTGGGGATGGCGGACGTCCGCGCCGATATCTGAACGGCCGCGCAAAGCCGCTTGCGACCTCCCCCTGCCCTCCGCCTCTAGCCCAGCCCCAGTCCCATCCCTCCCCGCGCCGTCGCGCAATGCTGCTGCTCCGTCGGATTACAAGAGGAACTCGGGCCGCTCGTGACGCGACGCTTGGCGCGGTCGATGGTGGCGCGCCGAGCGGCAGCGGCGCGCGGCGGAGGTGCAGCCGGACGTCGCTAGAGCATCTTTAAATGAAGGTTTGATCACCCGCCATCTTGGACCCTCACTGATTGCTGTAGTACGGCGCGTTTACTGAAAATACAGCATTGAACAACGTGTGTTGTAATAAAAGTAATGTTAAACAAATAGATATTTAGTTAAAATAGTATTGAAGTATGCCAATATTTTAAAATGACTAGCATATACATTATTTATGCGGTCACAAAAGGAAACAGGTATTCGAAAATGTACTGTAAATTTGATTAAGGATATATTCTCAAATAAAAAATAAATAAATCAGAAGGTGCGTAAAATGCGTTTGTGTAATGCTGTGTTTATAGAAGCTACACCGTACTCAGTAATGCATTGCTAAGGGTTGAACATGGCAGATGCTCGTACGTAGTGCCTTACCCTCTCTCCCACGCCAAGTCCGAAGCGATATGTCGAAAACAAAAGGGATTCGGCAGCTACACGACGGGATAAGCAATTCATGTCTACGTTTATTTTAATAAGTGCAGTGCAAGATTCATATCTGGAAATACGGCTGAAGTGTATCGAAAGTATTCTTGATATAAATGGTATTTTTATGTGTGCGTATCTTGGTCTGTCTTTTCAACACGTCGGTTTCATATTTATAGAGTTATATTGTATCAATTTAGGAAGTAATTAACGTCCAGAGTTAGAAACATGCTTCATGTTTTTGTGCACGACAAACATTGTATCCGAGAATATCTTCTCTTCAAGTTCGCAAGTCTATTTTTAAACAATGTTCTCACAATCGTTCAAACATCAGAGAATTTAGTCACCCCGGGTCCTAGGCGGCACACAATTCCTTGCGCATTCCTCTACCCTTTCTTCGACCGGTGTGCGTTCGCCTGCGCATTGCCCATCGGGGCGTGGCGCGGCGCGGCGTGGCGTGGCGTGGAGTGGAGTGGAGTGGCGTGGCGGGGCCCTGGCGCGCTTAGACCGCGTCGGGCGCGGGCTCCCACGTGAGCAGCTGCAGGCTGGTGGACTTGGAGAGGTCTGTGGAGGGCTTGCAGGGCTTGCCGGCCAGGCCCGCGCCGTAGTGCGCCGGGCAGCGGCGGTGGCGGCGGCGCAGCGTGCGCGTGTAGATCTTGAGCACCTGGCAGTTGCAGGTGACGCACAGCGCGACTGCGATGCCCTGCAGGCCGTGGCCCACGTTGAACGCCACCCAGAAGGCGTTGGAGCCCGTCAGCTTGGCGAGCGCGCCCAGCGCCGCCACCGACCCGATCAGGGCCGCCACCTTGACGAAGAGGCACAGCTGCAGACGCCGCTTGCGACGCATCTTGTCCCGCACGCGCTTGTCCACCTGCGGGCAGGAGAGGGCGGACGGCATTAGCGCGTCGTTCGAACTAAACGTGAGCTGACGCAGAGCGAAGTGTGTGTGTGTGTGGGGCGATGAAAGTCATAAGTTTCTCCCCAAATCGTTTTTGGGGTAAACTCAATTTATGAAAAACAACTATCGCGTATTTAGTGCATCAAAATATATATTATGAATGCACATTTGTAATGAAATTGAACAGATGTCTCTTTCCTTTTGCCATTTACCGAGGTAGTTACATTCGCAGTGGCGTGAACATAAACATACAGATTATCACTCATCGATATGATAATTTACCAATACAATAAATATACGGCATAGAAATTAATCCCTAAATAAATTATTTTTAAGTACTAAAATTCCACGACAGTAAGTAAAACGGACTCGATTGTGTTCGGAAGTAAATAATTTCCTTTGCCAAGGCCGCTATGAGGAATTATATGGCGGGTTTTACGAGCAGTAATATTAAAACGCAATTTATGCTCTTATGAAGTGCATTGGCTTCTAATAAAAACTGTAGACGTTTGTTCACTATTACGCGATAATGTGCTGTTATCGAAAGTGAACATGGAAGCTTGAAGTTAACGAACTTGGATTTCGTCTTATCTTTATGGTCACTGGGGTGGTCACTTTTGCTCAAGGTTGAAATTTTGTCGCTCAGGTCAAATTTTTAAAATACAAAAATGAAGGATACAGTTTTTCAGGAAGAAAAATATCCTATGTCTCTGAGCATGATTTGAAGCTATTTAAAGTAGTACTTTTTGATTTTTTCTCTTTTTTTAGAAACATGTCTTCATAATCGTGTGTCTGTTTATTCAAAAAGCTCGACTTAGATGACTAATTTATTTTTCAAGTTCAAATATTCCTGCCGCCCTGGATGGCCGAGGCTAGAGCGTGTACCAACTCAGCGCTTGGAACCGAAAGGTCGCGGGTGCGAGTCCCACATTGGGCATGGTTGTTTGTCCCGACTCTCCCTTGTACGTGTTGTCGCGGGGGCCTCGCGTTCTGTTGACCCCAGATCAAAGGAGCCTACAAGTGTGTTGGTGTCTAGTGTATGGTCAAATGAGCGTTCCATCGGGAAGTGAAGGTTAACCGGTTGTCTGCTGGAAATAGCCCTAGAAAAAAGATCCAAATTAGAGCTGTAAGGCTACGATAGTCGGCGTACAGCTGACGACTCAGAACTCGAAGCTGGTACTCGGGGAAATGGTTATTCTGAACTATTGAACTAGGCCTCAGGAACTACCTTGGTTGAGTCAGCGTTTTACAGATATGAAAGAAATCTAGAGCTGAGAAATACGGCGAATTTATCAAATACGAATTATAATGGAACCGAAACTAAGTTTGCAGTTAATTTGAGAATTTGCTGAAAGCAACATCGCAAAAGTTACCTTTCCATCATTCCCTCTCTGTGCACCACGTGAAGGAAAGTTTTGGACCATTTATTAGAAAGCAATTCACGTTACTATTGTGCATAACACGGAAACACTGTATAATAAGCATAAACCAGGTTTTCGTGTCACGGGAAGGACAAGTTCGTATTCGTATTCTGTAACCTACGAAAAGAGAGGGTTTTTTTTGGACATTTTAAAGGATACCCAACACCGTGGTAGAGTTGTCGAAATCGTTCGAAGTTGGATTCCAGTATGAAGCTATTTTCACTTTTAAAATAAAGATTTAACGAGTGATCTTTATTCGATTGCAAATTTGTTTGCAAAAATGAGATATATTTTGGGCACGAGGGAACAGTATGGAAAAGTGTGGGGACGTATGGGGTAACACACATTCGAAGCAACCATATGGGGAGCAACGTGCATTCAAACATGTGGTGAAAGCTTGATGTCATTATAAAATTAAATTGAATCTTTGCATAACTGATAATCTAAACGTTTACCCACAAGCAAAACCGGACCAATAATATTGTACCTCACAGTTCAGGGACTAGGGCCGTTTGAAAATTTAGACAGATTTTATAGAAATAAAAAATTACATTTTTTGGGGACAACCTGTAGTTGCTTGGTAATTGGTATTGAAAAAATGCATCATTCAAAAGTTGTTAGAAATTTTATCCTCTATAAAATTGTATGTAATAATTTTTCTCTAGGACTTAAGGTTAAACAGTTATAGAGAAAAACGCGAAAAAGTCTGAGAAAATACCGGTTTATCAGTTCTCTCGGAGTTAGGACAGGGATTATGGGGTCGAAAACTCGCGGTTTAAACTCGTGTCTGGGTACATACAACATATCCAAAGAAAAAGTTTTTATGACCTTATCCCAGATAACCCCCCTTTTTCAGTACCTACAGACTGGACTAAGTAGAAATTTTTCACTTTAAAAACAATGATTTACGAAGAACGGGATATTTTCACAGGTTCAATTAGTTCGGTTTAAAAAACAGCGTCTGACGATTGGTTCCGTTTTTGGAACTCACATATCAGCTGTCGAGATGGTTAAGTGATCATTTGAAGCTTGGGAAGCAGGTTTTTAAATTGGGTCGTAACTTTATATGATCTGCCGGGCACATGGTTTAGAGCCAAGCGAGGTGATTTTCCCTAGTCTGAGAAGTGTTATTGAAACGACAGCCAGGTATCGAACATTATCTTGATGCAGAATCAGGCCCTCAGAGCTTTAGCTTGCTGGCCGTCAGAATAGCAGTGCACTTGCTGTTTGCAAATGGCGGTAATAATCTCTCGAGTTTTCCAGCAGCCCTTTGAATCTTGGAAACGTTAAGTATGTTCCTGTGACATAGAGGCTACGACAAAATTGGAAAATTACAAAACGACTGTTTGTACGCGAATCTATGCTTTTTTGGTCCAAACGGCAAAGGAATTATTTATTGTTAACATTTTAAGAGATATTCTGGTGTGTTTTTTAAGGCATGAAATGACTCACTTTAATATCTAGAAACTAAACTGAGGGAGCTCCAAGCGACTCTAGTGACAAATAATGGTTATAAAAATAAACTAAACCGAATAGTGCAGCATGCACCGAAGATTCGTCGTGCGGCAATACAGTTTGCCTTACGTACATTACGTTTGAAGAAGAGTGTTTGGCTTTTTTGTGTTTACCAGCATTAAGTGTACACAATAGCGAATACCGTCATTAAAAGGTCAATTACATCGTGATTATTTTTAATATAGTGCATTGATTATGTTGTTGTACATATTTGTCGGTAGTTGAAGCTGCATCAACATAATGTCATACAATACTCCTTTTTGCTCACGAATTTTGTCTATTATCAGCGTTGGTGAATATAATATGTTCTGTACTCTTATAAAAAATGAAAAATGAATTTGCCAGACCAAAATGTTGAGACTTTCATACTGGGATCTATTATTGTGGCAATTCGGAATATGAAGATGGTAGCAATGATAACAATAAATTAATATAGTGATCTCTTTAGTAGGCTTTCTCAAGTTTCTCTAGTTACATTTAGTAATGATTTTTTTTTTGTTTTTGGCGAAAAACATAAATCTCTCTTTAGTGAGGAAGATGCATATATCTGATAGTTGGAGATGGAGGAGATGGTTGGGAGGGTTCTGACCTGCATGCTGACGGTGTAGCGGATGACGACAGCGCTCTTGGCCAGGTAGAAGGCGTCGGCCAGCAGCAGGCACAGCACAGGCAGGGCGAAGCCGTACATGTACGCGTCGTGGTCCAGGAACCTGCGAGCAGGCGGCAACGCCGTTCGATCCCTCACACCTCAGCGCAGTGTGCGCTCGCGTCACAGAATAGGATCTTCTGCAGTACCTATTCTGTGCCCGCGCAGCATAACAGGGGTGTGTAGATGCGGCAAATAAGGAACCGTTGTGTATTATGAAACTTCTCTAAAAATTATTCAATTAAAGTAAATGCAGTTCTACTGATAAAACATACCTCTCAAGAACAAACGGTTGTTTTTCGCCAATTCATAAATTCCCTGTAAATTCAAATTTTGTTCTAGACAACAATGTACGTTTAAATGAAAATTGCACCATTGTAGCAGATTTTAATAAATGAACTAAATCTATGATAAAAAACGAATAATTATAATTTAATTTGATTTATTTTTCTCAAAGAACAGTGAAAATTATTTGTGACGTACAGGAAAGAAGTTTAATCTTCACTGATTTTCTTGAGTTCCCGAATCTCTTTTCCACCCTTTTACTATTCATATTTATATGATAAATAACAGTTAAAACTAACTTTTTATAAAATGATAATTTAATCAAAATTAATAATGCAAAGTAATAACTGTTAATAATTAATAAACAAATGACCAATAATAAAAGATAATTAAACTGATAATTAAAAAATAGTAAATCTGTCAAAACACATTTTTTCACAAATAAAACCAAATTGAACAAACGTCAAAGATTCGGGATGCAATGACCCGCTACTTAGCCCTTAGAGCCCTTAGAGACATGGCATCATCAACTTTCAATGAAAAACTAGTATTAAAAAAATTAAAGTATTTTTAGTACATTACTAGTTTAAGAAATGCGGCCTTGCTTAGGAATTTTTTTATCACAATGATCTATTAGATTTTGGCCTAATGTCGTTGCCTGGATGTTGGGTGAAAATACAGATTTTAGCAATGGGCAAGCTCCCATAGATTAGCTGGTATGAATACGCATGCGTGTATTCCAAATAAATTTTGTACTTCTTTTTGTCAAAACATATAACATTTGGGATCGTTACTCCGATTTATTGGTCTTTCAAAAGTATTCGAATCAAATTTGCAAGCAATCACTCCACTGGTACTATTTCTTGTTCCTGATACATGCGGGTATAAATTAATGTTTCACTTTTTCATGGAAATGGAACGTTTCATACTCAACTGAATAGTCAGCAAATAGTATACTCATGTTTCATTTAATTAACACAACAAACCAACTTAAACCAACATAAACAAATTAATGTTTCACTTTTTCATGGAAATGGAACGTTTCATACTCAACTGAATAGTCAGAAAATAGTATACTCGCGATCTTGTACTACGCTTAAGAGAAAATATAAAACACGTATATTGCTTGAAAAAGTCAATGATTTTTGTATCATTCTACAAAATATGTGTTATTTGAGAAATATATTATTTTTCATTCTATGACGACAATATACATCTCGAGGAGGAATAACATAAATAATCAAATAGTTAGTTCCTGAGCATAATCAGCATTGAAAATATCTAAAAAAATCAACTTCGTCAGTACAAGACACACTGTTAACCAAAATAAATCGGTAATGTGCTAAAAATAACTATCCACTAAAAAAATATTTGTAGATAACAAGTGAATATTAAAAATAGAAAAAACTAGTTCATAAAAATCCCCCTAAATAAAATATTAGGCTACTGAATTCCTTTTAGCCCTGATGAAAGTCGTAGTAAGTCGACTGAAACACACTCAAACGCAACTATTGTTCATTCCGTGCTTACGGGGAGGAGGTGTCTCCGAATACCAAGGCTCTGACAAGCGATTTATGAAGTTCTTGAAAAGGACAACAGTAGCATTTCTTTTCCATTACCCTTCTCAACGATCGTAATTATAATAGTGTATTATAATAAAAAAATGAGTTCATTATGACATTAAACAATGAGCCTGGCTAATGGATCAATTTCTCTCCTCAAATTTATCCTTTGTTTCTATATAATATTCTGCCGTAATTACGCTGACATAAAAATTGCTGCCGTATCATTGCAATATGCATAATTCGGATGCATGATTCATTCAAATACTTAATTTTAGTTTTGCCACTGATTTAGTTAATTTTAAATTTCTATACAGTAGAAATAGTTTCTGTACGTCCAACTTTTGTGCTTTCTAGCAACCCCTATTCACTGACATCTCTTGAGCAACGCTTCGGAACCATTTATTCATAGACTTCTATTTTACTGCAATATTTATTCAATAATTTCATTGGATAAACTGGATTCAGAGGGAGCTTCATCTGTACTAACTCGCCTTTCATTGCAAAAATTTCCTGCAGAGCGTGGTTTCGATCCACGGACCTCTGGGTTATGGGCCCAGCACGCTTCCACTGCGCCACTCTGCTTATGTCAATGAGGTGTCCAGAAGGCCCAATACTACGTCAATGGTCCAACGTGATTCATAATCTGATGTAATATTCTGACGTTGGCATAAAAGGTGTTTCAAAGCGCGCGAAATTCAAATTCGCTACTAGATTTAATTGCACGTCTACATCACTGCGATTATTGGCAAATAATCTAGTATATTGAGACTAGATGTTATTGGACAGATTACTTATGAAGAGTAGAATTATCCAAAAGACAGTCAGTGTTTGCTCATTTAATTTATATTTGAATCATATATAATAGTTGAGAAAAACTTTAGAAAGTAAGTACACGTAATACCAAATAAATATGTTATTGCTTGCTTACGTCACTGACGTGCTCTGGCTGTGCTATATTATTTGACTAAATTTTCTACCTCTTACAGGTACTTTTTGTTGTTAAACTGCTTTCTTTACTTGTTTGCTTGGTTTACAGATAAGCTTGAAAAGAGTTGTATTATTATTTGATTAGCTATTAATTCTAATGCACTCTGATAAGAAAAACAGTGCAATTTCAGAGTCAACATCACAGAAATACACTTCTGAATTAGAGTACTACCTAGAAAAAGGTGAAAGTTGTAATATCTTTTTTTTAAGACTACTCGTACCGAGTTATGTATTCAATTTTCACATGAGCGGTTGATATAAGAATGGGCACTTCAGTTGTCCGACTGTCGGGTGTGCTGTAGTTTCCGGATATAGTATAAATGAGAGTGAGGAGTAGATAGAAGGTATTGAGAAAATAATATAAACTGAATTTGTGAAGTGCACGCATTTGTTTACATACACACACCAACATAAACATAGATTGTTGGGGATTGCTACGTTTTTGCAGTTACCAATAATGAAAACTAGGAGGGGAGATTTTTTCAATATTTCAGATAGATGAAACCGAGAAGGGTATAAGTACATTTTTAATAAATTCTGAGAAAAACGAGTTTATTTTAGGCTATTTCAGCGGCAATGAATTTTCGGTATGTTAATGAACAATTAAAGTACCTTTGTTTTAATGATGAAATAAAGCACCATGACTTTTACAGTAATATTGACTTAATTAAAGAGATTTCTGAGGATTTTATATAAAAGATCACATGTAATGTTCTCGTTTTCGCCCATTCATATTATACAAATAAACATGCCGCGAAAAAATAACTTTCAATAAGGTTGAAAGACCATCAACTTAACGTGAGGGACCGAGCGAGTTGTAGTCATTCCGGGGTGAAGTGCGAAAGGTCAATATATTCCGCTTTCACGGGAATCGCACTCTATCAAGCAGAATGCGCCAGGTATAAACTCTCTAAACAGGACGACTCGTCGCTGCTGCCCTTACCCCCGATTAACTAAAGCGCTAATTACAGCAACCTCCATATTGCAACTCGTGGATGGGGAATTACGCGCGCGTAGCGAGCGAAGAATGGAGAAGTGTCTAAATCTCCGCCCCGTCCGCCCGTCCGCCCGTCCGCCCGTCCGCCCGTCCGCCCGTCGCCCGTCCGCCCGTCCGCCCGTCCGCCCGTCCGCCCGTCGCCCGTCCGCCCGTCCGCCCGTCCGCTCGTCCGCCCGTCCGCCCGCCCCGTCCGGCCGTCGGCCGTCCGGCCGTCCACCGCCCGCCCGCCGCCCGCCCGCCCGCCCGCCCGGCCGTCCGGCCGTCCGGCCGTCCGCCCGTTCGCCCGTCCGCCCGCCCGCCCGCCCCGCCCGCCCGCCCGCCCGCCCGCCCGCCGCCCGTCGCCGTCCGCCCGTCCGCCCGTCCGCCCGTCCGCCCGTCCGCTGTCTGCCCGCCCGCCCGCTCGCCCGCTCGCCCGCCCGCCAACCCACCCAGCCACTCACCCAACCCACCCGCCCGCCCAATCGCGCGAGTGCAAATTGAGCAAGTCGACCGTCGATTGATTAATCGACAGAGGCCCGCGTGCTGCATCCATTCTGCTGGGGGGCACTGTGATCAGGGCAGCCGCTGCCCGCCCCGCTACGTCACGTCCCATCACGTTCCCCTCCTACTCGGTTCCTTCCCATCCACCCTGTTCCTTCTCTCCTACCCTTTTCCGTATCAACTGCCCTGTTCCGTCCCACCTTCTCTGTTGTCCGTTTACGATGTTTCGAGCCATCTACGCTGTTCTGCCCCACCTACCCTGTCTACCCTATTACCCACTTACGATCTACCCTATTCATTTGGGCATGGGGGCCATGGCCCCAAAAGATCTACAGTTTTTGTTTGTTACCTTCCTTTATTTGGCAACACTTGTATAAATATTTATTTATGTTATAATTATGTAATCATTTTAGAAAAGAATATTGTTTAGTATCGTATACTACAAAAATAACATACATTATAGGTAATAACACACATGTTTATTGTTGAGCAAATATCTATGACCCCCCCCCCCCCGTCCAAATGGTCTACTGGATCCGTCCCTGCTACGTGCCCTCTCCCGTTCCGACCCATTCTCTCTACTGCATCCCGTACTATCTTTCCGTTCAGTTCCGGCCCATTTCACTACTCCTTCCTCCCATCCTACCCCGTCCCGCCCAAATCGCAGCGACCCGGTGGCCCAGCCACACTTCGCACGTGCGTTCGTTGTTCACCGTAAATTTGTACATGGAAAATCCATCCTGCCTTTCGCCGAAATGAATGAACTGTGCTTTAGCCACCGCGTACATACTTTCCGTATCGTGTGGCAGGAATAATGCGGCTTTACGAATGTAATCTCTCGCTTGTGTGGGGGTAATTGATAACCTTGTGACAAAATAAATTTGATTTTAATTTTGAAAGTAGCTCTTAAAGGGAATAGAAAATGTTAAATGTATTTTTTTGGGGTGATCATGTTTGACCAATACGTCTTTTCTTCAGTTTTAAGAATATTACTCTCAAAAACATTTTTAGTGATGTTTTATGTTGTTTGGCAATTCTCGTGTTGATTACTTCCTGATTCTGGAAACATTGTAAATTGTTGGCCTAAATACTATTCCGTATATTAAAGAAATAATCTAGTTGTGATAAAACAGAAAGTACTTTCTTGTAATATTGGTAACTGTAATGTAATATTATAATAAAGCAACCTATATCCTTCTAACAGTGTGCTACCACTAGAAAAACGTCTAACAAAACAAACTAACAAAACAACTTATAAAATATACTACTTACGTGAGGGTGTGAAAATCAGTTCATAAAGTTCTGAGTTTCCAACACATCAGATGAAAAATCATCACCATATAGTTCAAATTTACGCGAAAGCTACCAGAATTTAAAAAAAGTGTAAAAGAATTTATTTAAAGATCTAATTTTCAGGAATACTTTGCACCTGAAAGAAGTATCTGTATTAATAAAGTTGTAAGAGTAAGTCGAAAACATTAAAAAATTTTGCAATTTTCGAGTTTTGAGATTTTAGTAAAAATATATAGTTATTCGAGGAAAACATTCAAATATATTTCGAGCCATCTTCAAAAAAACTTGAAATTGGCGTGAGACTTAATATAAAGTACCTCAAAAAATTAAACGATCCGTTTCAAATCGAACGGATGGATATTTACATGAGAGATATTGTGTTAAAAATGTTCCTTTTTCAGTCCCTCACATTGTAACGAGCCTTTCAGAATTAACTTAAAAACAAAACCTATTTTACTATGGACATTTTTGAAACGGTTTAGTTGGAGAACTTTTGAAAATGTTTTTGAGTACATTTTGTTACACTGGCTTTGATATTGCATTTTTGGCGCAGTTACATGCCGCAACAATTTTGAGAACCTTTATAAGAGTGTACTTCAACCTCGTATCTAAAAATTTAATAAAAATGAAATATGTCTGCAAAGATTAAAAACGAGGAAAAGGTTCGATAACATTATATTTTTTTAATTTAAAAAAATTGAGTAGAAAGGTAACTTGCGCTTGAGAATTTAGTGTATTGTGCTCTATTCTTGCAAAACATATAACGAAACAATCTGAAGGGGTTTTTGAGAAAATTCTTTGTGGTTATTTTTGGAAATTTGTAATTAAGTCCGATAGAAACTGTTTGGTTTTCTGAAAGATTCAGAGGTTTTTACTTAAATCATCCCCTTACCAAACAAGTAAGCACACATTTCGCTGTTAGAGTAAAAAAAATTGGATCGCTTTTGCTAATAAGTTTGAAAATGATTCACAATCGTCTTCACTCAAAAATTAAAAGTTCAATTTCAAAGTCTTAAAGTCTCCAATTTGACCAGATTGGAAAAATACCATTTTTGGAAAATCTCCTTTATACGATTTAGGCGCAAGTATTGGTTGAATGGATGGAAGGACGATTTCTTAAAAAAATAGCATTTGAATATATTACCTTAAAATATGTATTTCCATCAAAATATCGGCATCGACTTTTTTACAAAATTATACGAAGCATACGAGAAAGAAAACTCCATGCACTGCAACTTTTATTCAAACGTTTAAAAATTGTCAAAACCATACAACACAATGATAAAAGACAATCACAAAAATTCAAATGTTTCGAAATTATTCTCGGAAACGTCTCTTATTCTTGAAGTCATAATATTACTTCGCGAAGTTAAATATATTTCTTCGGTAAGCACTTAATTTTTTAATGATCTCTGAAATATTTTGTACGATTTAACAGTAAAGGGACTGAATTTAACTTAATAAGCAGTTTTATTCATTATTCAATTCAAATTTGTTAATTTACTTTAGTATGCGATGTGTTCTACTGTCCTGTTGCAGTCGTGGATTTGAATTTGGCGCGCAATGAGATGAGTAATCACACATCTGAGAATTGCATCAAAATGTGAAACACAATAGACAATCCAGCACGTTTTTATCGTTACATTCTTGATGTGTATGGTGGCAGAAGGACAGCAGAGTGGCGCAGTGGAAGCGTGCTGGGCCCATAACCCAGAGGTCCGTGGATCGAAACCACGCTCTGCTAAACAAATTTTGCTATAGAAGGAGTACGACCGTCGACGAAGCTCTTCCTAAGTGGAATGATTCCAATGAAAATCTTCTCCAAAATGACACTTTAAGAAAAGACAATTCAGAAACTAATAAGGAGGATGACTACTTTCTGGAAAACGTGCCCTGAAGAGGAATTAATGTATCTTGCCATTTTTGCTTTTTTCAAGTATTTTGGTTTAATGATTAAAGGCGTGTAGGAGGATATTGTAAATTTTTCTTACGAAAGTGACTAAATCACAAAAAAGACGTATTATTTAAAACTTTCTCAAGAAACATGGTTTTTGATCACTTATTTTTAATGTGTTACTAACGCTATAGTTTCACACACTTATTGTCATACGTGATTATTTGTTCATATCCTTATATGCAATAGAAGCATTTTGATGAGCGGAGTGGAAATATTTTTGTGGATAAAAGAGTATCTTATTCGTGGATTAAATACTTAATTTAATTCCTTAATACTGAATTCTTTCCAGTAACTGTTGCCCCTTTTTTCGAATAAGTAGAAGAATTTTTACAGGATAGGTCGAAATATTAGATCTATTTCGTTAAGAAGTCCTGCAGATTAAATTGGGTATTGAAGATACCTTTTTAGAAACGTGGGGATTATTATTTGTCGATTGTTTAATGCAGTTTCTACTGGTGAATTAAGGAACATCTTAAAGAGAAATGTAATGCTGCTCGAAAACGGCGAATTTTCGGTAGAAAAATCCTTATTACAGGGCCTGGTTAATAAATCCATTTGCTCAAATTAAAAAAAATCCTCCATACCTGGAGTAGCCAGAACTGTTTTTTGTGAGTCGCTAATATCGAAAAATCGATTGACGGCAAAACGTCTGTCCTTCTGTACTAGACTAGCGCTAAACCGTTCAGCCGATTTTCTCCCCAAATTGATTAATTCCCCAATCAATCTGGCTGATGTCCGTAACCTCCTTGAATATGGAAACCAGTATTTTTAATTTTGATAAGGTACTTTACATGAAGCACCGGACATTTTCAAAAATTTCAAAGAAAAGGGGCCATCTGATATTTGGTTGTTGGATTAGCCTGAAGGACGTCTAAGAGCAGGTCCCATGTTGGTTGAAAACTGATTTTTGGACAATAAAAAAAAATTAATATTTTTTTGATGTCTTCCGAGAACTATAATACGAAGATGTATTTTTTATTAATGAAATGTGTTCATCAAAAACAAATTTTCAAATAAGATCATATTGAATATTTTCAAAACTATAAGTATTTGGAGTAACTGTGCGTCAAATTAAGTTGCTCGCTTGAAAATACTGCGTTCCTTGATCGTAATTGTAGGTGTTTTTGAAGCATTGGTTGCTACGTAAGTTAGAATGTGTATAGTATTTCATATTTTTGTTTGTTCCTTACATTGGAGTTTTGTTATACGATAAATCTTTTAAGAAATTGTTTACACATATTTGAAATAAATATGAAATAAAGATTGCTAGCATTCAGTCGCCCACTTCCAATTTACGCAATTAGTGCTACGTAAGTTAGAATTTATTATATTTCATATTTTCCATTATTAATTTGTTATATATTATGTAATTTTATTTTAAATTGCGTCATTTAATTGTGCTAAATGCGAAAAACGCAGATGTCAGCGAAACGAATAGCGGTTATGTTGTTGTTTGTTGTCCCATTGTAAGCCGCACATACAACACAATAATGATGACTGATTTGCGTTTAACGTAAATAAAACTAATATTTATATTTTTGTAGAACATTACAGTACTATACTGTTTAATAATTTCCATTATATTATTTTTCGATCTATTTGTTTTCAAACGCTATTAATATCGTATTATTTATGAACTTTAAATATTTTTCTTTATTGCATCTGCTTATTTTTGCAACCAAATGTTTACGATTTCAAATGAGTTTTAGAAAAATATAATTCGGAGAGAAATTGTGATATAAGAAGTATTACATAACAATTACTAATGTCGAGAAAGTACGTGTTGTTTTAGCACCTATAGTTTTCAATAATTGTATAGAAATTATATATATATGAAAATAATAATAAATGTTTATTGCTTGTACATTTCCTTTTCAAATATAGTTATTTAGTATTTTTCAAATATTTGATTTATTTTTACTCTCTCGCATGCTTCTTACGTAGTACATAAAACGTATTAAAATGTTGAAGCAAACCCGATATTTTTGACATAAAAATTCGTTTTTTGTTAAGTGGATTCCCGTTTTCTATTCATATCTCTTCTCCCCATTCTGTTCCCGCAATGATTACTTATTTTCCGTAGTCACCCTCCGTCAGTCAGTGTGTGTTCTATCTGAACTGTAATAATACGTTCATGTCACAGTCCAACCATTTAGCATGAACAATTAGATGGAGAAGTTACAATTCGCGAATGAGTCAGTGTATTTCTTAATAGAGTAAATCAATTGGCAATATAATTTATTTTTGTAGTATTTATTTTTACGAAGAATAAGGCAATAAAAATTCAAGAATTTTTGTAACAAGTATTCGATTAGTAAATAAATAGAGACGACACAATTATGGAATCTACTATAATGGTAAAAGATAAATAACTTCATTTCTTGCTAGTAAATTAATTCGCTGAGCAGAGTGGCGCAGTGGAAGCGTGCTGGGCCCATAACCCAGAGGTCCGTGGATCGAAACCACGCCTCTGCTAAGTAGATTTTTATCCCCAGGGAAATATCCCACAACTCTTTACTCTACCGTTAACAGTGCAAAGATGTTTCGTAGTTTCGTTTGCACCTTGTGTTATTAGAATTGGATATGACAAAATGAAGAAGGCTGATGTTGTCTCGTCGCACTGTCCCCGCTGACAAAAACTCTTCTCATTCACTAACAGCTCGCAAGGTGACTAGATTGTAGCGTGCCAAAACCGGTCGTCTAGTTTATCTGCTCCTCTTACGTCAAGCCACTTGAACAACTGTCCAAAGCTTTTCCGCTTTTTTATAATGAAGCAGATAAATATCTGAAAATAACTTGTGTGCAGGAGTAATTTTTCATTGCGTTTGGTTTCTGAATGATGATTACAAATATATGGCTTCGTTTGAAAATTTGTCCTACATTCGTTAATAATAGCCAGAATTGTGCTTTGTGTCCATACTATTACAAAATATTGATGTGGTTTCCACACCATGTAAGTATTCGTTTAAAACCAGTGTTTCTTATTTTCTCGCCATTACTTACGTAGTATGAAGAACGTATTTGTAATACTACGAAAAAGACGGCGAATTTTTCGTCAGAAACCTTTTTGTCCGGCTCTGATAATTATAAAGTGAAAACGTTATCCCTATTTATTGTAAATTATTTCGTCTAACACGATATGTAAATCAGAATATATGTTTGTAGTCCTTGATACCGAAAAATTGATTGACGGAAAAACGTCTGTCGTCCACCCTTCAGTGAACAACGCTAGCCACTAATCTGTTCGCGGATTCTCTCCGAATCGATATACAGATAAAAGAAAGATCGTCGTAAACGAATGAGGAGAAACTTGATACATAAATCCGAGAGCACTTAGAAAAGAATTGCCAAATTAAGTAATAATAAATCAACTAGACACAATTTGGTGAGGGGGACGGGAAGCCTATGTTATCGTGCCTAAGGCGGCTTTTCGAGATATCAGTGAACAATTTTGTATTCCTCCGGATTGGTGAGATAATGTGTAAAAAGATAAATTATTGTTTCAAGTGTGTCACTGGCCTGAGATAGCGCCGTTTTCGCGATACGTATAATCCATTTTAGAGCGAGAGCCTCACGCGTCACCCATTTCAGTGGCGTAGTCAGGTAGGGCGTTGCAAGCACGTACACCGGGTTTCCATTTTAAAACTGGGTTTTGCGAATATCTTGAAAAGTGCGCACCGGATCTAGGAAAGTGGACAATGAAATTTGTTCGAATTCGGGCCTCTCCAATGATACGAAAATCAACCCCCCACCCATACCCCCTGGAGGTAAAGAGGTTAAAGTTAAATGGGAACCCCCGTTTTTATTTGCAGATTCGGATTCTTCAAGAAAAATCCTAACTTTTGTATATAACTAACAAATCAAAATGATTACCAAAAACACTATCCTCAGTAAGTAAGCCATATTACCTTTTTACATGTACTCTACAAATTCACCACACACTCTCTGTAGCGCTCACAAGACGTTTTCTCGCACTCCACTGTGGCAGGGTTTTAAGACACAATCTGCTCGATCTTGTTTTTACGGATTCACAAGAAGTTTAATAACTAAGGATGTTGATTGTCGTTTATAAGATGGATGGTTGTTTAGTGATTCCGGATGCGTCAACTACTGAGTCATTAGTCCTGCAAGTGTTGTGCATGTTTTCCTCTCGAGAGGAGGAGGTGATTTTTCCCTCACTGTATGGCAAGATACGTCGTACCGCGGCTAGCGGGGTTTCCCTAACCTGGTATCTCCCATCAGCGCGCGGTACCGCCCCAGCAGGGTCAAGCTCTAAGCTCCCGACGGTCTCTGGTTGTGTGAGGTAGTGTAGTGCATGTAAGTGTGTGTGTGTGTATGTAGAATGACAAGGGAAGAGGAAGGAAAGATCGCGCGCTGTCCGTGGCCCGTTTGTTAGGACACGCTCCCGGCATTTCGCCTGGTGTTGATCGGAGAAACCACGGAAACTACCGATCAGAACAGCCGGCCACGCTAGAATTTCTCTTCAGACAGCGACTGAAATTCGACCTACGAAGCTAAAAGCAAGTGTCGAAAATCTTGTCACTGCCGGGACTGAAACAAGGATCTCCGATCAGAGGCACTGAATCACCTCTTCCGGTGTTAATAGTTGGATTTACGATCACAGATGGTCAAGATAATCGCTACTCGGTTTAAGAAAGATATGTTAAT
>BOPP01000006.1:9111844-9135629 GCA_017312745.1 Gryllus bimaculatus
ATTATTTGCTTATTTTCAAGTATTTTGGTTTTATGATTAGAGGCGTGTAGGACGGATAATGTAAATTTTTCTTACGAAAGTGACTCAAATCACAAAAAAGACGTATTATTTAAAACTTTCTCAAGAAACATTGATTTTTGATCACTTATTTTTTATGTGTTACATAACGCTATAGTTTCACAACACTTAATGTCATACGTGATTATTTGTTGGCATATCCTTATATGCAATAGAAGCATTTTGATGAGCGGAGTGTGAAATATTTTGTGGATAAAAGAGGATCGTATTCGTGGATTAAAGACTTAATTTAATTCTCTTATATACTGAATTCTTTCCAGTAACTGTTGCCCCTTTTTTCGATAAGTAGAATAATTTTTACAGGATAGGTCGAAATATTAGAATCTATTTTCGTTAAGAAGTCCTGCAGATTAAATTGGGTATTGAAGATACTTTTTAGAAACGTGTGGGATTATTATTTGTCGATTGTTTAATGCAGTTTCTACTGGTGAATTAAGAACATCTTAAAAAGAGAAATGTAATGCTGCTCGAAAAACGGCGAATTTTCGGTGAAAAACTCTTATTACAGGGCCTGGTTAATAAATCCATTTGCTAAAATTAAAAAAAATCCTCCTATAGCCTGGGTAGCCAGAATCTGTTTTTTGTGAGTCGCTAATATCGAAAAATCGATTGACGGCAAAACGTCTGTCCTTCTGTGACTAGACTAGCGGCTAAACCGTTCAGCCGATTTCTTCCCCAAATTGATATTCCCCAATCAATCTGGGCTGATGTCGTACTCCTTGAATATGAAACCGGTATTTTTAAGTTTGAGAGTAGTTTACATAAAGCACCTGGGACATTTTCAAAATTTTCAAAGAAAGGGGCCATCTGATATTTGTTGTTGGATAGCCTGAAGGACGTCTAAGAGCAGGTCCCATGTTGGTTAAAAACTGATTTTTGGACAATTAAAAAAAATTTTTTGACGTCTTCCGAGAACTATAATTACGAAGATGTATTTTTTCATTAATGAACTGTGTTCATTAAAACAGATTTTCAAATAAGATCATATTGAATTTTTGAAAACTATAAGTATTTTGGAGTAACTGTGCGTCAAATTTAGTTGCTCGCTCTGAAAATACTGCGCTTCTTGATTGTAATTGTAGGCATTTTGAAGCATTGGATGCTACGTACGTTAGAATATGTATAGTATTTCATATTTCTTTATTTGTTCTTTACATTGGAGCTTCTGTTATGCGTTTAATCTTTTAGAAATTGTTTAACACGTATTTGAAATAAATATGAAATAAAGATTGTTAGCATTCAGTCGCCCACTTCCAATTTACGCAATTGGATGCTACGTAAGTTAGAATTTGTTATTATTTCATATTTTCCATTAATATTTGTTATATATGTATGTTATTTTATTTTAAATTGCGTCATTTAATTGTGCTAAATGCGAAAACGAGCAGATGTCAGCGAAACGAATAGCGGTTATTGTTGGTTGTTGTTTCCCATTGTAACGCCGCACATACAACACAATAATGATGTCTGATTTGCGTTTAACGTAAATAAAAACTAATTATTTTATATTTTTGTAGAACATTACAGTACTGTTTAATAATATCCATTATATATTTTTCGATCTATTTGTTTTCCAACGCTATTAATATCGTATTATTTATGAACTTTAAATATTTTTCTTTATTGCATTCTGCTTATTTTCGCACCAAATGTTCTACGATTTCAAATGAGTTTTAGAAAAATATTATTCGGAGAGAAATTGTGATATAAAAAGTATTACATAACAATTACTAATGTCGAGAAAGTACGTGTTGTTTTAGCACCTATAGTTTTCAATAATTGTATAGAATATTATATATATGAAAATAATAATAAATGTTTATTGCTTGTACATCTTCCTTTTCAAATATAGTTATTTAGTTATTTTTCAAATATTTGATTTATTTTTACTCTCTCGCATGCTTCTTACGTAGTACATAAAAAGTATTAAAATGTTAAAGCAAAACCCGATATTTTTGACATAAAAATTCGTTTTTTGTTAAGTGGATTCCCGTTTTCTATTCATTCTCTTCCCCCATTCTGTTCCCCAATGATTACTTATTTTCCGTAGTCACCCTCCGTCAGTCAGTGTGTGTTCTATCTGAACTGTATAATACGTCATGTCACTGTCCAACCATTTAGCAATGAACAATTAGATGGAAAGAAGTTACAATTCCGCGATGAGTGAGTGTATTTCTTAATAGAGTAAATCAATTGGCAATAAAATTTATTTTTGTAGTATTTATTCTCACGAAGAATAAGGCAAATAAAAATTCAAGAATTTTGTAACAAGTATTCGATTAGTTAATAGATAAGGGAAGACAATTATGGAATCTACTATAATGGTAAAATGATAAATAACTACATTTCTTGCTAGTAATTAGTTTCGCTGAGCAGAGTGGCGCAGTGGAAGCGTGCTGGGCCCATAACCCAGAGGTCCGTGGATCGAAACCACGCTCTGCTAAGTAGATTTTTTATCCCCAGGGAAAATCCCACAACTCTTTATTCTCTACGTTAAAAGTGCAAAGATGAGGTAGTTTCGTTTGCACCTTGTGTTATTAGAATTGGATATGACAAAATGAAGAGGCGGATGTTGTCTTGTCGCACTGTCCCGCTGACAAAAAACTTCACCATTCACTAACAGCTCGCAAGGTGACCTAGATTGTAGCGTGCCAAAACCGGTCGTCAAGTTTATCTGCTCCTCTTACGTCATAAGGCCACTTGAACAACTGCTCCAACACTTTCCGCTTTTTTATAATGAAGCAGAAACATATCTGAAAATAACTTGTGTGCTGGAGTAATTTTCATTGCGTTTGGTTCTGATGATGATTTAACAAATTTATGGCTTCGGTTTGAAAATTGTCCTACATTCGTTAATAATAGCCAGAATTGTGCTTTGTGTCCATACTATTACAAAATATTGATGTGGTTTCCACACATGTAAGTATTCGTTTAAAAACAGTGTTCTTATTTTCTCGCCATTACTTACGTAGTATGAAGAACGTATTGTAATGCTACGAAAAAGACGGCGAATTTTCGTCAGAAATCCTTTTTGTCCGGCTCTGATAATTATAAAGTGGATAAACGTTATCCCTATTTATTGTAAATTATTTCGTCTAACACGATATGTAGTCAGAATATATGTTTTGTAGGTCCTTGATACCGAAAAATTGATTGACGGAAAAACGTCTGTCCGTCCGCCCGTCAGTGAACAACGCTAGCCACTAATCTGTTCGCGGATTCTCTCCGAAATCGATATACAGATAAAAGAAAGATCGTCGTAAACGAATGAGGAGAAAACTTGATACATAAATCCGAGAGCACTTAGGAAAAGAATTGCCAAATTAAGTAATAATAAATCAACTAGACACAATTTGGTGAGGGGGACGGGAAGCTATGTTATCGTGCCTAAGGCGGCTTTTCGAGATATCAGTGAACAATTCTTGTATTCCTCCGGATTGGTGAGATAATGTGTAAAAAGGATAAATTATTGTTTCAAGTGTGTCACTGGCTGAGATAGCGCCGTTGTCGCGATACGTATAATCCATTTTAGAGCGAGAGCCTCACGCGTCACCCATTCAGTGGCGTAGTCAGGTAGGGCGTTGCGAGCACGTACACCGGGTTTCCATTTAAAACTGGTTTTGCGAATATCTTGAAAAGTGCGCACCGGATCTAGGAAGGTGGACAATGAAATTTGTTCGAATTCGGGGCCTCTCCAATGATACGAAAATCAACCCCCCACCCATACCCCCCGGAGGTAAAGAGGTTAAAGTTAAATGGGAACCCCCGTTTTTATTGCAGATTCGGATTCTTCAAGAAAAAATCCCTAACTTTTGTATATAACTAACAAATCAAAATGATCACCAAAAACACTATTCTCAGTAAGTAAGCCATATTACCCTTTTACATGTACTCTTACAAATTCACACACACTCTCTGTAGCGCTCACAAGACGTTTTCTCGCACTCCACTGTGGCAGGGTTTTAAGACACAATCTGCTCGATCTTGTTTTTACGTATTCACAAGAAGTTTAATAACTAAGGGATGTTGATTGTCGTTTATAGATGGATGGTTGTTTAGTGATTCCGGGTGCGTCAACTACTGAGGTCATTAGTCCTGCAAGTGTTGTGCATGTTTTCCCAAGGTGATTTTCCCTCGCTGTATGGCAAGATACGTCGTACCGCGGCTAGCGGGGTTTCCCTAACCTGGTATCTCCAATCAGCGCGGTACCGCCCCCGCAGGGTCAAGCTCTAAGCTCCCGACCGGTCTTTTGGTGTGTGAGGTAGTGTAGTACATGTAAGTGTGTGTGTGTGTGTATGTAGAAATGACAAGGAAGAGGAAGGAAAGATCGCGCGCTGTCCGTGGCCCGTTTGTTAGGACACTGCTCCGGCATTCGCCTGGTGTTGATCGGAGAAACCACGGAAAACTACCGATCAGAACAGCCGGCCGCTAGAATTCTCTTTCAGACAGCGACTGCATTCGACCTACGAAGCTGAAAAGCAAGTGTCGAAAATCTTGTCACTGCCGGGACTGAAATCAAGGATCTCCCGATCAGAGGCACTGGATCACCTCTCCCGGTGTTAATAGTTGGATTTACCGATCACAGATGGTCAAGATAATCGCTACTCGGGTCAAGAAAGATAATGTTAATCGCAGATGTCACTAAAAATCGTCTGTGGAGTCGCATGGTAACTTAATAGCGTTTAAGTTTCGTAAGAAAAAATACTTTTTTTAGCCCCTTCTACCTTAAAGTTTGGCAGCGACGTTTTGTCGAATACTGTGTGCTTTTGAACTGTCTGCATCTCTTGCGTGTGAGAAGCTGGTTTACCATGAATTAACAAGCTGCCCTCGCGAGGTTCGCACTTTAGCGCATATACATTTCTACACTTTAAATCGTAAATAGCTACTAATCGAACAGGTTTAGTTTTTGAACGTATACACACTTTGTTCTGTTGTTAGTGACAATTACAAATATTGTATTGAATGAAATTTTGCAAAACATCCATACGTGAATGTCTAAGTGGATGAATAACTGCAAGGAGCGTAGGTTTGCCACACTATCACATCAATCATTAATATGTTACCTACAGTTGGGCATCCAAGGGAGGGTTCATGGGGATTCAGCCCTCACCCTTGACCCTTGAGAAGCCGGAGACCAATATATTCTCAAATATAGATTTTTTCATTTTCCGTTGTAATGAAAGCAATAATCAAAAAGTAAACTTTAAATTAAGTATAAATGAAAAAAACTATTTATAAGAAAAAAAAGTGTTTTGTATTCAACACATACTGCTCCTCATCGAAAAAAAATCCTGGTTGTGCTGACGGTATCCACTTATGTATGGAGGAACGTTTTTTCAAAATGCGATAAATTAAAAAATATACTGTTTTGCATAAAAAGAGGGCTGAGAGTGCATATATCCTTTGTTGCTTAAGTCTTATGATACTGGTGACTAAAACTAATTAATCAATAGGCAGGGTGGGTTAACCAATAGGAAGTACTTAAAGACAATTACATAGGGCTCTCGACGGTATAAAACATTTTTTTTAAAACTTTTTAAAAATAATTAAACGATGCTGAGCCTTTTCTTTTGTAACCATGTATTAATTTTTGAATCATTTAGAGCTGTAAATGCAACTATCAAATTCAATGAGAACATATAACGAAAGCGAAATGTGAGTACATTTCAAATCATTAAAACTATTAACATTTTTATTTTTGAACCCAAAGTTACATTTTTGTTTACACGATTTCCAGGACTTCAAAAATGTAATAAAATAAAATATTGAATCAAACATTTTAAAGATATGTTAATGTGTAAATTCAGAATACATACCCTCACAACACATTACATACCGAGAGTGATGGTGAATGAAAATGGGGGGGGGGGAGGGCTCTCTTTGGCAAACGCCTAGGGTCCCATTGATTATAGAGAGATTATTATAAGAAGGGATCGCTTTGACGGATACTCCTTTGCTACTGCTGGCAACATAATGCAGATTATGCTCTTGTGCTAAATTAGTTATTGCGTTCGCTTGCAGTTGGCTCTCTTGTAAATGCTTTCGACATAACATCTTGCAATTCCATTAACCATCATGAATTTTTTTCTTTTCCGACCTGTCAAACCGGTCCCTTCTTATGATGAATGTAGTACTTAGCGCGACAGCCTGTGGACAGGCTGAGGCCTACCGGCCACGACCCTGCCTTGCAGACATGGGTTATGGAGGGGAGGGGGAACCTGTGGTTAGCACGTAGACATCCCCACGCCGTATTCTGGTCTTTTCAACCTGAGAAGTGAATTTTCTCATCGTCACACAGCAACATATACTGGGACATTGCAAGGAAAACGTACACTATAGTCTTCTCACGACCGGGAATCGATCCCGGGGCTGCGTAGTGGAAAGCGAGCACGCAGACCAAGTTAATCCACGATTCCCCCTTTGTTATGATAACTTCTGTATTTTAGGGGCCCTTAAACCTACCCCTCCAGACCCCACCCCCTTTCACGGTTGGCGGCAGTGCGGCCGTGGAAGGGGGTGGGGGTCTGGAGGGGTAGGTTTCGCCGACCCTCCGGCGACGACGAAGAAAGGGACCGGAGCAGGTAGAACGCTGCGGCCGCGGCACAGTGGGAACGCTCCCATTTAAAGCTGTGTTCTGCCCGAGGTGGCGCGTGGCCCCTCCTCCGCTTCGCGAAGCTGGAGTTCGGCGTCGGCTGCCGCAGCAGCCGCCACCCGCTGCTTGTGGGAAGGCCTCCATTCAAACCAATGCTCTGCTACGCGCCGCGCTGCTGCGAAGCGCGCCGCGGCTGCGCCGTGGGAAGGGGCCCTTAATCTACCACTGGGATGGCTTCTCTTGCGGACGCTCCTCCGCGAGCACTCACCAGCAGTTGGTGTGGGAGAGGCCCGACGTGTCGAGCAAGTGGCCTGCGCGCTCGCGCAGCTGCAGCACCACCGCGGCCGCCAGCAGCACCAGCGGGCTGCCCCACGCGAACAGGCTGTACTTGCAGAAGACGCTGCCGATGCGCGGGTCCGCCACCGGCACCAGGTTTACGTTCTCCCTGCGAGCACACACACACGCGCATTGGCACCGACGCGGAGGACGCGCATGGACGTTTTGGAGTTTACTCATTGTCGCCTATAAATCGAGAAAAAAAGGGACTCGCCTTTCTGTGTGACTTGTTCACAGTCCCGTAAAATGAATGAAGTAACACGCCCACGAGGATTTTATTCAGTGGCACCGTTGCATAATCACCAAAAGAATATGCGCCAAAAATGTTTCCGAAAAAAATAATGCGGCAGCCCTTCTTTATTTGTATTCGAACGTTGTCATAAAATTGTTTTTTGTAGAATAATATTTTAATCTCATAAATGTGTCTTCACACCGCTCTCGGATTTTAAACTCTTCTGAACTCACTCTAATGTTTATCATATTGTGTGGAGTCCCATTTCGATGTGATAATGTGAATTACCAATTTCGTACTCCACTGGTGTAGCAAGCTAGCTTGTCTTCTGTAGAAAGTGGCAGGGAGTGCAGAGGAAGAGTAAGAAATGACGGTTTGGTGTTGACCTGACTCTAGTTTTCCGTGCACTGTTATGGTATAGGAGACTTTCAATCGAAACGTGGGTCCAAGTCATTGGTTGTAGCAAGGAATTGGACTGTTTTAATAAATCATACTTTTTCTGTGGCTGTTTTCATTATGGTTCATCGAGGAAAACAACTGATGTAATGTATGTAAAACCAACATTCGTAAAAACATGAAGTAATAAAGCAGCCTTTACAAGTCACCAGGCAAGCCTAATCTACTTCTTTCTTAACTAACTCTGCCGGCGCTTTCTTGGAAACTTCACCGCAAAGCCTCTTCGGTATTTCGTTTCCGTTTGTAGTTTGTAGATAAGTGCTTCTAGGAGAGGGTTGTCCATATCGTGTACTTATAAATACTCTCCACGTGTATTTTAAAAAAAGTGCTCGGGACTGACCGCATGCGGGATCACGAAATCGAAAACCAACCATATGAATGACAACAGACACCTCCAAAGAAGCGTTTTAAGCATTTTGCGCGACTAACGAGTACGAGCCAATCAGTGGACAGTGAAGCATTACGCTTGCCCGCGCGGTATGTGTTAAACTAAAAATATAGATTACTTATTTCTTGATTGCTATTTCCAATGAAGTACAAAATAAGTCAACTAAATAATTAGAGGATATAAGCTATTTGTTATTGTTTGACGCTTACACTGGTAAAAGCGGGATACGCGGGCACAATTGAAATATAATTAACTATTAGAAATGCATTAATATAAAATTGTTTGTAAAGTAATGTACAGTTGTCGAATAAAAAGGTATATTGTCTTTGAATATTAATTATAGTGTCATTTTAATAATACACTTGTTTCAATATATTTCCAACTGAATCAAACTAGTTTCCCACCAGCAGATCTAGAAATGTTAATAATTATTCACTTACTGACGGGAAGGTATTGGATTAATACCGTATGAATTACTCATCATGTTGTTCCAACAGGAATAAAGTTCATAACATTTCGGCATGGACATAGGCATGTAAAACATTTGCAACGCCTATCTCTCCTAATATCCCCCCGTTAGGGGCTTTCGAATTATTCATATAATTGTTTAGATTTCTCTCATACCAAATTTTATACTGTATATTCTACTTTCTTAAATGCGTATATTCCTTGAAAAATTTAAAGTTCTTACTCATGGTTCTATGCATGGTGCATCTCGTGCTTGATTTAAAGCGCTAAACACAAAGGGAAAAAGATAAAATATTGTTCTGGCAACCGGGCAAAACCCCTCGCAGGCTGTTGTTGAGGCAATATTCTGTTTCAAACACTACAAGATTTTCTGATAATGAAACATAGTTTTTATATAGTCACTGAACTGCTGGCAAACCGATCAGCCGGACTAGACTATTTTACGAAAAGCGACGCTTCACTGTTTTGTGTTTGGTAGTTCAATTGTAGTTTACGAATAAACAAAAAGATCTGCATTATCTGAACTCTACGCTGGAAAGAAGGGAAATAAAAATAAGCAAGAAATGTAAATTGATGTTTTGTCATTATTCTTTTAAGATTTATATGAACTTTTTATGGCCGAAAATAGAAAGTAAAATTTGTTATTTTTTTCACAAAATTCAATATTTTCAAGTATTGCAATAAAAATGATTGATGCCGCAACTGTTCTACTAAAATATGACTTAAATATGAAAGTTATTAGAAAAGTTTCAGTATGAGAACAAAGTCATGTGATTCACTAATAAAAACAATAACAAATTTTCAAAACACGGTACGCTATCGGTAGTTTACGTATAAGTGCATTCATTTTAATTGAACTAAATACTAATAGTGAATACCTAAAAAAAATCGAACATATTGAATCGCCATTAGCAAATGACCTGAAGGTACGGCATCCTTTAGCAAGAGCAATTTCCTCGTATTCCTTCGACAAATAGTTCCAAGGCTTCTTATTTTCGGTGCTGTGTTTATCGAAGCATAATTAATACTATACGAACACTAAATATGATAAATTTTTGAAGGAATTTTATTCAGGTAAAATATGACATCGCTTTTAGAACAAGATATTTCAAGTACGCGTTTGAAGCAAAGTCAGTTGGTGAAGAGATATTTCTTATTTAAAAGTTCATCCTAGAACATCACGTATCTTTCACGAGTATTCGCCGGCAGAAGTGTTCTTCTGAAAGCTCTGCATCGAAGGAGCAATCCTTTAAAGTTTCCGCAGTGCCTCCCATAGGAGCGGTCCCAAAAGAACGCAGCCTTCCTTGCGTTTTCGAAGCTCTTCTGTGTGGTAGTAAGCGCGTACCGTTCTAGCGATGTATCTCTGTTCTTCTCAGTGTACTCCATCTATTGGATTTTGAGGTAGAAGGATCTTACACAACCGTTCGCTTCCTGGGGTTGTGAGAAAGATGTCACTTATTTTTACCTCTTTTGTGAGGAAAGAACTCTGATATGCTTCTTTCGTCGAAAAAGGTAGAATAAAGAAGTAGCATATCTTATTATTTCGGAGACGTGCAGTCAATTTTACGGATTACGTCGCCATTTTTGAGCATCTGAGGAACATTTTGAATTGAATCTGAGACTTGTTCGGAATGTCGGAAAATTCGTAATTGATTTTTACAAATGTGTTAGTTTCTCCTTAAAAATACTCTAATTACCTCGTACTTAAAAAATAAAATTATTTTCTTAGGAAACATCAAATATTCAAATTTTAACATGAACAATTCATATTTTATAAATTACTGCAGTGAAAGTGTTAACGCATTACATGTTTTTTTTTCTCAAATGAATTTGTTTTGGATTCATGCAACATTAATGTTTAATACGATGAAAAGGTTTAATTTTGAAATAAATTATGAAGATTTCTGGAAATACACCATTTTTTGTTTGGTGTGTGCCGAGAATTGCGTAAATAATATATTCTGAAAAATTTTCATTTAGAGGATATTAGTTGGTTTAGCCAAGTATAATGTGAATCGTTATATCTATCAAAATGCAAATAAATATTTTCGATGTTATTATGATATTGATATAAAAAAGAAAGTAGGAAAATTGATTTATATACACATTTGTACATTTTACGACATTTAACACGGCTCACTAATGATATTTTGATTTATTCATACACACAACTTCTTAACTATTTATGTGACATAAGGAGTAAATGTGTGTATTACATGCGAATTTCTTAAGTATGAACAAGTTTAGTGTTTATTAGTACATAATATCACGTTTTCTTTTTAGAAATTATTATAAGTTAAACAACCATCATATTGTATAATAAAGTTTCAGAGCTTGTGGCACGCTAATTCGCAAATGGTATCCTCCTGAATTCTAATGAGGTTGTTCTACCATTGACGAACTAAAGAAGTACCCCCAATATGACATTGTTGTTACAAATTAAATTCTGCATTATCTTTGCGGCACTCACCTGAATGTCGTGTACATGTCATGTGTCATGGCGGTGAGCCAGCAGAACACAGTGAGCCGAATATATTGAAGTGAGAAGCCGAGAGCCACGCAGAGTTCCCGGTCCTGTGAAACATATAATACCTCCATAAGTATTATATATATAAGTATTATATATATTATATACATATATATATATATATATATATATATATATATATTCAACATAAATAATACATTTTTAAAATTGGATGAAAATCACAGTAAACATTCATAATGAATTTTCTAGACAAGTGGAACTCCAAATATCCGAAGCCCAATTTTACGAATCTCCAATTATTACCCAAACCATTTATTATAATAAGTCTCTTGTTAACAGCTAGGTCATCAGCTATTTCTTATGTGCATTATATTACATTACATGACATAAATATTAAAAATTAAAATTGTATTACACAAGCATTAAAAATTAAAAGAATGTTAAGATAGTCTGAACTCACATTATGTATTTAGAGTTACTAAATACATTTCAAAAATTAAATGGCCTAAATGCAGCACCTTTTGCTATTCAAGTACGTAAATAAGTTTTTATAGAGATTATCTAAACCTCTAACATATAAAATTTTTAACACAATTATTAGATATTTCACTGTCAGTTCTGTGATACAGCTTTCATACTTTTTTCTTGGGAACTGATTGGCGTGAGTAAAAGTTGTATGTCTTATTCTGAGCCTTGGTATATTAATTTGATCTCTTGTAAAACTGGATTTTTAATGATGAAAACTCGAGCCTTATAGTTTTACAATGGTGATTCGTCACGAATTTTCCATCTCTTAGAATTTCAATTTTGATACAATGTTTTTTCTTTTGTGAATGTTATTGTAAACAACAAACATGCCATTTGGGAAAACTTAATGTTTGAACACTTGTTCTTATCCTCTCTTTAAAATATCTTGTTATATTGTAAAATAGTGTGTAAATACATACATATTGTTTTTTTCGTAGGTAATTTTAATACATATGCATCCATGCATAGTGTGTGCATTGAATCTGGATGCCTACCAGCCTAATTCATTTTTCTGCTCTGTTAGTTTTAGTATTCTGAATTCTTTTGGTTACGAATAGTCCAAAAACTTTTCATCTAAAGTTGTATTTATAAACAAACTGACTGTGAATGCCGGTAGGCATGTTAACAAAAATCGCAAAAGCGAAATATAACTTATATAGAGCGTGATTAAAAGGATGAAACATGAAAACATTGACTTCCTTCAACAAAACAACTGTTTTATCTCAATACTGATTACATTTGTGTAGTTTTATCAGGTGTCAATAGCGACAAATACATCATTCGTATGCGGTGTTTGCTGGGAAATATTTGACATACATAATTCAAGATAAGAGACGCTAAACATCACGGAATTCCAGTCGTAAACGCCGTAATATAAATCTGAGCATGCGAACGCGAATGCACTCCAGATATGTTATCTAAGTTTGCGCACCGCAGTTTACGTTCTCCGCGAGTGCAGCAACGGGTCTCCTGCGGCTTCCTCGTGGCTCGACGACGTCTCCCTATACTTTCGTTCCGAGATTCGATTCCGAAATCGATTCTTTTGTTCGATTCCTGTAGTATCAGCATTCAATTCCTTTGCTTCCGATTTTTACTGGAATCGATTCAGGAAGGCTGAAATTGAATCAAATGTTTAGCCTTCGATTTTTTAAAATTATATATATTCCTAACTTTTTATTGTATTTTCAGAATTTTTGTCGTTTGCATTTATTATTACTGTTATTATTTGTATTATTAATTTTATAGAAGTCATTGCCGTGTTTAAATTATACATTCCACCACGCCTCCACCTTACGCTTCGTTCAAATCAAACCGCTTGACTCAAATTACAAAAATATCAAACATATTTCATTTTTAGCATTACAAGTTTTCCACTCTTTTCCTGCTAGGATCGCATATTATGAAGTTATGTTTCTTTGAATTCATTGTACTTTTTTTGATTAGTTCGTACCATTGTTGATATTACAATCTAACCAATTTTTGTGAATTTTTTCCTTTCGATTCTATTCCGACTTTTCGATTGTGAGATCGATTCCGGAATCGAAAATCCCTAGTCACTCGGCAGCTCGGCACATAGGCGGCCTCGGCCGGGGTCCAAAGGCAGGGTGGGGCAGGGTGAGGCCGCCATCAGAATGCGTTCGCAGCCCTTCTCTTCCCCCCTCCCCCCCAGGAATTATGCGGCGAAAATATGCACTTGCCTTTCCCTCGCGGCGACCGCGCCGGCATGCGGCGCCGCGCGCCTTCGCACAGAGAAGACGACGGCGCGTCGACTTGTCCTCCTCCCACTCCTTCCTCCTCCTCCCCCCTTCACCCCTCCTGTCTCTGCCTTTGCCTGCTCCGTTCGGGTCTCGTTCCCTGGCTCCAACCCTCCTCGTAGAGAAAGGAGCCTTGCTCAATGCCAGCACGTTGCCGCCGCTGAAACTGCCTCCACCACAGCTTCCGCCCTCCCCCACCATCACCACCCTCACCCTTACTTTCACTTTCACTTTCACCCCTGCGGCTGCCGATAACGAAAAAATGCTCAGGAATTTCCAGCAGCGACTCGGGAGAGAGGAAGATGGTGTTTCGAAGTCGGAGAATATATATGGGTTCCTGCACGGGACGTCATATACAGGAGTTTAAGAGGTTTCTGAGTTCGTGAAAAAACATAAAAAATGAATTGACAATGTCTTGCAATATTCTAATAAATATACTATTGTTCTTGTATTATTCACAATTATTGTGAGGTAAACGCACTTAAAATTTTCCTCCTCCACTTTTAATGAACTTTTGTAATCTCTAAGTAGTCGCATGGTGTTCAATATACTCAAGTACTATTTAATAATTGTAAAATAAGGCAATCAATTCTATTCTTTTGCAATTCGCAATAACTTTCAGCAAGATGATTACCTTTCCTTTCTTAAAAATTTTCTTTTCCTTTCTAAAATGGGATTTAGAAGATTAGAAAAAGCAATTCTAAATATAAATTGCAAATGCTTTCTTCGCTTTTCAAATATAAACAAAAAATATAGGAACATACTAATTACCACAAACCGAGCTTTTGATTGTTGGTGTTCATATTTTGCCTAATTTTAGGCCAATTAAAATTATATGAATTAAAAAAAATATATAGGGTGTACGTACAAATGGGGTGTACGTACAAAATGATATTGCTGGATTGGCTTTAAACGCATTAAGGACATGGATGAAAACAGTTGCATTAGTATAATTTTACGTAACCGTTACTAATACGAAAATGTATGTGCTGTCGTAACATCTCTAGTTTTTCTTGGCGCCGTTTCGAACTGCCATCAGAAATAAATGATGACATATTTTTCAAATGGCTGCGATAATGAGATCTTGCAATCGATATCAGATTGCAGTCGAATATTTTGCCAGCTGTTTTGGTAATAATTACGGTTTGATTTTGAAATGAATTACATTCTTATCCCCAGTTACGAAATGGTTTTCTTTTATAGACATTCGCTTGACGATTTTGGCTTATCTCATAATTCTGGCATTAGGAAAACGAGTGACTTGTTTTCAAAAGGAGTGATGCCTGTCAATTTTATAATGCACGGCTTTTCATTCATAATCAAGTAATATGCCTTTAACCTTGGCGTTCTATGCATCATTCCCATTTGAATGAATACTTTCTTGTAAATAGCTGACGTGATCGACAAGAATAGCATTGTTGGTCAGTTCATTCAAGTAAGTAGTTCTGTGAACAGTAGATTTTGTGTTTATAAATCGTTGAAAAAAGCTGAGACGGAAACTTTAACGTAATGATCCCGTGCCGGCTGGGATGGTTCAGGGCAAACACTGTTGCCAATGCTGTGTTTCTAACCGGGAGGTCCTTGGGTTTGAGTCTCAAAGGCCGCGGATTTTCGGCACTAGCTAAATAGCGAGGTCGAATTCGGCCGTTGTCTGGAGAAAAATTGTAACAGTCGGCTGCTCTGGTCAGTTTTCCGCGGTTTTTGCAGTAAATACTAGGTGAATGCCGAAGCAGTACGCTAACAAACGGAACACGGATTGCGTGCGTTCTTTCCTTGTCCCATCATCTCTCCTCCCTTTCCTCACACACATGGACTTACATGCACTACACTACGACACACAAAGTTATCGGGAGACCTGTGGGGAACGTTACGCTTGTACCACCTGAAGTTGTGTTCCACTGAGGTAGATACCTGGAGAGGGATATCCCCGTACGTCGGCACCGGATTAAGCAGAGGAGGAATGTCGCCACCTTCCCAAATACAGATAACTTACGCTATACATACAGGGCAAATGACTATAGCAGTTGTCGCCGCAGGCTCGGAAACTCAAAATAACGAAAGTAGAACTCGCGACAAAAATCCTTTTTATTGACTTTAAGCTTTGTACCATGTTCGTAGAAAGTAGAACTTAATGTTTGCTAGTCACTGCAAAACAAACACCAATTACAGAAAGACATAATGGCGGACGGTGAAGTTAAAACAAACCTAGCTTCACTCAGTTAATAATAAGAGTCAATTCGAAACGACACCTCTGGCTCTCTCTGTTGATGGATTAGAGTACTTGTCATTGACCGACCAATGACACATGCATTCTTTTAAAAAGTTGCCTGTCACTGAATGATAAATCGTTGCTCTAAATTATCTGTATTTTTGAGGCCCTGTCTTGATTAGATACACGGAACACGGAGTAGCTGGAAAGGGAAATACTGCTCTGTCAGATTGATAATTATATCTTCTGTAGATATGAAGCTGATAAGGAAAATCGTCCACCGAGAGTACACATGTTAAAGAGAATAAAAATTTGATTTTTTCAACAGATAATTGTAAATTGCTATTTATTGCACGTGTTACGTGACGCATAACGGATATCAGCTCTTAGTATCTCTTATATAAGTAGAATTAAAGAATTAATTCGTACAATACATTATTAAACAAAAAAATCTTATTTTTTGGCCATCTGAACAATAACACCCTCTTGAGAAAACTTTGCATATTGTTCCTTACCATCTCAAATAATACCCATTTTAAAATAATATATTTATAAATTTTATAATATAAATATATCAAAAACAACTCTAAGACAAAAATAGACAGTTGCTAATATTTTGCTTATTTTTTCTTTACTATTTGACCAAATTTCTTGATTGTTGATGTGAAAGATGTCGGTTATTTTATTTTTAAATCACATTATTTTTGGATGTTTTAGAATTATATTAAGAAAGGATATTTGAAATTCGTTCGCAAACAGGAACCAAAATTAAATCTGCATGTACAACATTGGCAAACGAAACGAAATTTTAAGAAGACTTTGCTGTCTGCCATCGTGCGCAACTAAGCTGCGATCTTCAGAATGCTCCTAGCGAAATACTGACCACGCCTTGTGTTCTTGTAGTTATTTTTAATTCTAAGAGAAAGTAACATGTTGAACTTGGTACCTTCGCATTACGCAATGCGTATTTTTCCTACACTGCACTGCCCTAGCTGCAGTCGTGGTGCACGAAATACACTTGACTGCCAACAGATCGCAGCATGTATCGGGAGTCTTGGCAGCACGAATGACAGAATTAGAGTATTAGTGTGCAGCGTCATATTTTAAAGTTAAAGGAAATCGTTCTATCTTAAACGATTCATTAGAAATGAATGAAACACGGTGTTTTACCTGTGTAAAATTGTTGATGCCAGTATTTTTATTTGTAATATTTCATTCGAATGCTATTCAACATCACTTTCGATTATTAATGATACAAAATAAAATTGCTGAGATACGAGCGAAAGATAGTGAGCTAGTGGAAAATGTGTCAACGCCTTACGGTTAACTCGGAAAGGCGCGCAATTTGAATGTCGTCGTATATTATTAAATGGTCGAGGTGGCTAAGGGCTTGTACCGACTCACAGCTTAGGTTCGCGGGTTCGAGTCTTGCCTTGGGCATGGTTGTTTGTCCATTCTCTATATGTTGTTGTGAAGCGCCTCGCGTTCTGCTGACCCCAGATCAGAAGAGCCCGCAAAGTGTGTCGATGTTTAGTGTGTGCTTGAATTCGAAGATATTTGATAGTATTATCTAGATACACATGGAGCGTTAGTGTAGCGTTACAAATTGAATACTGCGCACTGTGCCACATTGTACGCAACTACTCGTAGTTTCCTGGCAAGAGGTGACAGGCGTGTTGTGTGTTCGTAGGTGACGGACGTTATGGGTATTTCCCATGTAAATTATTACATTGCAGTGTTTTTGTCTCGCTATGCAATATTGAGTTCTGTGATTTGAAGTCCAAAATGAAGCAGCACTAGGGTTACGAGTATAAGAAGCAAACTTTCAAAAACACAAATGATACAACCAAGGCATGTTCCATTTAGTAACATATTAGTATTTTTCATTTAATTGAAATGTGTCCTTTAATTTGGTCCGAGAATACCTGCACACTGTGTGTATAAAGTATATTTATATTTTCTTACTCAAAGTATTTTATTTATTTGAAAACTTGTACGCATTATTAAAAAATTGAAGATATATTTCATAAGTTTTGGACATTTAGCAGCATTCTTAAGAATTAAGATGTGTGCCAAGCTTCACTTTAATCATTTTAATTTAAAAGATTAATTTGAATCTCTACTTCAGGAAAAATTAGCACTGCATTAGCTAAGAAGGACAACAAAACCAACAAAACGATGCAAGATTGATACAAATATCTTAGTTCTAATTTATTTTTTAAAACATACGTTTGATTTGTACAATTGGTTTGCTATCTGGAAAGAGACCTGGAGAGGAAGCTCAGGGAATCAATTAATGTCACTGCTGTGCGTCTAACTTGTAGGTCCCAGGTTCGAGTCCCGAAGTTGGCAGGATTTTCGACACTGGGTCGAGTTCTTTGACTATCTGGAGGCGAATTATAGCAGCCAGCTGCTCTGACTGGTAGGTTTCATTGGGTTGTCTGATCAATACCAGGCGAATGCCGGGGTACTATCCTAACAAACGAGCTATGGTCAGCGCGCGATCTTTTCTGTCTCTTCGTATCCTCACCCCTTACTCACACACACGTACTTACACGCATTACACTACCGCACTTGATGGGATACCGGTGGGAAACTTAAATCTCGTCCCGTCTGGGGCGATGCACCGCTGGGTGGGGAAAACCACGCTGGGTGACGGTATATCGGCGCCGGACCTCACCATCCAGCGGAGCGGTAAGATCACCGCCACATCCCGAGCAAAAGCACGCACACTTACGGGACTAATGACCTTAGCAATTGACGCTCCCGGAATCAATAAATGAAAAAGATAATTGGAAGTAATGTCAATTGTTTTAAAAGTTTACTTACTAGTAAGATTGTTATGTTTATATATGTGTTGGCTCAGAACTGAAAGTAGGTTCGTAAAATCATTTTGTGATTAGTAGCTGAATGTATCTTAAGTGACACACAATTGTAACCAAGGGATTGTCAGTTGTTAGTTTATTCTTGTGTTGAGTTGTTTTTTCTCTTCCCTTTATCTACAGAAATATTGCCAGTTTATTTACACGAACCTACAAGTATTAATATAACTTTTAATCGATAAGACTATTAATTGCAATCCAAACAACACGAGCTATTTCCAATTAGGTTTTTCTTAACAGTTGTTATAACAATTTACAATGTGATTGACAGAATTAGACTATTTGTGTACAGCGGCATGAAGTTCTAAGTTTTGAGTCCCTAATTTCCCGTGAAAAAGGCGTTAAGATTCACAGTATTAAATGTCCATTTGCCTACAATACGGCGGAGAGCGCAATGTTGAATTTGTTACACTAGTGATCACCTCTCACCATAGGAGTTGCGGGAATATGCGTTCCATAGGGTAGGGTAAAGGGTAGGCGACTGTCGGCTGGAAAAAGCCCTAGGAAAAAATATATGCATTATTGCCATCCCTTATTCTGCGCTTGGCTACCGAACGGTTCACACCTCGTCCGCTGCTTATCGCTCCGCAGTACCTCAACTGTGACCAGTGATAAGTGCCACAGCGGGGCCGTGGTTACGGCAGTCCAGCAAGCGAGTGACTTGTTCAAATATCTCTGTGCAGTGAAGTGCATTTAAATAAGTGTTTATTACGAGAAATAGATCTAGGAAATCGATCGCTGGAGAAGATTTCAACCTGTAGATGTTTAACGATTCAAAAACTACCAGTGTCTAACTACGTCGTCAATTGTTCTGAATGTAAGCAATATGAATATGAATATACAAACGCTTCCTTGTTCTTATGCAAGAGGTTAGCGGCTCTTTTTTGTACGAATACGTAAGGCTGAATACCGCATTTGTTATAGACAGGGAAACCTGGCCCCAGTAATTATGTGTTTAAATTTTCCCTATTCCCCCATTCTCATTTCGTAGAAATTACTAATTTGAGAACTCCAGTGTGATCCCCTATTTGAGACGCTGGTGCTACGCATGCTCTGTTACATCCCTATACAATTTTTTTCTGTGGGTATGTCGATTATAAGTGAGTAAAATGCACAATTCTTTGCAGGAATTTTTAAAAAAAATTGCTAACACGAGTATGTTTGAAATCATTGAATGACACCCTTTTTGAAAAACCTGTGTAAGTCATCAACGTATATTATTAAACTTAATTCTACATATTATTTGACAATCTGAATACGCGTGTCAAGTAGTGACCTAGAAGTGTTAAAACTGCAAAAATATAACAGAAGGAAGATATTGAGAAAATATCAATTACTTGATAAAGTTCTAAGAAACTATTTGACTATTGTTTTTTGTATTAATAAAAAAATGTTTTTTATTAGTTGTTTCCCTTTCTACGTTTAGATCATTTCTAATGTGTTTGGTGCCTATTTTCAGAGTTGAATCATATAAGTTAAAGTGTGAATTGAGAATATTAATGTTCAAAGTTTTAGTGTTGCAATACTTCTTCTATGGTTTAGTATTCTTATAATTGTTCTTATTTTCAATGCAGGTAAAAAAGCGATATTACTAAAGTTTTCTCCTGATTGTGTATTTTGTCCTAGAAATTGTGAGCGGTAATATTAATGTGAAGACATTTGCAATAGAATTCCTTTATCATTTTTGAAATCTTCAAAAAATTTACATTTTTTACCATTTGTTGTATAGGTTTAGCTCGTCAATATCTGAAACTCTCGTAAAGTCGGGGCTAACCGAACATTGCTCGTCTTACGCCAGGAGATATTTTGAAAAGACCGGAGGGAGGCAGCGGAACAGAAGAGCGTGCCGAGAAAAACCGACGTCGGAGGTTGGGGATGCAAGCGGAGTGCGAGGCACAGACTGGCGTATTAGCGGGGGCGGAACGAGGTTAGCTGCAGCAAAGGCTCAGCAGAAGAAGCGCTTCTGCCTCTCCCAGCTGCCGCCTACGCCCCGCAGTGGGCTGTCTTGGGCTGCAAGGCGCGCGAGCGGTTTCATGTGTACTATATAAAATAATAATTACGTAGAATATATAAAATAGAACTAGAAAAATGATTTTAGTCTAAGTTAGTAATGCCAAAGTGCAATTAAGATAACTTTAGGTCTAGATTGTAAGTTAGTTGTAAGAAAAAGCCCCGCCTGTAGCTGCATAAGCCGCAAGGCAGCAGCGTATTAAAAAAAAATTCATAGAAAATAAATTCCCTTTCTTCACAGGGATACTGTGGAGGGGACAAAAGAAAAAAAGATTTCATATGTAGGGAAGTGTTGTTTCAGTAGTGGAATTGGGATATTAATCTTTAAAGTAACATTCTGTAGTTTCCATCGAATGTGAATTAACATTGAAGTACTTATTTTTGTTTGTTTCATTGTGTCACTTCTAAAAAGATTTTTCTTTTATCCTGCATTGCACCAAGCATGAAGTACAGAAATTATATATTAATCTTGAAAGAAATATTTTGTGGTTTCCAAAGATGGGGGTTTAATCTTATAGTATTTATTTCTTTTTGCTTCATTTCAGTACAGGTAGAAATGTGTTATATCAAAAACGATTTTTCTGTTTATTCAGGCAATCAAAACGTTTAAAATAACGTCTATTTCTGTTCATAAAATATTTCGGTTTGGTTAACTAAATGTTACGATGTTAATTTTGAAACTATTCCACTCGGTTTTTCTTTATTTTTATTAGGTCACTTCCAAAATGCGATAGTTTATATAAATTGACTTTTTGTCGCTTTTTCTTGACCAGGCGAAATTTAAGCTAATTCAATATTGAGAAAATGTTATATAACGAAACGACCGCAATAAAATATTTAAGGTAACCTTTATATATGAATTGCACACACCACCCTTATTTTCAAGTAAATAGTTATTGTTGTTATTATTCTATTGTTGTTATTGTTGTAATTAATAATTATTTAATTAAGAAAATAACTAGCATCATAAAACTATTTTTTTAAGAACAGTATAAAATATCATTGCAACGAACGACAACTTGTTTGAAATCTAAATCTGTTTTCTGATTTTGAACTAAATATTACCACCTGTGTGACTAAGATTTGAACAGTTTCTAGGATTGAAATAAATGTCCCTACATTGCTGTTGGGAATGTATAAGAAATAAATACTAGTACATTCTCAGGCATTTTAAAATTTTCCCAAAAATTGTTAGTGACAGAGTACACGCTTGAAATACAGCTCTCTTAAATTTATATTTTTCCGCAAACTAGTAAATTGGTATTTCGAAGCATAAAAACATTAGTTACTTTTTTATTGACGTTATGTAAAGACTGTTTGTTGCTTTTTAAATTGATGTTTTCTTTGGTGTATATTTGTTTCAAAGAAAATATGCAATTAAAAGGTAGTGTAAAGCTTGAAGTTGGATCAGAATAATCAGAGCATTCGTAGCACGTTTGGTTATTTCCACATTTTTTTATGATTTGAAATAACTGTATGTAGTACGGCTTTGAAATTATATGATTTCGAAGGTAAACTCTATTAAGAAGTGCGCGAAAACTAATTCGTGTGGACTGAGAAGGAGCTCGCGACCGCTGCAGGGTGGATCCCATGTCGGCCTACTGTGCGCCGCCTCTGCAACGCGCGTGCGGCGAATCCATCTCTTCGACAAAAGCCGCCTCCCACGCGCACGAGGCGGCGGCAACGGGCGCGCGAGCGAGGAATGATGAGCGGGCGATGACGTCTGTTACCTCCCAAGATGTTTGGATGAAGACTCTTCAACATACTGTAGCGTCGTGCCACGCTCAAAACAGACAACCTCGTGGAAATCGGCGAGCATCGCCGGATGTTAAACAAAGGGCGGAGTGATGACACACTGGGACCTTAGCGTGGGACGTAGCGCCCAGAGGGCTTTTGGGAGGGAGGCAATGGGCGGCGGGGTAGCGCAAAGGGCCTATATTAAGGTCCAGGAGAACAATGCCCCAGTCTTCTTGTTTCTAGCGGCGTAGGCGACAGGTGAAGCGCGTGTCTGTGCGTCGGTAGGTGCACTAGGGCGAGGACGGCGGCAATTCATTATCGTGACTAGAGACGCGTAGATTGGTCTCCAAAGTAGAGCGGTTTTATACAGGAAAACATCCCGGTGGTATGTGCGGTTGGTAGCCATTCTTAAATTTCTCTTCTTGTAGTGGGGTCCTATTTATTTAGTTTATTGCTGAGCGGGTAGTTGTTAACTTGAACTACGGTCGTAGATTGTTAATAAATCTCCTGTTTTACAAACCAAAAACTCTGCTTCTGAGTTCGATTACACCCGTATGACGCCACAAAAAGTTGCATCAAATAGATGCGCCAGTGGCGGCTGGTAGGTTGAGAATTAGGAGGGGGCTGTATGTCCGAACTATCACACACATTTCACCTCTTCAAAATATTTCATGTAGGAGAAAACTATAGCATGTAGTGTACAATCGAATTACACTCATCAGGATTTTACTCCTCGCCTAAGACAACTTTTACGTTGGTAACGGAAGATACAATTGTGCCAGCTCGAAAATTATATATATTCTATACAAATATTTCCAGCAAACCAAACAGTAGTTCACGATATTAGATGAAAGGGTCGGTATTCTTAGTTAATTAAATTAGCGCGGACTGAGCAGAAGATATCCCTAATAGCATCAAGCTGACCCCACCCAACTCGCAGTATCCCCACTCTTTCTGAAGCTTCCATCGCTTCGCATGTTCCAGCTACGGTCGGACACGCAATAGTCCGCGATGCTACCCATTTTAAAAACATTTATCTTTCGCTTAAGCGGGCCCATACAAGTAAATTCGACCTCAAAAATCGCGCTGGTGGTATGCACACATATATTTTATTATTTCAACTAAATAGTCGATTTATTCCAACTTTAATACTTTCTGCAACTTAGTATCTAGTATTTAGTTGTAATAATTTTAACTAAGCGTTATTGTTTATCTATTTCTAAGTACATTTATAGTAGTTTCTGCAATTACTTTATAACGTGAAGCTTTATTGCATTAGTACATGTTTTGAAAACGAGCGACGTTAGGAGCGCGTGCTCAAATTTGTACGAATGTAATAAAGGATCATTATAGACGAGTTTCATACTATATTTTTTGTATAATAGCATAATACATTTATAAGAGAATCAAACTTAATTTTGCGAAACAACCTCCCTGTGACGACTTCCCTGTGACGCACTCTGGTATTTGGACATTCGTGCTAGTAAACGGTGGTCGGTGTTCGTTTAGCTTACCTCGCTCAACCCGATTCTCTCGCCTAACGATGACTGAACGTATGATGACGCAATTCATTCGTGACATTAAATCTAATTCGTCATCATTTGTGCCGTAAAATGCCGAGTATGAA
>BOPP01000006.1:9135654-9164594 GCA_017312745.1 Gryllus bimaculatus
ATTTCTTGCAACAGAAAAGGTTATTTTATAAAGCTGGAATAAAAAAAAAGTATTACATGCTATTCTATTTCATGCCCAACTACATGCCCATGTACATATGTACAGTGTCTTGTTAGGGTGCGAATGTTCGTAGGCGGTCTCTTGGATTATTGTTTCGATATAACCTCTCTTGTACATTGCTCGAAATCATAATAAAATCTGGTAATCGACACGAGCCTTGCAAGGGTGAGCGCTCTCGTACAGCATGCGACCCGTTGATTTGTCAACGGGTTTTACGATCGCAAGTCTTTTACGATTGCAAGTGACCAGGAAGAGGCCCTCGTATAACACGTGCAGTTATAGGCAGAGGCATTCTTGTTATAGAAGAAGGAAAAAGGCGGAGATTATGAAGGAATTTCCAAGCGTCATAGAAATAAATGGTGACACGTTGTCTTTTAATATATAATCTTTAATGAATATCTTCTTAACATGCTCCATTATATGTCCCCGACGACTTCGGTGCGAATCAATCAACCACCCTCCGACTTAACCTCACACATATATCAGCTAAGCCCGGTTTTAGATGAAGATTCGATCCGACGCGTCAAGAATACACAGTAAGAGCCAATTAGCCCTAAGCAGAGTTGTTTCATCTAATTACTTTGATAATGTTTCTTGATGTCATACATAGCTCATATCATATATGCTTTGATACAATTAAAATATGTAGAACGAATCATATTACTGTTTAAAGAGGACCGTCTGGCATGCCTAAATAATATGTACATCATATCTGTAATCTATAAGATCTCTAAAGAAGAATATGTAAACCATTCAGAAAGCAAGAGCAAGGCAATATTTGTTGGAAAAGCAAGTCGGTAGAATGGACTCATTTCGTCTACTTGTTTCTTTACGGCTTAATTTGAATGTCGCAGGGTTTTGCAAGTGTGCGTCTTCAGCCTTTTGATAGAAATCTGTTTTCATCACGTGCTTTAACTGAACATTTTTGCATTAATTTTCCCAGATGTTATTTGGAAACTATGTGAACTTTACTTTCAGAAGCGCTTACACCGGAATGTGGAAGTTATTTGTTATTTTCCACTCTGTTGTCTCAAGATGATGAACAGCGTTCATGTCGGAATTTGTTCGCTATTTTCTGGACTATCTGCGTCTGGTTGAAATTGGATTAAAAACAAGTATGATGAAGTAGAAAAAGACAGAGTAAACGGGGTAGTCTTATGAAGGGAATGAATGTAGTTAGGCATTTTTGCCTGGTAAAGTAATTTTGAGCGGCATGTTTTTTACAGAAGAAAAATAACTCTGCATGTCAACGTGGAACGTCAATAGAAGCTATTGCTTTCGAAAGGGACAAATGTTTCACTCGATGGATAGTGAGAGGTGGAATTACTAACTCATTTACTACTGTTACTACTACTAATCAGATTGGATCGTTCGCCCATGACGTATTTGAGCACTTGTGTATGAATTGCTGTCATCGGCTTCAACGTATATTGACGTCAAACCGCTTTCGTGTACCTATGCGAGATTGTCACTAATGCTGGATGTAGTCATTTCATTCTGGTTCTACTTTAATCTCCATCCTACCATGATGCATTGTAATTGCAATTGATACACATAATCGTAGAAACTGAAAGAGACTTAGAAACGTCTCATATATCTTCGATTTTCAATAAAAATAATACTGAATGTTTACCGATTATTGACCTCCCTCCGCAAATAATTGATAATTATTTCAACTAAATAGACCTTTATATTTCTCATTCCCTTTTTTTAAAAAATATATACATATCTTTTTATATTTTATGTACGAAAGAAACAAGCATCGGCAAGTAGAAAGTATAATTGAAAATGAAATAAATGAAACGGAAATGAGAAGGATAACTAATAAGTTTTCTTTCTTCGCCTGAAAAATTACAACTATTTATAACGACGAAAGTTGTTGCGCTCATTTTTGCTCTTCTTTGTGCTCTTCTGAGAGGAACAACTCAAGTTTTTCTTCTCCTGGCAGATTGTGATCGTTGACTCCAGAGAAACCATTATTTTTTGTCGTTTCTTGATCCTGAAAGTTTTAGAGGATTTGCTGCAACATTTGTCTTCTCGCTCAGGGAATCTAATTTGTTTTCTCCGTTCACAATTCAAGGATAAGGCATGACGAGTGGTTCAAGATTGCTTTTTGAGCCTTTTCACGCCTGCCTTGATTAATGTCGATGTTTTCGAGTATTTGCCATGGATGTGCTTTGTTCATCGATCAAGTCAGCGAGTGAAGGAGTTGAAAAAAAACGGAGGGGGGACAAGAAATAAAACGAAAATGAACAACCGCGAAGCGATCGAAACATTCATGATTATCTTAAATGGAATATACAAGTGTTTGGTAAATGCTATATGATATTAAAATGCTAGTTTATTTCTAACTCTCGTTCCAACTCTGGTAAAGAGAGGTCAAATGTGTTTGATTAATTGTACACAAACTCATCCTCACTCTTGTTGCACGTATAGAAGAATTAAACGAATTTTAACATTTGCAGCAACCTTACCTAGTCCACGAGAGGCTAATTTAGACATTTTTGTCAGTTTGTCTATCAAGTAAGGGATATAATTCGGAAAAACATTAATTAAACTAAGAAACCACGTACAGTATGGATACGAATTATATTGAGGTACTCCATACACCTTTACGCCTATTTTTTCTAATAAAGCAATTATTATAAATTATGATATTTAACTATGTAATCATGGAAAAAATATAAGTTTTCGATGGCACCAAATATTTCTTCAGAACCGTAACTACAAAATATAGCTGGAATAGTATTTAGGCAAGAAAAAAATGAAGTGGTGCCGTTTAATGCAGAGGAATTCTTTTGAGCATAAAATGTGCATTGTTGTCAGCTGTTAGAAAAAAATATAAAATTAGGTGTCCAACACAGTAACCAACAACAGTAACCAATAAACGAGCAAGAAGGGTGCCTGATTATTTTGTTTTTGAATGTATGAAGTGCCATGTTTACATGAGCAGAACTTCATGGACTGTAATTAGTGAGAATTCGAATTCGGGTGGTTGATTCCAAAGCAAATTTCAATTAGAGGTTTGCATAAGTAATTCGGTATATTGCGAGTTAATGGTGTCAAAGATTGTTAAAATTAACGTTTTGTCATTTCTTTAAATAATGTTGTAGAAATTACTTAATGGAGAATGAAAGCAAGAAATAATGAATGAAAGAAAGAAACAAAAGTTGAGATAAAAAGAGATATAAAGAGAAAGGGAGATTAAGAGAAGAATAGATTAAGAGAATGATATTAAGAGAAGAATGTTAAGAAAAAGAAATAAATAGAAAGAGAGTTAAAGAGAAAGATAAAAAGAGAGACATCGTCGTACTGCGATATGCGAGTGTAAGGGTTGAAAGAAATGTTAAATCTTTAATCTGTCATGACATTTTTATAAAATTCCTTCTTCGTACAATTTTTACTTTCTTGCATACTACTTACGTAATAGAGAGAAAATTATGTAATGCTGCAGCGCAAAACGGCAGTTTTGACAGAAAAAGTCCCTGACACCGAAAAATAATAATGCTTCTTCCTAAAATATAGTATATACTTCCTATGAATAACTCTTCTTCCTGAAGTATAGTAAATACTTCCTGTCAGAGGAAGTAATATACTGTAGTATATACTGTAATATATACTGTAATATACTGTAGTATATTACTTCCTCTGACACGTTGTTTCGTCAGAATCAACAGACTTACAAATGTGCTCTTTATAATAAAGTATGTTTTAAATAATTTCATAATCATTTCATTTCATTCATTTCTTTTCTATGAACGTGGGTTGAAAATACACTATTGTTGGACTTTATGCAAACATTATAAATTTTACACTTGATTTTTGCTGTTAGTAAGTAGTAAGATGTTAAAATTTCATTAAAAACAATGTTATGTTAGAATGTGTGGTACTAAGTTTCTATTGTCTTATTTGAATATTGTGAAACATATACAACAATAAATTCTGGAATTTTTATTTAATGCTAATTTTTTTGTTAACATTATACTACAATATGAGCATTGAATGCCTCCAATGGAAAATCAAATTAACTTTTTTAAAGCTATGGAACCTACTCTTTCTAATGAGATAGGATTTAAAGAATTTCTAAAAGATACACCTGAAAAAAAGAGTTTGATAATACCCTAATTTCGGGCTTTTGAAAAAATCGACAATTTTATATTTAATAAGTGAAGTATGATAAGAGAGAGGAGGTTGAAATTGTGCATTAATAAACAAATGTTGGTATGCTACGACCTAAGTTTCACTGCTCTTACTCAAATATTAAGCAAGTTATTCAATATTAAAATTGAAATTTTTTGAAACTCTTAAAAATTTTCAACATGGCTGCATTGTACATACCATGTATTAATAAAGGTCAAATAGTCATAAATTTTATTGAATAGAGCGGAAAGAGTTGTATAAGTAAGCTCAGTTTCATAAGTTTCAAGACAACGGTGAAGGGAGTATTGTATCACATATTCGCAAATGTCGTATAGTCGTACAGTACAACGACGATGCACGAGATCAAACAAACCGTTATATCTAAAACACTATTTCGTCTACGAAGCTACAACTTGACAGAGTATTTTTTGAGATGTGTGCGACTCGGTTTGAAATTTCATCAAAATCCGAGATGGTCGCGCCGGGAGCCTTAGATACCTCGACAAGAATTGAGCCCAATCTAAATGAGATTACGAACTGAACTTCAATTGTACTGAACTTCAATTGAAAAACAGAACGGTATAGGTGACATTTCATAAATTCTGAGAAAAACGTGTTTATATTAGGCTATATTTCAGTGGCAATGAATTTTCGTGGTTTTAATGTTGAAATGCCGTGGTTTTGATGATGAAACAAAGCACCACTACTTCACAGTGATATGACTTAAATAAACAGATTTCCCAGAATTTATAAAATATCACTTTCACCCATTCATATTACTGTTCTTTCGTTCAAAAATGGCAGAAAATTGCCAATTATATCATTGATTAAATTATGAAAAATCAAAGTGAATTGAATGAAATTATTATTTTTCGAAATCGTTCCAAAGAATTGGAGCGAGAAAAGAAAATTGCTCAGGAATTATATTTAAAGAATATTCTAGATGGGAAGGGAAATAACTGGACAGGATTTTATAAATATGTTCGTAGAAGGAAAGGAAATAAAGAGGAATGCCAGTTGTTTCGTGAGAACGGAAACACGTTCATTACTAGCGATCGGGCAAAAGCTAATGCGGTTAAGTTTCAGTTCGGTTTGCAAAAGCAATAACCAAACCATTCATTAATTCCAGGGTCTTCGGTTACAAATCAGTTTAATATGAAGTGAACGTTCTACGGAAGAATGTAAAATCTAAGAAAAATGGTAAGTCAAGGGTGCAGATGACATTTCTACGGACATAATTAAACTGGGAGGAGAGGCAATATTACCGTACCTAATTAGAATATTTCACGTTTCCACAACCATTCTAAAGTACCTGAAGACTGAAATTAGCTTTTGTCGTACAATTTTTAAAAGTTGTGACAAAACTATATTAAGTAATTATAGACCGGTAAGTCTTACGTCAGTGGTCTGCAAACTTATGAAATATCTAGTTGCCAGTTACATTAAGCAAGAATGGGAAATCAAAAAATGGCCTATGATGGCGCAACACGGGTTAGGAGTGGTTATTCATGTGAAAGTCAGGAAGCCACGCTATTTCAGACTAGACAGATTGAAATTGACGTGGGCGGGAGAGTAGACGCAATAGTTATAGATTTTGCCAAAGCGTTTGATGTCGTTCCCCACGATCGGCTCGTACAGAAATTAATAAATTCAGGCTTAGATTTCGTGCATTAGCGAGTTTCTGCGAAACAGAAAACAGAAAGTCCGAATTGGCCATGAGTTTTCTACCGGGGCAAGCGTTACTTCAGGTATACCGCAGGGGAATGTCGTTTGACCACTTCTATTTCTACCGTTCGTCAATGATCAGCCAGCGCAATTAGTATCAAATGTTCGGCTATTTGCAGACGATTGCATAATATATCGTAGTGTGAATTGAAAGAGACGAAGAAATGTTGCAACGGGATCTTGATGCGTTACATTGCTGGGCGAAAATAATGGAATGACCATAAATAGCTCCAAAAGCAAATCCATCACTTTTGGCAGGGGCATAATTACAGAGAAACGAATTACCGTTTAAATATTCCATTAGTATCTCATGCAAGTACATAGTAATCCATTTCGATAGTAACTTAAGCTGGAAAAGTCACGTAGATTTTGTTGTAGGGAAAGCCTGGAGGTCTCTCCACTTTGTAATGCGCACCTTAAAAAAGAGTGCGGAAAACGCAAAGGAAATTGCTATTTATCGCTTGTTCGACAGATAATGGAATATGAAACAATTTGTTGGGATATGCACAAAATTTTGCAGTGTAAAAATTTGGAAAGAATTCAGCGTAGGGGAGCTAAATTTACTTTTAGGGACAAGAAATTGTCAAAATGGGATTAGAAATTAATGGGCGGCTAAGTATTCCTACATACATCAGAAGGGGCGATCACAGCACAAAATAAATTTAAGACCGCAGAGAATAGATGTGGGGAAATTTTCTTTTACTAATCGAACAATAAAAGAATGCAATACATTGCCTGCAAAAACATTTGAACCCTTTCCTCGTAGCGTACAACAATTTAGAAACTTTATTTAGGTTATTACTATATAAATAAGGGAATTAGCTGACAATAGTAGGTTATAGAGCGATGCGTCAGTAATATATTGTGAAGTGAGGTGTCGTGAAAGTGTTAGAACAGAGAAATAATGTAAGAATGACTAAAGGGTCATAATGAAAAGTGTAGTGAAGTGCAGTTGAATAAAGGTTTAGTGCGGAGTTTGATTATGTTTCTTTTTTTAAGGTAATTTTAAATGTTTTATGAATTAGACAGTTTATATCATATTATTATTATTATTATATTATTTTTATTATATAATTTGCATATTAGTAGTAGTATTTTATTTATGTAATTAGCTGCCACCGGGTTATGCCCATTTGCAGTTCAAATGAACTTATCTTTATCTTAAAATACTTAACACACTTCTCGTTTTCGGCGTGCATCCGTGTTGCTCGAAATTGTAAGATAAGCCCCCCTTTTCCAAGTCATTGTCAAGTCAACTGTATTGATTCTTGTGGCTTGGATGTTTTCTGCATAACTGCATTCAATTGTAAACCTTTAAATGATGTCACGCCCTTTTTTAAAAATCTGAGTAATTGTGGTGCAGTGACACGAAGAGGAGGAAACGTCTCGGTATGTCGCGCATTCTCATTCTTAATTAAAACTGTTCTTCAAAATTTGACCTTTAAATGAGATCACGTACAATTTTTCGAAAATATGAGTAGATCTTTAAATTATCGTGCTACAAATGTTTTATAAAAAGAGTAGTTTTGGCAAAATTTCTGCATGAATTTAAGGCAATTTATAAAATAACTTATTTAATAAACTACTCTTTTCTTAAAATTATTTTCTCGAATAGAATAAACCCTTAAAAAAGGTCGCTGGTCTATTTTTCATCGAACTTTCTGAATATTCGAACATTGCAAGTGTTAGAAATAATGCGAGAAAATGTGTGATGATACAGCACCACTATTTTTAGTATTTGCGTAATTTTGTAAGAGAAAATTTATTTTCATTCATTTTATGAGATATGAGATCCAATTCTTCACTTTGCGCTTTCAAGACACCTTTGGCCTTAACTGCGTTCAATAGACTGTAATAATAATAATAATAATAATAATAATAATAATAATAATAAATAATAATAATAATATAAGAAATAACAATACGAGTGACCACATCCATGGTGGGACAACATTGCCTAACTTTTCAAGATCTAGGGTTTAGTACCGTGCTACGATATATATTTGTTCACATTTATCTCGAAAAAAATGTTTTTGAAAACGACTGCTATAATCAATAGAGGGACCGATGTGTCCCGACAGATCGAACAGTTCACCACAAAATACGTGATACAACACTTGAGGTTAAAAAAAGGAAAAGAAGTACGGTTTGTAGATATACAAGCAATCTTACGGTACGACAGTATATCAGGTAAAGGCCTCGAAGTACATAGATTTGGCTCACAACGTGAAGCACACTAGAAACAAAGATTGTCCCTGTCCTTCGTTCAGCAACGGACGTTCTTCCGAAGACATTAAACTACACATTAGAAAGACACAGAATAGAATACATGCAAATGAATCATTTCCTGATTTCGGTCGGGTGATAATTTCCTTCATCAGCGGAATCCCCCCCCCAAATAAATTAACATTATTTATCATTTATAATAACAGGCACGTAATATATTTATATAGTGTTAGCCATTTTATATACCTATTTCACTATCACAATTTAGCTTTATATTACTTATTTACATTATGAACACATAATTATACATCTTTATGAGCATGAGGCAACACTCCCACGGCCATAATTTATTCTCATCATATTGTTGATACAAATTCTGCTACTCTACGCGTTACAACGAGCTCTCGGCACTGGATGCATCAGGCACAAGCTGTTATGTATATTCATGGCATGAGATTAACATGCTAATTTTGAGCCATTTCCCGGATTTACCGAGCTGCGCATTTTCGGTCTCCAAGGACAATGTTTCTAGCGTGGGATTTGTTGATAACACATTCTATAGCTGAAACATTCTATAGTTGCCAGAGTAGATGATGAGAAGAACAAGAAGTAGCATTAAATGTGGGTAGGATTGCTGTAGTTGCAAATTGTTTCTTACACTTTAGGGCGAAGGACTAGATAGGAGATTCAACAACTTGGTATTGAAATAATTGTGTATTAGCAATAGTATATTTTCAGTTTTATCATCATATAACATTACTATTCTATTCTCACCAACGTTTTATTGTTTTTGGACTACTATTTTTATTTGATTTTGCTCAGGTAACCAGAATCTCCAATTCATTTCGACCCAATTTCATTTCATAAAAGAATAACTGTTAGAAGTCGTATAGTAATTGTTTTTTATTATTCATTCTGCTTTTACACTGTTACATTTTTTGGAATAGTGTATTTAAGAATGTTGAATTAATAATATTTGAAAACATTTTATTCAATAAATAAATAAATAAATAAATAAATAAATAAATAAATAAATAAATAAATAAATAAATAAATAAATAAATAAATAAATATTGGTGGCAAGGATCAGGCCATTTAGCCTGCTCTTCCGCGTAAGAAATTTCAAAATTTGTATTCCAATAGTACATGATAAAAAGGAGGTCTTACAAGAAAATATAGTACGCAATTTGTGGGTTTCCCACACAGAAGGCAGTGAAAGCGGGAAAGGAGTTGATTGAAAAGGAATGCTCTCGCACTATTTGAGTGCATACATTTCTTAATTTCAAGTTATGGATGTACTAAAAATGAATCAAAAATGTATCAGGTTGAACACTACGAGACACAATATAATTATATCTCAAATTACATGCAAGTAGTAAAGATAATGGTATGTTATTATAATTAAGAGATTCGTGTCTGCGACATTTTAATGATACTTAATATTATATTAAATATTATTTCGCTGCTCTGCGCCACCCTGCCCTTCCCCGCCCTTCTCTGCCCCTCATTGCTTTGCTCTACTCCCTTCCGTTCTGTTTCACCGCAATCTGTTATACTCCGTTCTTTCCCGCTCCGCACTGTCGCTCCCCGCCCTATCCCACCTCCGCCCTGCTCCAATCCATTCACGCCATCCCTAATTACTCCTGCAAACTGCTCCTCCCCACCCTGTACCAATCTGCCTCTCACAAACGCCCCACTCCCCTCCGCTCTGTACTGCCCCCGCCCGGCCTTTCACCGCATCGCAGGGTGAGTGGGAGCGTGGCGTGAACATCACGAGCGTTGTGAATAAGCCACAATGGCGTCTTTTGCAAAGGCGAACCGCCGCCCAACACCCACGCGAGTCGCGTTGCCATTTGCAGCCGGTGCCACCCACACACGTTGCACTAGTCGCGCACTAGGAAGAGGTCGTAGGGAAAGGGATGTGTAGAGGCTGATGTTCTGAGTTGTCATTAGCTTTCTAAAGCTACGATTTTCACGTTTACTTTATTTTGTATCACATAAAACTATGTAGACAAAAAATGGCATTATCATACATTCTTTGGGTACAGGAACGTGACCAGACGTGCTATAGGTTCACCACTGCTTTTGTTTAATATTATGATTATGGGTAAGTAATAAGACACGAATAGGTTAAGTATAATTTTATATGTATTTGTTTGTCATTAGTTCATTGTTTTATTAAAGCTATATTGTTGAAGTTTAACATTTCAAGAAATTAATTTTGAAATATTACTCGGAAGTGCTTTGACTTTGTGGGTGAGCTGCAAAGACGGCTTCTCTGAGAATTAGGACTCGTCATACATCACCCACAGCCCACCGCCTACCGCCCACCGCCCACCGCCCGCGCGTTTTCGGTAAACTAGAAGTCGTCGCTTTTTTTGCAAGGACGTAGGATCGAGGAACACGTGGAGAAAAATGTGTAAGGACTGACATTGTTTATTGTTTGAATAATTTTCGTTAATTGCAACGAAATTAAAATGTCATATTGTCAGTAAAGTACATAATTTTAACGATAAACTGTCGTTTTTACTTTTCATAAAGTTGAAAACACAGGGAACATATTTACCGATTTTACTTTCTCGCATACTGCTCACGTAGTATAAAGAAAGTATCGTAATAATGCAGCAAAACCTGCTGTTTCCATAAAATGCTAGTTTTGTGGGTCTTGTTCCTATACATAGTAAATAACTTCCTTTAACACCCTGTGTACTAATAATTTCCATTTTATTGCTTTTTAATACTAAAAAATGTGCGTATGACAAACGTCTCTTCGTCTGTGAACACCGCTGGCAGCTACACCATAGAATATTAATCTAAATTGAAATTTCGCCATCGATCTGTTTCATGTCGCGGCCGGTTGATTCACAGAATTTAAAATGGATATTTTGAATTTCGGGTGTTCTTTTCATGAAACCTTAACAATTCTCGACTCGAAAATGGCTTCACATTTTTTTATTAAATTATTTCTTCGGATAGACCAGAAGATGCCTTAAATGACGCAGGCATTTAAGCACGATTTGCATTTAAACTCACTGAATTTTGGAAAATTGCAAAATTTTAAACTTTTTTCTGCCCCTTCCTTTGATTACAGTATTGAAAACAGATTTTTTAATTTATTCTTCAAAAACAGCCCTTCAATTATATAAATTGTAGAATTGTCATACCATGTATAATTTTTCGAAAAAACGATTACTTTAAAAGCCAAAAATATGGACTTTAAAAACATTTTCTCAAAAATGCCTTCAAAATTTTTCTTTATTTTTTTCTTTAGATTAGAGTAAAGTACGGTTACGAAAATGGCGCGTCATTCTTCGCCAGACAGTGGTGCCGAGAGGTAGCCAGAGCTCTGCTGTGCGACCCTGTCAGATCTGTTGCGATAAGACCGTTACTTCGTAGTTCGCCACTCCAATAACGGAGTGGCAGGGAGCCACGCGTCGCATTGCGACAAAACTATTATTATTATGTAGTGAAGTGAATCACACAAGTGCTACGGATAAATAATTAATCGAAACAACTCTGGTGAAATGCGACTCAGTGCAAATTAGTGTAGTCAATGGAATGCCAACAAGTGAAGTCGTAAGAGCTGCTTTGCTTGATCTTAACAACAGTGAGAACCAGTTAACTACAATGGAAAGTTTCATCCCAGATAACCCAAATCACTTCAATGAACACGAAATGGAGGTGGCGCTGGAGAACATCAATCAACATAACACCCCCGGCGCCGATGGCAAGGAACCGATTCAACACAGCCAACCCCCAACCGTTTAACTTCCAGAAGTGACTCTTCAGACTCCAGAAAAAGGTCAGTGACAATGATATAGAGTGTGAAACCAAAAAGTTCAGTTACAGTGATCAAAACACAAAATCTAACTCACTATTAATTAGTGTGCCGGTGAAAAACAGGTTCGGACCTCTAAGTGAACTTGATAAGCAAGCATCCGAAAATAGAATCGTTCATATCAACGACCTTCCTAGTAATCAAAGTGAAACCCCCAATAAAATACCACCAATAGTAGCAGACATCACCAATATTAGTGCATTTATAAAAGAACTTGAATCTAAAGTCACCACAAACTTCATTGCAGATAAAAAAAAAACAAAAACAAAAACAAAAAACAATCAAATAAAAATAAGTGCAAACTCACCCACGGACTTTCGAAACTTATCTAGTATTAAATTAACACACATTGAAGGTTTCATTCCTTTAGAGATCCATTAAATAAAATTATATTTCTTAGTGTTCAAGAACGTCAATCAGTCCATTACTGACCAAGAAATCACTATCCGGTAACTTTTCCTAATGGTAATCAAGTACTAAAGTGTCGCAACTGTCAAGGCAGTCACGAGGCCAATAATCGAGACTCCAGCTGCCCTTACCTAAAATAATACATTGAAAAAAGAAAAACAGGCAACCAAAACAACCTCCAAAACAGAAATCAAAGATTTTCCCACCAACCTACTCCACTACAATCTAACACCTATTTCTGTCTTCTTCCCCAAACATCAACTCTCAACAACTTCACCCATATTAGTGGTACTACATCCCAGGCCCGCCCAAATCCTATCAACAATTCAAATTCAACCAACCTTCCCCAAGAATCACACAACTTTCCCATTATAAACACAATAATTAATGCAATTACTTCCTATATAGTCAATGCCATAAACACCATTATACCCACCGTAATCAACACAATTCAAAATTCATTTTCCACCTACATTGACGGAAATAATAGCAACATAACACCTTAAAGGTTTTACTCTCGCCAATTGGAATTTTAACTGCTTAACCAATAAAACTTCTTAAATTCACACCGTGTCGATGTAATTTGCATCACAGAAACTCACTCTTGAACGTCGCAGAGTGAAAAAGCATTGCAATATTGTAAATAACGATAGAAGAATGTGCTTGACATATTATCTGTGTGCAATTACTTCACTCAAACAAATGCTATTTGGTGACATTTCAAATAAATGCCTTTGTTCATCAAATTAAGGTTAGTAAATATTTCTTGACGAGAGATTTCTTTACTATGTCACTATATAATTGATTAATGATTACGCTATTTTTGTTTAACGCGAGTGAAATTTACAGATGATGGTAAAATGTCATATTAACTTCCTGATTTCAAATCATAAGCTCCGTGCGTAATGAAAATACCTGTGGCCATGGTAACGGTATTTCCTTCCCAATCTAACATGTCGCCTGGAGCAGCTCTGCACATTTCCACGAGATAACCTTCGCTCCCTGGGCACTCATATTTCTAATGCGTAGGGGAATTCGGCGGGGAATGTGGGGACTTGAAATTTCAGGTGGGGAACGGCGGGAGTCGGCGCGTGGTGTGCGAGCCCCCGCCCTCGCCCCGGCTCCCGCCCACGCCCCTCGTTCGCCGCGCGCTGCTGGCTCTTTGTGTGGCGGCAATGTCTCTTCAAGAGCCGGAACATGGGCGCCATTAGCGAGCGCGTGTAAATGGCTCTGTCCTTCGGCCCTTGTGGCAGGCAGACAGGCAGGCGCTGTTGGCAACGCACGGCACTGGGTCAGCCGCAGAGGGTGCGGGCGGGGCGGCGCAGGAATGGAGGCGAAGCGGGGTATGGGGAGGGGGCAGGGGCGGTTGCGGGCAGTTGTGGAGGGGAGCGTGCAGGAGGCGGGGCGGGGGCACGTGGGCGAGGCGGTGCTGTGCGGCAACGATGCTGGGCGGTGCGCCTGTGCTGGGGCGGTGGCCAGGAGTGGTGTGAAAACTAGGGGGTTGGCTGAGCAGGTGGGGGGGGGACAGGGTGAGTGAGGGCGGGTAGAGCAGGGGTGGGTGTAGCTGGGGGGGGTGTAGCGGGGCCGGGGTGGAGCGGAACATTGGAGGAAGCGGGGGTGCGGTGGGAAGCGAGTGCGAGGTGGAGCGGAGGTGAGATAGAGCAGGGGCGGGGTAGAGCGGGGGCGGCACGCTCGAGCAAGAGCGTTGGCGCAGAAAGCGGGGGTGGCGCCGGGATATTGCCAAGGTATAATGTAGACGACGAGGAGGGCGTGTCTGTGTAAGTGTAATGACAGTAATGATGTAATATTAATGAAGCTTCACGAAAAAAATACTCGTTGTTTTGGGAGTGAGTAAGCCACATGCTGAAAATAAAAGCGATGTGAATATTAGAATAGGTTAGAAAGGTGCGAAAAAAGAATGGAAAAGTTACGTGAAGAACCGGGAACGGTGAGTAAGAGGAACGAAAGGGTGTTTCAAATATTGCTCAGAACTTAAAAATGTATGTGCGTCATTGTACTTTTTGAAGAAATGGTGAAGGGTGTTAATTCGGTTTGAATTTTGGAACGATTCGTTACAGTGTAATTGATGTGTTTTGTATTGCATGTTTCTCTCAGGTTGATATTAAGGGGAAGTTAATTACATATGAATAGTTGATGGGATTTGAACTTCAAGATTGATTGCACCCAGCGTTGACATTGCATATCAAGCAACACTGCGGAGAGTAAACGTGTAGAACAAACAATATGGAAGTGATCATATGTTGCCTTGTCCGTGTGAGTCTCAATTTCTTTATTTCCCTGAATTAATTATAAGCTGTGTATGCGGAGTTCCCATATACACGTAACTCACGACAGGAAATGGCAAAATTATAAAACTAAATATAGGCCTATAATATAAAGTAGTTACATTATATATCTGTATTGACTTCATGATGAAACTAGAGTAATTTCGTGCCTAAGCGAAAATTTATCTTGAATATTTAAAAATTAGACTATCAGGATCTCGAGGAAGATTTGGAGCTAAAATAAAGACATTTCTCGTAAGAACTTTTCCAGCAGATACATGTTGCCTACATAAATGGATACAAATGATTCGTACAATTTTAGCGTATTTTGAGCGCGAGTTGGCGGAAATGTTATAACAACAACAACAACAACAATAATAATACTAATAATAATAATAATAATAATATGTATATAATATGCAAAAGACAGTAATCTTGAATACATGCCGTATTGTCAGAAGCCATCTGAACCTTNACAAGAGGAAACCATTGATCGTGTCGTCTCAGCTTGCGCAATTCTAGCAAAGACCAAATGCTTGAAAAGACACGACAGTGTGTGTAGTTGCCTCCACTGCCTGATCTGTACCGCCCTCGAAGTTCCAAACACATGCTCCATGTGGTACACTCACCAAAACCTGTGATATCTGTTGGATTCAATATTGTACGTCCAACAAATTTAAATGGATCGCACGATAGCAGCAAACAAACCGAATATTGTTATCCGGGATTTGATGAAAAAAATATTGTCTACTATAGATGTTGCTGAGCCTTGCGATCAGAACGTCGTAACGTCTGAACGTAGAAACGTCTTAAGTACAAGTGTTTGGGAGTCGAGATCAGCCGAACGTGGGGCGTAAAAGCACAGGTCGTACCGATAGTCATTGGAGCTCAGGGATTTGTTCCGCTTAATTTGTGTAAGAACTTGGCTAAACTCCGAGGTCACTCAAATGTTCGGCAAGTTCAAGAAATTGCTGTATTTGGAACAGCCCAAATTTTGCGCAAAGTATTGTAGATGAACCTACTGATTGTCACTAGATCTGCTCCTTAGACATTTGGTTGGAACCTGTAGTAGGTTTTAAATTCAGCAGACTCATGAAAACTTAGTCGTGATGTAGAGGAAAACATAATAATTTATTCCTGAAAATGAGAGTATGCTCGATGGCATTTCAGAAAAAAATGGATAAGTTAAAAAATTTAAATATTCTTATAATAAGTACTCGTAGATATTGAAGATATCCTGCCTCTTACGACACACATTTCTGATAGTTTTGATATTAGTTTGCACTGTGGACAATTGCCTGAAATGTGTTCCAAATATCACCGCTCTTGAGCATTGAAACCTTGTATCATGTAATGAAATAAATCTTCAATTACATGATTCACGACCCGTCAAACCGTGATGTTCCTCATGTGTTACGAACAAACATCACCACGAAGCATTACGTATTGCACCATACAACTCTATTAAATATTTCGCGTTCCTATCCTCGCGGGGGTTTCGTTTCGAAAAGCATTTCGCTGGAGCGCGCGGCGACTGTGTGAAGCACAGCGGACGCAGTTCCCCGGTTGACCGCTACGCTGCGCGCACGCCGTCTCGCTCTCACCTCGACGCCTCCCACGCCGATGACGTAGAGCAGCTGCGTCATGAAGAGTGCCGCCAGCAAGTTCATCAGTGTGGTGCCCGAGAGGCTGCGGAGGTCGGAGAACAAACTGCGGACAGAGAGAACCAAGATACGACATGACAATATGTCTATGTTTAAAAACAAAACAAATGATTCAGAACAAAACAAAAAAACAACTCATTTGAATGTTTTGCGCATTCAGATTTTTTTCCTATGTGGTGAATTTGAATTATATTGAGATGTGGAATCACGAACATTCTCTTGTGCGTCTAAAAATGTATTTTTCCTAAAGCAAGAGTTCTATTTTAGTTTGGGTTAAACATAGGTTGACCAGTAAAGAAAAATGCTAGGGTACTAATGTAATTAATCTACATAATATCAACACAATTACTAACATTTCAGAGAGATGTTTCCGGTACCAAAATATTCCCTTTGTGTTGTTATTTTCACTACTGTGCACTACATTCTTCCCTTTTAAAATGTTACGTAGAATGTTTGTATTTTATGTGTGGTTTCGTTGTATTTATGTGAATGAATTTTGAAATATTTTATCACTTTTATGCTCGTTGTGAATACTATAAAACCACAGAAGAAAAACATGACAATACAAGATCATAATATTTTAATAATGTGAAAAAAAATAATTGTGGCTGATACGTTTTTTCTTTTATTTAAGCCATCATTTTGAAATTTTAAACATTTTTTTAGATTTTTACATATTTTAAACAATATCCTATTTCAACAGCATTTTTATAATGTTGTCTTATTATTTTTTGTAAACGTACGTAACACAAATTAAAGAGCATAGTTCAGAAGAGATAAAATGCAACAGAAAAGTCTTCCTTGAAACTCATTTTCATTTGAGTTTAAGACAAAATGTTCCTGATATCCTTACATTTTCAAAGCATAAATAACAATCTTTAAAATACACAAGAGACCAAACCCTTGTCTGTAGGGTTTAAAACAGAATGGACGTGCGACTGCAAAGTTGGACTTCTGTGAAAGATCAAAATCTACATATTTTGTAATGTAAAATAAACACAAAAACCGAATTTTTAATTCCTGTCTCCCTCTGACTCTTTCTTCTAAGAGATATGTATCCATATATTTTATTATTGTTGAAAATAAATCTAACTTAGAATCAACGTAGATTAATAACTTTGAGCTAATGATAAAAGTATTCGTTACTTTATGAAGACAAAAATTAAAGTTTCGACCCTTTGTGGTTTCCCTGTCTCAGAACAAAAATCCGAAAGCATGGAAAGAGAGAGGACTGGCCTGAATCTAGTACTATTTGCGCATTGCACGGAGTAACTTCTTGAGGACATTGGTGTACCGCATCTCTCTGCCCGACCCACTCTCGGTCTGGCTGAACCCTCAGCGACCGGGGCGCGGGCGTGTGTGCGGGCACGGAGGCGGGGACGGGCACGGGCGAGCGGGGGTGGCGTAATGAGGCGACCGGAGTTTCGGAGTCGACGGGGGGGGGGAGGCGGGTGCGTTGCGCGGACCGCAGACTGATTCCGTTGTCAGGCACGCAGAAGCGCGGGGGCGGGAGAGGCCAGGCCGACGGAGCTGGGCAGCTCGGTCAGAGGCCAACGTGAGTGGACGCAAAGCAGGCAGAAGGGACCCGAGAGGGATGAGACTAAAGAAGAAGCGCAGCGGATGACCAGAGTGAGAACCAGCGGGATGGTCCGGGGGAACGAGCCAGAGATGAGAGGAGAGGGGAAGAAATGAGCAAAATAAAGAAAAGGAGCAAGGGAGAGAGGATCAGGTGAGAAAGATGACCAGTGCTGGAAGAGCAGAGCTGGACAGAGGTCAGCCCAGCGGGGCAGGGAGGAAATGAATGATGGAGAGAAGGGGTGGTGGATCGAGGTTGAGGGTTGATGGTCTGAGGGAGGCGGTGGGGAACGGAGAGAGAAGGAGTATTGCATAGAGGAGCGGAACGAGATAGAGAGAATAAGGTGAGGGAGACGACCGTTGTCACGAAGAGGCGAGCGGAGCGCGGCAGAGAGAAGATGAATCAGGGAGGGAGAGAAGCGGCGACGAGGACTGAAGAAGGGACGAGGAGTGAAGAAGGGACGAGGAGTGGAGCGGGGACGAGGAGTGGAGCGGGGACGAGGAGTGGAGCGGGGACGAGGAGTGGGAATTTGAGGTAGTCTGAACGGGGCAGTGGATAGCGGAATTAGGAAAAGGAGTTGGCAGAGAGGAGCGGAACGGAAGAAGGAATCAGATAAAGGAAACGACCGGTACCAGGAAGAGGAGAGCGGAGCGGGGCAGAGAACAGAGAAGCGAAACATAGAGGAAAGGAATGATGGAGAGGTGCGAGGATGAGGAGCGGAGTAGGGCTGAGGGGTGGGGAGTTGGGAGCGGAGTGAGAGAGAGGAGCGTAACGGGGTACAGAAGAGGGGAGTGAAGCAGAGAGGAGCGGAGGGGACTAGATCGCAGCGGAGTGTGGCTGAAGGAGCGAGCCGGCACGAGAGCGAAGTAGGCGGGGGAGAGCACAGAAGAGTGGAAAAAATCTGATCATGAAAATACAAGATCATAATATTTTAATAATGTGAAGAAAAATAATTGTGCTGATACGTTTTTTTCTTTTAATTACGCCATCATTTGAAAATTATTAAACAAATATTTTTTAATTTTAACATTTTTTAACAATATTCTATTTTCAACACATTTTTTATAATGTTTGTCTTATTATTTGTAAAACGTACGTACACACATTAAAGAGCATGGTTCAGGTGAGATAAAATGCTACAGAAAGTCGTCCTTGAAACTTCCATGTTTCATCTGAGTTTAAGACAAAATGTTCCTGATATCCTTACATTTTCAAAGCATAAATAACAATCTTTTTAAAATACCCAAGACGCAAACCCTTGTCTGTAAGGTTTAAAATCAGAATGAATGTACGACTGCAAAGTTGGGCTTCTTTGAAAGATCAAAATCTACATCATTTTTATGCAAAATGACACAAATAATCGATTCATGTCTCTCTGACTATTTCCTTCTAAGATTATGTGGTATCCATATATTTTATTTATTGTTGAAAAATAAATCAAACTTAGAATCAACGTAAATTAATAACTTGAGCTAATGATAAAAGGCGTAGCAGAGTAAAGCGGATTGAGCAGGTTACGGCCAGGTAAGAACGTATCGTCGCGCAGCATGGGGCGGTAGGAATGACACGTCACAGGTGCATATCATGGTGCAGGTATATGGGGAGGAAGTGCCAGGTATATGGGAGGAGTGCGGTATAATGGGAGAGTTTGGGTGGTCCACGGGCAGGGTGGTAGAAACGGTTTGAGGTGTGTTCGAGCAGGTATGTGGCAGGGCGGGATGTGAAAAGGGGTGGTGGTGGCGGCGCGCCTGGTTTGCAGCACTGTCATTTACAATTAGCATTATTGGCTACCAACCGAGCTTAACCCAACAGTCTGACCGACGAGCTCTCTTCGCTACAAGTGCTTAACGATGATTTGCAAATGGTTACAGTCTGCTCTCGCCATTTTGGCTCAAGGCTCATCAGACGTCGGTTTTACATTCCGGCTGACGTTTGTACTAGAGATGACAACAAGCTTACTAGGACTCGTCCACTTTTGTAAACTCCGAATGGAAAATCTGGAACCGGCAGCGTATTGTATTAATCAGGGCTAATGGCCCAGTAAACGGCTTTAGTCGGCCCGAATTTGTGACGTTATCGTCTGACCGTAGAATGTTTCTGAACACTCTAAAAGAGCGTGATTTGTTTGAATGACCATGTCAAATCCTGTTTTGATGGGTCTGATTTAATTTTTTAAGTAGTGGTTCTGACAGCACGTACTTTCTGGCATTATTTGCAACTTTTGTGATGTTCAAATTATTCCAGAACTGAGACCTGCACCAATTATTTTAAGTGTCCTCATGAAACAAACTCGCGGAACAAATTTGAAAGTAAAAATTGGATTGGTTTTTTAGATTCTTTTTATATTTACTTAAATTCAAGCAAAAATTCCGCGAAAATTACTGTTTTTTTCAAATCTTGGAATTGACGATTTTTTCAAAGATTGGGGTTTTGAACTGATTTCGTTTAAGAAAAAAATATTTATCCTTGAACATTGTACGTTTTGCAATGTAACTTTTTCGCAATTTTTTGATAAAACCGAGTTTTCTGCCCAAAATGAGACCCAACAGCATCCACACTTTTAATGCGTCCTTTGATAAAATGTGAGGAGAATAATTTAAAAGGAAAAAAGTGTAGCCATTTTGGGGAAACAAATTGTTTAAATTTTGGGTTCATGGTGTATTCTTGGATCTTTTCAACGATCGAACAGGGGATATTTTGGAATCAAACTTTTTTTCACCGACAAAGCATCAATGATAAAATTTACTATTAGACGAAAAGCTATGAACTAATACCACTGGTCTTAAATGTGTTGACAAAAAGTTTTGATTAGGTTTTTTCGAACGAAAACGTTTAAAGGAAAATTCCTGAAGCGTATTCAATGCATACGTTTTTCATTTGTATCCAGGACATAATTAAAATAATAATACATAATTGAAAAAGGACTACAAACGAGAAAGTATTGTAGTCTAGTTCCTTATTCTCTGTTTACTTAAAGTAGTTAAGTTGACAGACGGAGTTTTGTAATAACGTTTGATAAAAAAGCGGATCAGTAAATAACGGCACCATCAACGAACATTTGTTAGTTCTATCTTTCCTTTAAGTCAAATAGAAAGATCTAGAAACGGGTCTACGAGAAGCAGTGTTCTGCCGACGATTGAATCAGAGAAGATAGCAAGTGCGTTTTGAAGGGGACATCTTTGTCAAACAAGAGTAGAACGAATTTTTATCATCGAAATAGAAGTTCGGCAAAAATCAAATAATTTACTAGGCAAGCCCTTTTTTATTTTTTCTTCACTTTATACACATTGCTTTCTCATACTTTCTGGTGTGTAAATAGCATTTGGTTCGAAATATACGAGGTCCCTTTGATGATATCCGTCTCACGGCTTGGAAGGAATTTTATGCAAAAGAAACGAAACAGAAAAACTTCAGTAGACGAGTGAGGTGCTTTGTATGGAAGAAAAGAAATTTTCATGTTGAAAAACATGCAACGTCCGGTCATAGAATATGTGAAAATTAGTAAAATGTGACACAAAATACATTGTTGCTTAAACATTTTAAATTAGTACCTTACAAAGCTTCTTCCTTCAAGACAACGGCAAAAGTTTGCGTTAAGTCAATATTGAAGAGTAAATTTCGGCGAAATTAGTTTAGGAAGAAGGAAAAGGGTCTTGGTGGTCCTATCAGGCGGTGGCGGTTTGCGGCTGCGCAGCGGAGGGAGAAGGGAGTGGGAGGGATGGGGAGAAGTGAACTTGGAGTGGGGGAAGAAGTGGTTTTCAGGCGATGAGATCTGGTGTAACGCACATACCCAACCGTTCCCAAGATATTTGGGACGGAAAAGCGATATCGAAAAGAATGTTAAAATAGAAAGGACCCCACAAAAAGGTCTCGATCCATCCTTCCAGCTTCTCACAAGTTGGAGCTGTTAAGTGAGCCAAGCCGAGAAGCTGTTTGCAGTCTTCCGACCAGGTGGCAAATTTTGAGTTTTTCTGTTTGAGAGAATCCAGAGATATTCCTTTACCCAATGGAGGCCTATTGAATTCTTTATACTTGCAATATTTACACATCCATCCCACCGTACTTACACTTCGCCTTACTACTTACTTCCAAAATATGAACACATAGAATCAATTTTGTGTTTTTCATTTTTTGTTACAACCAATTTGAGTATTATTTCAATTTTGTTGACAGTTATTCATGAATTTAACATATAAGATAATACGTGTAGCTAGTGATTGAGCACGAAAAGCTTCAGTTTCTACCGTCGCGATCCACGATTATGCATCGCTCTATGATTAATAGAAATTATTTGGATTTTCCAGTTTATATTCCCTTGATAGGACAAAAAAAGCATTGCCATTTTCCTTGCTATGTAATTTATTGGATATTGCCGGTGTCCATTTGCTCAGAGATGCTCATATTGAATGAAACGAAGGAATTATAAAAGAACATACACAGAAATACAGCACGACCACTTCACAAATTTTCTCAACTGAATAATTAGTTTGTGCAACGGGAAATAATTCACAGAAAGAGTTTTCTCAAGTAGACAAGCCACCTGATCAAATAAGTAATTTCATTTATGTTCATTTTCCTCCATCTTGGAATTTCAGGTAATGAACTTATAAATACTCCGTTTCGGGGATTACTGTCAAATAGTTAATACGGACTACGTTTAATTGCCTATTTTTCCTTATTCTGTTGTGTATTAAACATAGATTGCCATTTTGACACGGTAGATCACTTTACATTTCCCCAACTTCTTTCGTCGACGTTCTTCAATGTTTCTGCAGCTCTACAAAATGTCGGAAAAACGAAAGTCCCCTTCCCCTCTCTGCTTACATCTTCCAACACTGTATTTTTCAAGCTTATTACTCGCTCGTAAACGTTTTCCCCCTTTAAGCGTCATTACGCCTAAACCGTAATTTTTCCACTGCTGCAGATAACAGCTTGCGCCTACGCGCCACGCTCATCCTCGACACAAGACCGCTGCCTCTTGGCGGAGCATCCCTCTCAAAGAGGGCGGTTTGTCGTCGGTGGATTCCAGATTAGGACCCAGCGAGCGACTGTCGGCGAATCATCCCCGTGCGCCGAAAATTTATTCGCCTCGCTTTCCATTTGGGACTGAGCGCCGCGGGGCGCCGGGCTGTTCCTGGCCCATCATGCGCTTGCGTGGAGCCGCTCGCGCACGAAACAGGGCCGGGGGCGGGCGATCTGGATGGATATTTCACAAGGGATGAAATTGCTATCGCGTTGAGAGAGACTAACTGCGAATAACTCAGAAGGTTCGGTTTGATATTTCCCGGTTCAGAGGGTCTGTGAAAGTATTCGAGCTTAAGCTTGTTCCGAATCTGTGGGGCGTGCTGTGATGACGAATTTTAACAGAATTAAATTATGATTATAATTAAAAAATGAATATCGTTCGACCACCGAAATTTGTGATTAGTGTGCGAAAATGCAATACACATCGAAAACTTTACCAGTATAAATTCAAGTAATGTAATTTATGAATCTGTTTTCCTGCAATATGTACTGTCCGCCCACTAACGCACTCACCGTGGCTGCGAGGTGGGGCGTTGTGGATGGAAGATTGCGGAAGAGATGAAAACTTGTAAATTGGGTTGGGAGCTTAACCATACTAGATGGACTGAGAAACCTGAAATTTGTATTAATCATTTTAATATAAGTGGGCTTTGTGAGATTTTTAGCGATTCGTGCCCGAATACAAGTACTGACTGTGCATTTGATGAGAAAAGAATTCTTTCATCTTTTTGAACACTTTTTGTTGTTCTTGAAATCTTTCGTTATTTGTATGGTAAACTTCTTCATGCAGTAAAAAAAATGTCTTTTAATAATGAGCAAAACATTTTTTTTTTAATTTTTGTTCGTCAATTATGTTTGAGGATCTGCTTTTCTACACCAATCCATCTGACCGGGCTGTAATGTGAGATACGATTTGGCAACAGCCTTAAGGAGATGACGCATGTTGGTTTTGTATTCTAGGTTCAATAAGTCTTGTAAAAAAATTCGAAATTTCAATTGGCCGGATTCTCCTCAATTGATTGGGATTGATTATTTCGGGTGCGTCAACTACTAGTGTCATTAATCTCGTAAGTGTAGTGAATGTTTTTTGCTCAGTGACATTTCCACCGCTGTATGGTGATATCGGCCGCCGCACACCGTCGGCTAGCGGGTTTCTCAACCAGGTAATCTCCACCAAACGGAGCAACCGCCTCTAAGCGCAAGCTTCTAAGCGCTCGACCGGTCTCACCGTCAATGAAGGGTAGTGTTTCTGCATGTTAATGTGTGTGTATATAAGGGTGAGAATAGGACAGAAAGAGGTGGGGGAAGATGCGTGCGCGGCCGTGGCCTGTTTTCTTGGCCTTAGAATTCTGCTCCGGCATTGACACTGTGTTAATTCGGAGAAACCCCGGAAAACCTGCCGATCCGAACAGCCCGGAGCTAGAATTCTCCTCCAGTAGCGACTGAAATCGACCTGGCTGACAATCCTTAGTGTTAAATCCTACGCACACGACTCGAAGCTAAGACCTTCCGGGCAGAGGAGCTGCTGAGACATGTCACTTGATGCCTGAGCCATTTAATGGTTTTTCTTCTCGATAGTGCGCATTCTGTGTAGATGTATTTGAATTAAAAAAACAACTGGAACATTTTAAAATTTGTCGTCCGCTGGAAGTATTACGTTAACTGTATGTAAAATTCGCCCAAAACAAAAAAACATAAAAGCTAGACTTTTAATGCATACAAAATATAGCATTTAGTTTGAAAATCTTGTTTGAAGTGACGAAACTGACTATTGCGTGTAATATATAACAAAACGTTATTTTTCTATTTAACCATTTACACACTTGAACAAATATACATGCGGTTTTCATTTTCATGAGTTCGTCCTAAAAGAGTTGCAATATAAGTTCCTTCAAAACTAGTGTTACAGAGTTCACATCTGAAATAATCAGAAACGAAGTTTCTATTTATTATCGCTTGCGATCCAGGGTGCTTTAATTTCCCAAAAAACATGGAAAGGAAGTAGGAATAAGGGCGTAAGCATTTTATATGCATAAGAAAAAAGAACAAAATGAATAATGAAAGGATTTGAAGACTACTTTCAGGATAAACGACAATTATAAGTTACCTGTGGGTGCGTTTGCGTTTTTCTGTGGTAGTGCTCAACACATGGTTCAGATTTTTATGAACGTGGAAAGTAATAAAAATGTACGAATTAAAGTCCGGATAAAATTTTGCATTAATAAACTAGATCTCTTGAAGTTAATGGATATTTTAAGAACTCAACGTTATTTCTGGAAATATCAATTAATAACTCTATTGAACGATTGCCTGAGAACTTATGTTTCTTCAAATTAATCTATCCGCATTGTCCCGACGGACATATTTAAGTCATCGACTGGCATTACATGATAGTTGTAAACACGAAAGAGTTGTGTTTCGTTTTGTTTATAATTGACAAGATACCCACCAGTCACGAGTGCCAACAATTCCTCATCCTTTAATAATATCTAGATTTGTTGTCTGGGTTCAATTAATACATTTCTCGTTGATTGCAATGAAACTAAAATAAGAGAGAAGAAATGATTATTTCCATATTTCTTTCTTTCGGGCCAGTAACCTTTTAAGATATCTTTCAGAGAAGCTTCGCGATTACGTCCGGGACTAAAAGAGGGAAGAGATCCAGAAAAATTTACTTTAGAATGTTCCTCTTTGGAGATTAAAAAGTGAGTAAATAAAACTACCTAATATATTGCGATGGGAAACTGATGCGTTGCGAATCCGATACCAAACCGATTGCAATGCGATGTAATGAGATGCGATCGCTATGTCCCATGGGTCACACGAATGCGATTCGATCCTATGCGACATCCTGGGCGTGCTCTTCAAAGTAACCGCTCATCGCAGGTTGTAGCAACTCTGGCTTTCACGCGGAGCGAGGCGCACAGGTCGCTCAGGGAATGCGGAAATTAAACTCTCAATCGTTTAGCGCCTACTGCGCCCCTAGCCTCTATCGGCTCTGCCCGTGCATAGAATCACTCGTTTGGAGCTCTTGGCGGTGTTCTCGCGTTTTGTTGAGACCCTGTTTGGAGTGCAATGCAATGTTTGTGAAAATGTATTACGACTCGGTCTGCTCGAAGATACGAGTAGACGATTGGATATTTTATTCGAAGAGTAGAAGAGACTGAGCAGATTTAGATTGGTGTAAAAGTAATGGCAAATATATAAGTGTTACGACATACTTCAAGATAAACTTTATTTGTTAATTGACAAAAAAATGTATAATTATTGAAAAAATGTGCATTTTTTTTTTGGCGATTTGACCAATAGAAAATGTTAGGTATATTCGAAAATCGATTGTTAATTACAATTTTGCGTTAACTTCTGAAGAAAATTGTTAGGTTAGTGCTTTTAACTTGCTAAATTTCATATGAAATCCATGAGAAAAACAATCCCTGCAAATGTGGGATTCATCGTGTTGCATTGTTACTCAAAAATAATTCGAATGCAGTCATGATTTTGGAAGGGCTATGCTTGTGAGGTAAATTTGACCAATGAGTAAGAGCAAATTATTATCTGAGTTGAAAGTGGTGACTCCTACGGGGGAATGAGAGCGGTTGCACACGTGCGGAGGTTATGCGTACGGGGGCCGTTACCGGGGTGGCCGCAGGAGCGAAGGATCGTGAGGTATTGCGGATGGGTGTTGCGGACGAGTAATCGCAGTAAGCGGGGAGCAGAGAGCTAACCAAGAGGTTGCGAAGCGGCAATGTTTCTGTTGCAGTGCCATTCAGGACCAGGGCACGGCGAGGCACGGCGCCATAACGGCAAACGCAACGGTGGCATGAAGTGTTCCACGCCAGTGACCAGGTGACGAGAAAAATGGAAAGGTGAGTGTTCGAAATTTTTGTTAATAAAAATCCTGAACAATGTTCAACGGGAGAAATGGTTAACTTTAATTTACATTTCGTAGCCGTAGCTTGTTTTAGTTAAGTCTTGGGTTAGATCACTCGAATTTACAACGCTTTTATGAGTTATATTGCAATACAAATTGCTCAACATCGTGCACAGGTAACTAATATTCAGTTTATTGAGTGGAGAAGTTGATTTTGCGGGATGCGTCGGCCGATATAAATTAAATTCACAATAACTCAAAGAAAGAACAAAAAACCAGCGGTGGAGTGAGATGAATCAACGCTGTCGCGAATATGATAATGATCCAAGCATATGTACACTCAAAGAATTTCGTTGAATTTAACAGCAAAAATATAATGTTCGTTAATTACCGTCACAAAAAGAGTCTTGGCTATACTGAAGATTAAATCAGTGTACGCATTATTTTATGTTTTCGTATTTGATACAAGTTGGTACTAAATCTCGGTAGAGAAATGACAGTCATAATTTGTTTGTAGTTCCAATGGATAGACCTTCCGGAGACAAAACAAGATGCCTTTCAAAATATATTTCCTTAAGGATAAGTTCCTAATGTGTTCGTGTGTGATAGTGGTTGGAATTCCAAACCTCTGCGCGTCGCGAAGAGTGGTGAATACTGTTTGGTGGGGCCGAGGCCGAAAACGCGCTTTCATGCTGAGTGCGGCCGAAACCCCTCTGGGCGGCGCTCCGTAAACCGACCGTAAGTTCCCTATTTCTTTGGAGAGCCACCTAGCACACGGTAATTCCGGCCCTCCGCCGCGAGAGGCGGGAGGGAGGGAGGGAAATGGCGAGTTCGTTAATTCGGGCTTGCCCTGCGTATAGGCGGCTTATTTCCGGGGTGAGTTGGTCCGGTCTCCTATTATCATTGGGCGGGGGCTCTGGGCAACGGGATTTGAGTAATGCTGCATGCGAAAGAAGGTGCGCTGTGGAGTGGCCTATTTGCTTGGCAAAGTTACGATACGTGTCCGGCCCCCCCGCATGATCCAACGTTCGTGACCGGTCTGCGATGGCTCGGTGTAGCATTGCAACTGGCGCCTACATCGACGCTGTCCGGAGGTCCTAGAAGTCGACTCGCGTTGGTGGCGCAATATTGGCAAATTGGACAATTATCGCATATTGGAATTGATTCAACATCGTGCATGAATTGTGAAATTCTGCTATTCGTAGGGGAGTGAGTGGCGTATTCTACTCATTCGGCTTGTCCTGCTGGTAGCGACTTATTGCTGGATGAGTTGGCCCGGTCTCCTAGATTGTGGGTTGTGTCCTCCAGAGTAACAGGATTGAGAATGCTATATTTGAAAAGAAGTGCGCAGTGGAGGTCCTGATTGTTACAGGTTTGGATTTATTGATCCCACTCCTCCTCACGCACCTTCCGACTACAATAACTCGCTGGCCAGCATTAATGTTGCGTTTGCAGCTCACCTGTCCTCGGATTCTCTTAGGGTTCGACGAGGCGTACTTTCCATTGCACTACATGGCTGAATCGAATTCAAACAACAGGCTGACAGCATTTTCTAAGTGATCGCAGCTGTGATCGTAGTTTTTCGCGTGGTTTATATCGCGATAATACCAAGCGGAATGCCGGAGCTGAATCCTAACAAACATGGGGGATAGGCCACGGAACGCGCGCACGTCTTCCCTACCTCTTCTGTGCCCTATTGGTCCACTTCCTATACACACACAATTAAGTAGTGACGCTAACCAAGGGGCGCACGGACCGCGCGCGGTCTTCCTCATCGTTGTCCCCTCTTCCCTCTGCACACACACTGCATGTCGGGAATCTGGCCGGGAGCGTATGGCATGTCCCGGCTGCGGCGAGTCTACACTGGGGAAGATTCCTGGGGAGGGAAACCTTGCAAACTGACTTATTGTTCGGTGTGCATCTTAAATGTTGGCAGTGGCTGAAAGGCTAGTGACACTAGAACACGCCTCAATTAAAGAGCTAAATTGACCTAAGTTGGCTAACGCGCCCAGAAAACACTTATTATTAATCAATCCAAATGTCATATTAAGGGGGCAGATGGTGGCCGGGTGATATTTTAGGGGTGACACAAATTAGAATTTTTTTATTGAAAATATCTCTC
>BOPP01000006.1:9164619-9175422 GCA_017312745.1 Gryllus bimaculatus
TGTCTCCCTCTGACTATTTCTTCTAAGAGATGTGTATCCATATATTTTATTATTGTTGAAAATAAATCAAACTTAGAATCAACGTAAATTAATAACTTTGAGCTAATGATAAAGCGTAGCAGAGTAAAGCGGATTGAGGCAGGTCACGCAGGTACGAACGTATCGTCGCGCAGCATGGGGCGGTAGGGAATGACACGAGGGTGCATATCATGGTGCAGGTATATGGGAGGAAGTGCAGGTATATGGGAGGGAGTGCAGGTATATGGGAGAGGTTTGGGTGGTCACGGGCAGGGTGGTAGGAAACGGTTTGAGGGTGTGTTCGAGCAGGTATGTGGCAGGGCGGATGTGAAAGGGGTGGTGGTGGGCGGCGCGCCTGGTTGCACTGTCCATTTACAATTACATTATTGGCTACCAACCGACTAACCCAACAGTCAGCCGACGAGCCTCTTCGCTAACAAGTGCTAACGATTGATTTGCAAATGGTTACAGTCTGCTCTCCCAATTTTGGCTCAGGCTCTCAGCCGTCGGTTTACATTCCGGCTGACGTTGTACTAGAGATGACAACAAGCTTACTGACTCGTCACTTTGTAAACTCCGAATGGTAAACTCTGGAACTCGGCAGGCGTATTGGTATTAATCAGGGCTATGCCCAGTAAACGGCTTAGTGCCCGAATTTGTGACGTTATCGTCTGACCGTAGAATGTTCTGAACACTCTAAAAGAGCGTGATTGTTGAATGACCCATGTTCAAATCCTGTATTTGATGGGTCTGATTTATTTTTTAAGTAGTGGTTCTGAACAGCACGTACTTTCTGGCATTATTTGCAACTTTTGTGATGTTCAAATATTCAGAAACTGAGACCTGCACCATTATTTTAAGTGTCTCATGAAACAAACTCCGCGGAACAAATTTGAAGTAAAAATTTGGATTGTTTTTTAGATTCTTTTTTATATTTTACCTTAAATTCAAGCAAAAATTCCGCGAAAATTACTGTTTTTTTCAAATCTTGGAATTGACCTTTTTCAAAGATTGGGGTTTTTAGAACTGATTTCGTTTAAGAAAAAAATATTTATCTTGAACATTGTACGTTTGCAATGTTAACTTTTTCCAATTTTTGATAAACCGAGTTTCTGCCCAAAATGAGACCAGCATCACTTTTTATGCCGTCCTTTGATAAATGTGAGGAGAATATTTAAAGGAAAAAGTGTAGCCATTTTGGGGAAACAAATTGTTTAAATTTTGGGTTCATGGTGTATTCTGGGATCTTTTCACGATCGAACAGGGGATATTTTGGATCAAACTTTTTCACGACCAAAGCATCAATGGATGAAATTTACTATTAGACGAAAATGCTATGAACTAATACCACTGGTCTTAAATGTGTTGGACAAAAAGTTTTGGATTAGGTTTTTTCCGAACGAAAACGTTTAAAGGAAAATTCCTGAAAGCGTATTCATGATACGTTTCATGTTTGTATCCAAGGACATAATTAAAATAATATACATATTGAAAAGGACTACAAAAGAGAACGTATTGTAGTCTAGTTCCTTATTCTCTGTTACTTAAAGTAGTTAAGTTGACAGACGGAGTTTTGTAATACGTTTGATAAAAAAGCGATCAGTAAAATAACGGCACATCAACGAACATTTGTTAGTTCTATCTTTCCTTTAAGTCAAATAGAAAGATCTTAGAAACGGGTCTACGAGAAGCAGTGTCTGCGACAGATTGATCAGAGAAGATAGCAGTGCGTTTTGAAGGGGACATCTTTGTAAACAAGAGTAGAACGAAATTTTTATCATCGAAATAGAAGTTCGCAAAATCAAATATTTACTAGGCAGCCTTTTTTATTTTTTCTTCACTTTATACACATTGCTTTCTCATACTTTCTGGTGTGTAAATACATTTGGTTCGAAATATACGAGGTCCCTTTGATGATATCCGTCTCCGGCTGGAAGGAACTTTTATGAAAAAAGAAACGAACAGAAAAAACTTCAGTAGACGCAGTGAGGTGCTTTATGGAAGAAAAGAAATTTCATGTTGAAAAACATGCAACGTCCGTCATAGAATATGTGAAAATTAGTAAAATGTGACACAAAATACATTGTTGCTTAAACTTTAAATTAGTACCTTACAAAGCTTCTTCCTTCGAAGACAACGCAAAAGTTGCGTTAAGTCAATATTGAAGAGTAATTTCCGGCGAAATTAGTTTAGGAAGAAGGAAAAGGGTCTTGGTGGTCCTTCAGGCGGTGGCGGTTTGCGGCTGCGCAGGGAGGGAGAAGGGGAGTGGGAGGGATGGGGGGAGAAGTGAACTTGGAGTGGGGGAAGAAGTGGTTTCAGGCGATGAGATGCTGGTGTAACGCACATACCAACCGTTCCCAAGATATTTGGGACGGAAGCGATATCGAAAAGAATGTTAAATAGAAAGGACCCCCACAAAAGGTCTCGATCCATCCTTCCCAGCTTCTGCACAGTTGGAGCTGTAGTGAGCCAGCGAGAAGCTGTTGCAGTCTTCGACCAGGTGCAAATTTGAGTTTTTTCTGTTTTGAGAGAATCCAGAGATATCCTTTACACAATGGAGGCCTATGAAATTCATTTATACTTGCAATATTTACACATCCATCCACCGTACTTACACTTCGCCTTACTACTTACTTCCAAATATGAACACATAGAATCAATTGTGTTTTCATTTTTTGTTACACCATTTTGAGTATTATTTCAATTTTGTTGACAGTTATTCCATGAATTTTACATATAAGATAATACGTGTAGCTAGTGATTGAGCACGAAAAGCTTAGTTTCTTACGTCGCGATCCAAGATTATGCATCACTCTATGATTAATAGAAATTATTGATTTTCCAGTTTATTATTCTTGATAGGAAAAAAGCATTGCATTTCTTGCTATGTATTTATTGGATATTGCGGTGTCATTTGCTCAGAGATGCTCATATTGAATGAAACGCAGGATTATAAAAGAACATACACAGAAAATACAGCACGACACACTTCCAACAAATTTTCTCAACTGAATAATTAGTTTGTGCAACGGGATATTCACAGAAAGAGTTTTCTCAGTAGACAGCCACCTGATCCAAATAAGTAATTCATTTATGTTCATTTCCTCCATCTGATTTCAGGTAATGAACTTATAAATAATACCCGTTTCGGATTACTGTCATAATATTAATACGGACTACGTTTCTTGGCCTATTTTCCTTATTCTGTTGTGTATTAAACATAGATTTGCCATTTTGACACTGGTAGATCACTTTACATTTCCCCAACTCTTTCGTCGACTTCTTCAATGTTTCTGCAGCTCTACAAATGTCGGAAAAACAGAAAGCCCCTTCCCCCTCTTCTGGCTTACATCTTCCAACTGTATTTTTCAAGCTTATTACTCCAGCTCGTAACCTTTTCCCCCTTTAAGCGTCATTACGCTAAACGTAATTTTCATCTGCTTGCAGATACAGCTTGCGCCTACGCGCCACGCTCATCCTCGACACAGACGCTGCCTCTTGGCGGAGCATCCCTCTCAAAGAGGCGGTTTGTCGCTCGGTGGATTCCAATTAGGACCCAGCGAGCGACTGTCGCCGAATCATCCCCCGTGCGCCGAAAATTAATTCGCCTCGACTTCCATTTGGGACTGAGCGCCGCGGGGCGCCGGGCTGTCCTGCCCATCTGCCGGCTGCGGTGGCCGCTCGCCGACACGAAACAGGGCGGGGGCGGGCGATCTGGATGGATATTTCACAGAGATGAAAATTGCTATCGCGTTGAGAGAGACTAACTGCGGATAACTCAGAAGGTTCGGTTTGTATTTCCGGTTCAGAGGGTCTTGTGAAGTATTCGAGCTTAAGCTTGTCCGATCTGTGGGCGTGCTGTGATGACGAATTTTACAGAATTAATATGATTTAATTAAAAATAATATCGTTCGACCAGAAATTTGTGGATTTGTGTGCGAAATGCATACACTCGAAAACTTTATAGTATAAATTCAGTAAATGTAATTATGATCTGTTTTCTGCAATATGTACTGTCGCCCACTAGCACTCACGTGGCTGCGAGTGGGCGTTGTGGATGGAAATTGCGAAGAGATGAAAATTGTAATTGGGTTGGGAGCTTAACCATATAGATGACTGAGAAACACTGATTTGTATTATTAATCATTTTAATATAAGTGGGCTTTGTGCAGATTTTTAGCGTATTCGTGCCCGAGATACCAGTACTGACTGTGCATTTGATGAGAAAGAATCTTTCATCTTTTGAACACTTTGTTGGTCTTGAAATCTTTCGTTTATTTGTATGTAAACTTCTTCATGCAGTAAAAAAATGTCTTTTAAATGAAGCAAAACATTTTTTTTTATTTTTGTTCTCATTATGTTTGAGGATCTGCTTTTCTACACCAATCCATCTGTACCGGGCTGTAAGTGAGATACGATTTGCAAACGCCTTAGGAGATGACGCATGTTTGGTTTGTATTCTAGGTTCAATAAGTCTTGTAAAAATTCCGAAATTTCGATTGGCCGGATTTCTCCTCAATTGATTGATTGATATTTCGGGTGCGTCAACTACTAGTGTCATTCATCTCGTAAGTGTAGTGAATGTTTTTGCTCAGTGACATTTCCCCGCTGTATGGTGAGATCCGGCGCCGCACTACCGTCGGCTAGCGGGGGTTTCCTCAACCAGGTATCTCCCACCAACGGAGCACCGCCTCTAAGCGCAAGCTCTAAGCGCTCGACCGGTCTCCCGTCATGAAGGGTAGTGTTCTGCATGTTAATGTGTGTGTATATAAGGGGTGAGAATAGGACACGAAAGAGGTGGGGAAGATCGTGCGCGGACCGTGGCCTGTTTCTTAGAATTCTGCTCCGGCATTCGCCTAGTGTTAATCGGAGAAACCCCGGAAAACTGCCGATCCGAACAGCCGGAGCTAGAATTCTCCTCCAGTCAGCGACTGAATTCGACCTGGCTGACAATCTAGTGTTGAAAATCCTACCACCACTCGAAGCTAAGACCTCCCGGGCAGAGGAGCTGCTGAGACATCACTTGATGTCCTGAGCCATCTTTAATGGTTTTTCTTCTCGATGAGTGCGCATTCTGTGTAGATGTATTTGATAAAAACAACTGGACATTTTAAAATTTTGTCGTTCGCGGAGTATTTCGTTAACTTGTATGTAAAATTCGCCAAACAAAAAACATAAAAGCTAGACTTTAATGCAACAAAAATATTAGCATTTAGTTTGAAATATTGTTTTGAGTGACGAAACTGACTATTGCGTGTAAAATATAACAAAACTTATTTTTCTATTTACCAATTTTACACACTTGGAACAAATATACATGCGGTTTTCATTTTCATGAGTTCGTCCCTAAAGAGTTTGCAATATTAGTCTTCCAAAACTAGTGTTACAGAAGTTCACATCTGAAATAATCAGAACGACGGTTTCTATTTATTATCGCTTGCGAATTCAGGGTGCTTTAATTTCCCAAAAACATGGAAAGGAAGTAGGAATAAGGGCGTAAGCATTTTATATGCATAAGAAAAAAGAAACAAAATGAAATAATAAAGGATTTGAATGACATACTTTCAGGATAAACGACAATTAAAGTTACCTGTGGGTGCGTTGCGTTTCTGTGGTAGTGCTCAACACATTGGTTCAGATTTTTATGAACGTGGAAGTAATAAAAATGTACGAATTAAAGTCCGGATAAATTTGCATTAATAAAACTAGATCTCTTGAAGTTAATGATATTTTAAGAACTCAAACGTTATTTCTGCAATATCAATTAATAAGTCATTGAGATGCTGAGTACATATGTATCTTCAATTAATCTACCATTGTCACGGACATATTAAAGTCATCAACTGGCATTACATGATAGTTGTAAACACGAAGAGTTGTGTTTCGTTAGTCTTATAATTGACAAGATACCCACCAGTCATGAGTGCCAACAATTCCTCATCCTTTTATAATATCTAGATTTGTTGTCTTGGGTCAATTAATACATTTCTCGTTGATTGCAATGAAACTAAAATAAGAGAGAAGGAATGATAATTCCATAATAATTCCAATGATAATTCTTTCGGGCCTGTAACCTTTTAGATATCTTCAGAGAAGCTTCGCGATTCGTCTGGGACTAAAGAGGGAAGGAGATCCAGAAAAATATTACTTTAGAATGTTCCTATTGGGAGATAAAAAGTGAAGTAATAAAATACCTAATATATGCGATGGGAACTGATGCGTTGCGATCCGATACAAACCGATTGCAATGCGATGTAATGAGATGCGATCCAGTCCCATGAGGTCACACGAGATGCGATTCGATCCTATGCGACATCCTGGGCGTGCTCTTCAAGTAACCGCTCATGGCAGGTTTGTATAACTCTGGCTTTCACGCGGAGCGAGGGCGCCACAGGTCGCTCAGGGAAAGCGGAAATTAAACTCTCAATCGTTTAGCGCCTACTGCGCCCCTAGCCTCTATCGCTCTGCCCGTGCAGAATCACTCGTTGGACTCTTGGCGGGTGTTCTCGCGTTGTTGAAGACCCTGTTTGGAGGTGTCAATGCAATGTTTGTGAAATGTATCACGACTCGGCTCCGAAATACGAGGTAGACGATTGGGATATTTTTATTCGGAAAAGTAAAACTATCCAATTTAATTGTGTGTAAAAGTATGCATATATAATTGTTTACGGACATACTTTCAAGATAAACCTTTATTTAATTGACAAAAATGTATAAATATTTGAAAAAATTGCATTTTCTTTTTTGGCGATTTGCCAATAGAAAATGTTAGGTATATTCGAAAATCGATTGTTAATTACAATTTGCGTTAACTTCTGAAGACAAATTGTTAGGTTAGTGCTTTACTTGCTTAATTTCATGTGAAATCCATGAGAAAACAAATCCTGCAAATGTGGATTCATCGTGTTGCATTGTTACTCAAAAATAATCGAATGCAGTCATATTTTGGAAGGCTATCTTGTATAAATTTGACCAAGTATAATAGACTAAATAATATCTATTAAATGGGTGACTCCTACGGGAAATGGAGCGTTGCACACGTGCGGATATCATTACGCCGTTACCGCACAGAGCGAAATCTGAGATTCATGTTTCACGTAGTATCGCAGTAGCACAGAAGCTAACCAAATGCAACGCAAATGTTCTGTTGCAGGCCATTCGAGCACCAGCACGCGAGGCACAGCGCCAACGCAAACCAACGGTGCATGAAGTGTTCCACGCCATGACCATGACGAGAAAATGAAGGTGAGTGTTCGAAAATTTGTTTAATAAAATCCTGAACAATGTCAACGCGAGAAATGTTAACTTTATTTTACATTTCGTACCAGCTTGTTTAGTTAACTTTGGTTAGATCACTCGAATTTAACGTTTTTATGAGTATATTGCATACAAAATTGCTCAAACTCGTGCACAGAAACTAATAATTCTGTTTATTGAGTGGGAAGTTGCATTTTGCGGGATGCGTTCGGCGATATAAATAAATTCAAATAACTCAAAGAAAAACAAACACTGGAGTGAGATGAATCAACGCTGTCGCGAATATGATAATGATCCAAGCATATGTACACTCAAAGAATTTCTTGAATTTACACAAAAATATAATGTTCGTTAATCGTACAAAAGAGTCTTTGGCATACTGAAGATAAGTCTAGTGTAAGCATTATTTTATGTTTTCGTATTTGATACAAGTTGGTACTAATCTCTGGTAGAGAAATGACAGTCATGAATTTGTTTGTAGTTCCGAATGGAAGACACTTCCGAAGACAAAAAGATGCTTTTCAAATATATTTCTAAGGATAAGTTCCTAATGTTTTCGTGTGTGATATGGTTGGATTCCAAACCTCTCCGCGTCGCGAGAGTGGTGAATACTGTTTGGTGGGGCCAGGCCGAAAACGCGCTTTCAGCTCGTGCGGGCCCGAAACCCCTCTGGGCGCGCTCGGTAAACCGACCGTAAGTCCGTATTTCTTTGGAGAGCCACCTACCGCACACGGTAATTCCGCCCTCCGCCGCGAGAGGCGGGAGGGAGGGAGGGAAATGGCGAGTTCGTTTAATTCGGGCTTGCCCTGCGTATAGCGGCTTATTTCCGGGGTGAGTTGGGCAACGGGATTTTGAGAATGCTGCATGCGATAAGAAGTGCGCTGTGGGTGCCTATTTGCTTTGGCAAAGTTACGATAAGTTCCTCCCCCCCCACGATCGCCCAACGCTCGTCGGTCTGCGATGGCTGTAGCATTGCCACTGCGCCTACATCGACGCTGTCCCGGAGGTCCTAGAGTACGACTCGCGTTGGTGGCGCAATATTGGCATAATTGGACAATTATCTGCATAATTGGATTGAATTCAACCACGGCAAATGGTAATTCTGCTATTCGTAGGGGGAGTGAGTGGGCGTATTCTCTTAATTCGGGCTTGTCCTGCTGGTAGCGACTTATTGCTGGAATGAGTTGGCCCGGTCTCCTAGATTGTGGGTGTGTGTCTCCAGAGTTAACAGGATTGAGAATGCTATATTTGAAAGAAGTGCGCAGTGGAGGTCCTGATTGTTACAGTTTGGATTTATTGATCCCCACCCTCCCTCACGCACCTTCCGACTACAATAACTCGCTGGCAGCATTAATGTTGCGTTTGCAGCCTCACTGTCTCGGATCTCTTAGGGTTCGACGGAGGCGTACTTTCCATTGCAACTACATGGCTGGATCGAATTCAACAACAGGCTGAAGCATTTTCTAGTGATCGGCAGCTGTGATCGGTAGTTTTCCGTGGTTTATCCGATTAATACCAAGCGAATGCCGGAGCAGAATCCTAACAAACAGGCCACGGACCGCGCACGATCTTCCCTACCTCTTTCTTGTCCTATTGTCACTCCTATACACACACATTAAGTAGTACGCTACCAAAGGGGACACGGACCGCGCGCGGTCTTCCTCATCGTTGTCCCCCTCTTCCCTCATGCACACACACTTGCATGTCGGGATCTGGCCGGGAGCGTATGGCATGTCCCGGCTGCGGCGAGTCTACACTGGGGAAGATTCCTGGGGAGGGAAACCTTGCAAACTGACTTATTGTTCGGTGTGCATCTTATGTTGCAGTGGCTGAAGGACTAGTGACACTAGAACACCGCCTCAATTAAAGAGCTAATGACCTAAGTTGCTAACGCGCCAGAAAACACTTAATTATTAATCAATCCAGTGTCATATTAAGGGGGCAGATGTGCCGGGTGATATTTTAGGGGTGACACCAATTAGAATTTTTTTATTGAAATTACATAATTTTAATGATTTATTTAAAAATTATATATAAATGATACTTAAGTTTGCCAGCCTTACATGCCGAAATGTTTTTTTTATAAACCATGAATTAATTAATTAGTTATATTTCATATTAGATTATTTATTTGAAAATTATATTTCAATTATTTTGAATTATAATAGTTTTTTACTATGTTATATATAAATGGCATGTATACTTGTATTTTTATTAAATAATTAATAAACTATTGAGTAATAGTTATTTTTATATTTAATTTTTTTGGCAATGATACTATTAGCTTTGTTCCCTATGACTCCAAACTGAAGCTACGACACTGAAACTATCCACTGTGGAATGTTGGATCTGTCTTGTGTGAGATTATTTTGACACTCATTCATGCGTAACTGAATTTGGAGACGTTAACTGTATCATGTTAAAAAGATTCACATATATTTCACGAACGTTGGCTGACTTGTATTGGGTCCTATTTCTGTAATTCCATCAGCAGGAGAATATTCGCATGGAAACAGTTTATTTATGTTGCTAGAATTCAAGAGAATTTCCCTTTAAAACTTTAATTTAAAGAAATATTATTTAGATTGATTATTCTTTAATTAAAAGTTGGTCTTTGCGAGTTTAATTTAACGCGTTCTACTAAAATTGAACAGCACGAGCCCTTTTATATTCCGAGATTTGATCGTTTATCTTGGACAAACATGTTCTTGTTTTAAATTTTACTCCTCTAAAGAATTCATTTTGACGTTATCACATTCTAATGTAAGTGATTTGTATCAATTTTCACAATATAATTTTAATTGTCATCGGAACAAACTAAATAACTCGCGAAAACTATCTGTAATTTCTAACTATGACCTTAAACCTCCGAGGCTGGCGTTCAGTCGTGGCCCAGCTCATCTGCCTGGCGGAAGAATACATACTACGGCTAAATAATAAGCTGGCGTTCATCCATGGCTTAAGTAGCGTCCTCTGGAATACTATACATGGATTTAAACATAACTGCACTTGATGTAAATCAGCCGTTGCGGTGTCATCCAAACGGGAGATTGAAGTTAAGTTAACCATCGTATCGTTACTGTAGTGATGTGTGACCTCCCCATTGGATGATACAGTAACAGATGACGACCTACCAAGTGCAGTTCTAAATAAATCAAAATATAAGTTCTGGACAGTGTTGCCAGGTAAGGGGTTTCCCCTACATTTAGGTTGTTTAGTGGATGCTTTAGGGGGGAAATTTATTTAGGGGTTTCGTTGAGTTTTTTCGATACTAATTTTAAAAGATCTGTTGGGTATCACAATACCCAAAATTAGTTTCTTAAGATTATAGCATATTATAAATATTACTAAGCGTAGTAAAAAGGACTTATAGGCGAGTCAGATTATTTGAATGAATTCCCTCGTTTAAAATTGGGCGGTTGTCACAACCAATGGTTCTTAGAACAGGGCAACACATGGTGAAAAGGAACGAATCGCAGCAATAAGCACGTTTTGCAAACAACTATTTTGATTGAAGGAAAGTTATTA
>BOPP01000006.1:9175554-9191583 GCA_017312745.1 Gryllus bimaculatus
GGGTGAGGAACTTCCAGGAGGTGGCAACTTTACCATTACTTACCAACTACTTACTAATACATTACATTATTAAATTTCTTACTAGTACATTACAGTAAGTAAGGTTAAGGCTCCCGTGTTCCATTTCTCACCTAGTACAAGTATTTTACACACACTCATTGTTCTTATTAGCCACAAGCCCCAAAACACCACAACACGCACAATACACACAAACCCACACACACAAGCGTTTGTAGCTAAAGGAATTTCTAAATCTCAATAAACCGAGCGAACTTGACACTTGAAATTGCAAGACTTCATTAGAGTGAGTGGGAAAATACCTACTAAAATGGGTAACATTGTTCAACTTTGTTGCGATTTAATACGCCACGAGATACCCCTAGAAAAGGTATCGATGCGTCATTTAGGCAACATTTTAGATTCATTCCTAAACAAATCGTGCATTGCCATACATCCGTTTATTTCTGTCTTCTGCTATAGGACGCTCCATTATGTTAAAAATTGTATTCATCAAACATTTAGTAATTGCACGGGTACTTAAACGCGTCCGTGAATACACATGCATTTAGTGTAGAAATTAGAGATCCATTGAACAGCATAGTAACTGCATATAGTTCGAAATATGACCGTTAGGTTTATCAATCACTAGCTTGAGGTATTGTTTTTACAGAGTATCTGACAATCAGTTGGTTTTGAACGTCTTCCTTGCATTATTTTACCTCAATTTGTGTTCAGATAATTTGTTTGTATCCAACTGAAATAATATCAGTAATTTTCGTTAAGCAAAAATTCTTAGCAGAGCGTGGTTTCGATCCACGGACCTCTGGGTTATGGGCCCAGCACGCTTCCACTGCGCCACTCTGCTCACGTACGCTTCTTGATACAGATATAGATTATTATAGACCAAATATCAAACATGTTAGTACGATACGTGTTTGTCATGTGATTTCGTACGCGCGCGACGTTTAAACGCATAACGCACAGAACGTTTTCGAGGATATCACTGCTTGAGTTCCTGGATTGTAAATTCGCTATGACTTTTTGTAACATTTTTAAGTATTTAAAAATTTGTGAGTTTTATAATTATTTTTTAAACGTTCAGTACAAAGACATTTTCTAAAATGTGTTGTGAAGTGCAATATGAAAGGGAGATTAACAATTCCGATTAAATAAAAATTGTTTTACTCGTAATTAAATTAATCTACTATTTAATATCGATTCCTATATAGAGCTCTCTAAAACTCTTTTTTTCTGTTCCAAAAGTACCTACAATGTTATCTGAAGGTTGTTATGTTTTGTTAACAGAGATATTGTTAGGTAAATTTTTATTGAGCATTTTGTGATAACTATCTACGGATACGGGTATTTCAGTCATGTGATCATATTCTATATTCAATCTTCGAACTGATGTACGGACATGGCACGGATATTAGCAAGGCAGTAAAACATTTGATGAACTGTATCAAAAAAAATATTTAGATTTAGCTTTTAGAGTTTCTATTATAACTTCTACAAGAAATCTAACAGAAAATGACTTGAGGTTTTGCCATTATTAGGTCTTAACTTATTTTTTAACTTTCTTATGAGGTCAATACGTATAGGTTTCAGAGGTATCCCTGAAAGCACTGTTTCAAATTCTCTTTTATTGATTTTTCAGTTTTTTGATGGAAATGTTTGAAGGACTTTCGTTTTGTTTACAATCAGCAAATATATATTTGAACCATGCATGAACGGGATCGATGCAGTTTTACGACTACTCTCAGACTATTTCCAGTCGCGTTACAGAAGTATTATGGACGATATTGTAAAAGTCACAGCGGGACGCCTGCAGAAAGAAGTCGGCCGTGGGAACGAAAGGCGCCGCAAGCGATACCTCTTCTGATACATTGCGTGGCGGGGCGCTCTCGGGCGAAACGGAATAAAAAGTTTGGGACGGGGGGTGGGTGGAAATTCTTATTGCCCACGGAAACGCCGACCTCTCCGGCCTGGCTAGCCTATTTCCACCTCTTGATCAGTCTCTTCGCTCCCGCCCCGCTCTTTCCCTTCACACCGCTTCGTGCCCCACCGTGTCCCGCTTCGTCCCACCGTGTCCCGCTTCGTCCCACCGTGTCCCGCTTCGTCCCACCGCGTCCCGCTTCGTCCCACCGTGTCCCGCTTCGTCCCACCGTGTCCCGCTTTGTCCCACTGTGTCCCGCTTCGTCCCACCATGTCCCGCTTTGTCCCACCCCTAGCTTCGTTCAACCGCACTCTCTTCTCTCCATTCCACCCTGCCACACCGTCTCGCCTGCTCGCACCGTCTTTGGCTCCAACCCGAATCCCTCTACCCCACTCAGCTTCGTCCCACACAGTCTGAAGTCGTCCCACCTGGCCTCACACCACCCTCACTTGTATCCAGGCCTCTTGGTGCCCGGCGGCAGTCGGCGAAGAAGCACTGCGTTGGAGGAAACGGTGTTCGAAGTTTTGATAGATCACTTTTGTTGCCGGATAACAAAATGTTTTGGGTGTTGTGTGTCCCGCGAACATGCTGATAGGGTGTTTTCGTCCACAGGAGTCTTGCAAAGACGAGAGAAAGTTCGTAGCCTCGTTTCCAGTTCATGTGGTTACGTTAAAATATATTAATTCAGTCGCGCCCCTGACCTTCATGAGTACTTCGAAGGTTGCATTCATTACAGATTTAATTTTAGAGCAAGTTTACCCAAAACAACACTGCGGTAATAGTCTTTAGGATGACAAACAGCGCCCGCACGAGCTACTAGCCCGTCTGCGGATCCTGGCGCTCCTGTGAGGGCAACTTCCCCCGACTCCACTGTAATTTCTCATCGAAATTCACAAAGGGATGTACACGCGCAAACTGAAGTGGCGAAAAATGTTTGCCAGATTTCTTCTCTTAAACAACTGGCATTCGAACTATGATTACTTTCTTCACTACATATTGCAATTTCATGCTTATTTTATTTCTATATTCTGACTTTTAAGAACATTTTTGCTAAGGGCATGAATATATTTGAATGGCGACTTCTTTCCTTGTTTTTATTTTGTGTTGTTTTATAAAATTATTCAGTATACCGCTATAAAATGAAATGAATTATCAAGTGTCTATAAGTTAATTATCGTCTGTCAGGCAGGCCTTTTAACAGACAAGAATTTTAGTTTTTTAAAGTTCCGAACTTGAATGTAGGAAGTTTATGCAGTTATTAAACACGATTACAAAAACAAGATACTTTCGATTCAAAATGTTCAGTTTTACTCTCAATTGACTATTTGAAATCTGATTTATTTATTATCTTTTTTTCCCTTTAGTAAAGGAATTGGAAATTAATGTAGATAAGTGTAGCACATTAACTGACTTCCTAAATGACTGGGCAAGGTGTTGTATCGCCACTCCGAAGCGATGTACAGCCCTTATCTTTAAATCTCGCGCCATTCACTCTGGACGTAGTGCCCATGAACTCAGGAAGCTACCTTGCCATGCCTGCGTTAGATGAAGAAATATTAGTAAGGTAACATTGTACTTGTACAAAATCAGTATATCCAAATATTTACAATGCGCGACATATTAATTCGAATTATATATAATTAATCGTACATTGTTACTATATAATTTTTATTCGATCGGACAACTTTCCAAATGGTTTCTGAACTTCATGTATTCTCATGGATGCCACGAATGTCATGTAAGGTGTATGTATAAGCGTGAATATATAGAGAGATGGGAAAGAGGGTGCATAAGAATAATAGACTCACGCGCAAATTATTGTCAATTTTTTTAGGGTAGTTGCATTGTTTGGGTTCCTGGCACCATTTCAAGTATATGTTTGGAGGAAACCATGGAAACAGCCGGTCAGAGCAGGCACCTTTATTTCTCCTAGAAATGTTCCCAGCTGTAAAGATCAATTAACTTACTTCCTCAGTGAGTTATGAATTTTTTACACTGTGGCCCCTGCCTGAAATTTCCAATTTTTCTGTTTTAATTTTTACTGAGAAATTTAATAGTATTAATGAAATACATTGTGTACATCTCTAGAAAAACAGTAATTACATACAAATCAAGATATCAGCAAAGCGGGGCAAATCTTGTTATCAGCTTAATGTACGTTATCGGTGTTATGAAAGTTTCCAGTCAAGTTCTCACCCAGCCCAAAAAAATTAGATGAAGATTCATTGACTTGTGATGGGATTGTTGAATAAAAAATGAACTTTTGGATATGAATAGAATTCAATAATTTCTAGACATTTCTAGGTTTTAATTTATATGTTATTACTCAACCAAAATTTCATTCCACTTTCATCGGTGTAAGGGTAAACGTTGATATTTCAAAACTAGTGGCCTGCAGCAGCAAAAATGCCATTTTTATGTTTTAACAAAAAACCTTCACCACTACTGCAATAACAAAGTACAGTATATATTCAATACAACACTTCTCTACGTATCAAGAATAACAAAAATGTTGCTGTTTCATTACGCAACTCGAAAACACCAAATGAAAGGCGGACTCTTGGGGCCATTCTCCTGCATAACGTGACATGTGTCGTAAGCAGCCTTGCATTGAGTAAGAAAATTCAGTCGTAGTGCGAGAATAGGAAGAATATCACAACCAATATTTTCAGTCAAAATCGAAAATGTTCCATTGTTTTACTATTTTTCGCGAGATGATGGGTAACTAACAAGGCCAGGAGCTTTGTATGAATTTCTGCGTGCATTGGAAATGAATCTTATTCAATAAACAATTCGAAAATGGGATTATAATCAGACGACTAGACTATTTTTAAACTTTAATGCTGAAATATGCGTTTTAGACACTATAAACATAGTTTCTGTGAAATAATTTAATTACCGTAAACTGGGGTGGTTTTTGCAACTTTGGGACGATTTTAGCAAATAACATGTTTATTTTTGAGTATTCAACAAATTTATAGTAGTGTACGAAATTTAAAAAACATGCTATATCTATTTTAAGAGATGTTAATTATTGAAATAAATGTCTTCGAACAAAAAAATGTTTCCTCAACTTGGCATAAAGTCACATCAGAGAATTGGTCACACTATATTTATTGCTCATCGTTCAATGCTGCGGGGCAGAGTTTTACTCATTCTTCATGACTGCTTTATGCCAAAGAAGGTTTGACTCAAACAGTTTGAAAAAGTTTAAATCTTTATTTAATGATTATTTTCTAAGTATTAAGTAAACATTTTGACATTAGTAAAGATAACAGAAAGCGTATAACTTCTCTGAAATTATTTTATAACTCAGAAATAGCAAAGAGTCCTCTGTGTGATTTTAATTAATATTTTTTGAATTTTCTGGATTATATTTTAATATTTTTAAGAAAACGCAGTCGTATGCTGCGTCCATTTCCAAAACTTCTTGGATTTCTGCAAGACATTTACCCGTGCCGAATTACTTTCAATCGTAGTGACTTGTAAAGGAAACAGCTTTCCTTCACACTGTTTTATGACAAATTCTCCTACTATTATGGATTAATTAATTGTAGTTTTAAACTTGGAGAAATAATCATTGCATTATTTGTTAATTATACAACTTTCCAGCTAAATTTATATTTTAAAGTGGCAAAACTTGGAAATATCACATTGAATATTTTATGACTACTGGCACAAAGACACTCCGTCATCTTTCAAAAATAAATAAATAAATAAATAAATAATAATAATAATAACAACAACAACAACGAAGTCAACGATTAGATACTATAGGACTAGATTAATTACTAATGCTGTAAAACAGTTCTTACTTTATTCTCCTTAAAATTACTGTTCTCTGAGTTGCAACACAAATTGTATGAGGTTCATGAGCACAACGTAAAATCGATGCAAAATTAAGAACAAAATCGCGGTAATATTGAGAATGCATTTCTAAAAAGTGTAGTCGATTGCACCATTCATCAGATGTATTATGTATTCACTAACAACTCTGGTAGAGACAACCCAAGATAGTTTAAGGCAATAGTTTTCTAAAAGGCGATCTTTCTAAAAGACGCTATTTTCTAAAAGTTTTCTAAAAGACGCTATGGCACAACGGCACGTGTGCGGCACAAAGTGATCCTGTTTCACGGTATTGAAAAGTGCTTAAAATTTATTTCGAACGAAAACGGTAAAATAGGCATTTGCCTAAAATACTGGTATCCTTTGACTGCAAAATTGCATAAAATTTCATTGGTGTATAATGATGAAGCCACGATCACACTATCCATGGAAAGATCAAGCACAGTAGCTGAAAGTTGACGGAATCAGTGACTTAACCTTGTTACACCATAGCTTTGGGCTCTTTTATAGTATGTAACTCCAGGTTCAAACAAGCAAGGAAATTCTAGGTGATCACATTTAGTACGATCAAATAGTATATAAATAATAAATATCTTTATTGGGGGGAGGGGATGAGGCCATTTGGCTGCTTTTACATAGGGAGTAGTGAGTTGTTAGAAAATGAAAGCTCACACAGCATTTGTGTGATTGTATATACTCGTATATTAATCAAAATCCATGTAAGAAGCCACAAGAAGAATCATCTACATGTAAGTTCGTGCATTCTTAACTATCCGGTATGTGCCGCGTCTCAGTCAATATTACTGACGTTTCGGCCATCTTGCCGTGGCCTTCTTCAGAGCTATACTGCAAGTTCCGACGTTCAGAATTATACTGTAAGTTCGTACGTTTTCAGTCGCATATCGTTGGCGCTTCAAGGAAAGAAATAAAAGTAGGAAACCGCGCCGTTGTTTGGCATGTCCACGCTGCCGATGGTCAGTCCGGCCGATGTTGACGCCGACTGTACAGCTTCAAATCTGCCATATCGGCCCTAACTGCCTCCATTTTAAGCCATTCGCAGCCGCACGCGCAGGGCTGTTAACTCAGCAGTTCCCGGTTTATTAGGGCCCTGCCTATAAAAGCGAAAACGTTTACGACTTACGTTTCGTCCTGGTAAACACAGGCAGCCAGAAGTGCACCGGCCGCTAACCAACCGCCACATGAGTACAGCGGTCCTCGGGGCTTAGGAAATCCTTTTCGAGCTGATCATAGTGGGTTAGGGGCACGGCGGGTGTCTGTTGACGCGGAATTTCATTTTGATGATCTGGTTGGTTATTGGTGCTATGAAGGTTGATTGGTTTCCATTACGTTTAATTGGTGTTTCCGGTGGTATGTGGATTATCTGTGAGCAAGGATGATATATTAGTTTCTGGATGTGGCTGCCATGTTGCTGATAATACAGTGACATATTTTAGTTTGTTTTTATTGCTGTACTGTTTTATAGAATGTAGCTGAACATCATGTGATTTTTTGTATGCGAGTAATAAAATAGCAACTTGAAAAACTTATGCTGAATTGCTTATTTTGTACAGAGTGAAATAAATTATTTATTTAATTAGTAGAAATAATTCTTGAAAGTAACAATATGATCATCTCATTACCGTTTGTTCCATGAAATGAAGAAGGAATATACTCTTGCAGTATTTTGCTCAATCAATCAAATGACTGGCAAATCACAAAAAGATGGTTATGAAATACTGTGTATGAGACACCAACGAATAATTCGAAAAGTACTCCAAATCGAGAAAATTGTGTATGGTACAAATTGCTACGATATATATTCAACAACACGCAGATAACTCACCAACACAGGGTCTCATTTAAAAGAGTCTAATTCGCGAACACATTGCTTCTTTCTTTGTAATCCTTCAATTGAAACAGATTTTTTTTATTGCGAACATTTAGCAACACTGACCTTGTATGATACTAAATGGGAATTCTAAAACGTAACCCGGATTTAAATCGAAGCACACACAAAGGGCGCATCAACGTGGCTGTGCAGCTCTTGATAAATGATACGATTCGCGCCGTACGGCGCGCTACGTGGAATGGACCTTGCGCCGTATGCGGTCGCGGGGCGGCCAGGCGAAGGGAGAGCGCAGTTCGGCTTGATCTGGCTCGTTTGCCGCATTCATCGAACTGGTTGCACCCGGCGGACGCGCGTGCGGTCGAGAGGGGGGACGGGAAAGGGGGTTGGACCGCAGGGAGATGGGAAGGGGGGATGGGGTGACGGGAGTTGGGAACAGGAGTGAAGGGGCGCGAGGAGATGGGACGGGGGGAGACGGGTCGTGGAGAGACGGGGTGAGGGTGGCGGGCGGGGAAATAGAGGCGAGGGAAAGATGGGGGCAAGGTAGCGGCGAGGAATAGACAAAGGGGAGGGCGAATGAGCGATTGGTCGAGTTAGCGATCGGGTGAAGGGGCGATTGTAACGAAGGAGCGATTGGCGCGAAGAGCGATTGGGCGAAGAGCGATTGGGCGAAGGAGCGATTGGGCGAAGGAGCGATTGGGCGAAGGAGCGATTGGGCGAAGAAGCGATTGGGCGAATGGGCGATTGGGCGAAGGGGCGATTGGGCGAAGCAGCGATTGGGCGAGGCAGCGATTGAGCGAGCGAGTAGGCGATTGAACGGAGAGGGAGGGGGCGATCGCGGGCCCGCTACTTGCGTACCCAAACAATGTCCAACTGCCGGGGCGTGGCTTGGGGCGTGGCTTGGATGTAGCATAGCGTGACGGGACGGAGCTTGGAGATGTGAAGGCTTCCGGGGTCCAACGGGTGACTCTGGTCTCGTCGGTCGCGCGTGATCGGCTCAAAGGGCGCGGCCTGATCAGCGCGACTGAACGCTTCCTGTTTGAATGTGGCTCCACTGCAACTAACCGCCATTGTGCGCATGAGTGAAGAGGCGTCGATGACCACAGTGGACTGAAATGACGACAAAGTTTCCATTGCTTGTTTATGGTAATTATTTCGTACACATGCTAACAACTAAAATATATTGTATGTTTTATGCGGTTTGTTTAATTGTTTACTTCCTTTATGAAAAAGGTCCGAATGATAGCTTTTTTTTCATCTACTAAAATACCTAACAGGAGACTATTCTAGTGTTTCCCTTTCAGAAAATTAATGAAAACTATCTTTTTAAAATCCAAATTAATTTTTTTGTAATGCCTCGATATCTGTAGGTTCTCGTTTTCCTAATTGTAAATTACTGCAGTTGAAAAGCGTATGGCCTTACCACTTTATTTACGATTATCCTTCGTATTACGTCACTATGATTTTTCTTAAATGCATGCTCTTTGAGTAGATGTATTGCGCATTTGTGGCCAGTTGTTCGAGTTAGAAGGTGTGCGCAGGTTGGCATGGCTTTGTGGAAGTCAGTGAGCGACATTTTACTGCTGAAAGATTGGTTGACAAGTTGGGCCACTTGGCAGGTTGGGGGAGGTTCCCAGGTTGCGTTCCTTTTGGTTAGCAGGTTTATAATATGCGTATTGTTGCGTTGGAAGGTTGGTCGGATTGAGAGAATGGCAAGTTACGGAAAGTTGACCGATTGGTCTAATTTCGGTTGGCAGATTGGTCGAACTTTTAGTTAAACCAGCCTGCTCCAATCTATTGATAGACTAGATTGGTTGGTAGGTGGAGAAACCTTTTCTCATTAAAATTGGGTGGTTTTTTAAGATGCAGAAATTTATGACCAGTGTGCAGGTTTGGATGGCAGAAAAGTTGGTCGGGGGAAGTTGGCAGATTGGTCTCATTTTGATCGCCAGGTTTATCGCGTTTCGGGCCACTGTGCGGTGGCCGGTTGGTGGAGGCACGCGAGCCGCCCCCAATGGAGCGGTGCACACATGTATATTCTGCTGGCGGTGAAGGACGAAACGCTTTCAAAGTGCCGCGAACGTGACCCGGGTGGCCGTGTTATTCAGCTGGAATGATTTCCTCGCGTTGCGCGTGCTGCATTGGAAGCGGGCGATGTATTCTGTTGTTGTATCGACTTTCGTGTCCACAAGTGGCTTGTGATGATTCAATAGGTGAGTGAACGGGCTTAAAAAACATGGAAGATTCTTGTCGATGCTGATAAGGTAGAATAGTATGTTGGGATTGTTTTAAGTATGACCTAGTATTTTTAAAGTTTTTTGGTAAGAAGAGTAGAGTGTAGGTTCTTCTTATAAACGAGATCGGCTTGTGAATGGTAATTCTGCTCCACGAGGTGTTAAAATCATTTCAATTCTTTTTAATGTATTACATAACATTATCGTAAACAACTACTTTTGGGATATTCCACGATTTCAGAGAAACAATACAATGTGAACGGGCATTTCCTTCTCTGTAATTTTAATTCAGGTGCTAGCTCCTGTATTTTTCAATGGAACTCGCCGGTGGATATGTATTGAATCTTGGCATTTAAGATATTTTCACATATCGTGTGAATGAAACTATGATTATCTCCCAATTTGTAGAACATGAAATCCTATTCCGTGCTGGATTTAGTCTCGATAAATAAAAGCTTTATTGTTGCACCTTTCATTAACTTCCAGAACTGTAGAGGGGATTTAAGTAGAAGTAGAAGTAGAAGTAGAGGAGATGAGTGAAGAGACGAATTCTCAGGATCGTCCTGACCAGCAGCGTCCTAGTCCACTTACAAAATATTGTACATTTAAAATAAAAATAGCCTTTACGAACAAAAAATACTTTTGGGGTAAAAATATAAAAATAAAGATTAAACGTTTACAATAAGTCTGAGAAGATGATATTAATTTATTAATATTTATAATATTAAACAATTATCAACAAAAATGCTATCGCAAAACCGAACAATTCTCTTCGACGTAGAGTCTACGATATCCAGAGCATCTATAATTGAAATTGATGAGTGAACATCCAAAACGTTAGAATTACCCATGATTTACCTCCTCCAAAATATTTGTAAATTTACAGCCATAAATAACCCGTAAATGTGTCTCGCGCAATAAAATTTCCTTCGGAGTCAAAACCTAAATGTACGAACGTTTGTATTGTAAAAAAACCCATCAACAAAAAACAAAACGAAAACAAGCAATGCATGCTCGCTGTGTTTTGTTGGGGCCGCGAGGATTTATGGTCCATCGACACAAGCGGCTCGCGCCGCTCTCGCCGATACGCTTCGGGCGATGACTATCACGCGCGCCTCCCGCCAGGGGCGCTTCGAATCGCTTGACTGCACGCGTGTTTACGTTCACTTGACGCGTAGTTATGGAGCCGTGTTTATTTTGGAGGGGCTCGCAAAATTTTGAACGCTAATGGCGTTAGTGACATGCCTCAATGTTTTGGTTCGCGGTTTCCCGAACAGTTTCGATGTGATGTCACATAACAATTCGTGGGAGTTGAGTGGAATATAATTATATTGGCTGGAATATGGGGTTGTTGGCAGTGTAATTTAGTTTGATTGGTCATTAACGTGGCAAATCTTAAAAACTCGTTGTTTACTTCGCTGAAATGATAAGTGATGCTAAAGGAAACATGACTGTATTATTTTACCAATGCCTGTCGGACTGGGTGGAAATGGGATTTCTCATCTCTTAAAATGAGATACAACGATTATTGTTTCCACCATTATTTGTTATTTGCTTTCTTAATAAATTGAAAAAGATAAAATACCGCTATAGCTAATATCGTTAGAAACGTACCTCCATATCTGCAGTTTCTTGAACAATTTTGATCAACATTGATTTGAAGTTTGTGGGAGCTGCTAGGAATATAATTAATCGGCCTTTTTGGTGTTCAGGGATCAGGGTTTGTAATTTAGTTAAGTTGGCTACTAACCTAGCAAATCTTGCAACCGTGATGTTCTCCGTAATGATGAGCAATGAAGAGAAAAATCAGGAATATATTTTACCTATTTATGTAAGGGTAGATCGTAGCTTACGAGGGTTGTAAGTGAGAAGTCTCGCGATATATTTAAATTTTTTACAATTAATTCCTTCTTTTGTTTTAATGAGCATACATTCCCTTAATGTGCTGAAAATGACGATATATGCCGCAAGTCATAAATGTTCTCTCGGCGTTTTAAGTCAGTTTTTCCAACGATTTCGGTGTGTTGATACAAAACAGTTCATGGAAGTGGAGAGAAACATTGTGTATTGTCTGACGGGAAATGCAATTTGGTTTGATTGGTCTCAATCATAACAAATCTTACAAACATGATGTTTACTTGACTGCATGGAAAATCAATGAAAAGAGGAACAAGACCATTTATTACCACATCCTCCGCAGCTAGATGAATGTTAAGAGGTTGATGAGTCAGAAATCTCGTGATCAATTTTGCATTTACTGTTAATCGACTTCATTGTCTTAAGTAGATAATTTCTTTTCTTCATACGTTGATTGTAATGAACTCACAATGATAAGGAATTTCTTCTAAAGCTTTGTCTTCTCACAAAACTAGGTAACAAAAATGAAAATTATCATAACAATGGGATTCAATGACCTCAATATAACCATTAGTGAACAAATATTTTTTAAAAATTAATCGATGATTGTCATCGACTCTTAAGTCGATGACAAACATCCAATTTATTAAATCCCCAATTTATTTAGGATAGACCAATGCATTAAAATTGATGAAGATAACAAAAGGTCCATTCACAATGCAAACACAAACATAAGCATGGCGTTGTTAACATAAAAGTTAACATAAAAGTTACGACTACGTCCATGATCGGACTCATTGACAATGCGTTCGCATAAGCATAACACGTAAGATGTTAACTTAAAAGCTTGCAAGCTTCATGCGTCTGTGCTTACTTACTTAAGACATAAGAAATGAACCAATCACAAAACGGTAACTCAAAATCGAGAATCGAAATTGGAGTGAGGTCGATAGAAGAAGTAACGCCGTATGGAACATAGATACAGTCGATATCTTGAAATCGATTCTCACATATAACCAGCCAATAGAGCATAATCACAGCCAATAGAAACTTACTTCGCATGCGTTTATGTTAGGCATTGTGAATATTTCAGTCTATCGCTTATGTTAATGTTTATGTCTATGCGCTATGCTTATGTTTACGTATGCATCGTTAATGGGCTTAAAGAATAAAAACATTCACATGTTCGTGTGTGTTTCACTCATTTTTTCTGAAAATTGAACCAACCTGAGTTATTTTACACATATTTCAATAAAGTTTTCCAATTTTTCTTTCTACAACTATTGTAAATCCGATTATACTTCGACAAGGAAGAATGTTCACAACTTGTTAACGTCGCCTATCAAACGAATCTCTCATTCAAAATTGAAACCACCCCCTGACGCGAAGAAAAGCAATCAAAACTGCTTCCTATTCCTCGTTTTGCTAAGAGACTTCTGAACGAGGGTTTCAGTGGACAGGCGGTGCTCTCCCCGAGGACCAAGAGCGAAAGGTGATTTGCTCGTTGAGGCTTCGCGAATGCTGGGGCGTCCACGTCTAAATTTCCGAGAAGAATCCTCCGCTCGACCGCTTCGCATTTTATTGAGCCTGAAAGTAGAAAGTTGGGGAAACTCTATTATTGGCTTGGGGAAGAACTCCGGAACGTTCTGTATTTTCCATCACCGTCTCGAAGAACAGCAAACCGCCGAATCCTACTTTTTTTTCCATCGAGAGCTTTTGCTCTGACAGCTGCAGCCGACAGGACCTTCGAGAGAAGCTGTTCGGGAAATTTCTGTAAAACCGCTGAGAGCAGGGATGCACGAGGACGAAATATTTCGTGGAATGCCTCAGGGGAGATTTAATGAAAACTTTCTTTTGATTTTTGTGGGGCGTGATTTCGGTAGGCCCAGCCGTTTGTCCGTGCAGGAGACGAGGTGCTTTATTAACTTCGAGTCGTGCGTAAAATATAGGAAACTCAATGAATGGATTAAAACAAATATTAAAAAAAAGTGTACTCTGAAGGAATTAATGCATATTAGTAAAACTGAATATTATGCAGGACATATTACAATTAAGGGTTGTTGAGTAAATTAGAATACATATCTTTATTGCAGAAAACACGTACTAGTTGGGATGTATTAGCGCGCATTACGGAAAAGAAGGAAAAATAAAACGGCGACAGGAGTGACAAGGACCGAAGAGGCTGTGGGTCCAAACAACAAAAGTCAGAAATAACGGATCAGTTAGAATGTACCATGACGTAACAGCGAGGTGAAGTAGAGTAAGGAGGCGCATGCGAAAGAGAACAGAGGGAGAAGAAAATAATGAAACGTCGGTGAAATCGAAGAAAATAAGGTTTCGGAAAATTTTTCACCAAGAAGTTCGCATAACGCAGTAACAAACTCAGCAAACAGATCGGTTACTTTGTACTACGAAGATACTAATTGGCGTAGATTACTGTGTAGGATAGAATTGAAAGGGAGAATGCATGGAAGATAAAAAAATATGGTCCATGCACCAAGATTGTGTCGCTGGAATCAATGGAAGTTGGTAATAAAGTTTCAAAAAATTCTTTACCAGGCAGTTTGCATCACGATTTAACACATTGGACAAACATATCAGTTAAATTGTACTACAAAGAAACCAATAGGGCGTAGACGAAAGTGTAGTGAGGGAGAGAATGCGTGAAACAAGAAATGAAACGTTGGCGGATGAAACAAGACTACGTGTCCTTGGAATCAACGGGCAATCAAGGTGATACAGTTTCTTAGTAGATGCTTTATCTATTTGAACAAACATTGGTTAGATCAATGTCATCGTCCATGACGTAACAATGGATGTTGACGACCGTGCAGGACAGTACCAGAGGGCAAGAACAGGTGGAAGAAAAGAGTGAAACATCGGCAGGGCAGCAAAACGTCGCGTCATCGGAAGCAACCGAGGTGATGATAAAGTTTCATATGATTCGTTACCAAGATGTTTGCTTTAACTAGTTGAGCAACCATCAGTTAGATTGTACCATGAAGTAATCAAGTGACGTTGACGAACGTGCAGAGGAAGACCAAAGGGCAAGAACAGGTGGAAGAAAAGAGTGAAACATCGCCAGGGCAGCAACACGTCGCGTCATCGGAAGCAACTGAGATGATGATAAAGTTTCAGATAATTCGTTACCAAGATGTTTGCGCTTTAACTAGTTGAGCAACATCAGTTTAGATTGTACCATGAAGTAATACTGACGTTGACGAGGTGCAGGGGAAGACAAGGGAGAACAGGTGGAAGAAAAGAGTGAAACTCGCCAGGGCAGCAATACTCGGTCATGGGAAGCAACTGAGATGATGATGAAAAGTTTCAGATGATTCGTTACCAAAGATGTTTGCTTTAACTAGTTTGAGCAACCATCAGTTAGATTGTACATGAAGTAATAACTGAACGTTCGACGAGCGTGCAGGGAAGACCAAAGGGCAAGAACAGGTGGAAGAAGAGTGAAAATCGCCAGGGCAGCAAAACTTCGCGTCATCGGAAGCAACTGAGATGATGATGATAAAGTTTCAAGATGATTCGTTCAAGATGTTTGCTTTTAACTAGTTGAGCAACATCAGTTAGATTGTACATGAAGTAATCAACTGACGTTGACGGTGCAGGGGACAGAACCAAAGGGAAGAACAGGTGGAAGAAAAGAGTGAAACATCGGCAGGCAGCAAAACTCGCGTCATCGAAGCAACTGAGATTTGATGATAAAGTTTCAGATGATCGTTACAGATGTTTGCTTTAACTAGTTGAGCAACATCAGTTAGATTGTACCATGAGTAATCAACTGAGTTGACGAACGTGGCAGGGAAGACAAAGGGGAACAGGTGGAAGAAAGAAGTAAAACATCGCCAGGGCAGCAAAAACGTCGGTCATCGCAGCAACTACGATGATGATAAAGTTTCAGATTAATTCGTTACCAAGATGTTTGGCTTATGTTAACTCGTTAGATGTACCATGAAGTAATCAATGGCCGTTGAGCCGTGAGGTGGAGGGCTTAAGGGGAAGAACGGGTGGAAGGAGAAGAACGAACGCCGTGGGGCGCGCAAGGCTGGCGTCGCGTCTCCAGCGTCTGGGAGTCACTGTGGGCGGGGGGGGGGCGTGGCTGGAGCGCGTCGGCGCGGCGTCGGCGGGGCTTTGCGGTGCCGGCGTTACAGGGGGCTTAGGAGCTCGGAGTGACGGCGGCTTTGGCTAACGCAATCCGGCCGAGGGCGCGCGCCGCCGCACCCGCGAGCGAAGCCCGCGCGCTTTCTTTCACCCGACGCTCATTAAGCCGCCGACGTCCGCCGCCCCCCACCCTCGCA
>BOPP01000006.1:9206735-9217955 GCA_017312745.1 Gryllus bimaculatus
GAAGAAGTGGAGATTTTTTTTTTTTAAAAAATTTAAAACGCGAAACTACCCTGGTTTAAAAAAAAAAAAAAGGGCCATCATTAACGAACGCCCTTTTTTTCGTTGCAAGGGGTTAAAGCCCCGAGTAACCAAAATGTTAAAAATGTAATTTTACAGCAAAATATATTATTTTTTTATTTAAATAAGTTTAATTTATTCGTGTAGAAAGATACAAGATTGATTTGCAACTGTGGATGCTACATGCTCCAGCTCAGACATTCACTGATTGTTCTTGGTTATTTTCCTGTGGTTAAAATTGTTTTTTTCGTTGTTTGTGTCATGGTTCTTGTATTTTCCCCCGTTATTATCACTTTCTCAAATTAGGCTGTAAAGTGAGAAGAGTGAACACTTGGTATCCTATAGCAATGGACTATACCCTCAATCTAAACGGATAAGTGAGCGAAAATAAAGTCTCATACCGCGGCGAGCGTTATGGAATTTTCTCTAGTCTCCTGCGGTTGGCGGCGGCGATGGTGTTGCGTCGCCATGAAGGCTGATGGCATCGACTGATTGGTCCGCTTCTCTCCCTTGATTGGCCGGTAGCCCAGCCATTCATGTTTGCTTTTCTAGTATATCTCTGCTCTGAGACGGCAGACGCAAGTAAGGATCAAACGAACGTTAACCATCTACTGTCATTGACCGGAAGCCAAGAGCCATCAATACTTCTCGACAACCAATGTTTATATTATTATATATATATATTATATATTATATATATTATAAACGAAGACGTTTCTGTATTTGTATAATCAAGTTGATTAATTATTACAATTAAATAGTACTGAATTGGATCAGAGCAGTAACGGCCGGCGCGCCGCCGCGCCAACCAACGGTCATGGGGGTAGACGGCGAGGCGAGCGCGGTTGGGACAGTGTGCGCAGAGAGGCGTTAGTGAAACAACGGCGGGGCAGTGCTGCATCAAGCATTTATTGGTGGATGTTGAGAAAGTTTTTTGGGATTGAATGTGGCTGTTAAGTGAGGGGATAGATTTGATGAAGTTAATAATACAGATGTTAGTGAAAGTGGAAGGGCGCACAGAACGGAATCAAAAATTATATCAGGAATTCGTGCGGCGACGGACACGTGTTTATATTTTGCCGGGTAGTATTGCGCAGCGGGCCGTACTGTGCAGACTTCCGAGCGAAGATTAGAGGATTGCTGAGACTGGAACTGGGCTGAGGGCGTCAATCTATCGGCCGTCGTTCGTGTTGGGACAGGGGAGACATTGTGGTACGGTGGGGGGACTGGACTACGGCGAGTTCATTCCGCGTGCGTTGGGGGCAGCGGAGTGATCGGCAGAGGAGAGCGAATTCCGAACGGACTTCGGGGGCGGACGAAGGTTGGCGAAGACGTCGCGCGGTTGCAGGGGCCCCGCTCGTCTCCAGCAAGCAGTGGTTTTATTACTGCACTTTTCCGGTGCAACTTATTACCAAAGGCTTGCGCTTGCGTTTTGTACATAATATTTTTAAAGAGTGTTTCTCTATTAAATTATTTATGCCAAAAGATTTCTTATGATCATCTTGCATGCAGAGCAAAACCTGGAAGCCATTCAAGAAATGTGGACCTGTAACTTTGTATAATAATTTTTGTCGTGAGAGTACCCGTTCAGGTATTACGTCAATATATATATACTTTATGCGGTAATTGTTTCACTACTTTTTTTGGGTAGGGACAAGGTGTTTTGCTCGTGAAATTGTGAAATCCTAATCATAAGTGTGTAATACTCCAAGTGCCAGAATCATTCGTGTGATTGCTCCAAATGTCTGAAATCTTGGATATGATACCTAAGAGCGTCACGGAAGAATGCCCGAACCAATGAACATTAGCAGTCACGCAGTCGTTGCCAAGGAACGAAGGAGTTAATTTAACTATTTCTTCCGAAAGTTCAACCATTTTACTAAGGTTTTTACATTTTTATTCGTTAAAAGCGTTCAGCGGGTAATCTTCAATTTTCTCGTTCTGCTTCTCAACGTTAATATTTAAGATGTGTGTAAACAATTTTAGAGATTTTTAGACATTTTTAGAGATGCTTGTATTTAAAGAATGCACAATTCTTAATAGAATTATAAATACTTTATAATAAAGTTAATTTTTTATGCTGTTTATCAAGTGCAGTCTCAATATCTCCTTTGCAAAGAATAAAAAAATCGTGCTTTTCTTTTGTAAATTGAAAACAACTTATTTTGCCGTCATTTGAGTTACTTAAATTGACTTGATAATGTTTCGAATAACTGTCAATATATTTTTCCTCTAATATTGTATTTCATGTTGAATTCTGTCATTCGTAAACATCTAAACGCTTGCACACCCATTCTTTAGTTGTGTCGCCAAATGTGTAAGGTGAAAGAAGGAAACGTTATTTATGATTCTATGATGAATCAATAAATCCTATTTGGGTACGTAATTAAAGGTAGTATATTTGAAAAATCGAAAGTGAGAGCAAGAACTTTATTCTCACACTCGATTACGCAGAGAAACCGTGTATATGGTGTGCTGTGTGTGTGTGTGGTGGTGTCTCTCACTCTCCTCCCTCTTTTTCTCTCCCCTCTTTCTTCTACTATCTCTCTTCCTGTCTACTTTGTCTTCTTTCCGTCGTTCTCTCTCATTATATTATATATATTTTATATTAATATTTAAATATTAAAATATATTTATATTATATATATATTATCTTTCTGTGATTCTATTGGTGTGACTTTTGAGTCTCTCTGTTCGCTCCTGCGTTTCTGTGCGTCTGTGTTTGATCTCGGAGTCCCCTTCTCTATTCAGAGCGTTGTGAGCATGGGAATGATCCCGGGCGTGGCTTCTTGGAGGCGATGCAACTGTCAACTGATGTACGTGATGGTGCCCTGTGCTGTGTCGCAATCGGGCTGGAATGGCTTGTCATCATGCAAACACGTACGGATCCTTTTACGCCGACATTACGCCTGCCGGGCGGAGCAATGGTTTAAAAGTAGCACAACTTCCAACATCTATATTATAAAGTATTCACGTTTCAATTAACATATTGATATTGACATGGGATTTCTGTGGGAACAGTATCCCACTTAAGCTGCTTTACACTAGATGTATACGTAATGTAGATTATGCTGTAAAATTTGTATACCTGTACGTACAACATTAAAAACCAACAGCATGCTTAAGAAGGATAAAATCCTACATTATAATTCATTATATTGTAGCTGAGCTCTATAATAGATTTTTTTATCTTATTTTGTAGTTATGTTATGTGTGGATTACTACGCTCAATCATTTTTTTTTTCTCAATGAAAACTTAAATCCTGAATAGTTAATAAGTTCTGTGTTCTCTTGTGTGTTAAACTTCTGTGTAAATGAAATTTACATTATGAAATTAAAGACGCGATTTTTGTTAATTGAATTCCACTTAAATTGTAATTTAATTTCAAATATGATCGTGATTTCTTTCAAATGATTATAAATGATTCCATAAATACGAAAAAATATTTGGATTGGAGAAAACAAAACAACTCGATGATTAAGAATTCAAATTTTGAAGACAAGCTAAAAGGCTCTAATTTACGAACATCATTGTTCTTAAATTAATGTTGAAAGACATCCCTCCAAATCAAAGTTTGCGGGCCAATATTTTTATGCATTGAATGTATATTTTAACAACAGTTTTCCCCGTTACTTCAAAACGGGTAATTTGAATCAAACTTTTTTGTTTGCACCGATTCATTTCAATTGTGGAGACAACTCAGCTTAAGATTTTTGTCCCTGAAAAGATAAGGTAATTGGTCTCAGATCAACAAGAAGAACTGGCCGAGTGTTTAAGTTACTGTTTTCGAATCTCAGTTCAAATGTTGCAATCAGTTTACTGAGAGCACACTAGTAGTAATCAGGGCTCGGCTCGGTCTCACCTCTCCTTCTACTCTCCGCGCACTCTCTTCCGCACAACTCTTCAGCCGCCAGCAAGTCGCGCTAGCACTGGTCCGCAGCGCTCAGCGCACCCAATACCGCTCGCAGCCCGACAGCCGCAAAACACGCAGCACGCACGCCACCCGTCCGCCAACCCCGCCGCCACGCAGCCACGCCAGCCAGCATCGCAGCCTGTCTGCCCGACAACCGCCTGCCACGTTGCTTGCCCGGCCACGCCCGCCAACACGCCACGAAGTCCGCCCCGCTCCCGATCGTCTATGCCCGCGTGTCGCGGGGGCATGGTGGCCCGCGCCGCCGACTAGCCCCGCCCGCCCCGCCGTACGCGCACGCCCCCACCGACCGCACCGCCGCGCCAGACGCTCACTTCTAGGCCCGCCAGGCGGGGTGGCACTAAGATACCTGGGGGGGCCCCAGGAGCGGCCGCTCTGGTCCCGCACGACCACTGGTGGGTAAGTTCCCACCGGAGGCCTGTCGCTGTCTAGTCGCTGCCAATTTTCGGGCCGTGGAAGGGGTAGAAGCGGCTGGAGGGAGCCGCGTCGGCTCGCGGGGGGAAGTAGAGCGTGTATGTTAGGGGTGGCGATGTCGTATGACAGCGTCTGAAATGGCAAATGGTTGCGGTTTCGCTGTGGACCGGCGCGGTCGAGGGGAGCGGTGGCAGGTGGCACAACACAGGGCACGAATTGCTCACTTCAGCACCATCCACCGTCAACTTCTTCCTTACCGACCAAGGCACGTGGGGGAGGGTGAATGTCCAGTATTATTGTTAACAGATTCTCTGTAAATGTTTATATGCCGTCGAAGCATGGAATGGGGGTTCGAAATTTTCATTACCGTGATATTTTTACTAGCCATTAGTTTTTCCCACAACCTTGCTTTGCCGCCGAACACCGAGCATTGTGGGTTGCATATCAAACAGGGGCAACTTTTAATGTAATTTATAATGTGAAGCTTTTGGGGGTCGCTTTTTAACTACTGAATCATATAGCGACTATGTGATATTTGATATTGGGGTCACTGTAAGAGAAACACACTAGGACAAGAAACATACACATTCACGCCGAGGCGGAATTCGAACCCACCCACCCTTGAGCGAGACGCTACAAGCACTTCTTCCTTAGCGACCCTCGCTATCAGCGGCACGTGTGGCTTTATTATATCAATGTTCGCACATTATGCTCGATGACAAAAAGTTAATAATTTTAATAATACATGATAATTTAAGTTTGAAAAATTACTCTAGATATCTGTATTTCTGTATAATGATTTTTAGACATTGCGATTTTGACTATAGCCAATACCCCTCACCTTATTTATGAGGTTAACAGAACTTTTAATTTAGAGAGCCAGGCACGTTCGAAATAATTCATACGTACAAACAATAGTTCGCTCGCCAATCCTTTAACGGATGTAATATGACTGGCAGATGCTTTTTTATTGTATTACAAAGTTGGCAGAACTTGCATTTGATAAAAATCTGAGAGAGGTAGAAACGACATATTTCATTCGAAAGAGGTTTCTTGTGGTTTCTTTCCTCAGAAACCAAAGATTTCTGAATTAGAACAGCTCTAGTTTTTTTCGAAAATGGTCCACAAAATACTTTAATCACACAGAATGAACGATTTGAAAAGGGAAATATCATGATACACCATATAACTATTTAAAATGCAATCAGTCTTTTCATGAACACCATCTGTACGTCAGCTCAACATGTACGATTTCTCCCAGACATAGATATTCTAAATAACTAACTTTATTTATTTAAACATTAATATTTTCAATCTTAAGTCATCATTACTAAAATATATTATCTAAATTATTTATAATACTTTCAGAAACATAAAAATTTGCAAATTACTATGCTTATTATCGGTCCAGTTCAAAGAATACTTAACCCAAATATTCTGAACGATCAAGATTCTGGCGTGCAGGACTCGCTGGAATAGTGGTAAATAGTATCTTCATAAATCAAAATCTAAAGTGCATATGAGCATTCAAGTAGCTTTAGTAATTTTAGTTTTAAAGTTATTAGGTCGATACGCAAATAACAGGAAGCGTGTTCTTTGTGAATAGAACTCTTGTTGATTAATATTTCGAATACTGTCTTTTAAAAAGCAATGTATGCAAACATAAAACATTCTTAAAAGTAACTCAGTTCTCTCCATGTCATCACGTGTTTTAATTGCCCTTAACGAATGGCAGGCTGCAATTCTTAACCGACGCCGTCCGTTAAAGCTTTTTTCGTCTGCGTTTGGTCGACAATAAGTATAGCTTATATAATGAATGAAACGCTAATCAGCGGGTCTCGTCCAGTGGGAACAAGTGAACGCTGGCGCGCGAGGGGTCCGGTCAGAATGTTCGATCGAGCCTGCAGGCGGCTTGCGGAGGTGGGCGCACGGACTCCCGAACGGCGCTGCAGAGGCGGTTCGGCGTGCGTTTCCTGAGAGGGAGTGCACGCGGCCGAGGCGGAGCGACGCGAGTGGTGACAAAGCACACATTTGCTTACACGTCTGGACGCCGAAGAGCAGGAGGAGTGACAGTGTCGAGGTGTGGATGTTTCGGAAACGGGCCGTAACCATATTAACACACAATGAATGGACTACTTGGATAGAGAAATGACTTGATGTACTAAGATCGACTTTGAATGAAGATGTATTCGGACGTAACGATGGATTAAATGTCTACGAGATTTCTGGGTGGTAACGAGTCTGGGACTCGAAATTTTTGAAGGGATCATTGATGATCAAGGGATTGATTGCGGGTCAATAGCCAATATGCCGGCTGTTCTAAGTGTATCAAAGATTCTATTTATTAAAAACTTAACGTTGTTTTCTGAATAAAGCAAAAAACTACAATAAATAATACGAATCGATACCTCTTCATTCGTGTCTGTCTTAACTTCAGTAATTTGATGTCAAAAACTAAAAATTTGAACTATGCAGCTACGACAATCCTCTACCAACGAAGAAAATACTCTTCGAATATAACTGGGCAATGTCTTTATTTCAGAAAACAAGTTAATTTTTTGTAATAAATAGAATCTTGATTACACTGAACAGCCGGTTCATATTTGGCTATTGACCCGCAATCAATCCCTTGATCATCAATGATCCCCTTCAAAATTTCGAGTCCCAGGGACTCTTTACCGACCCCATTTGGAATCTCTGTAGGACATAATCCATCGTAGTCCGAAGACATCTTCATTCAAAGTCGATCGTAGTACATCATAGTTCATTTTCATCGTGATCCATAGTAGTCCATCATTGTGTGTTAAATATGGTTACGGCCCGTTCTCGAACATCCACACCTCACACTGTCCATCCTCCTGCTCTGTCGCGTCGCGAGAGGCTGTAAGCAATGTGTGCTTGTGTCACCCACTCGCGTCGCTCCGCCTCGCCTGTCGTTGCACTCCCCTCTCAGGAACGCACGCCGACCGCTCTCTGCAGCGCCGTTTGGGAGGTCGTTGCGCGCCACCTCCGCCAAGCGCCTGCAGCTCGGAGCGGAGACATCTGACGACCCCCTCGCGCGCCAGCGCTTCACTTGTTCCCACTGGACGAGACCCCGCTTGATTAGCGTTTCATTTCGTTATATAATGCTACACTGTTATTGTCGACCAAACGCAGGGACGAAAAGCTTAACGGACGGCGTCGGTTAAGAATCTGACAGTCCGCCATTCGTTAAGGGCAATTAAAACACGTGATGACATGGAGAGATGACTTGTGAGTACTTTTTTAAGAAATGGTTTTATTGTTTGCATACATTTTGCTTTTAAAAAGACAGTATTTCGAAAAGTATTGAACAACATAGAGTCTATGTCACAAAGAACACGCTGCTGGTTATTTGCAGTTTATCGACCTAATAACGTTAATAACTAATATATACTAAAGCTTACTTGAAGTGCTCATATGCACTTTGAGATTTTGATTTTATGAAGATACTATTTTTACCACTATTCCTACGAGTCCTGTCGGCCAGTAATCGTGATCGTTCAGAATATTTGGGTTAAGTTATTCTTTGAACTGGACGAAATAAGCATAGTAATTTTTGCAATTTTTGATGTTCTGAAATATATTATAATTATATATTTTAGTTATAATATATTTATAGTTAACGATGGACTATTAATGTATTGAAATATATTAATTGTTTAAATAAATAAAGTTAGTTATTTAGAATTTCTGTCTGAGTAAATCGTTTACATGTTGAGCTGTACGTACAGATGGTGTCATTGAAAGACTGATTGCATTTTAAATAGTTATATGTGTATCATGATGATTTCCCTTTTCAAATCGTTCAGTCTGTGTTGATTAAATGATTTTTGTGACCATTTTCGAAAAAAAATCTAGAGCTGTCTAATTCAGAAATCTTTGGGTTTCCTGGAGGAAAGAAACACAAGGAAACCTCTTCTAATGAAATAGTCGTCTACCTCTCTCAGATTTTTATCAAATGCAAGTTCTGCCAACTTTTAATACAAAAAAGCATCTGCAGTTCATATTTTACATCCGTAAAGGATTGGCGAGCGAACTATTGTTTTGTACGTAGGAGATTATATCTTCTGTATACGTGCCTGCTCCTAAATAAGAAGTCTGTTAACCCATAAGATAAAGTTTGATTGGGTATTGGCTATAGGCAAATCGTCTAATTGTCTAAAAATCATTATTACAGAAATACAGGATATCTATGAGTAAATGTTTCAAACTTAAAGTACATGTATTGATTCGAAAATTATAACTTTTTGTCAGCGAGCATAATGTGCGAACATTGATATAATAAAGCCACACGTGGCCGGCCTGGATAGCGAGGTCGCTAAGGAAGAAGTGCTGTAGCTGTCTCGGCTCAAAGGGTGGGGTGGGGGGTTCGAATTCCGCCTCGGGCGTGAATGTTTGTATGTGTTCTTGTTGTCCTAGTGTGTTTCTCTTACAGTTACCCCAAAATCAAATATCACAGTAGTCGCTATATGATCAAGTAGTTAAAAAGCGACACCCCAGAGCTTCACATATAAAATTTACATGTAAAAGTTGCCCCTGTTTGATATGCAACCCACAATGCGTCGGTATTCGGCGGGCAAATGCAAGGTTTTGTAGGGTTGAAAACTAATGGCTAGTATAAATATCACACGTGTAACTTTCTTAAACAAAATTTCCCATCTTAAGTTCATTGAAAAATAATGAAAATTTTCGACCCCCATTCATGCCTTCGACGTGTGTAACATTTACGAGACATTCTGTACAATAATACTTGGACATTCACCCTCCCCACTGTGCCTTGGTCGGTAAGGAAGAAGTTGACGGTGGATGGTGCTGAAGTGAGCAATTCGTGCCCTGTGTTGTGCCACCTGCCACCGCTCCCCTCGACCGCGCCGGTCCACAGCGAAACCGCAACCATTTGCCATTTCAGACGCTGTCATACGACATCGCCACCCCTAACATACACGCTCTACTTCCCCCCGCGAGCCGACGCGGCTCCCTCCAGCCGCTTCTACCCCTTCCACGGCCCGAAAATTGGCAGCGACTAGACAGCGACAGGCCTCCGGTGGGAACTTACCCACCAGTGGTCGTGCGGGACCAGAGCGGCCGCTCCTGGGGCCCCCCCAGGTATCTTAGTGCCACCCCGCCTGGCGGGCCTAGAAGTGAGCGTCTGGCGCGGCGGTGCGGTCGGTGGGGGCGTGCGCGTACGGCGGGGCGGGCGGGGCTAGTCGGCGGCGCGGGCCACCATGCCCCCGCGACACGCGGGCATAGACGATCGGGAGCGGGGCGGACTTCGTGGCGTGTTGGCGGGCGTGGCCGGGCAAGCAACGTGGCAGGCGGTTGTCGGGCAGACAGGCTGCGATGCTGGCTGGCGTGGCTGCGTGGCGGCGGGGTTGGCGGACGGGTGGCGTGCGTGCTGCGTGTTTTGCGGCTGTCGGGCTGCGAGCGGTATTGGGTGCGCTGAGCGCTGCGGACCAGTGCTAGCGCGACTTGCTGGCGGCTGAAGAGTTGTGCGGAAGAGAGTGCGCGGAGAGTGAGGAAGGGGAGAGGTGAGACCGAGCGAGGCCCTGAGTACTACGTAGTGTGCTCTGCAGTAAACTGGAGGCAACATTTTGAACTGAGAATCCGAAACAGTAACTAAACACTTTCGCCATGTTCTTTCTTTGTGATCTGAACAATTACCTATCTTTTCAGGACCAAAAAGCTTGAACTGAGTGTCTCACATTTTAAATGAATCGGTGCAAACAAAAAGGTTTGATGTCAAATTGTACCCGTTTGAAGTTAACGTTGGGAAACTGTTGTTAAAATATACATTCAATGCATAAAAATTAGTTGTCCGCAAACTTTGTGATTTGGAGAGTGTCTTTCAACTATTAATTTTAAGAACAATTGATGTCGTAGAATTAGAGCCTTTTAGCTTGTTCTTCAAAATTTGAAGTTCTTGATCATCGAGTGTTTTTGTTTTCTCCAATACAAATATTTTTTGTATTTTATGTAATCATTTATAATCATTTGAAAGAAATCATGATTTCATGATTTGATAGATTAAATTACAATTTAAGTGGAATTCATTAACAAAAATCGGTCTTTAATTTCATAATGTAAATTTTGATTTTACACAGAAGTTTAACACACAAGATGAACACAGAAACTTGTATGAACTATTTCAGGATTTTAGTTCATTGAGAAGATTTTGAGCGTTAGTAATCACACATAACATAACTTACAATAAGATAAGAAAATCTGGATATAGATGCTCACTGCAGACAATATAATGGAATATAATTGTTAGTATTTTCATCCTTCCTAAGCATTGCTGTTGTTTTTAGATGTTTGTACGTAGCAGGGTATACAAATTTTTACAGCAAATTCTACGATTACGTAGACACTCTAGGGTTAAAATGCAGCTTTAAGTGGGTATACGTTTCCCACAGTAAAACTCCATGTCAATATTCAATATGTTAATTGAAACGTGAATTACTTTTAGAATATATTATGTTGGAAGTTGTGTCTCTTTGATAACCATTTGCTGCCGCCGGGAACGTAATGTCTGTCGTAAAGGGATGCCGCTACGTGTTTGGCATGACTGACAACGCCATTCCAGCCCGATTGCGACACACGCACAGTGCACCGATCACGTGACATCAGTTGACAGTTGCATCGCCTCCAAGAAGCCACGCCCGGATCATTCCCATGCTCACAAAGCTCTGAGATAGAGAAGGGACTCCGAGAGTCAGAAACAGATGCACAGAAACGCAGTGAGCGAGACAGAGAGACTCAAAGTCACACAGATAGAATCACAGAAAGATATATATAT
>BOPP01000006.1:9219782-9233446 GCA_017312745.1 Gryllus bimaculatus
AACACCTTGTCCCTACCCAAAAAAAGTAGTGAAACAATTACCGCATAAAGTATTATATACTATATATTGATGTTGACGATACCTGCGCGAGGAACGGTACTCTCACGACAAAACTAGTATTATACAAAGGTTACAGGTCCATATTTCTGAATGGGCTTCCAGGGTTTGGCGCTGCATGAAGATGATCATAAGAAATTCTTTTGGCATTAATATATTTAATAAGAAACACTCTTTACAAAATATCTATGTACAAAACGCCAATGCGCAAGGCTTTGGTAATAAGTGCACCGGAACAACGCCTGCAGCTTTTAATAAACCACCTGCCTGGCTGGAGACGAGCGGGGCCCGCTGGCAAACGCGCGGCGGCGTCTTCGGCCAACCGTTCGCGTCCGCCCCCGAAGTCCGTCGAATTCGCTCTCCCTCTGCGATCACTCCGCTGCCCCCAACCGCGCACGGCCGCGAATGAACTCGCCGGCGTAGTCCATCCCCCCACCCCGTACCACAATGTTCCCCTGGTCACCAACACGAACGACGCGCGTGATTGACGCCCGTCAGCAGTTCCACGTCTCAGCAATCCCTCTCAATCTTCGCTCGAAGTCTGCACAGTACGGCCCGCTGCGCCATACACCCGGCAGAAATATAACACGTGTCCGTCGGCCGCACGAATTCCTGTATTAATTTTTGATTTCGCTTCTGGATGCGCCCTTCCACTTTCACTAATCATCTTGTATTATTAACTTCATCAAATCTTATCCCTCAGCTTAACAGCCACATTCAATACCAAAACTGTTCTCAACACCCACATAAATTGCCTTGATGCAGCACTGCCCCGTCCGTATGTTTCACTAACGCCTCTCTGCGCACACTGTCCGAACAACCGCGCTCGCCTCGCCGTTACCCCCATTTGACCGTTGGTTGCAGCGCGGCCGCGCGCGCCGGCGTTACTGTCTCTGATCCAATTCAGTACTTATTTAATTGTAATAATTAATCAACTTTGATTATTACAAATACAGAAACGTTCTTCGTCATATTTTAATATATATATTATATATATTATAATAATATATATATAATATATAATAAAACATTGGTTGGTCGAGAGTATTGATGCGCTCTGGCTTCCGCAATGACGTAGATGAGTTACACGTTCCGTTTTTGATTGCCCTTACTTTTGCGTCTGCCCGTCTCAGAGCAGGATTATATACTAGAAAGAGCAACATGAATGGCTGGGCTACCGGCCAATCAAGTGGAGAGAGCGGACCAATCAAGTCGATGCCGGCACAGCTTCATGGCGACGCAACACCATCGCCGCCGCCCACCCCACCGCAGGCAAGAGCTAGAGAAAATGCCACTAACTGCTCGCCGCCGGTAGAGACTTTATCTCGCTCCTTAGCCGTTTAGATTGAGGGTATAGTCCATTGCTGCATAGGATACCAAGTGTTCACTCTTCCTCACTTTACAGCTAATTTGAGAAAGTTGATAATAACGGCGAAAATACAAGAACCATGACACAAATCAACGAAACAAACAATTTTAGGACCAGCAGGAAAATAACCAAGAACATAGTGAATGTCTGAGCTGGAGCATGTAGCATCCACAGTTGCAAATCTAATCCTTGTATCTTTCTACACGAATAAATTAACTTATATTAAATAAAAAAAGTAAATATTTTGCTGTAAAATACACTTTTGTTAACATTTTGCTGTTACTCGGGCTTACCCTTGCAACGAAAAAAGGCGTTCGGTTAATGATGCCCTTTTTTTTTTTTTTAAACCAGGGTAGTTTCGCGTTTTAAATTTTTTAAAAAAAAAAAATCTCCACTTCTTCATTTATTTAGTCATGTATTTATTTAATTTATTTAACGTCAAAACTGGGTGATGTTCTGAGGAGAGAAGTGCAATCTGTAAAGCTTTTCTTGAGCTCTGGGAACTTTTCCGAACTCATTCGTATATTAAACGATTGAATTATGAATACATGTACCAAAAGCGTTCTTCTTACAAAAATCGGTATGAAAATATTCGGTCGGATTTAATAAAAGCTATTTGCAAACGCAAATCTTCTATATAATTTTGGTATTATCTCTGATGTTCTACATAAAGGAATTGACTTACTGCAACGAGTAAATGGAACAATCATTTAAATATTTCTCACAGAACTCAAGAAAACGTGCACATACAGTAGAGCCAAATTTATGACCAGAAAGAAAACGAGGGGGCATCACAGCGTTTGCTCAAAGGATCAGGGGAACTGGGCCCCAAACCCGATGGAAATGGGGTTCATTGACCCAGAAGATGGTGGAGCTGAAAGAAACTAGTCGGTGTTGAGAATGTCGGATTGGGGCCGGGAGGTGGATGCCACTTGGATGATTGCTGGGAAAGGCAGGAAAAGGGGTGTGTGTGGAAGAAGGTGCTACGGACTGGAGGAGAGAACAGCCAGTGGGGCCACGACTGGTTGGATTGCGATGGGGCGGGGCGGAATAGGAATACATTAGCTGCTTGGATAACGAAAGGGTGTGGGCCTTGCGAACTACTGATGGTCGAAACGACAAACTCGGTAGTTTTAGCGAGCGCGTGCATGGCGGCGCATAACCGCTGAGCCGCCTGAAGAGCTGCTGTGATCATACGTCCGTTCGCTAAAACTATCGAAGTCGTTCGTCAAAAGGAATTCTCTAAATTGGGTGTGAGAATTGAGACCATGACCTTGGTGGATCGAAGTGGAACGGAAGAGGAAGGAGATTGATCGAAACATCTTGCGGAGAGGTAGAGAATGAACAACTATAAATTGTAGCAACTATATATGATAGAGTTTCCCTAATTGTTAGACAACCTCGTATGTAAATAAGTTGGGCGTAAATCCGTGACATGAACTATTTTACAACGTTCACCGGGAGAACGTTATTATCTTCGAACCCTCTGCATGCTCTAGAATTTTGTAACATTTATTCTGAGACAACCTGAATTCTGGCAGTGCGGTTTGGTGGTGCGGTTTGGTGGTGCGGTTGGTGGTGCGATTGATGGTGAGACGGTGCGGTTGGTGGTGCGATTTGGTGGCACGGTTTGGTGGTGCGGTTGGTGGTGCGGTTTGGTACCGCGATATGGTGGAGCGGTTTGGCGGAACGGAGCTGTGACGCGTTAATAATATACATTTTTGTCGACACGGTTTTTACACTGACTTTGCGTTCTATGTATTGCAAGTTTTGAGGATATCGTAAATAAAATATTTTTCCTCTACAATTATATATTTCCCGTCATGGGTATGAAATTACTGCAAAATTTTATATAGGAATCGTCCTTGTCGTAGTTGAATAATGATATTCGTTTTCAAGATAAAAACGTCCCTACCCTGCATTTTTGAATGGAAGCTGGCGGCGTAGAGATTAATCGTTGCTCCCTTCTCACGATGTATGATTGCGGTGTGGCGCAACAGGTGAGGTAAAGGTTGCGTGAAAAGTGAAACACGCGACACACCAGCTACAGTCTCGCCGATGTCACACTCTGGACGCTTGAAGAGTGAAGTTTGAAGAGGTGGTGGAGCTGCGAAGTTTGAAATTTTGCGTTCAAGATTGAAAAATATTTTTTCACCTGTAGTTTACGGCAAAAGTTCACGGTGAGACGGGTGTGTTATTGATCTGAGGGCTTGGCTTGTACGTAGTCGGATAAAGTTCTTGTTCAGTACGGAAGTTATCATTTGTTCTCAAAATACGCTGTTGTATCGGCTAGAAAAATATGCATTTTTTTGCTTCTGCGTGAATTCATAACTGCGTAATTCTGAAACTGCCGCATGACGGTTTCTATACATTTAGAGACTCCACTGACCATAAAAAAACGAACATTTTTATTAGTATTTATTTTAATAATTCTATAAATGCATTAAATACCATTTGAACTGCTTAGTTCTAAAACACTAAATATGCCTGTAACAGCTATTCGACTTACGCGTCCGGATTGATGACCTCTCACCTTGGTCAGGGTGTTTTTGTTCAGTTTACTTTGAGTAAATGCTGAGGTGTGAGAGTTGTTTTGGTTTTGGGCAACAATGCTTCACTATTTATGCACGTTGTGTTGAGATCAGGCGGGTGTTAGTCGATAACAGAGTTATTTAACCCCACGGGAGAACGCCAGCAGGAACTACCCCAGCGGGGGTGAACCACGCCAGTAGGATGAAAGTTCAACCGACCTAGTGTAGTGCACCGAATACGAGACGCGGGTCGTTAGAAACATGCATGTGGCTAATTCGAGAATTTCACACTTGGAAACTTCCTAAGTTGTATGCCGTACGTCCAAACGGGTTTGCATGATTCTTTTAAATTATTATTTTAAATCATTATTATTTTCTTAAACTTTTTCATTGAAGAGCCAAAAAGTAAGTACACCTACCTAATATCGTGTTAGGCACTCACAAATACCGCAACACGTCGTGGCATGGGCTCTACTCATGACAGCTGGAGGTAATTGACATGAATTCTGCAGGGTTGGCCATAACTCGTCCATAATAGTGTTTAACTCGGGATGGTGTTTCCTTTAAGTAGATAAAAAAGCACGAAAAATTGTCACATGTTCTGAACGTGTTTGAACTTCTTAAATGTTAGTTGGTTAAGTGGAGAACATATTAAAATTTTTAGTTTTCCCCTTTTCAGAATATTAGATTTGTCGACATGGATTAACACGGTTCTGCTATAGGGTAATTTAAATATAATGGAAATATCAAAATAGAAAGTATGTTATGCTATCGAAATCCCAGTTTTCAAGGATCATTTGTTTCGAAAGCGTCCTCAGTTCTATCCACGTAAACCTTGTTTAGTGCTCGAGACAGTCTCCTTTACAAATGATGTGCCGACGATGAAGACTAAGGGTAAGGCTCCTACTTTCTTAATAACGAACGTAATTATGCACTTTCATTTCGTTCATTCTCAAAAGAACGTTTCGACGGGAAATTTCAACCTCATTATCGTCGCTTGCGACGCTGCAAAGTATTTTTCTTAATATTAAGTAATTGCTGCGAGCGTATCTTTGGCACGGAAGGGAACAATTTTGTCTTCTTTTGAAGGAAATCAAAATAGCAGGCGCCTGTTTTGAATTAGGAGGTAAATAAACGGAGTGATGTTTGACGACAGTGCTCATTTAAACCTGAAGAGGGTATTTCAATGTTTTTCAAAGAAGATTAAAACCGAAGGCTACAGAGGTTTAAATTAAATGTAAAATTATTAAGCGTTTCAGGGACTAGGGAAGAGGGACATAATCAGAGGATGGGTGTATTAAAACTGAAGAACGAAAGGTGAACTGTAGGAAGGTGCTGTAGGATAAAGGATATGGAGGTCTTTGTAATGGTCAGTTGACGTACTTAGAAAGAAAAATCTTCCCATGCATTCGCCTTGCCAGCCTCCGTCGAAGTTTTAAGGGCTTTAGGATTTTCAACCGTGAAAATCTCCACCGGAGGCCAACGCTAAAATAATGGAAGCCATTTACCGGATTTAGAACGCGCGCTGTCTAATGCCCTTTTTTATTCACAATTCCTTTGTTTCTCTCTTTGGAGCGGAAGGCTTATGTTTCCGTAGTTAAGTGGGAACATAAACGCTTCAAGCCGAACGACATTGGCCGGGGAAGTCACTTGATGCATATGTGCTGTAACGAAGGTAGCGTTTGCGGCTATAAACGCTTTAAAGAGATTTTGGTTTAAATTAGGACTTACTCAAGCTGAATATGCTCCAGTTGTGAAGCTGTAGACTACTTCGTATGTCAAAGTAAAAAATATTTTCGAACATTAATAAAGAAATATATTGTTTGGTTTCATTGAAAACATGTTCCTATTAAATTTTGTGTTTAATGCCGTTACATTAAAATGTTATTAAATGAATAAATATTATAAAAAATGTGAATGATTAAAATTTAGATTTTATTAATATGTTCACTCCTTTGAATTGCGAACATTTGTACGAGAAGAGTAACTGATTTCCTTGCGCTTGCAATACAAACCTCGTATATTAGAAATGATCAGTGAAAAAAACTTAACAGGATTTCCTTGCTGTATACTTACTACTCGTGTTCTTTTTTCGATAAAGCCCTGCACTGAGTCAATATTGTCTTAGTGACTGAACACTAAGTTGAGATACGGGAATTACTACCTAGTGAAGCAATGAAACATTTTAAATTTCTTATATTCGATGTTTTCATTTTAAGCCAAGTGATGTCTCTCCGTCTGCTTGCCAGTTTTCCTGCATTCTTACCAGCGGGCCTACCTGTGTCTCTCAGCCCCTTCCCCGATCTCTCTCGCCTTCCTCCGGCCTTTCTTTTCCTCACACACACACACACACACACACACAGATGAGCATAATTATTTTCGCAGGCACCTGTCACTATCATTCTCTCGTATGTTTAGATGAAAGGGAAATAACTTTTAAAACTATGAAATAAAAAGTATTCATTTTGAAAGAACAAAGAACATGTAACTTTTTTCTCACATTTCTTTGCATCTACTATTGTACTTTTAGGTACTTTTTCATTATTAAGAGTCAATATTTAAAATAGTTAACGCGATGTTTTTTATTGTCTTCCTGAACGATTCAACGGAAAGCATTTCTCTTGCAAATTCCTCATTGCTATGCTACAATATCCTCTCGCTACCTGGAAACCTGAATGGAATAGCTCAACTTGTCCGTCTTGTGTGACACAGGGATTGAAAAGGGAGCTAAGCGGTGGCGAGAATACACGCCATTGAATTGGGTGGAACTTCTGGTGAATGAGGAATCGACTCTAGGCATTAGAGAACGTCCCCGTGACATTCTGAGGAATTCACCTCGAAATGCTGGAAGCGGGACTGATCGTAGGAGGCGTGGAGATGCCCCGTGTCGGAAGTCGACTGGCAATTGCGCCGCATCGTGGTTTGAATTGGATATAAATCTGTGCATGTTTGTGAATAGCATATAAATGTGGATAATTCTAGGTAGGGGATTGAAGAATTCGATTTATAAATAGTATTGAATTAATAATGCAAGGGGTTAGTGGTAATAATTATTAGACGCGAGAGCGAGCATAAGCGTGAATGTCGGAGGGTGAATGTCGGAGGGTGAATGTCGGAGGGTGAATGTCGGAGGGTGAATGTCGGAGGGTGAATGTCGGAACAGAGATTTCACATAGATAATGGCGAAGGGACTTCAGCTCCCCCTCAAAAGCCAATGCCTACATGTCAAAAACTATAGCTCGTTAAATTTTTTAGGACGCTTTTTAATAACTGGGTGATATAGCGACCTCTGGGTTTGTTTTAACTGCAGGAGAAACTGTTGGAAGAACACCGTAAAGGCAACACGAACACACTCAAACATCCATATCCATTTTTGCCTCAGCGACCTCGGCTATCTAGGCAGGCAAATATGGCTTTTACTAATGTTCTACGCTAACGAAAGTCATTCAATTTGTCAGTTGTTTATGTTATAATATTAAATATAAGTTGACAACTAAAAAATACATTTTGTGTTGACAATAAATGAAAAACAAATTACAAGAACACAAGTTGGCAGGACACCCGTAACTACAGCACCCCTACCCGAGAAAAATCCTAATTGTGCCGCATCACACGAGATATGGTAGAAAGACGCAGGAAAGAGTGGAGGAAGAGTAGAAAATATCCATTTTGTTGTTTTAAAGAGTCAGAATATCCACAGCTATTGAAGAGAAGTGGCGCGTTCTAAATGCTATATGTAAATTACAAAATTTGATTCGGATAACGCGTATTTCGATGCACTCTATGCGAGGCTCTCGAACGACGTAGACAATGCAATAAATACGCTGGTAATGAGGGCATGCAGTTAACAGGGAGGCTGATCGCGAAAATAGCGACAGCACTCAAAATACTTTTATGGTGGTTGCATAGAATGACGAGAGCATTGAACTGAAGTGAGGATTGGTAAAAAGAAAAGCCTACAACGCGAAAGCAGGGGTATATTGAAGGTTTTTGAGCTTCTCTGTGGTGTTTTATCTACATTAATAAAAAGGCGCTTTGTCCTATAATGTTATATATCGAGCTATCAGTACACGTTTGCCTTTCTCATTGAAATAAATTGAAGTAAGCAGAGTTTGTTTTCACTTGGGTAAAGAACAACATGCAATTTTATTCGAAGAGAAAAGAGTATTGAAAGTATTAACGTGTAAACAAAGTAATGAAGTATATTAATAATGACGAATTTGTTTTCAAATTGAAATCTGTACACATGTACGGACCGGTACTTCAATGTGGACGTGAGTGCAGAAGGGAGATAATAAGTGCGTGCAGGCAGATGTGGAATAATAGTAGGGTGAGTAAAAAGAAGAATCGTAATAATATGAAGTTTTCATACATTATGTATGAAGTGTGCATACATTATTTATTACCTTATAGAATTTTTAACATTTTTAAAAATTTTCTAACCACATGCCTGTCCTTGATTAATAAAATTAAATTGACTTATAAGGTAATAAATTTTATTGCATATAAGAATCATTTTATCTATTGCAGGCACCATTATTATAATAAATATAATAATAGTGATATAATCTACCTTGAAGATGTAACTAAATAGCACAAGAAAGTGATAAGACAAGATAGAGAAAGTTAGTTTTAGCTTACGTTAATGTATTTTTTCAATATCATTTGAGCACTGTGAACAATATTTTAATCTTCTTAGCAACATCAATAAGGATTTATTTTTTAGTGATTTTTAAAAATAATTTATTACTGAGATATTATTTCATTAAATTGATTAATACAATTGGTTTACTTAAATTGTATACTGTTTGTGACTTTTGACAACAACTTCTTTAAACCAAAGAGAGAAGTTACTATAAGTTACTCTTTTAGTTACTAGCTATGCTTTCATTGTGAAAAAGGATATTGGCACCCGAAAGTAAAAAGATGTCATTTTCTCGTGAGATTTTGCTCCCATTTTTCTCTCATGAATAAAATATTTTATTCTCTGGAATCACACATTACTAAGCTTTTCTACGAAAATGAAATCAGAAATTTGATATGTAATATCTAAATGTTCAAACGTATCGTGTATAATACCCTTATTATTGATCTAACGAAATACTGTTTTATTTTTTGAGAAATGATTGTGAAATAAAAACAAAAGAACTAATAGAATATGAAGCGGGAGTATTTTATTTGATTTATTTTAATTGTTTTAGTAAAGAAAACAGTAGAAACTCTATGTGTCATATGGGAGACAAGTATAATTTTCACAGGTCTTCTTGAGTTCCAGAATATCTTTTTTATCCATTTACTTCAGATAGGCCTAGTTGGATGGTTACTATACAAACGTACGATGTACGAAGATAGTGAGGTTAGCAACCTTTGAAAAGCTAGGAACTCCCGAGTTATAGAAAACCAATTTTGTATGGTATTTGCATCGCAAAACTAACTACAAATTTGAATTGTTAGTAATACTAATAAACAAGGCTGATCGCAGCCCCGGCACTTCTACTACCAAAACTAGCAAATGAAGATATTCACAAAACGTGCGCGTAGTGAACAAACGTTTACACTCAGAAGCAAACAAGGGGCCATCTCAAGATTTTCTCAGCGCATCAGGGAAACTAGACAAAAAAGCTTATTGGAAATGGAAAGTAAAATTAGGAGTCTGTGAATAAAAATCATAAGAAGAAGAGGTTATTTAACGTCTACCCGACCTCTAGGAATTTTACCCCACAGTGCACCGGTGCAGTGTATTTTCTCAATGGATCAGGAAACTCGAAGAAAAGTCTGATGGATATGGAAAATTAAATTAGAAGATCGAGAATAAGAATAAGAATCAAAAGGGCCGGCCCGGATTGCATAATTCGCTAAGGCTGAAGGGACGTAGCTGCCTTGTGACTGAAGGTTCTCTGGTTTGAATCACGTGCAGGACATGGATAATTATGTCTGTCGGTATGCAAGTTAGCTACAGTTACACCAAAGTTACAAAAACAATGTTAATTACAGTGGTCGCTGTAAGATCTTAGTAGTTAAAAAGCGACCTTAAGTAAGTAAAATATTTGGAGACATTTTTGAGAACTTTTAGAAAATGTCCCAGGGGCATCAGCTTTGAGTGAGTCCAGATCGGCAGGGGTTTATTCAGTTTAAAAAAACGTATATACATTGTTTTGACGGTAGTGTTGTTAACTGACGAAAGAAGGACGGGCATTTTGAAACAAAAAGAACAACACTTTTTCGGTATCAAGGAACCTTAAAAGTGTACTTTTGTTGAAATCTAGAAATCGATTTTCCGCAGGATTACATACCTTTCTCTATGCTACGTGTATTACTCCGTATATACGTACGCATACCAGAAAGTAAAAAACAAACAAACACGAGCTTGTTGGACCAGCCTCTCGAAACTCAGCCCCCCGCACAAGTGACACCGTTCGCATCGGGGGCGTTGGCGCGTCCGTACGTGTGTGTGTGTGTGTGTGTGTGTGTGACTGCTTCGCGAGGCCGCCGGGCACGGCGCCCCCGAGCGGTGGCCGTAGCGAGCGGACGTGCGAAGGCCACTCCGCGAGGCGAGGCGCCACGCTATCTCCGGCAATGCGATGCCCCTCCCGGGGATATCGCCTCCCTCCCTGCACCTCATTGGCGCGCTCTTCGCCCAAGGACCGGCTTTTGTTTTGTAGTCGCGACTCATCTGCGTGTGCACGACCTACGAGGCGTGGGATTAGCTCGACGCGCGGGTCAAACGATCGCACCTACGAGAGCAGATAATCAGGTGAACGATGATGCAAACGCTGGGCAATGGGGCGGGAACTGAAGTGGTGTGAAAAAACAAGATGAAACACTGTAGCGATCTCGTGTTGTTCATTCTAAATTCCATATCGGGCAAACCGTGATGGAATTTCTGAATATTGCTTCGTAGTGCCATCATTGAACTTGGGATTGAAACTTTACTTTTTCGTGATGAGAGCTTTCGAATAATATTACAGTAACATTTTCCCTTATTTTAATATTCTTTCTACCATAAATATAAGATTTTTCTCATAATAAATCGCGGAACAACGATGGTACTACTCCTCCAATTGCAATTGTGTGAGATGTAAAAATATAATACATTCAACAAAAAATATATTATCTAATTAGACCCTGGAGTTGTTGATGTTTATTCTTGGAAATAAAATAGATTGAATCTTGGAACTGCAAGAAACAATGGAACCTTCAGTACTGGAATTTCTTAGTATTCCGATTTTGTGTTGCTATACACACGTGCCAGTTTACTCTCGTGCTACCAAAGATTAATCTCGAAGACACGAATTTTTTTACTTTACCAAAAACTTTTGTACTACTTTTCCCTTCATTGGAAATTGAAACCCATGGATGTCGTCTCCTTGTTGCAGTCTGGCCTAGGGTTCCAAGTTTCCTGGAGAGCTGTGTCGAATTTTATTTGTACCCAACCGGATAATCCATCTCAGTGGTGCGCGTCACTATCGAATTCCCATATATCCATTTCAGAACGCCACTCCCCCACCCGCCTTTGTGATCAAAGACAATTTGAAGAGGGTGAAGATATAAAAGCGCAATGGCACGCTTATAAAGTTGAAATTTTTAAATGCAGTACTTACACTCCCCGCAACACCTGAATTGCTGTGTCTTGAAGGGTATGGCAGGGGATTAAATACATTTTTTCTTTTTAAAAAAATGTTTGTACGTAATTTTGATTCAACTTCGTGGTAATTTGACGGATTTAAAAATTTAAGAAGCTTATTTTTCGCGGGGATGGCTAGGAACTTAGTTTCCGTATGTAAGGGAGGCCGGAAGACGCCACTTGAGCATCCACGTTCTCGGGGTAGTAAGCTTAGGTATGCGAAAATTTAGTACCGAAAGGAATGCACTTGGAGGCGGGCGTGTGTCCCAAGCTTCCCAAATGCGCTGAGGGTGTTTTTTGTTGAGTTTCGTCTCATCTTGGGCAGTGTCCTCGCCCTCTGGTGAAAGAGAGTAGGATTGTCTCGACTTCACGTCTCCTAATCACTCACCACTCAGAGCTGATAGCTTTTAGCTCGGACGTTCCATAACCAACTTCCCAGGTCAAAAAATATATTGAAGGTCGTCTTCTAGCGTTAATGCAGATGTCTTTTCAAGGGACGAGAAGTCCCAAGGGGACGATGAGATAGCGATAAATCGCTCAAAATTTCCTCTTTTAGTTTCGAGTGTTCGATGTTCCATTGCATTTTCTCCGTAGATCGAAATATTTTATAAGGCCGGTATACACGGTACAGTTTACGTGCAGATTAGACGAAAACGTACTGTCTAGATTGCAGGATTTCTTCGTGGAAACTTTTGAGCATGTTCGTAATTTTACATGCCGAAAGCTTCCAGTTTGACTCAAGCTCCTCTAGCGGCCCTGACCCGACGCGATGGTAATCTACCATTCAATTTGATTTTGTGGTTAGGTCTGTCAAGGTGCGTTTATGTGACGTGAGGTTGTGATACAGTACCGCGTTTCCAATTCTATCTTCCTACTTTTCTTCTTTATGCTCCTCATGATCAATTAATACTTAATAAAATTACAGCCTAACGCACGCACATAGATGCCACCACTGAAAGTACTCGGACACGACAATTCAGTTGTTTCCCAGTTGCGACCCCCTAGCGGCGTCTCGTGGCGATTCATACAGAATTTATGCAGAAAACGTGCAGACCGTGTGCGCGCGACTTTTGACATTTATACTTCTAGTATTGGGTCTTAAAGCTTCTGTACTGTAACCGTATGACAATCTGTACGAAAACTGTACCATGTATACGGTCCTACAATATTTCCTAGATGGAAAACTCGAAGATATAACTGTCTTGAATAGAAATCTCGTAGATCGGAATCCCCTAGATCAGGAGCAGTGGAGATGCTCGCGCCTCAGAGAGGGCAGAGCGACGCTCGCCCCCATTTCCGAGTAGTGTGGCTGATTTTATGGTCGACGAGACGTCGAAGTGATACGCCGGTGTATTTGTGCATTGCAGAAAAATGCCGGCAACTCGTAAATGATACTCTAATGCTAACAGGCTTACATGTTAACAGGAAAGTAAATAATAATTCTTATTAGGCTCTCAATGTGTAACACAATGATATAAATTCCATGTATTTGTATTGGTTGCATGATTTACTACAATGTCTGCACTCGAAGAAAGCTTTTAGAAATCATCAAGCGCAGTCAATTGCAGAGATCTGCATCTCCTAGACTCTCAAATTTTAATTATCGTTGCATTCAGACTCTAAAATAAATTTTCTCAGCTGCACTTTGACACGAACATTGACATTACTTTTGCCGGTCGCTTATGAAGAACCACCAACAAAAACTAGTAAAATAAATTCAATTGGCTGCTTGAGCTGATAAATGTGCTGATCGGCCGACGCTTATCAGCAGATCCTGAAACGGGCAGCTGATACGCTACTTGTGCCGACGCGCTGTTTGACCACCTAGACCCATCTTTGACTGATGGCAAGACCAAATGGTTGTCCTGATCTTTCAGTACATAATTCTGAAATAAATATAACCTTTTGCAAAAACCTTGTCGCATTCCTGAACATCCGTTTGAACGACAGATTTTTGAACCGTGACACATGAGTGGACAATGTGTTAAAAAACTTTTGTTTCTCTACTGAAAGCTTGTGCAAATAAAATCGCAAACCCGTAACTACAGATTTCTCGATCAGATGGTAAAGTCCAATCCTTCGC
>BOPP01000006.1:9235552-9250066 GCA_017312745.1 Gryllus bimaculatus
TTATTTTGGTCGCAAAAACACGGATATGCAACCACTGGCGGGCAATGGTTTTGCCATAACACACTATGTGTCTATTGGTTTATTGTAAACATTAAGGGCATGATTATTACGTATTGCGGACTTGCAGTGAGCGCAAGTACTTTTTATTAGCCACTGATCTTCTATCGGGCAATACACACTGCCACCGATCATTTGTTTTATATATGCACACCTCGACTTGCTGTAGTCAACATCATTCTATAAGCGCCACAAAAAGACCTATTTCACATAGTACACGTAATTTAGTAATCCAAAATGTTTAGCCACTATCGTCTTCGATCCTGTCATTCACAGACACGATCGGGCTTTTCGGTGCATATATGTCGCACGGCATTTCCATCTCTTACCTCGCGACCACACCCACCGGGTGCCATCGCAGTTCAAAGCTTACAGCTCAGCCTTACATTGGTCATTCCTAGCTCACAACTTAATTCTATCCTTGCTCTAGCAGTCCACCTCACCTCCTGCTCTACTACACATCGTATCCAAGTATTACAGTTGAATGCTAAGATCCAGGACCGTCTAAATTTCGACTCTTTTCTGCCCTACCTAAAAGGGCTCGAATAGGGGTTCGCCACTAGGGATAGCTTTGTTAAACCATTTACAGAATGGTTTGAGTTGTTAACTACCACATGCGTTAACGATAACTCACTTACAAAATGACCAACAATACAGTAACACCACTTAAGGCAATAGATCATCATGAACCAGTCTTACCTATTAGCGCACATGTCTACAAAGCATGAGAACAACAAAGAAAGAGTCATTTGTTGTTTATGCTTCCGATGATTCGAATGCAGCTGCGCTAGAAATACTTGCCTGATTGAATTGCAGATGTCGTTCTCTGTCTATTAGAATATAGCAAATTCCGCACACGCTGCATGATTAGATAGTTCTAACGGCTATTCGTCGGCTTTGGAGCACCCGCCGACCCTCCCATCACCTCCAGACGACCATCCCTCCCCCCTCCCCTCCACCGCCTAATCCCCTCCCCCCGATACCCCGCCCAGCCTCCCCTCCGCCCCGCCTATCCGCCCCCGCGCTCGCCCCCCCCCCGCCCTCCGCCCAGTCCTCCTGCCCCGTCCCGCCGTCGCGGGCCCGGATGACGGGTCTCCCCGCTGACATTAGCTGCCGTTAGACAGTGCTCGCTGACGTTACAAGCGCGTTATCGTCTTTCGGAAAAACTGTCTGGCGGTTCGCAGACAATCGATTCGTAGGCGATGAATAGCGGGCGCCATTGTGCGCAGCCGCGTGTTCCGGTGAGTAATTTCTACGATAAGACCCGAAAAGGAGCGCGGCGGAGCCAATATTCAAAGTACGTTCCTTTCTGTTTCCGGAATGCATGAGCGGCAAACAAACATAGGAGATAGGGAGAGGGAGATAGGGAGATAGGGAGAGGGAGATAGGGAGATAGGGAGAGGGAGATAGGGAGAGGGAGATAGGGAGAGGGAGAGAGGGAGAGGGAGAGAAGGAGAGGGGGAGAGGGAGAAGAGCACATGGACAATAAGAGAGCCATTGAATGATTGAGCGTGAATTAGAGAGTGGTTAAAGTAAACAGCGTGTGAGAGGGAAAGAGAAAACCGATAAGTGAAATAATACAGTAACAAAAGAATGAGATGATAGTGAAGTATGACTGAAAATAAGACCGGTAAGGTAGGATGACAGAAATTGATAGAACGAATTTCGCAGTAATTACAAAATATTCAAAGATTTTTCTGAAATATGACGCGTAGTCGCCACGAAAATAGCGTAATAGTTTAAAAAAAGCGCTAGAATGGATAGTACAGAGGAAAATGCAGAATAACGAGTTTTTATAAGGTTGGGAACGATGGATTGTAAAAGACAGAGAGAGAGAGAGAATAAAAGTAAGAGAAGCCGAATAAATAATGGAAAGAGGTAAACAATACTATGAAGGGAGAGTTTGGAAGAAAAACAGCGCAAAAAGAGAAATGTAGAATGAAGAAAGAGAGGGAGAGAAAAAGAGAGCAAATGAGTGAGAGAAAGGGAGAGAAAACGATGAGGGAGGGAGAGAGAGAGATGGGGTGAGGAAAAGAACGAAAAGGTGAAGGGGATTGGGAGTGATAGGGAGAGAGAGAAGGGATGAGGGAAGAGAGAGAGGGAGTGAGAGAGAAGAGGATGGGGGAAATAGAGAAATTGTGAGAGATAAAGGAGAGAGGAGGGACGAGAAAAGAGCAAAGAGAAAATTTACGAGGGGATGAATTTTTACGAGGTCTCACAAAGCCCATGGTGTAGTTATGTAAGGGGGCGCAGAAGCGAGCTAGAGGGAAGGGAGCTTCGACTCGTGGGACTGACACGTGCAACTAATTCCTCTGTTGGCCAATGCAGCACGGTTGAGTTGCCTGGCGTCACGCAGGCCACGCCCGCAGAATCGCTACACGGGAAAAATTTCCATTTGCAGGGAGCGTTTTTTGTTGCCCTGGTCGTGTACACACATTTCACGTTAGTAACTTCTAAGATTTGTACGTTTGTCCCCGTTTGTCCCCACTCTTGCGTTATTTTGAAACATGCAATTACTTGCTGCTTCGTTTATACTTAATGGTAAAAATATCGGAAAAGACAATTGGAGTATTTTCAAGATGTTCCACAATCTAATAAGATATTTGTAGTATTCAACTGCTATATCAGGTATTTGTAGTTATATCAAAATTTTAAATGTTACGTGAGTTTTTATTAACATTCATTGTTGTGTAGTATGTTTTGTAGAAGTACTAAGGATGAAGTAGCTGGCTTTATAGAAAAATAAGAAAAATACTAAGTTAAATGAATTATTAAAATTATCTGAATTAAGCTTTTTATGTCACTGACTGATAAATAAATTGTCAGTGTAATTTGATTATTTTAATTCAAAATGTTTGCATTGATCACGCAGTTCTTGCAAATGCTTACAGCGATAATAGCTTCCAGAGAGAGACTTACGTAAAGTAGACTTAAAAATTCCGTAAAAGTGTTACTCAGCGACCGCAATATGTTCGAATGGAAATGACCTTCACCCGGGGCTCTCTGGGCAGACGCCACTAAAAAGAGGTGATCGGATGATTGGGGCGCGTGTCCGCTTCGTTCGTCGGCGGGGGCGGCGCGGCGCGGCGCTCGCTCGCGCGCGACGAGAAAAATCTCGGTTGGAATTAGAATTAATACAACGCGCGGCGGAGCGCGAGCGAAAGTATCCCGGCGTAAGCGTGATAAAGCGCGCAGTCGACCTTAAAGCGCAGCTCACGGTCGAGGGCCCCGGCGGCGCGCGCCTCTCGAGGCTCGAGTCCTCGCTCTCTCTCTCTTGGCTCTTTCTCGCTTCTCTCGCGGCTCGGGTTCTCGCTGTCTCTCTTGTCTCTTTCTCGCTTCTCTCGCGGTTCGGGTTCTCGCTCTCTTTCTTCTCTTCTCTCCCGGCTCGAGTCCTCGCTCTCTCTGGGCTCTCTCTCGCGGCTCGAGACTCTTGCTCTCTGTCGGCTGCCCCTCCCCCCTCCCGTGGACTGAATTCGCTCTCTCTCGTGCATTGAGACAATTGTACTCTCTCGCCTCTCACACTGCTCGAAACTCTTGCCACCCTTCTTTCTCTCTCTCTCTCTCTCTCTCTCTCGTGACATGAGTATATTGCTCTCTCTCTTTCGCGTGCGAATCTCTCACTCCCTCGTCTCTCTCTCCCTCTGTCTCTCTTTCACTTGCGCTTCTCACGGCTTCAGTCTCTTGCTCTCTCTGATCTCTTTCTCGCGCACCTTTCGCGGCTCGAGTCTCTCACTCTCTCGCGACTTGAATATTTTTCTCTCTCGCAGGTCGTGCGTCTTGCTCTCTCTTTCTGCTCTTGGAGCCGCACTAATCGAGAGGATGGGCGGAGGTCGGGGGTAATAGAAAAGCATTCGGATGTTCTTGCGTTGTTTTCTCTTTACCTGAGTTTTCTCCCTTCTTCTCGCATCTCGTATGCTACCTTCGCTCTCCCACATACCTTCTTATTCCTGGTTCGTCTGTTCCTTTCACTCATTTGTAAGTGCAACATTCACTATGCAAGGAGTTTCAGAGTAAATGTTTCAAACTTCTAGGGAAAGGGGGGGGAGTAAGATGATAAATTTTGCCATTGGACATGAGGGGGAAAATTTCATGTTAGGAAGTTGCACATGTGAATTTGCCCCTGATTGACCGGGGAGCGGAGAACGTAGCAATGGATAGAAAGGAAACGACATTCGGTTGTTTTATGTTTGTTTTCACGGTTCCCATCTCATCTCTCTCTTGCCTTCTATTCGTATATTCGTGTATCCTCGTTACTCTCTTTTTTCGATGTTTTCTACACCATTTTATTGTGCTGCCTCTGAAATCACTCCCCCTTCCCGCTTCTCTATAATTCTCTCTTTTCACTAGGTTTCCTCTCGGGTTGGGATCGAGTTGGGTAGCATTATAGACAATGGAAATGGACTGACAACCGATCATTGTCATTCCTTCGATTTTTTCTTTCTCGTCTTGTCCCTCGTCTCATTTATTGCATCTCCCTCATCTCACTTACCATTTCTTAATCATCTCTACCAGGTCATTGTGTTTCTTACTTTTTAATTGAGTTCTGTAACTCTTATTTCAATATCTTCCTCTTTTATTTTTCTGTCCTATAATTTTACCTTGCCTCTTTATTTCCTCTTCATATTTTTCTCTTATCTGTTTTCGTGTCACTATTATGTTTGTTTCCACTATTTTAGTTTGTTCCATTTCGTATGTCCTGGGCTTCTTAGTTCATATCTACGTTTTATTTGTCGGCCTAATTGAGTTTTATATTTTTACGGCAAAAGTAGTTGAGAGTACCTGACAGCTCAAATCTCAAATCCGCCGGATTTGTCTCTTATACTAAACCGGTAGCCTTTGCAAGATCTCACCTTTTTTATGTGGAAATCCAATTAATGTTAATACAGGAGAGAGACTTTTGCTGCAGGAGACAGCTCGACTGTTCTGAAAATGTCACATTTAACGCATAGGCGTCACCGTTTCACCTTATGATATTAAAGCTTTAACAGATCATTTTCCCGTAAGGTCTTATTCTAATGTAAATTAACGTTCATTGTCAATGGGTGTGTTGAGGCTGAAATGATCTTTCTTAAGCATACGAGAAATAAGAAAAATATCATAATATGAAACAAATGAATTCGAAACCACGAAAGGGAGAGATTAAAATAAATATATTTGATAAGTTATTGATAATTGTTAGTGTCTTCGTGATCTTGTCAGGCTTAGCCATATTTATCGATTACTGGAACTTTATCATTTTCTACTTTTTACATTTCCTGTATCCTGATATTGATGTTGATATTGGTATTGGTACACATATTATTTTGAAGTAAATATTCGCTGTAGCCAATTTATGTCTAATTAATTGCCAATAATATGATTTAGATCGTAATGGAACATTTAAAGTACTAATCCATATCACTTATTTCCATTGCGAAGAAATTATAAGAAAACGTGTAATCTGCAGTCATGTGAGATGTGTCTGTGGAGTAGTATCTTTATAGAAGCACAAGGAAAGAAAAATGAATGTATTAAATATTGCAGATGATATCGGTAAATTCATCAGTCAAAAAGCAGAATCAAGACGTCGAGTTACGTTGTTGTATATACTCAAGAAATCGAGAAAATTTTTATTAAATTATTTGGATTTTGACTACAAAAATGCAAATATTCTATTGTGTTATACCACCTAATCTCTTATTGCGTGTATCGACTGAATTCTCATACCCAGTGGTTTACTGCTTACGAAACAGGTGACATGCCACAGCGAGGCTCCAAGTAAAAGACCGTTCGTCATTAAATATATTCTAATATTACCTTATGGAACAACTTTTTTATATTTTTGGTATGTAACAAATTTGACTTAATTTTATTTATTTTTCGCTAAAGACAAATAAAACTGTATGTAGCGCAGGGGAGAAGTACAATCTGCGGTCGTTTTCTTGAGCTTTAGAATCTCTTGCTCACCCTTCGACTATAAATAGTTAAATGATTAATAAAAAGTTCCAAAACACGCGAAGTTGAAAAAAATTGAAAATTCAACATTTTTGCTTCAGGGTTCAGCAAACGTATTTGCATTGGTGAACGAACTACGATAGATTTTCCCTACGAAAATTAACTGTTTGATGGAGAATATCTGTCAACTATTTCTGACATATTTTGATTTCCTTCTTATCATGTCAGAACTACTTTAACATCATTTGTTTCCGAGAAAATACTTGTTCATGCGTATATTTGAACTTTACTAATGGCATAAGTAAAATATAGAGAAGTGAATTTTTCTATCAACACAAATGAAATATTGATTTTCCCGCACATTTTCACATGATCCTTCTGAAAATTCTTAGTTATTTTTAAAAGAACACTAATACTGAACGAAAATACGAGTTATAAAGCAGCAGTAATTTTCACTGGTCTGCCCTGAACACGAGAGTAATCATCACCAATTAATTCAGCAACTGAGGGGATTTCACTTTATCTTCGTATAGTGCTCCAACAGGTGTTTCTGAGCGCAGCTAAAATAAATATACTTTACCAACGACTAAATTGGGAAATTCTAGCACATGGTACCAAAAGATTTTCAGTGTGGTGTCAGCGCGTGTTATATATGACCTGAGAAAGAGAAAATATTTCATTATTTAATTTTTTTTAAAACAATGAAATCTTTATTGATTAACCGATATGGGAGGTAGAAATATTCCACGCACTTTTCGAATACGAATGTTTAAATGTGTTGGAAATTCTTGCTGACGTGATAATTTATGTCTCATAGAAGATTGGTATGGAAAAGGAGGACCCGTATTCCTTTGACAGATGGCGCAGATTACGAAAGGAGATGCATATTCAACATCTTGAGCACGGGTAATAACCATCTTAGAGTGCTATATTAAAGGAATAATTACAACGGATGCTACTCCTCTGTGAAGTTTTAACATGTTTAGTGAATTTTATGTTCTTGTGTTAAAGTTGAATTAAACGGCATCGAAAATTTGCAGAGAAAATAATGAAGGTTGCAGATGGCGTAGAAGTTGTAATTGAAGAGGCAATGTGAAAGGTTTACGCCGACGCTTTGCTTTAGAAATAGGAAACTTTGCTGTTTCCTTAATGCAGGTTTTGCTGCGGGACAAATAAGTCCAATAATGCAATTACGTTTATTTTGTGTTGCTCGTGTGTTGTTTCCATGAAACTGTCGCATCAATATCAATACAAAAATGAATATCAAGTGCAATTCAGACATGATTCTGTGTACAAATAAATGTAAAATATAAACCTGAACAAGCATTCAAAAGCTAAAATATAGTGCTTCTGATTTACTAGAATAAGGTCTTTAATTTCAAATTGAGGAGAAAGTCATAAAATCATTTTCTGTAATTCTGCTATCATCCACTTTCAGTAACCACAAAAACCATAAAAAACTGTAGAATTCCTAGTGTTGCATAGTTTCTGAATAGAAACTTGACTGCACAAAGGGACACGTAGCATGTTCGTTTTCATGACAATGAGGTTTTCGATTAAGTCGTTCGAAAAGAGGTAGGTAAACGTCTCATGAGGCTCATTTTTCTAACTTAAAAAAATCAAAACATAACATTAAATGCCCAGAAAACATGACAATTCTTGTCCTTGAATATCACAGCAAATGGGTTCAGGTGGTTGTAAATAAATTATAATCTGCGTATGTTGATTTGATTTGATTCAATGAATACAACTTCTGAATTTAAAAAAATGAATTGAGCAGAAAAAAGTAGATTCTTCACAAACATGCAACTTACACAGCTCAGAACGAAGTTTAACGGAATTTATAGATACAGATTATTTAGCGCTAATAAAGGCAGTACAATTCGAAACTAAATAAGTTTGTTCGTTATCGTAAGGATGCCAAATTGCTGCGTCTGTTCACGTAATAGCGGTTTATACTCAAACACAGTTACCAACTTGGTAGTACAAGCAATTACGCCGATGAGCGCTGCAAGCATTTCGTCTTAAAGCAGCTTACAGGTCAATGGCCCCTCACCTTTCCTTCGTCTCTCCGACACCGCTCTAGGCCTACCGGATGCTAGTCTGACAACCGCGTACTTGGAGAACTTTCTGGACCATGGGGGTGGGGGAGCAGATTTGCTTGGCTCGGCCCTAAGAACAGGATTGGGGGCAGAACGGGAAGGGACGGACAATGTGCAGTCTTGGTTGTTTCACGCTCTGCTCCGATGTCTTAATGAAATTGCTCGAGGGAAACCGGGGCAACGAACTATCACAGTATCTAGACTAGAATTCTCATCCTGGCAAATGTCACAGTTATTAGATGGTATCGAAAATGTGATGCTCTCTGGAGGAGAAACTCAGACCTTTACGAAACTTTGGTTATGATATTGCTACTACCTACGTATTCGCGTTCGGTAGCAATGCTAATAGAGACGAAATGAATCTCTACAAGTTGTCTCTAATGTTAATGCTTGGCAACATGTCGCGCATCAGCGGCAAACTTAAGCATTCATTAACCTGTGGTACTGTCAATTACATCGATTGAAGTTACGTAGGTTCACAAGCGTTTCTGAAAAGCGTCTTAGAAAAACATAAAGATCGGTGCAACTCTTAATTGTCCTGAATAACACCCAATCGCAGGTCAGCTTCCGATGTAACATCTGCGTTTACGCTGTACTTACGAAAATGTTAAAGAATCGCAAGGTGATTCATATCGGAAAGGAACACAAGCTCATCGATTTGACGTAATTATGGGTGTAAAAAGAGAATGGAGAAGTAATGATCGACCGAGGCCCGATGACCCGTTTCGTTTTATGCAGGTATTTTTAACTGAGGTGTGGAGAGAAAATTTAGAGATATGGTACGTTTAAGGACTTTATGTGCATTACAAGAACATTTGGGATTTATTTTATTACACTAATAAAATATACGTAAACATATTTCTATGGTATATGTAAATGTAAACAAATATTATATTTACAACATGGACATAAATGGTTATATATTTGTATTGTATTATTGTAATTATACATGTCATGACAACAAGCTGATGACTCTTCAGTGTTTTATTTTTTCATAAACTCGTCTGTTATGGAAGACGTCAAATGTAAACTAGATATTTGTGTTTAGTATTATGCCTACATGAAAAGAGAGAAGAACTGTAAATATACTATTATATATGATTTCAACCCTCCTTTGCATCACCGCATGGGGTGTGTTACACAAAACTTTTCTCAGAGTGCGGTTCTTTCTAAAATAGGGTGGCGCCCCCACACCCCACGGGGGTGACTGGGTAATATAGCGGTTTAAAATACTCTACATGGCTACATGGTATTGGTCGATGGAAATAACGGAAGCCGATTAGAGTATTCGGTCTCCACAATTCCTTCAGGCAGAAGCAACATGCGAAACATTTAGAACAGAAACTTCTCCTCCATCGAGCCTAGCATCTCTCCCGGTCAACAGCCGTTCAGTTGCCAACCACAGGACAGGCTCACACGCTCGGTGCTTCTCTCACCCAGCCACCGCACAAACACTCGTCTACCCCTTCGCGCCCCTCGCAGCCGCTCGCTTCCCACCGCGCCTCCGTCGCTTCCTGGAACGCTCGTGACGCTCGCCCGCTCTTCTCGCGCCGCCCGCAAACACAACACGTGAATAATAATGGCGCGTTTAACTGCGTACAAACGGCGACGTCGCTGCTTCCAATTTCCTGTCCAAATTGCGCCGCCCCGCGGCCGCGCCGTCCGGCTCGCGGGCGTGCCCCAGGGTCCTCCGCAGGGACCTTTGTCACCAGCGCCACGCCGCGTCCGCTAATGAGACCAATTGCACCGGGCACGCCCCCTCCCCTACGACCCCGAGCGGACACCGGTGGGAGGAACCGCTCCCCTCGCTCTCGCAGCTTCACGAAGGACCGGTTACAGCTGTGGCTGAGTATAGCTTTCGGACGCGGTAACTATTTTGGTCATTAGTTCCGGGAGTGTAGAGGATGTTATAGTCGGGTGGTTAGTGGCAATGTTCCTTTCTGACTGGGACGTACCGGCTTAGGTGGCTCTGGGCGACAATTAATGTCACTGTAGTGCCTCTAACCGGCAGATCCTAGGGTTGGAACGAGACCTGGTGATGGACGGATTTTCGACACTAGTTACGTAGCTAGGTTGAGTTCAGATGCTCTCTGGAGTAGAATTATAAGCTGCTCTGATCGGTAGTTTTTCATAGATCCTTGGTTGTCCGAGATGTGCCGCTTCTCATTCTATCGAGCTGATGTTTCGACCATCGTGTTGTAGCTTTCTTCAGAGCTATAGTGCTCAGCAACCATCCCCAGCGGCGGCTGCTGCTGAGCAGTCATCGTGTTGTGGCCTTATTCAGAGCTACACTGTTCAGCAGTATATCTTTGAAGAAGACACCAATACGATTGGCCGAAACGTCCGCACGATCGACTGAGACGAAGCTCATCCCGGTCAGCCAAGAATCAAATGAATCCGGCTGTGGAAGCCTACGAATTCAGTTTTCCATAGTTTCTTCAATTAGGTGAATGCCAGAGCAGTATCCTAATAAACAGGACACAAACCGCACTTGATATTTACTTCCTCTTTGTCGTCTTATCCTCACGCCTTACACATTTACATTTACATGCACTACACTACCACACATAGTGGGAGATGAGTCGAATGATTAAAGCTTGCCCCGGCTGGGGCGGTGCCCCGCTGATGGGAGATACCTGCTTGCGGAAAACCCCGTAAGATGATGATAGGTCGGCGCCCTTTGAGAGGAAGATAACGACGACCTCTCACGATGAAAACATGCACTACACTCACGGGCCTAATGACCTAGCTGTTGATGAGTCCAGAATCACTAATCAATAATTCAATGTCACTGATGGTGAACGTAAGGATAGCTTGTGCTTTATGAGACACATCACACCCTAGTGTAAGTGAAAAGAAAGAAAGAAAATCAAATTTACTTCTTCAAATGGCCCGCCAACTCAGGAGAACATTCAAAGAGTTCTCGCCCTCTCGAGCAAGGTGAGAAAAACCAATCAGATTTGAGCAAGAAAGCGTAGCGCTGACGAAAGGTCGTTTGCGAAAAGATTCATTCATTTACGGGAGCAAGATAGAGCAAAGTGTCCATAAATCTGTGGGCTATGAAGCGACATTTACGTGATAAACAGAGTGAATAGTTGTACATCGAGTAAGGATCCAATCCATTTTGATCGAAAAGAGGTAATTATCGATAAACATTATCTGAAATATAATTTGTGATATAATTAATGTAATTTGATAAATCTTAAGCGTATGTTGAAACATGCAATAGGCTACATGCTACTAGCACTTTATGAAAGAGGAACACGGTAATACCAAACGTATATCTTCTCTCAGCTTTACAGAATTATTTTTGAAGGTTTTTTGATTCTTAATTAATAATTGTAGTTTTGTAAATATTGGGGTTTTACAAATAATTTTAATAAAGTAATTGTAAAACTACAATAGCAGTGATTTAATTTGCAGGTTGGACTGCGATTTATCTGGTATTGCAACAAAAATTGTAGAAGAAGTCGGCCGCTTTGGTTCCTGGAGAGACGACCTACAGCTCCGGAGGAATAGAAGGCACCGCATTGGAATTAAAGGTGGGAAAACCCAGTTTTTTCTAAAAAGCCAGTTGGTGTAGCAAATCGACGGTTTGGCTACGTGCAAAGGAATAAAATAACTGAAATGATTCGTGTACTACTTCTCCATCACCAACTCTTACTTTCCGCGTTTTTCATGTTAGGAAGTAGTTAAAGTTTTACAAAGACGTAATCGCAGAAAAGAGGTGTTTGCAAGCAGTCGCAACGAGCGGACGCTCAAGGACGTTAGTAGCAGAGGGTTAGAGTATAAACGTACCGCAGCACAAAACCGTCGCGTTTATGGGAGAGGAATTTTGAAGAACTCTGTCTGAATCGGAGAAAGGAAACGCTAAGGATATTAGTTTTTCTAAAAGATAACATTGTAATATAATGAAATTGAAACGTTGTAACAATTGTAATTACATGAGTTGGATTATAAACACTATACAATTACAATATTTACACACCTAAATAGCGTGTTGTAAAGTTTTCTTATCTAAATATTTTGTAAATAATTTTATAATTTTGTCTTGGATTATATTAATATTGTATTAAAAATATTAACGGTAGTCACAGCTATGTGTAAATGTAATTAAAACGATAGCTAAATATATCTCGACTTTTTAAATGATAATTAGATCGGGAATCCATTGTATTTAAAACCAGATAGATGCAATGTAGTGGAATGCCATACTAAATATTCAAACAGTATAATTGTACTGAAAGTAAATGACTTCGTGAATTGGTTTGATATTATTGAAAAAATGTGCATGTATTTAATATTTTATTTTACAGAAGCAAATATACTTTTTTTGATTGCGTGAAATATTGCAACTTTTCAATATTTCTCAATAATGCGTATGCGGTAGACGAGAGTGTAAAAATGCACATCTGACAATACGTAATACATCTATCAGAAAAATTTAAGAACAAATATATAGTTATTTAGAGATATTAATATTTAATGAACACTTATTTAAGTTCGAGGGTGTATCAATAATATATACTTCTCAAGATAACAATATTTGTTAATATTGTATAGATTTTGTTCTACAACTCCCTAAACTTGTTTTCCTAAAAAAGTATTGTTGTCTGGTGACTCTATAAATTGTTCTTGTCTATCAAAGATGTGGTATTTTTTACATAACGCTTTTATTTTTTGTTTTTACAATGTTGTTAAGTTGTTGTAATGTGAGAGTGAATATCCAAAGACGACGATGTCTTTCTCATGCAGAGTCTTCTTCGGCATGGATAAGTGCGGCGATATTATTGAAAAAGACACGCTGGTGTGACACATGCTTATAAAACAAGATAAAATATTTTACTTTAATAAATTAAATGTTTAAATATAAAACATATTTGATATAATCATGTATCAAAAATGAAAATACATAAACGTTATATTTACCAGTTCCGGAAAGTGTGCAAGTAAAACTGCTTTTGAGTCAGAAACGACTCGCATTTTCATTTTCTAAGATTTATAAATATTATATTACCTGTTATTTACATCTTTACTTTTGTTAAGATGTAGTGTTTGCATTGCATTCTCAGCTTCTTGTATTCTGGAATATGACCTATATATTCCATTTTAATAATGTATCATTATCTTAAGTCTCTTGGTGATTTTAAGTACAATGCCCACTAAAATTGACCTGCTAAGGACGAATATGACGTCAGTAAATGTATGCCTTGAATGGAAAAGAGAAAAAACTAAAAGTATTCTTAAAAGACGACGAAAATAATGTTGAACGTAGATCAAGGGGTATAATCGCCACTCCTAGTAAATACGAAAAGTCACTCGTCGCTCGTTTCCTTGATCACAGCACTAGTGCAACTATACCATTATTTATCTATTAGTTTCATTAATTACAAAATAACATATTTAAAGCAGTAATTTTTCTTTGTGAATGATAGCTGAAAGTTTGGGCATCCCTGGCACCTGAGTTCTTGACTTTTATTTTAGGGTACGCTTTTAGTCTTATTGCTTGCTTGAAAATGCCTGGTCGAAAACGGACAGGGAAGATTCAATATTCGGCAATTATTTGGAAATGCCTGAAATTGCCTAGTTATTTGAACTTTCTCTGCGGTATTCATTTATTTTAATTAAACTAGAACTGAGTAAAAGGTAAGTTTTAATTAATAAAAAAGAAAAAAAGCTTGTTGCATTCCAGAATAAAATGTTTTGTTTCCGTAAGTAATAAAAAGCACAATATTAAGTCAATTATCCTACGAAAAGTAATTTAATTCCGATGTTTCTGAGAGAACTTGAAAAGAGAGATTTGTGTTAGTTGGAATTAACAAAAATGTTGGAATTTTAATTTAAATATTTCTTACTGAAAATTTATTCAAGTTAGGGAAATGAAACTTCGGAATTGCTTTGAAAAATGTAAAACCTGTTTGTAAATATATTATACATTTACAGCATTTATATATACTTCATTAGCAAAGGAATTCCCATTTTTAAAAAAAACGTGCAGTTTGAAGTAAACGGCTCTGATGTATAATTGTTTGTCCTAAATCGTTATCAAAGTAAGTTTTTGTTGTATAAAAGTCAGCAGAAGTGTAATGTGGATCTTAGTGGTTGAAGATTTAATAGAACTCTCTATTCAAGCTGTTTATCGCACACAGATACGAATACTATCATAATATTAATGATAATAAGACGTTTAATTTAAAAAATAACATTTGAAATCAATCGACATGAAGTTACTTTAAAAAAAATCATAGTTAATATGGACATATTTTGTTTCAAAATAGATTATAATATGATATTGTGCTTTGTGAATTTGACTGTCTGCAATTCGATGGTCTCTTGTGTTTGATATGGAAAGTTAGGGGACTCTCATGTAAAAATACGTTACTCAGAAAAATATTAATGACTTAAGTTTCTTAGAGCCGTT
>BOPP01000006.1:9253395-9263414 GCA_017312745.1 Gryllus bimaculatus
CGCGAAATAAGGAACTACATGAGATCGCAAAGGCCAGGTCCTTTACCGCCAAACGATTTTTTTGATTGATTACTAGTGATTTCGGGTGCGTCAACTAATAAGGTCCGTAGGTCCGTAAGTGTTGTACACGTTTTTTGCTCGGGAGGTAGGAGTTATCTTTCCCCGCTGGATGAGATCCGACGCCGACCTACCGTCGTCCTGCGGGGTTTTGCACAACCAGATATCTCCGCCTCTGCCGGGGCAAACCCTAAGCTCCGTACCAGCCTTCCCTCATATCTGGTGCATGCAAATGTGTGTGTACGTAAGAGGTAGAATAGGACAAGGAATGAGAAGGAAGAGTTGCGCGCGGTCCGTCTGGACTCGAACCCTAGGACCTCCCAGTCAGAGGCACTGCAGAGACATCAGTTGATGCCTTGAGCGCCTCTCCTGGTACGGTTTTTAGTATCATGGTCCAACGAAACATGGATTCTGACTACACAACGTATGACGGGAACAAATTTACTACTTATAAAGGAAAAATATTTATTCACTCTTTTGTCACCAGGCACCGGCAATACGGTCTTCTTTCAAAAATTCACCGTGTTAGGGTCAGAAATTAAAAAAAATACTGAATTTGCCAATTTTAAATTTTCATCTAATATTTTCTGAGTAATGATAACTTCTTGTTGAAGTAGCTTGTAGTTTTGAAGCAGTGTAAAATATATAAACCGTTCGACTGTAGATAGTACTATGCCATCTTTTGGGCAACAATAAGAAAATCCTTCTAGCATTCTGGCCATATCGACTATTGCATTTTGTGCGAGTGTTATGACACTGGTATGACGTACAACGGAGATAATAATTCTTTACTCTGTAGCATGGAATGTTGGCTTGAAACTTTTATATTATTATTTCTTAGAATGAACTTGATGTGGCAATAGAACTACCTACACTCAAGCCCTTCATAACATTTTCATGAATCTTAGACTAGTAGAAAATGAGAGTAGTGTTTTTCCTTGCATTTTTACTTTCTCCAAACATCTCGTCCATGTTTACTCCCTTACATTGACGAAAACCGGAGCACTACCGAAATAAGCGCCTCACGAACCGCGCGTGATCATTCCTTTCTCATCCTTTATATATTCTCTTCCTTTATTTACACCCACACATACGTGCGCTATACTGCCACACATGTCAGGATGCCAGTTGCGAGCCTAGTGCTTGGCTCGGCTGGGGCGTTGGCGGGGTGGTGTGACATACTGATTGGGGAAAAACCCACGAGTCGATGTGAAGTTCGGCTCCAGCTCCATACAGCTAAAAAAGATACCCTCCCCCGCGATAAAACAGGCACTACACTTAAGGGAATATCTACTTTAGTAGTTGACTCGCCAGGAAACACTAAATAATCAATCCCCTACATTGAAAACTTTATACGAGTACTCGCAGGAGCAGAGTATTCGCAACACGTATCGCTCTCCTCCCTCTTTTGTCCAAACAAACGCGCAACCTAACCCAGCCCGCACGAACCACCCTCGCGTGTTCACACATTGCTGCGTGGCGCTCGCGATGGTAAGCCGAGCTCCCAGAGCTTAAAGTCATCGTTGCGTCGCTACGCATGGCACAGGTGCTCCGGCATTTTACCTCGCGCGGAAAGAGTGCTGTCACGTCTGGTGAAATTGTCACCGTGCGGCGGAGGTAGGAATTAGTTGGACGAGGTTGTATTTATATAATTGGATGCTTCCGGGTTTGTAGGCCGTGGTCCAACTGAGACTGGACCATACGTTACTCCTACAACTGTGGCAGGCATCGTCAGTGGCGTTGCTGGCGGGGGCGAAGTGTTCTGTTTTGGCAGCATCGCGTGACTGTCCTCAGTCAACCGGCCGTGAAAACCTACACTGTTTGAGGTTGTATTCGTTTCCGCGGACGGCGTGTGGTGGTTGTGCGTGATCAGCGTCTGTGTCGGTTAGGCTCCCGTTTCGGTTGTCGTGTTGCATCCATGGGAGCTACACTGCGGCGTGATACCGTGCCGTGATTGCCGACGCGTGTGATCTTGAGACACGGACTCGTCTTGTTCCTGAGAGTCAAGGGTCGATAGTTGAAAAAATCGATTTTACTCGATCCTCAAGGAGGTTTATGAGTTCAGATGATATTTATTTGTATCCGTTGGGATATGGTGTCATGTGCCTGTTTAATTATTACTTTCTCCAATACTACATACGCAGTATAGAATTGTTATGCTATATTGTAACAAAAAATGGTGATATTTTAAGTTGAAAAATTCGTTTTGCAGACTCGTACTGCCATAAAATTGAATAATTCGTGTTCAATTCGTGATAAATTACTTCATGTAACATGTTGTGTAATATAAAACAAGAATTTTTGGAACCTTAATACCGAAATATTGGATTATGACAAAACGTCTGATCGTTTGCCCGTTCATTCCTCACAGCTGAGATCATACAATTTAGTAAGCAAAAATTAGAAATCGTTCACGTTATTTATGCTATATAAATAACTAAAGACATGACATTCCATTACATAATGTTGTAACTGTGAATAATACCCATCTTTTACACCATGAAATATCACTTCAAAAGAAAATGGATGGAAATTATGCTCATTGTACCGTAAATGTGAGCATTACGAATTTTGTAATCGCTTTTGAGTGGTTGAGCTCAAATTAAAATTTTATTGCTATATTTTGCAACGTGCAACACAGAAATGGAGTTTCTTGTTAATCATCGTCATAATAATTCACACCACAAGCTTTATTTGTGTTCAGCTCAAATGAAATTACTATTTCATAGCAATAGTATTCAGCGTGCAATCCAGAGAAATCAGCTTTCTCCTTTACTCTTGATAGTCTACGCCACTGCCCGCTGTTGCAAGGGCGGCGTTGTCAAAGCAATGTTCTCTTTTGAAAGCAATTACATACTACGTAAATTATATACCTGTAAATTATGAAACAATGAATACGTTTACGATTCCTAGCTAAGCAGTCCAGAGAATATAAATGGTAATTGTGACGACTACTGCGCGAATACTTGTTTTGCTTGTTCATGAAAGAGAAGCCATGCCAGCCTTTGCTGAAGACGTCGATGAAATAGAATTTTGATAGTTTCTACCAAATATAAACATTTCTTCACTACTGCAAGAGCAACATGAAGTTCCTTATAGAAACATCTCCCGTGCCATATCAAACGTTTCTCATAAGAAACAGCTGAACCAAGAAGGTTTAATGAAGGTTTCATCTGCCGAAGACGAACACTCTCTGAACGTACTTTCGTAAAGGCCCATTCACAATGCAAACAAAAACATAAGCATGGCGTTAACTTACATCTTAGGACTACGTCCACAAGCGGACACATTCACAATGCGTTCGCATAAGCATAGCCGTTAACTTAAAAGCTTGCAAGCTTCTGTGCTTATGCTTAAGTAAGACATAAGAAATGAGCCAATCAGAGACATAAGAAATGAGCTAATAAGCAGAAGACGTTAACTTAAAAGCTTGCAAGCTTCAAGCTTCTGTGCTTATGCTTAACTAAGACATAAGAAATGAGCCAATCAGAATCGAGAATCGAAGGGAAGTCGATAGAAGAACAAACGTCAAGTGAGCCATGGACACGGTCTATACCTTCAAATCGATTCTCACATCCAACCAATAGTAAACTAAAATGTTTCTCAGCCAATAGAAACACTTATTTTGCTTGCGTTTATGTCAGACATTGTGAATACTTCAGCCTATCACTTATGTTAATGTTTACGTCTATGCGTTATGCTTATGTTTACGTCTGCATTGTTAAGCCGTCTCGTGTCGCCGCGCTTTGTGCACGCGCCGCTTCTCCGCACCGCGCGGGTTCTCAGTCGTTTGGCCGCGTCGCGTCGCGTCGCAATAACGCGCGGCAGAGGGCTCGCCGCGTAAGGACCGTGCGACGAAGGCGCCCTTGTCACCCGTGATGAGGCGATGCTCGCAGTGGGATGGTGGCTGGATATGAACGGGCAAAAGTCATTTACAAGCATTTCGCCCTGAGGAACGTCGCAGCGGATCGGCTGAAACCTTGACATACGACAAGGACGCAGCATCTTCCGGTCACTCATTTATACGCATAAGGAATTGTATATAATGGATTTAGTTACCATTTATTTTTCATGTTGTTATTTTTAGTTATTTTTTGTGAGTATTTCAATTACCAAATTAATTATGATAAAATAAGAGGTGAAATTATTCTTATTTTATAGGGGTGAGATAGGTTTTATATCAGTTTTATTCAGTTCAATGTATTCAATAGTTAGTTATCTCTAGTTGTCTCTAGTTATCTCTAGTATCCTTTTGATGAGCAATTGAGTTCCTATATTGAGAGAACGGAGAATGGCGAACGACAACTCACGTGTCATTAAGACACATTCAATATAAATAAAATTGTGTAAATAAGCAATTGTATAAAGCTTGTAATAAAAGATAAATTTTACTAGCTTTGGCGCAGTTCCAAGACGATGACGAGGCTTCGGACTTCAGCTTTCAACAATTAAAGAAAACAACATAGAATGAATGCAACACATGATTCTCCGCGGATCGTAACATACCTTTAGGACCAATTTGGCAGCTTTGCTTACTCATTTCCACATTTTGGAGGCTTGGACCTTCCTTTTTCGTGATTTACACAAAATAAACTTGCGTCTGTGCACCGTAATAATTTCCAAATGACGAATTTCAAACTTTTGCCATTAAAAAGCATAGCCAATCGCAAACGCACGACGCAATTCAAGACTAACGAATGCTACAACATTTTGACGCGCTTTTCGTCTGTTCTGGGCTGTCCGTGGCCGCAGAGACTTGATTCGTTTCGTTTCTAAGAATTCGGTTCGAGTTATTATTTGTCCGACGAGAAAAATACTGGATAATTATTTAGATTTCGTGGATAATTTTAACCATTTTTTAGACGTATGACAAAGCTACATTTCTTAAACATTCGTTTCCCCCTCTGTGTAAGAAAATAAACGCTGAACCGCGCCCTCTCGCGTTCGCACATCGTGCCTGCGTAGCGTGACGTCGCTGTTAACTGCAGCTCGCGTCGGCGCGAGGAGTTAGGCGTAGTGCTGGGACGCGCCGGCAGGTGCGCAGTCGTTTGGCGGCTCGCAATATCGCGCAGCGGAGGCCTCGCGGGAAGAGGCCGATGCTCAGAGGTCGCCCCGCCCACGCGCGGCCGCTTACAGTGGGGCGGTCGCTCGGTATGGATGGGGACAAAACATTTACTTTCCTGACGGCGGATTGTAATGAAGGTACGGGTTTTCAGTATAATATGTGTTCCTGTTTTTTTCTAGATCTTTTCCAGCCTACGGCCGGTTATACTTTACGTTCCAATGGGATACATATTCGACCATACCCTAGACACCAACAAACTTGCGAGCTCCTCTGAGCTGGGTTCAGCAGATCGCGAAGCCCTCCACAGCAACACATACATGAGAGACAAAGAACCATGCCCAAGGCGGGACTCTAACTGGCGACCCTTCGGACTGAAGCGCTGAGTCGGCATACACTCGTAGCCTTCCAGATCGGCCCCATTTTTATTTAATTTTGAAAAAATTAAGATTAAATTATTGCGGAAATAAATCTTCGTTAATGGGGTGATTAGGATTTGGGAAAAGATTCAAAATTCCCTTCCGACTTCTGAAAGTAGGGTTCGTAATGATGTAATGTGATACGCCTGCGATCGCATTACATTATTGTAATGTGCGATATCCTGATCTTGGGAGATTGTAGGCAATTTCCCGCCAACATAGAATAAAACGGCGAACCGGATGGCCGAGATCGTTACATAGTGCCGTAGAGATCTCCGACCGAAGGATCGCGGGTTCAAGTCCCGCTGTGGGCATGGTACTCGTATTTGTGTTCGTCCTTTCACTCATCTTCACCGTATCATGTTATCTTCATGGTTACCATGCCGTTGAAGGCAATAGCGCTCACCAATGTCCTAGATGTTGGTGCGACCTTAAATAACAAAAACAAACAAATGAATAAGACGCGCCGTGAAGTGACAAAACTTTCCGTTTACACTGCAAGAGATCGTGAGAGATATAAATGGCGTTTTACTTTACTTATTTAGAAAGCAAATCATTAAGTGGTAACATATGGCCTCACAAAAAACTGGAAATATATTCATAAAGTAAAATATTTAAAAATAAATGTCGAGAATAAAAGTATATTTTGGCAACTAATGAAAGGATTAGATGTTGCAACGCGTTCTAGCAGTAACTAATAAAGTGACAAGGGAAGAGAAGCCAAAATACACGGAGTTCACAGTACTGTGAAATACTTCCAGTAACGCTAGACGTTTATTGAGAGTCAGCACTCGCAGTAGAATTGGCTGCCAGTACGAGAATCTTCCAGGAAATGACCAGATGGCGTAGTGAGCCTCGAAGTCAATGGCAACGGGTGTGTTCTATTGATCTCTATGTTGAAATAATGCTTTTACATCATAAGCTGCTGTGAGGCTAACGCAGCAAACAAATAAAAGCTCTTTTCAAAGTCTTCGACTCATACACAACTCGAAAAACATTGATTAAGTTTTGACACTTACGTTTTTATTATACTAATTCAGACAATTCCTGTGAAGTCTTTTAGATGTGCTTGTATATAATCCATCAATTATTAAGAATATGGAACTTGCATTTCCACTGCCAGTGAAGTATTTAAATTTCATTTTTCAAGTTGTGGTAGTATTGCAGATTTTTATCAACATACAAATCAAAACCGCATCTGCGCGCACGACGTGGCAACTCTTGGAAATGTTTACCCTGCTTGACAATGCCAACGCCATTGAAGGGCATATCGATGAAACGCGGTCAAGAGAGCAAAATACAATCTTCGAATCGTTGACGTAGTAATGAATATATCATTTCATAAAATCATTTGATCCCGAAGTACTGCGATGTGACAGATACTGCAAGAACAAGAACGATGATTTTAATTTTATCTTATTTCACTATTGTAACCTATTAATGTAAGTTTATCACAAAGGTAAATGAATGTATACGGTACTTTATCGCTTCAATTATAAGCACAAATTATTCGATCTCCGTTGCAGTAATTTTGGTGGGCTTTATACCACCTCTAAAAAAGTATTTTCGTACACCATTGACCGGCTAAAAATGTTAGTGACAAGACCAATTATGCGTGCATTGCTCTAACGTCTCTACTAAAATTTGTGAAACAAGAATTATTGGATCGCTTTTCATTCTTGTATGCATACTGAAATATGGTTTATGATACGAAACACAATGTTGTTTTAGATCACTTAAGAATTGACTAACATAAATCTATCAGCCAATGTTAAAGTGATAGTGTTGGATAACAAGTTCAGTTTATTATTCTAGGTGTATACTGTAACTCTGATGCAATAAATATAACGGGGTTTTGTGGAGATACTCCGTTTTTATTACGGTCAGAACAATTACAATATGGTTTCTATCAACAAGTACAACCCTCATTTGTTTTTTTCCTTTCCATAACAACGTGCCATACGAAACCTATCGCATAACATGATACATTACTACCAAAGATACTTTAGTATGCGGCATCTACAACGACAAACAACCCATAGACCATTTTTGAATGTATAGATGCACACCTGTTTAGATCAAATTTATCATAACTTGCAGTTTAGCCAAACTGTTTCAGAGACCACTGTAGTTCCACATCAGTCAATTGATCTATCAAAATATACTACTCTCATTAAATTTAAGAGATAAATAAAGTGTCTTAAGATAAAAATGACATTCCATAGGAAATGTATTTATTTGTGTTATGTCGCAACACATCCATTTATGTATTTAAACTTAGCAACATATCTTTCTAAATAAGTTGATAAGAAATACACTTAAGTTGTTAGGACTTTCAGGATATCAATTAAGTGTAATATCCAGTATTCAGAATTTATCAAATTACTCTTTTTCTTCCAAACTTATCAGGAAGGAATATTTGCCCTTCCAAATGGAAAGGATCGCGTACTGTGCAGCTATTTGGCAAATGAGTTCCGGTGGCGGCCGTACGCGGCTCAGGAGAGGGGCGAAGGAAAGAGGGGAGGGAGGGACCACGTTCCCCGCCAGCGCACACGTTTGCTTGCTCGCACGCGGCCTCGCGGTCACGGGGTCAGTCGCGCAGGGGCGGACACAGGTCGCTTCGCCACCAGGGAGGGGCGCCACCCTGCGCCCAATGAGCTTTTTTCCTTATTCTATTTCTGTTGCTTTTTACCTCTTTTGCTTTTTACCCTGCTTGCTTTCTCTCTCTCTCTTTGTTTTCTCTCTCTCTCTTTGTTTTCTCTCTCTTGTTTTCTCTCGCTTGTTTTCTCTTTCTCTTTCTTGTTTTCTCTCTTTCTCTCTGGTTTTTGCTCTCTCTCTCTTTCACAACGTTTCGTTCTTTTCATTTAATCGCAATTACGTATCGCGACATTGCAAAGCATTTACTTGTCAGTGTCATTTATGTCAATGCTCTTAAAATATTTATTGGAGTTTCAAGAATATTATGTTATTTGTCTAACTTCTGGTAGTTTCAATTCTACAATTTTAATTAATTTTAATCAATTTACATCCTACGAAACTCAATATTCGCAGGACGGCCAACTCACATAAAATATGAAAGGCTTGTTAGGAGAAGACTGGAAACATAGTGATTGTTTCAGGTAACATGCCAACATCTAAAATAAACTTTCTCTGAAGCAAACAATATTTTCTGGTAATCAAATTGTTCAAAAGAATATTGCTTCAATAATCAATACAACTTTTATTACTTCACATTGCCAGTTACCTTACATAATGTTCAATGTAGTGATAAAAAATGGAGTTTGAAGAAAATTGAATCTGATATAAATGTATTTAGAAAGTATTTCAATGGCTTTAAAAATTCCCTAAGTACAAATTAATAACATAATTGGTATTAATTTTATCGCTTTTTAAATTAGTTTTCTTTCCTTTCTTTATCATTCCTATTTGTCACGATTTCTTACAAACATGCATATAAAACATTTAATCGAGTTTCGAATACATGCAGTACTTCTTCGAAAACTGTTCACTTTGTTACTGATTTTCGAAAAAAGTAAATGAAGTCTGTATGGTAATTCATTTATTGGTTGAGTGATATGATTTTATATCTTATTTGAAAGAGAAACTACGTACTTTTAAATTGAAGAAAAAAATTGTATTCGTTTCACTGAAATACGAGCTACCATCGAAAAGCTTAGGCCAAGAAGACACACTTAAAATATTTTCTCCGACGTATGCTATCTTCAAATCCATTAAAACGTGTGAATGTTTTTTAAGCTAGCAACAGCAGTTGATGTTGATGAACTTTGAATACCTTTTCATTCTCGATTCACTTAATAGCGTTGGAAATTATTAACAAAATTCAGGCATTTAAATAGAAATGGATACGACACAAGGGCTGTAAGTTCCAAGGCTCAGCACTAGGGTTGTAAGATCAAAAGCACATAAGCTTTATTGGAACTTAATCTTTCATAGAACATTTGAAATGGGTTTACAGCAAAATTATAGTAAGGATATAGCATGATATATTTTTATGGGGGATAATTCGAAGATATATTTTTGCTGTTAGATGTAAGTGTGTTTTAAATTTGATTGTTACGACATAATAATGACTTCTACGTGATTGTAAAACAGATTATGCGGCTAGATAGATCTCACGCACGTAATAGAGATTGTTTAATGTGTTTATGGATTTACCTACGAGATAGATATTTACGTACATGAATTAAAGGATTCTGTCTTATGAGTGGAAACGTGTTCTCAAATATACGCCACTAGAAGTGACTAGTAGCAGTGCTTTAACCTAATTTCTGATTAGTTGTATGTGTCAACTGGGTTGTCGTGTGCCACTAACTTTGGTGCTCCCCTGTCTAAATGCTCAATGCACGCTCTTGGTTGATGAGTGTGTGTGTGTGTGGGGGGGGGTTAGGGCGGAGTGCGGACAAGCGAAGCGGGGAAAAGAGAGGCGGGGGTAGGAGGCGGGGACAGGAGGTGTGAGGACT
>BOPP01000006.1:9265433-9290525 GCA_017312745.1 Gryllus bimaculatus
AAAATCTTGTCATCATCGGGGCTCAAAACCTAGAGCTTCCCAGTCAGAGGCACTGCAATTACATCAGTTGATTTTCTGAGCCACCTAAGACAATCATTTGTTCATCTAATTGTATAGAAGACGATAGTGAATTTTTACCCATGTGAAATGACTCATAAACTCGAACAGCTATCTGCAATTAGTGACGCAAGATTATCTGTTAGACGCTTTAGCCGTTTGTCATAAAAATATCTACATCCCCGGGCACGCAATGTGTCGCATAGCGTTCGCCCAGCGCCGACTCGCCCACGCGGCCAGTAAATCACACGAGGCGGGTGTCACTCCGCCGATTCTTCTGGAAATAACCGCCGCAGAGTGCTCCGTGGCAAGCTGGCCTCCGTTTAATTTATATTTCCGGCGGAATTCCGGTGTTTTTTATTTGCAGGCGTGCGCTTCATCCAGTGCAAACACATAAATATTGAAATTCACCGGGCGGCTGCTGTAAACACGACGCTTCATTCTAACTCCCTCGATGGTTTATTGGGCTGTGACGGACAGTGATGGACCTCTCTACTGTTGTCTGGTTACTCGTTTTTTTGCATTTCGTAAGACAGAGGCGTACTTTTTTAATAAAATATGCCTTTCGCGTTGTTAGTATTGTACAAATTTAACATTTTAAATAAATAAATAATATTATTGATAATATTCGGGGTCCGCGAGTCATTGGTGATGATATAACTCAAATAATGACATTAATTGTTTTTGTACGAAGAAATGGTGACAGGAATTGAAAGGTAACTGAATGGATATTGCATGGTTGTCAGAATGTTGATAAAACTATCATTAACTTACATTTTTTGGTTTTTTGTAACTGAAATATTGCTGTTGAGTGATATTTTGGTAAATAAGATAAAGAAAGCCCTGTAATGCTTCGCAGAGTGCCGTGCTGACGTGTTAATTTGTGCTGGTTTCAAGTTGGCCATACGCGTTTAATAAACGTTTCTCTACTCTTACTTTCATTTTTCAGTTACACCTACAAAACACATGTATGTTTTCGTGAATCTTGCTGATTTTTAGTTCTTTCGGTTGCAAAAGTTCTTCGGCAACACCGTTGCCTTTGCAGCATCGTTGATCATACCTTACCGCTCGACGGTGACGGATGTTCAGCAAAGCTACATAGCAGGGTCCAATACAGCCATTGAACAGAGAATAATTCTATCTGTGGGCTGCTTTGATCTGTAGTTTGTTTTGGTGTTTCAGATCATTACCATGCGAATGATGCAGTAGTACCATAATAAACATGACACAGACCGCACGCGATCTTCCCTTCCTTATACTTCTTCCCTTCTCCTCTATTGCGCGCGCGCGCGCGCACACACATACACACCCAAAACACGCACACACAGATACACACTTACATGCATCAAACAGCCATACACGTCTGGGTGAGATACATAGAAAAGGGTAACAACAGCAAACCGACGTCTAAGATGGTGCCTTATCTCACGTTCCAGCAGGGAAGCATGCCAACACATCCATGCCCTGAACTTATGAGACTAGTGACCTCAGTAAATGTCATGCTTGGGATCAACGCACTCACTCACTTCCGTCCTGAATCTTCACCGCTAGTGGTAGATTTGTCTTGATAAACGAATCTTCATAACCGAGACAGTCGTGCGGAGAGAAGGCGAAGATTTTGGGAGGAAACGCTTGCAGCACGCCTCGAGACAAACCACGCTCACCTGGTGTTTTACTACCCAGTTCTTCTATAGCGTTCTCGCGAGATATACATCAAACGGCAAACGCGCACCCCGCGCTTCCAATCTGCAGTTTGATATAACTTCTATAAAAGCGGCGAAGCCCTGCCGCACCGCCCTTGTCGCTGTGACTGCTGATGAGGTTCGTGCCCCGGAGAGGTTCACGCCGCCGCGCGCCTTTTCGACGAAGCCGAGAGGGCTGCGCGCCGAAAGGGTGGCTCGCCGGGGGAGGGTTTGTCAATTTGCTCGACGTGGCGTTAATTTTATTCGGGGTGTCAACGTTTTCACAAAGCGCTCCCCCGTTCGGAGTAGGGACGTGTTTGCAATACTAGACGAAACGCCGTATACTCTGGTTGTGGCGTTGGTCTGAATGTTACGGAGGTCTAGGGCGTTCAACCCTCGGCCTCGACGAGGGTCGTTCACGTATCAATTCAGTGCTCGTTTACTGATTGTATGTTTTATCAACAACATACGTTTTTGATATCCAAAGTAATAATACTTGAGGCTCACTGTGATGCATTGTAGGAATCATATGTGGTCTCGTGCATTATATTCTGCGTCAAGGTTGACCAATTCTGGCACTTCTGCTCTGTTTTGCTGTCAAAAACACTGCACTCCACAATTCCGGAGAAAACTCACTAGAGTATATGGTGGACTGCCAGTAGAAACCTGTTACAATTTTTAGAATAGAAATGACGCTAGATATCTCTTGCTTGTTTGAAATATCTGGAATTCTCTTCTGTGCTAAGCGGTCAAAGTATTTCGACAGGATCGTTCCGAGTCTCTGGGTTTGGAGAAAATACATGTAAGAACAATACAAGGCCATTGTTATATGCGTCCTAAAATATACATTGGTCAAATTACTTCTTGTAGTGCTAATTTTATTCCATGCAGCAGTTTTACAACGCGCACTCTGCCTTAGAAAAACGTGCATGCACTCGTAAGCGAAATGTGAACTATTTTGTTTCAGGCGCAAGAGATGACTTCTATTCATGTGGGTCTCGTGACGTCTGTACTCTACAAATGCATCGTTTACTATTTCATTATTCTTTATTAATAATCGTTTCTTTGCGATATCTAGAAAATCGCGATTCTTCATCTTCGATCACATGGTCTCTCACATTTTAATACTCGTGTATCCCCTTTCGGACTACATTTTGTCATTAGAGGATTGAAAATATTAGCACATGTAAGTGTACAAATTTGACTCCTATTTTCCTTTTAAAAGTTTGTATTTATGGGTATTTTATTTGGGTATGGTATTTTACATTAAGCATTTATTGTAACATTTTAAAAATTTTCTGAAACATAACTGCAATTATTTCTTTAATCTTACCCTTCAAAGAGAAGAAATTGCATTTATAAGTATTGTGATATTCCTTTTTTAATTATAACCTCTGAAATTTTGAAAATTGTCGAAGTTTAACTTCGTTTTTGAACACATCCACTATCAAAACTTGAGATTTGTAAATAAATTTATCTCTTAATTTTTAATTTTTAAATTATGTCATGAACTTAAAAATATGAGTGCTTGTTGAGTAGAAAAAGAAGAGGAAAATATTTTGTGCTCCTCGTATTCAGTAGTTTTACAAATGACATCATATAAAGTATTGATACACCTCTGTAGATTAAGGTAATGTAAGAAAGCTAGTGTTATGAAGATACGTTCATATGAACATACATGAATTAACCTCGTCATACACTTAAATATCTTCAGGAGGCAAATTCAGATTTTTTAAATAGTCACAATGATTCATGTTGTATTCAAAATTAAATATCCTTCCATTACGCATTCCATTCCCCACCTACCACCTCACATGCTCATCGATCCATTCCATTGTGACATCCGGAAGCGGATTCTGTTATCCACATGAGAGTCAACGACCTGCGGTGTGGTCACCCACATGACAACGCAGGGTGACAGTCGTTTCATGGTGCACGGTCATTGGCCGTCAGTGACCAGATAGCAACACGCTGGACATGTGCATAAAGCGGGTTGCCTACCAGTGGTCCTACAGGCGCCTTCACTCGACGAGGCAATGTTTTTGAACTCTCAGAAATGTTTTTCACGTGAGGGCTGAAACAAAAAGAGTAAGTGTGTTTAAATGAGTGACATGGAGCCTTTGTTTTTGCACGGTGTGATTTTTATGTGTGTAGAGTTTCCTCTAGTCGTTAGGAGGGATATCACGTTTGGATGTCATATACAGTGTGTAGTTAAAATGGGTTTATTGGGATCCAGGTCACAAAAATTAATGCAGCACCCAAATTTCAATTACCTACTCGCTTATTGTAAATAATTACCTCGGCTACTGGATCTCTAAACCGTGTTGGATCGGGGAAGCTGTGGGGTAGATGTAGACTATTCAGCACTTCAACTGATGAGACATTTTTACAGAATTGAAACTTGTCGCAAGTGGCTGGCACGGAGGGGATTGACAAAGCATTTTTTACATTCCATTCACAAACTACACACAAATAACATATTGATAAGCTCAGGTTACTTTATTGAACTAATATGTGACTTCCTTTCTGTCGTTTACATTAACATTGACCTTTTCTAGAAATATTTACAGTACTTTCTGTTAAATGTTGACAGTCTTCAAGCATAGATGAAATAATGGATGTTACCTCCATTAACAGAAATGTTTTGTGAGGATCGACTATCCTTTGGCTTTGCCGTCAAATATGTACGAAACAAGTTTATAAGGACATAATGCAAATAAAGAAATTAACGTTAACAATATAAACTAAAATAAAAGAAAAAACAGAATAAGTTGAGAGAATACCTAGCAATTGGTGACGAAAATCGAGAGACAGAGGGAAGTTCGGAACGAAGTCAAGATGCGATTGTGGGACTGTGTGTGAGGGGGTGGAGGAGGTCATGTAATTTCTTCTTGGGAATGTCTCAGGTGGCGGGGAAGTCAGTTGGTGGAGAAGGAGTATCCTAACAAACGGGCTACGGACTGCACGCGATCTTTCCTTCCCATTCCTTGTCCCATTCCTTACTCTATCCTACCCCTTATATACACACAGACTTCCATGCACATCACTACCACACATGCCAGGTATCGGTCAAGAGCTTAGAGCTTGTCCCGGCTGGGGCTGTGCCTCGCTGATGGGAGTTACCTGGATGGGGAAAATCGCCGCTAATAGACGATACGTTTGATCTCACCGTCGAGTAGAGGAAGAACCCTGCAACCTCTCGAGAAAAACGTTCACTACACTTATGGTACTGGTGGCCTTAGCAGTTAACGCGCCTGGATTCACTACTAAATCAATGAAAATTTTATTATGGAGAATGAGATCTAATTTTTGTGACATTTTTTCAAAGAAGAGAATAGAAATACATTTGACCAGTCGTTTGAGCGTGCGACTTTTTCCAATGAAGACCGTTCGGCAGAATACACCCCTTGCATTTCAGGGATATTTTTAATTTCCCTGAATCAGTACATGGCACTGTTATACCTTTACTCGGTAGCCGCCTTCAACATGTTGGGAGCTCGAATCGCGAATACTGGGACTCACTGACCAATGTGACGTAATTGTGGTCCGCGGAACGTTATAACTTTTTCTTGTAGCGGTAAAGCTAGTGTTAGGTTCACGTATACTCTTCTAAATAATTGTGCCAAATATTTCGCTGACGTATCGCCGCACGCAGTAAGACTGCGTCCAGTTCGGCTTGTCTAGGAATTTTCGTACGCTAATATGCAATTCTCAAAGAGGTAGAGAAAGAAACTACTCTCCTAAACCTCTCTAAACCTCTATCCACAGGTGCGGAAAACGAGGGAAAAAAGTACACACCTTGCAATTTTCAAAATTTCAGATGTTTTAACAAAATAGGACCTGCGGTATATTATTAAACACATTTTATCTGTTACAGAAAAAAATGAATAACGAATTGAGAGCCGTTCTTACAGGTATTTTTTAACGTATTTTTGGAAAATGGTCAAGAGTTTTCTCACAATTAGGCGAAACCCAAATATTTTGAAAAATAGTATATTGCTTTAATGTCAGATTTCATTAGTCTTCCACGTAAGGTTCAGAATTAACACAATAATACTGTCACCAGGTTCTTAACATTTCCAAAATTGCCTGTTGTTAATATCCCTGTGATTGCAGTTATTTTCGCTCTTCATGCTTCTAGGCTCTGAATTTTCATGTTGTCCCATCTTTTGATGTACTTTTGACCTCGCAAGGTAGATGACGTTGGGGAAAAAGCAAGGCGCTTTTCTGCAAAGGCAAAGAGAAAAGACGACGCCATTCTCAAGGGGCGGTAAAGCACCGCCAGGAGACGAGCCGTTTGTTGCCTTTTAAGTGCCGTAAACTTGTGAATACATGAATATTTCGGAACACGCGGGAAAAAAAGAGCCTTGCCGCGTGCTGAGGCAATTTCGAAAAGTCCTGTGTTCCGACTAGTCGCTTTTTGTTCTCCCAAAGGGAAATTAAACGGTTAGTCTACAAAGTCGCTCTCCTTTTAGTTTGTGATTGTGTTTTTGCAATTTTTTGGCTCGGACTATGTCAAATAAGCCGGACTCGCGATGATCCTGGATTGTATGGACTCTTTATGACAATTTGTTCTATTTGCATATGGATTTCTTTTCGTTGGTTTTTTTAAATTTTAAATATCGAGTCTGTGTTGATGACGTAGTACAAACAAACGAAATTGTGCTAAAAGAACGCAAGAGAGGTTGTATCGTAGCCAAGGCAATTTTTGTACGTTCGGTATAGGGAGAAGCAGTTTTTCGAACTCCCAAAGCAAAATAAAAGGAATGTCCGAGAAATTTGCTTTCATTTCAGTTCTGGAGTGCTTATGTTGCGACATTTACGTCAAATTAGGCAAATTTGAGAGAATTCAATAGAAATTGATACCTTTTAGATTTATCTTACCTAAATATTTCAATATTCAGTATCGAGTCTTGTGCATTTTATTTTATGAATGTGCAGTTTATTTCCACAGAAACGAGTTTGTGCTTAAAGAGTATGACTGAAGTGAGAGATTGAGCCACTTACGGAAGCAATCTAGAAATGTACTGTGTTCCGTCAAGCCCCTATTCTCGGGGCGCAATTAAACGGTAGACCAGGAAAGTTGGTCTCGTTCTTTTCGTCCGCGTCAGCCCATAAGGGTTTCTGCTATTTTTGTTGGTTTTCGCTCCGGCAAACAAGCCGAATTTGTGAGGATTCTGGATTACTTCAATCTTTTATTACAATTTGTTTTGTTTGCATAACGAACGAATTTCTATTCGATGTACTTTTAAACTTTTATAAACCCATTCTATAATATTGATTCTGTGCTAAATGCTTGTTACTTTACTAAGAAATGAGATTGTATGAAGAATGTGAGAGAAGTCGTGAACAAGTATACCTTTCCGTACTTCTTTGTGTATGAAGATATATTTTACGACTATTTTTGTATTTAGTCGTAAACCTTTACTGTGCGATAAAAGCATATTCTTGTTTTTCCAGAGAATGTAAGCTAAGGTAGGTAGCAGAAAAACTAGGAAATTTCCATGTGTTGATGCCGCCACAGTGACAAGCTTATAACAGATACGCCGAAATAAGATGGGTGCTACATTTTGACTACAAAATAAATATCATTGAGAATTTTTAATACTTTTTAAGATATTTCATTTAGGAAAATGATTAATAAAGAAAACGTATAACTTTAAAAAATATGAAGTATTAAAGGAAATTCAAAAATTTGAATAACTATTGAATTTACTTCTAATTTATTATTAGTAATAAATAATTATTAATACCTTTGATCGAAGGATAATTTATATTACGAACATTTTATGGGAATTGTACTTCTCTGATTGGTACGATCAAGAAGTCTCAACTGTCCATTTATGAAGTCAATACGTAAATTAAAATAAAGCAAACTACATGCATTGCATTCACATAATTATGTAAACCAAATTACACTCGTATTACTAATAAGTATTTTATAAGGTCCATAATCGCGAATAAACTTAGGAAACTTCAAAGGGACCGAAATAGAACTACTTTAATAATTACATAACCTTTGTTAACTCTGTGAGTTAAGCCTCCTGAGAAATGAATTTTCAATTCACTCTGCAGAAGTGATCTCGAATCTGCTCCTCGAGGGAGATGTGGCAAAGTCTCTCTTCTTCTCTTTCGTACGCACAGTGAGCGCCAACAGTTGACTCTCGGAAAACTAGGACTTCAGTTTCTCGCCAGCACTCAATAGAGTTCGCCGAGTTGAGAACCTTTGCTGTAGCGACGGAGTGTTGATTTTAGCAGTAATTGCGCGAGACCTCACGCTCCTCGGATCGCGAGTGGCTCCAAGTTTTCTTGGAGCGAAAGGTAAATATCAGAGTAGGAACGCAAGCATATAGGGCAGAATTCCAGTTAATTGCTTTTTTGGCCAATATCGGGGTGATCGTAGAAGTTTTATGTATATGATTTAGAGATATTTTCTGGTTGCAAAGAATTTTCTTGAATACACGGACTCTACGTTCAAACTCCAGCAGCAACCATTAAGAATTATCGAAACTGTAAATAATTTTTTTAAGATGAATCTCATTTGAAAGAATCTTTGAATAGTTATTGATATTCAGAAAATTGAAAATATTCTTTTCTATTCTACCCATAAATAGCTAGACAAGTTTTTAATGGGAAACTCTTCGACGGAATATGTCGGAATATATTTAATTAATCCGGCGATAGTGACAATGTTCTAAAGTTTTGAATCGTAAATGATTTACTTACATGATTAAATACACACTTATTACAAATTATGCGATTCATAAACTCGGTTACATCGTGTGTAATATAATGAATAGAAAATCTCTGTTGACAATTTTAGGAGACCACAATTTTAAAAGCGACTTTACAGTACGTGAAACATAACGCTCAAAATAGTGCTCTTAAGAGTATACCTGCCATAATGTCTCATAATACGAAAATATCACTTTATTTTAAGTACGAACGACGACAGAGGACGTAAACTGAGGGAAATTATGTACTTACTAAGTAAAGTCCGTGAAACGCAACAGTTGCACTTAAACTGGCAGCATTCAAAGTGCTGCACCGTCTTTCGGCGCGGTGGAAGTCAGGGCGCGTTACGGGCGGCTGTTAACGCCGGATGTTCCGTGGAGCCGGCAGCTAACTGTTATCGCCCGCATCGGAGGTCTGTGAGGGGGGGAGGGCCCGCCTAATCCGCTTACAGCAAACTCGCACGCGGTTCAAGACTGAAGCTGTTGGCCTTTGAAGGAGCCGGTCCCGCCACCACAGTCGGGAGCCACGGCGCTTCCGTCCCTCCGCTCGGCCCTCTCCCGCCCTCTTTCATCCACTCGCCCTTCCTTCCGCCCGTCCATGTCGTCTTACGCCCTTTTTCTTCCGCTCGCCCTTCCTTTCGCATAGCCTCCTTTCTCCGCCCATCCTCCTTACTCCGCCTGTCCTCATTACACCGCCTGTTCTCGTTCCACTGTCTTTCCTCACTAGTTCGCCAGTCCTCGTTCCTCAGCCTGTCTTCGCTACTATGTTCTCGTTCCTTTGTCTGTCCTCGGTACTCCGTTTGCCCTCATCCTCTGTCCTCCCTACTCCGCCTGTCCTCACTTCTCCGGTTGTTCTCACTACTTCGCCTGTCCTCGTTACTCAGCCTGTCCTCACTACACACATTTCCTCACTACTCTGTCTGAACTCACTACTTCGCCTGTACTCGCCACTCCTTCTATCCCCTTTTCTCTTACCCTAGTGTCCGTCCGTGCGCCTGTCCGCAGATTGCCCTGCACGCCCCTGGTTTTGTCCACTGGACTTCCCAAGAATCTTTTGAGATGGCGCACATTTTTGTTGATTTTTTGGTCTCATCGGGAGGAGGCTTTTCCATGCTTTCTGTATAGATCCAAGTATTGACACTTGCTTATTTTTCACAAACATAATGTGTTAATTGAAAAAAACTGTGACGAAAAAGGATTATTGAAAATAATTATTCATTCCTTTATTTCTTGATAAAAAATTCTGAGAAATGTAACATATTTCTTACGCTTAGAAACAAAGTTCAGTGAATAGCAGTTTTATCTCTTGATCTAAAGAATTAGTGATTATTAATATTGTATGAAGTGTGAATGGAATATAGTTAATAATTTTTCAGTAAATTATGTGGTAAACATTTAAAAAAAACATGAAAACGCAGAATTTAACAAATCATGTGAAGAATGAGTGGAATAAGAGCAGATTCATTAACGTGTTTAATTCTTTAATCTTATCGTCACGAACACATTTTTAATCAAATTGTTAAATGAGGTTCAATTAAACTGAAGGAAAACTAAATCTGTAAGTTGTAGTTCAAAAAATCATATAGTCATGCTAAACCGCAGGTGTGCTGTTATGCGAAGCACTAAATAGCAAGAGACTTATGAAAATTTGTCATGAATTTTATTATCTTCTATATTATACCTATTGTTTAACTTTCTCTTGAGGTGTAATTTATGTGAAGAAATATTTTTTATGATGCTATAAAATTAACATCTACGCTTTCTGATTAATACTAGCGATAAAACAGTTTTCTTTCATCACGGGATAAAGGTTTTAATTTTATGAATTTTAATACCACGTAAATTACCCTTAAAGCGCTAATAAATTAAGGAGAATATCTCTCTCTAATATTTGGTGCCGAATTATTCTGGAGATCCTCTACAGTGGTCCAAGAGGAGGTTCAATAACCGAGAGAAACTGATTTTTTAATAGTAAAAGTTCTTTAAATCTTAATTATCTTTGAAATACCATACACTTCTTATGAAACATCCTCGTTAAAAATTGAATAAATCTCACAAAGAACGTTTTTCGTGGTATGCAGTCTAGTGTGACTATTCCAATAAGAAAAAAAGTTGATTTTTATATTCAATTAAAACGATATTGTTTCGTTTTGTAACAACACTTCTTTGTTCTCCACGCTATTGTCTTACCCACTCTTTCTTTGACATAATGAATCCTACTCACATGCTTCTATCAAAGATCAAATTTGAAAACTTGTGGTTTGTCACTGTGCACTATGTTTTGTATTATCTACGGACATCCACAATTTAAAAAATATTAAAGAATATTTTAGAATAATTCATGTGAAATGTTGCAGTGTACCAATGACCATATCTCCTAGGTTCGATTTCCGACGATGGCACATTTTCATCACTAGCTTTGTAGCTGAATTGAGGTTGTCATCATATTAGTTAAACATTAGAGCGATTCGTAATGCACCTAGTATATTCACTTTTCGTTAAAAATGTGTTATTTGCGTTTTAGTGCTTTATCACAATCTTTTTCTCATTGCACTTCTTATAGTAACGAGAAGATTGTACATCACAGTAACGAGAACATTATGTTATTATTATTATTATTATTATTATTATTATTATTATTAAAAATAAATAATAACTCTTAATAATACACAGCAAGTACAAGCAATTCGTTGTGCATATTCTAGAGTCACTTCTCATGAATAAAAGTACGTGTTTTGTGCAACCCAATGACATTGAAATAGTGTGCAACCTCACAAATGTAAGTCCAGAGTCAGCCACGTGCATTGGAATCCGAGCTCCTGTTACGGCCCGTAACCATTCTAGACATTCAAATGTTTGACCGCTGATTATTTATTTTAGTGGTCACTTCCAAGGCAAATTCCAATTCCAGGCGAATGTCCACGCAGTGCCTAAAAGAGCGGGCGGCAGACCGTGCGAAAATCTTCCATTTCTATTCATTCACCACTTTTAACCTTGGAACCGATGATGGATTGCACCAGGATATGTGGCTCTATGTATTATGTCAAACTGATGTCATTGCAGTGCCTCTGTCCGGGAGGTCCTAGGTTCAAGACCCGACAATGGCAAGACTTTCGACACTAGCTTGCAGCTATGTCGAATTCAGTCGCTGTCTGGAGGAGAATTCTAGAAGCTGACTACGCTAATCGGTAGTTTTTCGTGGTTTCTCGTATCATTAGTGATTTACATATCTTTAGAGTTGATTTGAAAGGTAAAGATTACATTTAATCTCAGCTTTACTTTAGATAGATACACTTAATTTTTGACTTGAATAATTTTATTATCTGTTTTGTGTTTAATTTATTTTGGATTGAATCTAAATATTGAATCGGCTTGTTGGAGGTTACCAGGGAATTGGTTCTTTATGAAGTCAATAGAGTGAGGGCGTATTAGGTGTAAATGACTGCTATTTTATTTGGATTTAATTTGATTTTACAAAATTACCTGCCAAGTTGTCAATTAGTTTAAGTATAACAGCGCTGTGAGTTCAATGGAGAAGAGGATTGTCTGAAGAGTAAAGCTATGTCATCAGCAAATTGAGTTATTTCAATGGATTTTAATGTGCCCATACATACTGAACAGGAAATGTGAAAGTGGGGAGCCATGGGTAATCTATCAGTAGTAAGTCGTATCTTTTGACACCAAATGACACCTTAATATTTCGTGGGATCACATCTTCGATGTACCATTGGATTAGGGCAATTGTATCTTATAAAGAACTTGCATGATGTAGGCTCTGTTCCACAGGACTTTTTCATCCGCTCTATTACATGCTACCTGACTTTACAGAATCAGACCGTTATTTCAAACTTATTGAGTGTGTGAGACCTGTGGAGAGATTTCCACAGCTCCATAGCTTTACTCTGTTTCCATTGCAGGTTTTTGTCGGGACACTGCAGATACGCTGTCTGTTTTTCAGTAAGTTTGTTGGGAAAGGAAGATTTAATATTGCCTTGCGTTATTTGCAGCTTACGGTTTAATACAACTCTGGGTAAAAAAAGCAAACTCTAGAGGTTGGAATGTTTTCCTTTCACTGGTTCCCTTTTTTACGTTTTCTGGTAAATTGCAGTAATATATATTTGTTAAGACGTTGTCACATGTTTTGATGTTATTGCCAAGCATAGAGTAGGAATAATTGATGAAACTTTCTGTCGATATAATTTTTTAACGCGTAAATACTATTAAAATTTTCGAATTGCAAGGTATGGTCACGTTTAGAAGCTAGAATTTCTTTCGATCACACAAATAGAGTTGTAAACTTATCTGGTACCAATTTCAAGCACAATTTTGTGTCCAATTTTGAGGTTCACGTTCAGTATTTCAGAGTATAATTTATTTTATTTCCTTTCTAATTCTACAGCTTATTCAATTATTGTCAAGTGTAGACTTATGCTACATTCTTAATCTTTGTTATAATTGAAACAAAATATTATTCCCATATATTATATATTAGACAAAAAATGATTCCGGGTCTTCACAAGTAAATTGAACTATTGGATAACTGAGAACACAGATCATCAAGAATAACATTTCTAAAGAATCATCTCTAAAGAACACTTGAAACACTTTGAGTTTAAACAACTGAGATCGAAAATGTAGTCCTAAAATTGAGAGCATTAAAACAAATCTTCTTCCATTGTATATATCTCTTATTAGGTGGCTGCAGCTCGCTGCAGAGTCATTATGATAAGCTTCATTTTTAGTACAGATGGTTAACCAATCGTAGATATGTTTACAGTTAAGATGTAATCATTCATTGATCATTGTTCTATTAAACGATTCGTTGGGGGTGGTGACGTTTGACCCAACATGTGCATCCCTTTTTCAAAATAAAAAAAACAAAACAGAATCCTGTACGGGGCTGTCTAAATTATTAATCTGAAAAAAGGAGCGATATTGAAATTTGATGACATTCCTGTAACTAAGTGAATCCTAACTAAACTCCTGAACTGCTCACGGGAAGTCAGATTGTGTTTTCGCTTAGCCATTGGCACCTAACACTCCTAAGAGTCTGGCTGCTGGGTGGTGCTGACGAATACTGCTTTCAAACTTCTTTCGTGTAATGTAATCGAAGTTATTATTAGTCTTAGGAAACGTTCTGTATGAAACTCGATGAAATGGGTATGAAATTCATCGTTTGATGAAATGTGTATGAACTCATATGAAATTTATCGTTTCATGATATAGTATTATACTTTTGTTTCGATTCATCAAAACATATATGATTTGTGGAAAATCCAGCTCCATCAAACGAAACTGCTCCGTCCAATGGAAATAAGCCTTGTTAAATTATTAATTACTTACTTTTTTAAAATCGGACAATTGTGTAAAATTTACTTTGCGATAATGCGTATGCGCTCTTTCCATTTCATCTCTTTGTATGAATACAATGAAGTAGTCAAAGATACCAGTTTGGATAATGTATTCATATTAATACATATATTATCAGTCAACAATTAATTGAACACTTGTTCATGAGCTGATCGTTGACGTTTAATTTAGTCAGACTGCCGGATCCAAATATCTTTGAAACGAAGCATTTTTGTTGAACCGTAAGTAAAGAAGAAATCATTTCATTTCCACTAAAGGGCATGGAGTGAATGCTAAGTATCATTTACAAATTAACTACAAAAGAATAAATAATATTATGAAAGATATTTTTTAGCGTTTTAGATGTGTTATAAACTTTTACTTTTCTTAGCTTCAATGCCAGTATCGGATTTCATGCATATTTTTTTCCACTTCCCAATATCATTCTTTCTTGGTTTTGCAATGCCAATTCCAGATATTAGTCGTGCACTCGTCACAGTACTGTCTGGCATCTTAAAAATTTAAACTCTATTTAAAAGTCACAGTAAGAGCTAGAATTGAACAAATGAACCCACGAACAATAAATTCAGAAAACATTTGGTCACAACTAGGAATGCAATAAAATATTAATGTTAATTTTCACCTTATGCTGGGTGGATTTAACAAAGTACTCTTTACATCATGGCTACTCTGGTGTAATAAATAATTAATTGGGAATATTTTTTGTGAAATGTTTTTGCTGGACCGAGTCTACCAAATCACCAATAAAAAAAGAATACCGAGTCTCATGCTTTCATTATGTTCCTGTTGCTTTTGTCACCGTAGGACATTACGAAGCATTTAAAAGAATTTAGTTATCAAATTATGGATATTTTGTACAATAGGATTGAAAGGAAGGCTGTATCACTATTTTTCATTACAACTAATTTTTGTTCGTGTACAAAATACGCATTTAAGTTTATATTTGCGAACAATCTAAACAACAAATTAAGTTCACGTTGGTTAAACTACTGCAATGGAAGTAAAAGTAGGTGGAGTAGATATGAGGAGATTTTAGGATTTCTATTGAATTAGTGAATTGATAGCTGGTCCCTACAGGACTGCATCCTGCTGAATAATTCGGAACAGATAACTTACATCAAATATTGTTTTGAATCACTTACATTAAAACTTTTCAAAATACTATGTTATTTAAATGACTTGGCAAAAAATAATAAACTAATTTAAATTGAATTCGTGGTTGATTATAAAAGAAGTATTCGGCATTTTGGGGTTCAAATAATCCGATTTTTGTCATCTAATTTTGAACACAATAAATGAATAATTATTCTATTTAGTGGTTAAAATTTTGGTAATTAAATGATTCACGAAAGTTCAAATATTGGTGGAATTTTTAAAAAATAAATGCATATTCAATAACCATGTTTTTTTCCCTACACGAACGGTGTACCTGAGAAATAGCTAGGCAACCTCGCGCATCATGTGAGTACGCGTATATGCACCGTCACTCACTCTGACGTCGCCGCGCCGCCGCCGTCTTCGCCTGTTCGGGCGCGAGGTGCCGTCGACGCCGTCTCGGGCCTCGTAACGAAGTCATCTCGGGTTCAAAGGTCCCTGATTGGATTCCGGCTGCGCCGCTAAATTCGTCTGCCGCAGGGATGCGAAACCATTTTTGTTTCTCGGCACGACCGCCGCCCTCGATGCGCCGACGAGGCTGTTGCTAGCAGCCTGGCCCGACGCCCCTGCTCAATAGTGTGAGCACACTTTGCTAAATCAGTTTTTATACTCCCTGTTTGAATTTTCGACGTTACCTGCATTTTTGTTTGAAGAGAAAAGAACGTAGTTGAAAGCGATTTATTGTATAATGAGGAAAAGGAATAATGTACTCGGAATATTTGGTCGAAATTAAAAAGGTGTTGAGGATTTAGCAAAACGAGTATGCCTATCGATTGCTTTGATTGTAATTTTTTCTGCCAACTTGGATGTTTTTAATGGTTGGTATAGTTCGAGTGCAAATATGAAGTCATCATTTGTTCATAAAGCCTGATTTTTTTCACAAATCACAATTACAATATTGTATTGTTTTCAAGACTTCCAGCCTCATGTTGCTATGTACCGATCTGTGATCCAACATTTGAATAGTTAAATTAGATTCATTTTCCATGTATTGAGTAGATGCAAGCTACAAGTTTATAATTACTAAAAAATATTACTTTACTTTTCTGAAAAAGTAGCTAGAATCCTAGATGTCAATGCAATTAATAATGTTATTTTTTAAATGTGCTATAAAAACAATATATTACAAGTACTATTGAGAGATAAAATTGATTAAAGAAAGATAACGAACAGGTGCCCAAATGAGCAAGGATGAAAACATTGAGTTATTCATGTTGTATATTTTTTCTGCTGCTTTTACAAAAAGGAAAACAATAAAAATTGTATCTATTTTCTTTATCAATGTTGAGTTTAGATATGAAAAATTCACGAACTTAAACTGTCTTTTACGTCATTTCGAAATGTTCAAAGCAGAACGAACCCGCAGGATCAAAGCGATAATAACGTACTGCAGGAGAGAGAAGAAAACAGAGAGCGTGATACAGCTACTACTGGTAGAGAATTCAGTAACGAGAACGGTAATGTCTTTAAAAAGATCATTGGTCTCTTTAGAATACTGCTGCTAATGAGAAAACGCTCTCTTGAGAAAATCCTTACTCTTAACGTCTTATCTTACTCTTGAAATTATGTACGTTAAGAAAAACAGGAGTGAGTTAAAAGTAATATAATATATTAAAATATGACATAGAATTAACTAAAAGCTATTTCTATCTATTGACTCTTAATATCAGGAACAAAGAGTTTTTGCCCAGCATTAAAGATGGTATGCAAATGCTAAGCACCAACGTTGGAGACTGCAAGTACGCACGTGGCTCGAACGTTACATTAACGAAATATGGAAATCCAATTTTGCATCTAGTTTATTGGGGTTTGCAGCGTGTTCAATAAACAATAAGTGCTGCATTAAAAGAAGTAGTTCCAGCTTATAACTGCAGAGAGTGCTGGAATCTCAAAACAAGTCATATGAAGAAAGAAATTCTAAACAAAATAGGAACCATTCACCATATGACGTATGGACGTTGGATATGACCATATGGACGTTAAGGGAATAAAAGTGCAATGCCGTTACAATTCCGAACATAAAATTAAATTATGTCTGGATAAAAGAATAGTGTTTTATAGATAATAGAAAAACATTTAAAATATGATTATTTGTATCTTAGAACAATGACATTCGTACCTCTTGTGAAAAAGGACTTCACCTTGCTTATTGCAAAACATCTTTGAGCAATGGGCAAATATGAAGCAAACCATTCCTGTATTCAGAGAATATTCAGGGAACTTTGTTGGAATTTCTCAATTTATTGCCTTATTTTTACTTACATCCAATTTTATGAAGAAATTATCAGGACACATACGAAATATCCCCATACTTCAAGTTTCTCAGATGTATTGCAAGATCCTCATACTTTCTGAGAGCCTATCCATACTCCTATGTAATGTAGCGTAACTTGCCTCAATCCTCTTGCTCCTTTAGCGTTACGAAACTTATGGGCGACCCTTATTAATATTATTGTTTTTATTATTAATATATTTTGAGTGTTAACAAATAATTTATTATGTGTGTTAGCAGAAAGTTGCTGGCGAATCACGAAAGCCAGCGCTCTAGGTAAATTACAGAGCAATATTCTTATGCGCCGTTCAATTATTGAATCTTGGTCACAGATGCAAATGACACATCTGCACATAAAACATCGCGTAAATGTAACAAAGTAGCGACGTTCACAAGACTCACGGTATTTTCACCTTCAGCGAGAGCGCGCTTTACGGCGTAAACGCGACCCGATAATTTCGGACAGCTGAAAGCGAGAGATAAAAGAAAAACGAGACTGAGAGTTACACACATCGACAGAGCAGAGGGTGGAGGGGGCAGAGAGATACGAGGCGAGAGAAAAATACAGGGGAGAGATACACACAAAGACAGATACAGAGAGACAAAAACCGACGGACAAATAAATAAAGAGAGAAAAAGAGACAGAATAAAAGAGTGTGGGAGAGAATCAAAGAGACGGGGACAAGGAGAGTCAAGGAGACAGAGACCAAGAGAGTCAAGGAGACAGAGACCAAGAGAGTCAAGGAGACAGAGACAAGGAGAGTCAAAGAGACGGAGACAAGGAGAGTCAAAGAGACGGGGACAAGGAGAGTCAAAGAGACAGAGTCCCGGAGACTCAAAAGACAGAGGCATGGAGAATCAAAGTCACAGAGACAAAGAGAAAGAGAGGGAGGAGGAAGAACGGAGAGAATGAGAAAAAAACAACCGACACGGCGCTGAAGAAACCTGCCCCCCCTCTCGCTCTCTCGAGCCGTCCATTAACATAGAAATTTTCACGGTTTTTTCCCCTCTCGCGCCGCCTCATTTCTTTGCAGCGCGACGCAATTCCAAGCGCATTATTGTTCTCCCTGCGACCCGCCCTCCCGCCTTTTTTGCTCCGACGCGGCGCAGCGCCCGCTCCGGTGCGACCCTCGGTCGCAGGCCGCACTGCCACTCGGACGCCCCACGGCTCGCACGGAGAGTGACGTAAATGGAACTCGGAGGGGGGGGGGCGAATTCCCTTTCTTCTTCGCGTCAGTGCAACGGTCAGACATTATTTGACGTATACGAGGTTTCGAAACAGCATGTACGTATTACTACCTATGTACTACTTAAATAGTAATACGTCATTTTTGTTTATTTATTTTACGTCAAAACAATTAAAACTGTGTTCTTATTACTACCTATGTACTACTTAAATAGTAATACACGTCATTTTTGTTTATTTATTTTACGTCAAAACAATTAAAACTGTGTGGCGAACTATGCGGGAAGAGCAAGTGCGTACGTATAGTACTATTTAGTATATATACTAATTGCGTACTACAGGTACTTTCATTGTAATGTGGAAAACGAAATATTTTACCCACTTGGTTTATGTAAAGTGAAACACATTACAAATTAAGGTGTTTTATATTAAGCATTAATATTTTTTAAATGTATGTTTATTTGCAATATGTTTCATCAGAACAGTAGGTAAATATGTTGACAAGCATTTGCAATAAAATACTTAATTTAAAAATATATACTTAATATTGTAAATTAAGTATTATTATAACAAAAGTGGTCTGCTGGTAGCGACTAACAATATCAAGATATCACCTTTCCTGGAATGTCGAATGTAATTATGTTTAAACAAAAATTATATTACTTTGATTTTTTTTACAAAGTAGATAAAACGCATGATATTCGTAATGTAACATATTTTTACTATCAATTTGTTATCAAGTCAATTTTGTATTGTCTGTTCCAGAATTCTTCCATCTCATATTTTAATAATATATTTTACTATATTTACTTCGTAAATATCGTTCTCATCCCGTTTTCACGAATACCTTCGTTCGCATTCAGTCACCGTGTGTATGCTTCACGTACAAGCATGGCAAAGAATGTGACAAGAGCGATCCCAGTAACATGTAAAATATTTGCTTGATGTGCTAAATTATTTTGAACTTGTTGCGCCTACCCGTGTAGATTTCGTCGGCTGACTATTCTGATCGTTTGTTTCCGTATTTTTTGTCACTTCAAGGGCGAATGATGGGTTAGGACCATTTATAACTGACCATAGACCATCACCCCATTTTCTTCCCTTCCGATCGTCTCTTCCGGTAGGACAGGGTGGCCGTGGGGAGACCTGTAAGACTGAGTGGCGCTTCGACAGAGCTGCCCTCTAATTGCCGGTGAAAAAGAAACAATTAAAAATGTACATAACTTTGTCTGTCGTTTAACAATATGATGTACCTCTTGAAACAATATGCTAAATGTTATCTCTTAAAAGTTATCGTCGACATTTGTTTATTGTTTTGTTGACAAATAATATTAAAATGATTATTTACTAATTCATGTTATATTATGTCATATTAAGGGTATAAATATTTGGCTTCTGATAAGGTTCGTTAATTATCCAGTCTTATAAAAATCTAAAAGAAAACACAATTCTACTTTGATATCTACAATGGACCACTACTCACAGTACTCGTAATTATCATTGAGAATCGAATACCTATGCAAGTCCTTTTTTGCCACTCGATGAAAGAAATCTCGGTTAAAGACAAAGTTGAGGTCTTTCAGAAAGTCATTCAAGAAGAAGTGATTTATTTTAATGCAGATTTTCTCGGAGAAAGCTTCGGAATAAATTTGAATTAATTTTTGTGCGAGGTTGGTCGATCTGTCGTTGAGGTGAGCCGCGGCTGCAGCAAGCACTTCGAAATTATGCGCGAACAAAGGAAGGAGGAGCGGAAGACGCGAACTTTTTTTCTACGTCGCATTGTACCTTGGAGGAAGATAAAAGACTTATGGAAATCGTTTTCAGGCATTACGTGCACAATAATATTCGTAATCTTTGGTTGATTTTTATCTCAACGTATTACATACTACTAAGCAAAATGTAAATATCCTAGTGATTCCTTGAGGAAATATTTTTGGATGACGAATTATGAAATTAAAACTATTCTTTTACAAATACAATCCACGTAAATGTTCACGTTGTATACGGGAGAACTACAAATATGTCTTGTGGCTTTTCCCCGACTGTGAATTTATATTCCATGAAAAAATATTTGTCAACAATATTGCATGGGTCAAACACTTTTATTTTAAAATTTTTTGCTTACGTCTTGCCGTAAGAAAAGTAGTTAACATTCATTTCTATATACGTGTCTAACGAGACATAGCGCAAGAAATTATTTGGATATGTCACCTTTTTTGCATGGTTCAAATTTCAATATTTTTTTAGCGGCTACTAAAGAAGTAAAAGTAAAAGAAAAAATGATGCAAGGCGAAAGAGTTTTAAAGAAATATAGATTTGTAATGTATTGTTTAAATTGCCCAATAACGCCTCCTTTCCCTTACATTTGTCACAAGTTGTTGAGCACATATTACGTCAGTACAATGAAATATTATAAATGGTTAATGATCATCCAGAACAAAATACATACTGTCTCCAATGACATAATCGTAATTATTAGAGTGATACCTTGTTGACATAGCTCCACAATCACGATTCGTAATAATCAATTCCGTTTGACGGATTGATAAGAACGAACTCTAGTGATGGGCAAGGCAATTTCGTGCACTGCAAATCACATTTTCTAAAATACATTTGCGAAATAATTCTTTAAACACAAAATTCCACCTGAACGAAATTGTATTGATAATATCAAGGTAGATAATAATAGCGTAATATCTTCTTGATGGGGTCTTATATAAAATATATATTATATATATAATGTAATATAAATATAATATAATTTGTCTCTGTCTCTGCGCTTTTCAACACCGCATTACCAATAACACCGAAGTGCGTAAAATGTATTGAATAATGTGTTCGGGTAGGTACGCGTAGTAAGCAAATCAAGCTTATATGAGAACTGATTTAGACAGTAGCACATACATGACGTGACGAGCACTGGAAATACTTTCGCAATTTTCAATATGGCAGTAAACATATTCTCTAGAAGCTGATTGCCCATCGAATAGAACCCATAAGATTGAATCTTTATTAAATCCTATCTCCAATCAGATACATCGTATTCACGTACAAAATACAGGAATGCATAGGAATAAATCTGTAAATAGAGAAATCCGCTTCGAGTTTTAGTTTGAAGTTGTGCAGTAGTCGCAGATCTTTAAGCCGCTCTGTATGTGGAAATAATCCTCCTTTCACCCTGCCGCAAGCTCTTGAGTGGCGGATGCATCAAAGTTGGGCTAGGAAACCCCGCATTCGATATTTGTTTCGCAAATCCCTCGATTCGTTTGGAATCGGCCTGGCGCAGGCAGCTCGGCTGCTCTTCCGCGGGGGCGTGAGCCACTGCGCGCCGCGCCGCGCCGGCGCAAAGTTATTTAAGCCGCTCTACAACTTCGGCATTTCCTTTTTCGACTTTGGGCCGGCGCCGCGGACCGCCCCGGATTCAACCCCTCTCTCTGGGTCGGCGCCGCCGCGCCTCGGCCGCCCCCTGTTCACACCCCCTGTCATTCCCGCCTCATTTTGTTATTTTAAGCAAACAGTTGGTCTCCCTCTACGAGAAGCAAATCACGGCCTGTAGAAACAATTCTACATTTTTTAAACAATACTTAGAAACAAAGACCAACGTTTATCTTTAAGTATTTAATTTAGAAGATAAAATATTTCTTAGCAATAAGTATTCCCATTGTACGCTCAAATATCTTTATTAAGAGCGTTACGGTAGTCTTTTTGCCCCCCAGACTTCATGCAACCTTATCCAACTCAGTCTTGACTCTTATTATATTCGATTGGCGGTAAACGCGAATGCAGCTGCGATTAAGCGCTACGATGCGCATATTGTTCGCTATCGGCTACGTAATCTCCGTCACATGACTAATGCAATGCTCGCAAGATCCTCACGTCGTCTCGAAATATGCCATTACGACGATCATAAGAAACCTATCCTTCTCCTTCGTCAGGTTCCACCACTTGGTGTTGGTGTGGGTATTAGTTTTCTACTCTTACGTATTCCAAGCATCCGATACCGTTGATTACGACGGACCTACCGTAATGGAAATAGTGTGGGGTGGTCTTGACCCGGTCGATGGGTGATCGTGCCAAACACTAAAGGCCTCTATTCGTCGCAACTGTACGTTATTTGCGCGCCGCCTACGATGGAAGCAGAAAAGAAATAAAACTGCTGGTTTGCGGCAGATTGAAGGCTTCTCGGGAGGACTGATATAGAAGAGCAAAAAAAAGAAGAGCAAAAAAAAATGTTTTCTCAGGCCAGATTCGGGCGGCGACAGGGGGATACTCGGACTAGTGCACACAGCCAAACATCGCAACTCACCCTGCCCTGCGTATTCTCCTAGCTTCCAAGGCCACCGGCGCCGGCCGAAACGGCCCTTCGTGAGAAAGTTTGGATAACCGTCAATCGGCTGCGTCTCTGCCTTTGGAGTCATTAGCTCCGAGATTAAAATCTCGAGTGACGGAGCCGAGGGCCGAGGGCCCGTTTGAGACCAGTGGAAGAGGCAGCGGGAGAGGCCGCGGGTCGTCGGCGCATTCCCCCGACCTCCTTAGCTTTGACAACAGGACAACGGCTTAAGGAAGGTCGAGGCATAATTTTTACCGAATCACGTTACCGATGGGGATGATGGTAATAGTTGTTTTTTTTATTTTTTAACGGCCGTACATTGCTGGCCCAGCCCTGCGCTGTCGACTTCGCCAGCATTCGCCCAATATTGCAGCGCTGATGGCGAAACCACATTGGGGGGAAGCACAACGTATCACCATACACCATCGCTCCCAGATTGGAGGCTGCCCTTTACGCGATGAGCATGCGTCAGTCGGGCCAATTTGGTGGCCCGATTATTATGGCCACTCCACAGCGCTCGGGCGGACCGACACTAGGAACGAACGAGTAATCGGCCGCGCGTGACAATGTCGACGCTTCCCGACCCGCTGACCTTCCCCGCCGACCGTACCGCCCAACTGGCCAGCCGCAGGCCTCACGTACTGCCCTGGCTGATGGATAAACGCTCTGTCTGCATGGTACTATTACGTCGCTGGAGACCGACGCCAGTCTCACCGCACAATAGGAACCCGAAGGATCTGCCGCCGAACGCTCCCGGGCCGGGCTCACCGGCCGACATGGCGACCGCGGAATCCGGTAATTGCCGAACGACGTTAAGCCCTGATTGGTGACGCGCTGGAGCGGCGGTGAGGCGACCGGAGCGGAGTCGAAGGGCGGAGCCGAGGAACATGGTCGCACTCCGCCTCTGACCCGCATCTCCGCCGATGAGCCCCCACACAGATCTCAACCGATACCCTCCCCGCCGACGGACCTGTGTCGTACCGGACGCACTCGAACAGCTCGACGTGATTTCTCGAATTAACCGTAACAAGCTCCCTAGCGACCCAGCATTTCCCGGGATCTATAACTTCTTTCTTAAGCCATTAGTCTTGGTTAGGCACGGATTCTGTCTGCCGTCGTGACGGTACTGGGAGCACGCATTTGTTATGACGATCGAGCCCGAAGTACGCATAAAGAAGGGCGTAAGTGGCGGTTATCCAAGTCAGAACGACCTTCGCCGAGGCGAGGCGGAGTGGGAGCGAGGGCGGACTGTGGGCCGACTTCGAGCCCACCGTACCATCCATCACTATCCGTCCACTGGAACGCGATCGACCGCCCTGACATCTCACTGCTCATTCAGCGACTCGCCACTTCCCTGGAACTGACCTAACTGACCCTATTCCAGACCAACGCCATGGGGTCCCCAAAGTTCATGTGTCACCTCCCGGAGTGGGCGGGCGGTAGTTGGGGCTAAGGCGTAAGAAAGAGCTCCCAGGCAGAGTGGGCCGAGCGTCTGTTGATTGCTATTGTTGGCTGCTTTCGGACCGGTGAAGCCCGAGACTTCTTCAATGACAGGATTCCGACACACCCTAGCGAGAATCGAGTTCTGTTGAGAAATGCTTAGCGCCGGTTGTCTTTTCCATGGTGGTCGTCTCTCCCTTCAACCACTAGGTAAATCGCGTTGATCTGTAACCCTATAACAAAAGCGGAGCCACGGACCGCTGTCTACCGTATTTTGTCTTTCTTCTCTTCCTTTCCTTTTTCTCACCCTACTTACATCTATACTTACAAACAGATTACATATATGAATACTTGTTGGAAGAAACCAAGTCGTGGTTGGAGCCTCTAGTGCTGAGGCCCTGATACAACTAAGACTTCACAAAGTCCATTGTTCTTCCTTCGCGCTAATTATATTCAATTTTTTGAATTCTTTTCATAAAGTTTATTGTAGTGGGCGAGGTACGTGAGAAGGGCTGGGCAGACTAGGACAATTGCCTAGAGAAGTGGTCTAGGCTTATGACTTCTAGCTATGGTTCTACAGGCTGCTAGCTCGGATACTATTGTGATGACTAGAGCGCAACTCGAAATGTACAGGGAACTGCAGGGCGGAATGGAGCAGGCCAGAGCGGAGATTGGAGTAGAGTGCAAGGGAATGCATGGAGCAATGGAAAGCGGGAAAGTGGCGGGCGCAGCCGATGCTGGCGGCAGGGTGTGTATTGAGTTCAGGGGCGAGTGACTGGCAGGTAGGGTGCCCCAGTGGGTTACGTTGCGCTGCTTCTCGCCGCCCGCCGCGCAGCACAAGCCGTCGCTTGGCAGCGGAGCGGCGC
>BOPP01000006.1:9290550-9313107 GCA_017312745.1 Gryllus bimaculatus
ATCTGCGGTGGCCGCCCCGCCGTTGCCGGCCCACGCCCCCTCAACTGTCTTTCACCCTTGATGGACCTTCTTACCATCCCCAACCTTGCCAATCCAGCGGAAACCACCGTTCACGCGCATCGTAGCCGTTCAAGGCCCCTGCCGTTTCTTTCCCCTGCCGGGAGCCACGCGCTGTTTCCGCCCCGGCAGTACCTAGCACTGCCTTCTCCCCTACTGGCCGCCCCTCTGGCGGAACCGTTTTTTCCACCCGACCTAATGCCGATCTCATCCTCCCCATCGTTCACGTGCCCTACTTTTTACACCCCTACCTTTCACGCCACGCCTTCGTCCTCCCCCTAACTGTTCCGCCCCGCCGTTTCCCGCATCGCCGTATCCGCCCCCTGTCGTTCCCGCCCCAAGCCATTCCCACTCCGCGGTTCCCTCTCCGCCTTTCTTCTAGGCGCCTTTCCTCCAGCCCCTGCTATCCCCACCCACACCGTTCCTGCCCCACTGTACTCGCCTCAGGACGTACCCATTTCCTGCCATCCCCCATCACCTGTCTTCCCACCGCTCCACAGTTAACACTCCAACACCCGCCTTCCCCAACCATCGCCGTGTACCACGACCCCATCAAGCTTCCTCCATTCCTTCAGCATATTGCGGCCATACCTACCAAGCGCACGCTGTTCAGACACCTTTCTCGCTCTATGTTCTCTACCCAGCCCGTCCCTTATCTCAATTCGCGACTCTTCTAGTCAGCGGCAAAACCCAACTTCAGTCTACCGTTCTCAGTTAGTGCCACATCACCGATCACACGCGTTTGGTACCCCTGCCGTCTGCCACGCCACACACAACCACCCCGCTCTCCTTGCGCAGTTTCCGTCCTCTCCGAAACCGTCCGCTCTTCATGGATCTCAATCCCGTTGATCTCTGCCCACGCCCGTTCTCGTATCCCTTCACTTTCGTGGGCTCTGATTCTTCCTCTCCCTTGCTTCTCTTCTGTATCCATTCACCTTACCGTACTCTCCCTTATTCTACCCTGCCGGCCCGACACGTCACGTCTCAACCTCCCATACACATTTGGCCCTTCACTTGTACGTCTCCAACAACTCGAGCGACTTCGGACAACGACTTTGCCTACATTCCGCGTCGTTCACTTTCCTATTATTTTCGCCTAAGCTTTCCCACTATAAGTCGTCTTCCGTTGCAATCTGCAGTTTTTGATATCGCCAACCATGCACACTCCCACAAACCTCTCAGTTCTCATCACAGCTTTCTCACTGATGTCCACGGCCTACAATTATCGTCACCTTTTATCCCTGCTGACGCCTCCATTATCCGTTCGCCTCGTCCCTTCGTACCGCCGTCCCAGACCATGCTCCTCCGTCTCCATCCTTGCCCTATACAGCGTATCGAGTCTTTTCCGTTTGCCGGCCCCCTCCCCACTCCGCCCCAGAGTTCCTTCCTTCCCCCATCCACAGCTCTCCCAAACTCCTCTTCCACGCGAGGGCCAGCACCGTGATATGTATTTTCCTGTGATTCAAAAGTTGCTCTCTTTTCCGCGCTCCCCGTCGGAACGTGCGTGGAAAATCGCGAGGTGGAGCGCGTCTGCAGGCGCGCCGCTGGGGGGGGGTTGAGTCGGAAAGTAGGGACGAAGGGGAGGGGGAGGTAGGAGTTGGAGAAGAGCGAGAAGCGCCGAGCGCCAGGATGCTGAAGTCGGTGTCCGCGTCGGCCACGGCAGTCGATCCAGGGAATTTGGGGTCTTGGTGGTGCGGGGCTCGGGTCGCAAGAAGGGTCGTCAACGCCGTACCACGTGGCACGGGGGAACCGGTGCTCGGCGAGCTGAGCGAGGAGTGTCGCTGTAAAAAACGTCGCGGAGGAGAAGGAGCGCGTAGGGTCGAAGCCGGAAGATGTGGATTGGGGAAAGCGGAGTCAGAATAGTGCGAGCGTGCGAAGGGACGTATTGAGGGCAGGAAGGGAGGGGTGGAGCGGGGTGAGGCGAGCGGGGTGAGGGCGGAGCGGGCATGGTGAGGGCGGAGAGGGGTTGAGGGCGAGCGGACAAAACCCTACACCCAGTGAGGGCGGAGCGGGGTGAGGGCGGAGGGCGGTGAGGGCGGGATGAGGGGTGAGGGCGGAGCGCGGTGAGCGGAGCGGTGGAGGCCGGAGCGGGGGTGAGGGCGGAGCGGGTGAGGGCGGAGCGGGGTGAGGGCGGACGGGGTGAGGCGGAGCGAGTGAGGCGGAGCGGGGTGAGGGCGGAGCGGGTGAGGGCCGGAGCGGGGTCGACGGAGTGGGCGAGGCGGAGTGGGGCGAGCGGATGGGCGAGGCGGAGCGGGGTGGGCGAACGGGGGCGTTGCGGAGCGGGGCGAGGCGGAGGGGCGAGACGGAGCCTGGGCGAAGTGGCGGGCGAGGCGGAACGACGAGCGGAGAAGCGAGATGAGGACCAGACAGAAAATGCAGAAGTGGCTAGCGCGAGACTCCGCTTGGCGCGTGCTAGGTGAGGTCTTGTGAGATAGGCCGCACGATGTCAGGGACTGCAGGGCGGAATTGGAGCAGGCCAGAGCGGGAGGAAGTAGCAGGCAGAGGGAAGCAGAGCGTGGAAAGGCGGGAAGTGCGGCGCGCAGCGATGCTGGCGGCAGGGGTGTTGAGTCGGGCCGAGTGACGCAGGAGGGTGCCCCAGTGGGTTACGTTGCGCTTGCTTTCGCCGCCCGCGCCGCACAAAGCCGTCGCTTGGCAAGCGGCGCGGCGCGGCGCGGGGCGAGGCGTGAGAGGGGGCTGCGGCTGCGGGCGGCGCGTGATAAAGAGGTGCGGTTGACCACGCAAGGAGGCGGTCTCGCGCAGCCGGACGTGGGGCTGCGCGCACTCGGGAGAAAGGCGGGACAAGGGATTACAGCACATTCTGCCGTGGTCGGGCGGTGGTGACAGAGGGGTCAAGGAGGAACCCACACAAAACGATCGACACGAGAATGGATGCAGTGTTGCTGGGGAGGGAGGTGGTATTGTGTTGTTGGTTTAGCTATACCGAGGAAAACTGAGGGGAGAAGGCAGCATGAATTGTTTAACTGGGAAATATTAGACGTAGAATGATAATGGCAAGGAGAGAGATGCTTACATACGCGTAGGGCGAAGGCGGACTTTTGTAGTGATTGAGAAAATCAGTTTTCACATATAAAGCAAGATTCGGAAAATATATTTAGTGTTTAAAAAACCAAACGCATATTACTGTAGGCGTGTATTACGAGCGTCACATACATCGCCTGAATAGGTTGCAATTAAAAACCCGCTTAGAGAAGATTTCGTATCTGAAGAACCATCCCGGTGAAGCAGAACATTGGGATCGAAAGAGTTGTATAGGGAAAGATTATATCTGTCGGAGGCATCGCGAGAGCTAGAAGCAGGAAGAGGGGATTATTCAAAGAAAGGGCTCACACGAGTAAGATGAAATGACGAGGGGAGCGCTGGGCCCGGCAATGAACGCCGATGGCGAGCGTCGCGGGTGCGCGCGAAGCGGGTTGGAGCGGCTTGAAGCGGAAGCGGGTGGGCCTCCGGAGCGGAAGCGGCGAGGCACATCGTCGACGCGGGGAGGACGAGGATCCGCACGAGACATCAAGCGGGCGGCGGGTATCGGAAAAAACGCAGCTTAAGGGCAATTGCTCTGCTGGTGGGGGGGGGCACGCAGGGGTGGGTCGCGGCCAGCTTGTTAAAGCGGCGAGGCGCCGCGTTCGCGGAGAGAGGGCGGGACGGTACAGGCGGAAGAGCAGGGAGACTGTTCAACACCGCACAGCCGATAACGAAGGATGATTGTACGTGAGTAAGAACGATGAAGGACGGAGGCACCGTGTGTATGTACTCATTGACCCGCGTTACCATGTGTCACGTGGGCGGTAGTCACAGTTGACATGCTATATCTCAGGTTTTTGGTAAACCCTGTGCAGACTCGCGACTTCAGATCCGATAACACCGTAAAACTAGGAGTTTTGGTTCATTGTTCAAAATTACATCCAGTGAGAAAATTCGATGAACTCTCCGTATAATATGATGATGCCTTCGAATCAATACGAACTCGTACTGAGCCAAGAAAGCGACGACGCGAGTCGTATTTCTACATGAGGAGGAAGGGAGTCCACGACACGATCAGTCAGTATGTTGAACTCGGTTCGTAATCATACCGAACCATTCAGGTGACATGAAACAAATTTCGTTGGAACAGATCTGACGGAAATAATTCTGTGGCTCTTCAGTTTAAAACACGTTCTGCTATGTTAGTGTCATCCCAATCGATGCGATAAAGAAGAGGACAGGGAGAGAGAACGGAAGTAATGCAATTAGCGATTCAAATTTCGGTCCGGATCCATGTAAAATTGGGAAGGAGGCTCTGTGATCGATTTCCTGCGTTTTCTCTTTTCTTACTGCCTCTCATTCCACTATTGATCCTGATTTATACCGTAACTTAATTCAGCCTACCCATCAAATCAACACCCATTCTGAAGTATGCCTGGTGAGAATCAGAATATCGACGTTTCTTTTGATCCGGCGTGCGTGACGATGATAGGTAGAGGCGAAGGCAGTGAAGTACCAGCAGTTGATGGATACGACGGAGAATGAGGATTCTTATGGTAAAGGATGTAGTGAAGCGCGATCTGCACGAAGCTTGTGTGGATGGGAATCATGACGGGAGATTCACCAGTTAAGTTCATGGCGGCCAGCAATACCAGAGCCATCTGGCAGAGCGCAGAGAGGCTGACTTACCATTCACTGGGCAAATGCGGGTTGAAACATCAGTGGTGCAATGTAAATGAATTAGTAAATGTGAAGATTCGGCGCGTGTCGCTGCGATTTTCGCCATTTTTTGTGCTTTATCTTTCATGTTACTACCATTAGCGTGCGCGATCAATCTCACATCAGAATCTTAGATAACCCTTAAAATGATTCATGCCATTCCGAATATTATGGCGACAGGCCTTAGTGAAATATATGTTACTGTCTATAAGTGCGCTATGGGAACGGAAACAGAGCAAGGAAAAACAGGCCAAGGGTTCGGATAAAATGCTGAGAAAGCATAGTTTCTGTAAAAGGGGAGCTGGACAGCGACGGAGGCTGGTGTGTTCCCATGAGATGGAGGACAAGCAATGGCGTCAAAGAGAGCAATTTGAAGGATGTTTGCGGAGTGAAGAGATACTCGTCGATTGTTGAAACCCAACCCCACTGAAATAGAAATAAGGAATGAAAAGGGAGGATTGCGATGGGTTGCGAAAGCGCGAGCGTGGGTGTGGTATTGAACGCATGGACAAACAGTGTGAGGTGTGTAAGAAGAACCGGTGGCTGGGAGCAGGTAGCGTTCGCGGTTTGCTTCGATAGCGTTTAGATTAGGCTGTTGGGGAAACTTCTCGTTGCATATTGATTATGGCAAAGCCTCCAACGCGTTGGTCATTTGATATTCAGCGGAAAGCTAACTTGAAAATTGGATGTAATCTCCACTGGAAAAATGTGGGTCTGTGTTCAATACCTTATTATTTTTAATAATTAACAGTTATTAAGCCTTATATTTATAATTATAACATATTAAGCTTCATTGGTCAGTACTGAGTAAAGAAAATGATATCTCTGGGATATATCATGATGAAGATAACGATATAAATGCCGAAAACTGGTGTATTAAAAGAAAATGTGTAATTTAAGTTAGACTCAATGTTAAATATATGATTCTATTAATGTTTAAGATTTAATAATGTTTAATTTATGTACTTATTACCAAACACTCGATTTTGTACACCTAGAACTGCAAACGTTTCAATTCTTTGGGATTGTATCAAATAGTTTATACAGCTAGATTCCATCTTCAGATTATGCCACAAAGACGAACACAGTGCGTCCATAAGTCACAACAACCTTTCATTAGTTTTATTACAGTTTCCTCTTCCCTCTCATCGGATATCGTTAGGAATGTTGTAGTTATGTAAGAAATACCTTTATTGTTTGGGACAAGTTTTGCTTAGGGTAATAATAAGTAAAGCGCGTGAACGCGAGATATCGATTATTGACTGTTTATATTGTTTGTGGAAGAATCCGGTCTTGATAAATTAAGGTGATTTCCTTAGATATTCTACATTTTGTTGAATTTATTGATTCACGGACCCTGAATTCATGAGCAAAATAAAACGATCAGTGCTTATGATGCTGTATATAAAAAATGCTGGTACGGACTTAATTAGCGGATGATGTCTTGTTTCACATTTTTACCCTAATATGAATTATTTCTTTAAATATTGCAAAAACAAGAATGATAACTCAAATTCTGAAAGAACCAATATTATTTACCTGAATTTTTAATAGAAAGTGTATTTGAAAACTGTTTGAACCCTTTTGAATTAGGGAACTTTTTTTGGTAACGTTTCAAAAACAATGACGGAACATAAGAGTACAAAAGTAAATAATTCCACGCTGCGGTTTATGATCAAAGCTGTCAGAGACCAATACCTTTTTCGAACGTTTAAAGAGCTTGAGAACAATACCTTTAATTTTATGTTCTCGAGGCTCTAATTGCGTAGCAGTGCCGTCATTGTTCATTCGAGAAGGTATAGCTTTGAAGTCACTTTTTTGCTATTTGTCAGGAGGATAATAAAACTTGAAACTACGTGTTTCTCTTCAAACGACCTGCTATGTGTTTATATGCTTGGGCGACGTGCTCAAGTAAACACATCTTTGTGTTGCAGTGGAACGGGCTTGGATGTATTCACCGTTTTCTTTCAAAGTCGAACTTTGTTCTTTTGGAGAACCAAAGTTTCTGAAGAACAATAAGCAGGTCAAGTAAATATACGTAGAAGAAAATAGAAAGATGAACTGAATAACTTTGTTAGCGAAGAGTACAAACAGAAAAAATACCTTTTAAAAACAATGATGTTTTAAGAAAATATAAGTTTCGCGAAGTCGTCTTACAGCTCTGCCTTTCACGGTGTAATGTACTCGAAGAACACATTTTCAGGTTTTCATAATCATATTGCATATTCTTATTATGTTTTTTGGAAATATACGTGTTGCTTTCTATAGTGAATACCAATAATTTAAAAGTGATCGTATAGAGAATTATTCTGACAGAAAAATTATTATTTTTCAGTCATTTATCGAAGAGCAATACACTTAAATTTATTAGTTACTGTTTTCAACAAAATAATTTATTTTTGAAACGACTTAGAAATACTTTACGCAAGAAAACATGAATACTGACTAAAAAATTCGATTTGTCATTAGTTTATAATTAAAATACTGGCCGAAATCAGTCCATTACTGAAAAATAGGTGGAGAGTGGATTAAGTAGAAGTGGCTCACCCGTCTTCAACTGTTGGTAGAGCAAAATAGTTTGCTGCGTGAAAGGTGCTAATTTGTTTAATTTGTAAGAATTTGGGAATTGGATGTATTGAAAGACGTTGAAAGAAATAAGTTAAAACTCCATTAATCAATGCCCATTCCTTCTTCGTATATGAGAAGAATCATGTGGCTAAAACAACAGCCAAAGAAACAAGAGAATAGTTCAAACAATGAACAGAGGAGAATGATGGTATGTTCCGGACTGGATATTAATGGATCATATTTAGAAAGGAAAATATGAAAAAACAAAAATGTACTGTAGTGTATAAAATAAACTAAAAGTTATAAGAAAGAACGTCGGATACTATGAAAAGAATGAACAAAGAGATTTGCCCATGGAGCCTATGACTTCGCTGGTACAGGTGGAGAAACAATCCGTTGCTGGCTGATGAAGATGGTACTGAAGATATATATCAGTGACAAATCTAGAGCGTGATAAATAAATAGAAACTTTACTCCTTAGAATAAAAAACCGTTAAAATAAAAAACGTATGAAGGAAACATTTTGTCTAAATACTAATGGGGAGCCGAAATAAATGTAAATATTCTCATCCAAATCTAAAATTTACATCTACATCAATGATAAATAACTACTACTAGGAAAACGATTAATTTTCTGTCATGTACTATTATTTAGATTCGATATTATTCTGAGATACTCTTAAAATTAAAGATTAATTAAAGCTTTTAATTGTTTAAGAATGAAATACGCAAACAATTTTGAAATTTCACGCGATGAGGTGTAAAAATGTATCAAGAACGCCACAACTAGTCTAAATTTCCAAACGACAATGATATTCTAGCCGAACCGTTCATGGAATGTAATTATAACACACGTACTATGTTAGTTTTGGTGGACCAAAACATATATAGAAGTTATCGAAGTAATACAACGATCGATTCAGAGAACAACCTTGTAACAGAAAAATCCCCTCCCAAATAGCTTTGCTGAACTGAAACAGAGCCAACAGTGAACGAGATTCTTTAAAGTAATGAGAATCCACTCCTTCAAACCATCCGATCGACAATCCCGAGTTACACTCGCTCTCCAATTATGACACCGCACGTTCTTCTTAAAAATTGAAACGCCACCCGCTCAGAAGACAGAGAACGGCCACTGGGCGGGTCGCGCCATGGGTGAATGAAATTGACCGCAACGCCCCACCGACCGCCCCCCGATTCCACCCTCTTGCCCGACGCCGTCCATCGCCCTCGCCCCGCCCCGCGCCCCGTTCACGTTTCCACCGCGCCACTCTCCCACGTCACGAAACCACCCGTCCCTCGCGAGTGCTCCCGCGCCCCGCCCCGCGCTCCGCCCCCGCGCCCCGCCCCAATCCCGCGTCCCGCCACGCTTCTGCCCTGCGCCTTCCCCGCTCGACTTCCCCAAGTGCCCCGTGCGGGCTCTGCGCCCGGGTGCCCACCCCATCCCTACCCCGCGCCCGCCAACCGTCCCCGCCATAAACGGCCCGCGCCCACGCCCCTCTCTCGTCCAGTTCCGTGCCCCGCTTCCGCCCCACGCGCGGTCCGCAAGCACGCGTGCCCGCGTTCATTTTAATTCAGGGCGGCGGGTTCCCCCTCACGGTGAGCCCGTTTCGAAAGCCTATTCTGTTTATGCATGAGAGCTGGAAATGCTTATCCGGCCCCGGGAGCTGCGAAATCGCCCATTCGTTTATTCCAAATGCTTTTGCACCGCGAATTCCTCCGAGCGAGGAGGAACCTCCGCCACAGCGCCGGGATTCGCACCATTGAATTAAAACCAACGTGTTCGTGCGGCAGTGATAAAATTGCCTGCGCAATGAGAATGAGATTACTCAAATGGAATTACCTAGATGTTTTTAAATAATGGGAGAGGTGGTTCGGGTTCGTACGACACATTGAATTTCATCTACTCTTGTCACAGTACGGCGCCTATCTGGGTTTGGACACTTTTTTGCGGTTGGCGGTGTAATGGATAATAAGTCGGAGGAATGCGAATCAATATTATTTGCCTGCTCACTTGGTGTGAGGCACTCAGTTTGTGATAGCCGTTCCGCTGTTGTTTTTAGCTCAGTTGAGGAGAAATATTTTTTAGAAATGTTATGTTTGGTATGATTATTATGTCAATATCGTATATAAACTACTATAAAAATTAATACGAGAAAAATATTTTTATTTATATGACGCAGTAGTTCAGAAGAAAAAATGATTCTAAAATAAATTTTTAAAAGGAAACATTATTATGTATGCATAACCATTCCGAGATATCAATTAGGTCTTTAAACTGTGCGTTTCGATGTGGGTGCTACTACAAACCAGAAATGAAAAAAACATTAATTGAAAAGGTTTGAATCGAAAACCAAGTAATTATAACCGATGGTATGAATTAGATGAGCAATTAAATGTTAATATTTTGAAATATATTTATTTTGAATCCCGAGTAAATGTGATGTTCATTTTCTGAAAATGGTGAGGGTTGTATTTTTCTTTAAGAAATACTTGTGTACCGAAAAGTTATTTTGTCTGTCACTGAACTTTAGTTTTTCATGTCAGTATATAAATGTTAACATATTTATTTTAATAATATATTTTGCCTTTATATTTCTAAACTTAACTTCGTTAATTTATATTGTGTTTTTTTATTTCTCTATTTTGTTTCTTTTGTTGTTTTTTTGTTGTTAGTTGTAATACTTTTTCTGTATTTTCCATAAAATATAAGATGTACATCAATTCGTCTTTAAAATAAAAATCGTACATTTTTTCTAAATTAACCAAATAATATAATCTTCATATTTTGCATTACGTTCGGTCTGGCAAATCTAATATGGAGTATGACTATCTCTACAATCATACAAAGTGCCCTTAATTGCCCCAATATTGCCAATAGTCAATCTGCAATGCGTCATCTTCAATTACATATTGTTACGTATTGCAAATTCAACATTTGCCACAAGTGCGAGGCTCCTGAATGTCTGGCCCACTCGCCGGTGCGACGGATGCGTTTGACTTATTCCACTTGCTTCTCGAGCGCAGCCGTGGGCCGATTTGTATAGTCCCGTGGCATTTCGCATTCGTTTAAAATGTTCGCATTCTGCTCGCGATTCGCGAAAAGCTCTCCCGCGGGCGCGCCGCCGAAAAACAGGGCCCGCTTGCGTGCGTTTATTGATTTCCGCGCGCGCGGCGCTGGTTTGAATTTCAACGCGCGGTGCCCCGGCACGAGATCGCCGAGTGGGCTGGATAGTGGCCGGCCGCGAGGTAGCGGATGGCGACTGGCCAGGAAGGTTGTGATCGGAGGAGCGGGTGCTATGCGGTCTGTAACGGTCTTGAGCGGTGTGAACGGTCTGGCGTGAACGGTCTGGGATGAACGGTTCTGGTGTGAACGGTCTGGCGTGAACGGTTCTGCCTGTGCAACGGTCTGGGTGCAACGGTCTGGTGTGAAACGTCTGGGTGAACGGGTCTGGTGAACGGTCTGGTGAAAACGTCATGGGTGAATGGTCTTGGCTATGAACGGGTCTGGCATGAACGGTCTCGTGAACGGTTCCTAGGGGTGAACGGTCGGGTGAACGGTCTGGATGAACGGTCTGGATGAACGGTCTGGCCGTGAACGTCTGGTCGGTGAACGGTCTGGGTGAACGGTCTGGTAGTGAACGGGTCTGGGTGAACGGTCGGGTGAACGGTCTGGGTGAAGGTCTGATGTGACGGTCTGGGTGAAACGGCCTCTGGGTGCAACGGTCTGGGTGAACGTCTTGGGCGAACTTGTGAGCATCGCTGGCGGCCTCGTGAGCGGTCTCTGAGTGTCGCTCAGCGGTTGGCGGGCGTCGCCGGACAGTCGCGGCCAGTAGGTTTATTGATTGATTCTTATTCTGGGGCGCGAGTCAAATCTAAGGTCATTAGTCCCAATAAGTGTAATACACGCTTTCTATAAGCAAGAAGGTTGGCCGTGATCTTTCCTACTTCATAGCGAAGATCCGGCGCAGACCTAACGTCGGCTGGCGGGGATATTGCATAACTATGTATCTTCCCACGAGCGTGGAACACCCAGCTAGCACAAACTTCATTATCCCTACTTGTCTTCCGCACAAGTTTAATAACTTACTGTGTGTAAGTAAAGGTGAGGAAAGGAGAAGGAAAGAAAAAGAAAGACGCGCGCCGGTCCGCGGATCGTTTGTTAGGGTAGCTGATCCGGCATTGCCTATGTTTGAAGGAAGAAACCATGGAAAAGACACCGGCCGCTAGCATTCTCCTAAATTAACTCGATCTAGCTATCCAGGTAGTTGTCGGGAAAATCCTGGCTAGTCGAAGCCTAGGACCTCCCTGGTCAGAAGCACTGCCTGTGATATCAGTTGATGCCCTGTTTGTCGTTTCGGTCGGCAGACGGCGGTCAGACGGCGGTCAGTCGGCGGTCAGACGGCGGTCAGTCGGCGTCAGACGGCGGTCAGACGGCGGGTCAGTCGCGGTCCAGATGGCGGTCAGTCGCGGTCAGTCGGTGGCAGTGGGCGTCAGTCGGTTGTCAGTCGTCGGTCAGTGGGGCGTCAGTTGACGGTCATCGGCGGGTCTGTCGAAGGTCAGTCGGCGCTTCTGTTGGCACTCGGTTGTCGGTCGCGGCGGGCGGCGGTCAGGTAGGAGGTCGATTGGCGGTCGGTCAGCGACGGTCGACGGTAGTCAGCGTTTTCTTGGAGGGCAGTCGATAGGCAGCGGCGGGCAGTGGGCGGACCGTCGCTTGAGGTCAGCGGTGCGGGCGGTGGACAGTTGGTAGCCGGCAGATCTCGGCGGTTCCCGGTCGGCCGCCCGAGCGCTGTGGAGTGGCCATTATTGCAGGCCCGGCGCACGTTTTCGCCAGTTCAGCCTGCCAATATTGGACGAATGCGGAGTCGAAGCGCCGTGCTGCAGCGCGGCCGAAAATCTCCTGCAGGGGGTAACGTGATTGAAGCCCTCTCCCCGCTGCCTGCTTCCACTGGCTCAACCGCCGGCCCTGCTAACCGTCACTCGAGATATTTATCTCGCATCTCCTTCAAAGGCAGAGCGAGCCCCTTTTCAGGTTCTCGCTCGCCCGGCGCCGGGGCCCTGGAGCCTAGGAGAGGGCCGAGAGATTTTGCTCCGCCCCCTGCGCCACGCCCCGCTGGGAAAACTTTTTGCCCTCCTTCTTTCCTCCCGGAGAAGCCTTCAGTCTGCCCGCAAACCGCAGTTTTATTTCTTTTCTCTTCCATCGGTTAGCGCCGCGCCAAAACGTACATTGCGACCGAAGAGCACTTATGGCAGTCGCCGCTAAGACAAAAAGGGCCTCGTCGGGGTTCGAAGATGAACAATTTAGCTTCGGAGATGCATTCCATGACGGTTTATAGCGAACCGCATTGCGTCCGTTAACCTTTTCCGAGCCTGTCGTTCGCCAAGGAATGAGTCTATTGATAGTAAAGTAAGACGTAACGCATAATATGCCGTTAGTACGTATGCTTAAGAAATATTTTATCTTCCTAAATTAAAACTAAAAAACGTTGGTCTTTGTAAGTTTGTTTTTTAAAAAATGTAAAAGGAATTTTCACCAAGAAATTGCCTTAAAAAATAAAAAAATAATGTAAAAATATTTATTCTTAAAAGTGAGAAACTATTATTAATATTGCCAATTACCACTAGTATTGTTGAAAATAGTAATTAATTTGTTGATAGTTTGCAGCTCATTTGTCCTACACAATTTCCCAATAAAAACATTTAACTCCTTTACATCCTTGCTAACAGGTTCTTTCTTAAGATGATATGTTGAATAAACGTGAATGCAGTTGTAGTACATTTTAACTACTAAAAAAACCTTCAAGAAAGATTGCCAATAGAATAATGATCAATTGAGCTTTTCGGTAGGCCAGAAAAATTTAACAGAGACCTTAAGATTGGTCACCATTGTAAAATATCGATTACACAAATGTTGGGAACATCTTTTTTCCACGTTTCGCACGTTTTAGTATAATTTCTTATGAGGGTTATTTAATCATTATTTAACAATGTAATATTCGCGAGTGGGTTTACCTATTGAGCGGACCGCGACCGACGCCACCGCAATCACCAATGTCGCTGACACAATGTCCATTAGCAGCCATTGTCGCCTCTACCCACCACGACCCACCACACCGCCCACCGAGGCGCTACCGGTACCGCCACCATTTCATTTGGCGTCCGCGCCGCCGCCGCCGCCGCCCGGCGTCAAACAACGCCCACGGCCGCCGGGGCGCGCGGCTGTCGCCGCCATCCAAAGCCAGCAAGCCCTTCCTGGCTGCGGACCGTGTCTGCTCCAGTTAAAATTGCCTTCGCCTGGCGCTCCGCTGGGCGCGGCCCCCAGCGCGCCGGCCATGCCAGCGGAAGCTGCGGCCCCTTGGGCGAAGAGCGCAGCAGGGAGGTGGGATGTGGTGATAAAGCAGAGGAGCGTTGCGATGACAGGGTTGAAGGTGGCGAGGATAAACGATGAGGGTGTACTTCTAAAATTTGATTAATATATGGTATAATTTTCATTTGGTGTGAAGTCTATCTGGCCATGAGAGACATCTGTCTATTGGAAGTCGAGATATTGTTTACTGGGAGTTAGTTGAGAGTCATTGGCAAACGGTGCTTGATTATAGCTCAAACCCGAATATAAATGATTCAAGCGAGTTGGTATAAATCTTGCCTGTCAGTAGGTTTAACATAAATGTTTCGTTAATTTGTGTAATGTTGGTCTAACGGACACTTCGCCTACAACACTGCAAAATATAATGAGCTACATGGGGCAGAGGAGGTTCACAATAACAAGTAATGAAGCCGGGGAGGGAATAAGTTGAAGCAGAAGAAAGAGACGAGGAAAGAGCGAGAGCGAAACCGAGGAAAAAGCCGACGTTAACATTGGATAAACCAATTGGAAGGGGAGCCGACAAACGATGGTAACTCAGCGTAATTTTTTGTCCGATCTTTGTTATGTAAAATTGATAGTAAATCATCGCTTAGGACTTTTATATTTAGAACTTTCATCTGGTAGATAGTTGGTCAACGCAAATCAGATGCATACAAGAAAACTGAAACACGCCATGAGTAATCCTTTCGTAAAATCTTGCACCGTTCTTCGCCAGACCTACCACATAAATAGAAGCAATCGATCTCGATTGTACCTAAGAGTTTGTGTAATTAAAAAACGGCATATTAGAATGTTGAGCAATCGCAAAAATGATTATAGTATTAAACCTTGCCATAACATCAAGAATCTGAATACATTTGAAAACCAACTTCAGAAAACGATTGCGTGATATATTCCTAAATGAATGAAAGAGTTGGTTCTGTAAATATTAAATCATTCCTTCAATAAAATATATATCAGTTTAATCTGGGTCAGCGTTTGGTTTCTGCACCCATTTCGATCTCCGGATATCGAAATAGCCCTTATTATGTGACAGATAACAAAAGACGAGTAGGATAAGAATGAGTGAAGATTATAACGGGTGAAGACACGTAAGGTGAGGGAGAAAGGAAGTAAGAGGCGAGGAGAAAAAGATGCGAAGGTTACTTCAGATGAGAATAATTTCACCTAGCGAGTGAAGGAGGAAGACGTACTTCAGTGGTATAATGCATTTCATAAGTGTCTTCTATTTTATGAAATATGCATCGACATATCATCCACTTGTATTGAACAATTTGCATTCTTTGTATCAAATTGTCATGTATCACTAATTATGAAGGGCGTTCAGAACAACAAGGGACTATCCCACATTATTTGTGAAAATTGGAGTTAATAGCATTTCATAAAATCTTCAATATTATTGTTTTAGTGCGATATATTATTTAAACCAGTATAGATTTATAATCAAGTTACTGTGTATAAAAGTTTTTAAATATAGAGATTTATATTTAGGAAAATTCAGATAAAATCTCAATATCCCCCCTTGATTTGTACTGAGCCTTTCAGGTAGTAGCTATATTCAAATTTACGTCGTACTTGACATCTAGATTTCTTGAGATGCCTACAACTAAATGCCTTTTATTTGTGATATGGGGTACAGCAATATCATGAATAGATGCAACGAAACACTGAAATAAATAATATAGTTCAGACATTGATTTAACACGTATTGAAATTTGTATAATCCAGTGCTTACTGCAAATTGCCGGCTGCACCGTTAGAATATTTCCGACATATAGTACAGAGGGAGATATTTTTCACGTAAAATTATTCTTTGCGTGACACGTGCACATTTTGTGATTTATTAAACGCCAGAAGCAAGTCGACAGGGAATCATTCAGATGATAGTTTCGCTCACGATTTATGCAACTATTATTCCATGCGAGTACAACCTCTGACTCGCTCTCATTGTCCCTCAGCCATTGCCGCCAGACCATTCGCTCTGTCGCCAGCGTGGGTGGGGTTGCACCAAGATGGATGCCCGTGCGACAATGGTGGTGATTGACGATTCTGCAAGATTTCGCTTATCTGTGAGCGTCAATTATAATGCCCCAATTCGCTCGGCGGAACGCTCGGCTTAATCACTCGTCCGATCACTGACAAGCCACATGTCCCTTGGTTTGCGAATTCGTTCATTCTTCATTTCTTCTCGGGTATTCGCATTGAGAGAAGAAACTCGCCATTCACATCGTTAGAAGCAGAAAGGAATGTGATTTCTGCGTTGAGTTTTTACCCGTGTTTTATTGTTTTAATAGTTAATTGACGTAAATATTTGCGATTGATGTATATATATATATTATATATATATATATATATATATATATTATAGTGTGTTGTGTGTGTATTTTGTAATTACAGACACTAGTATGTAAAATCGATGTTTACGCAGAAATCTTGTGGAAAATTTGTAAGTTACAGAACTAATCTTTCACAATAAAATGTTTTTGTCTATTTTTGTAATTCACATTTACATGAGGGTTTACAGTTCAGCATACAGTTTGGAGAAATGTTACTATCTTCAGTGAATCCCTTCCCCAGAAATCTATAAAAGAAAACAATGGACAAATAAACATTATTATGGACCACTGAAATTGATGTAAAATTTTCTCGAAACAATGTGAACTCATCTTTAATATCATATGATGCACCACGCAAAACAAATATTCTCGAAACATTACTTCTATTTTACCTATCCTTATCACAAAGGGTTTTCAGTTTACTTTGTTAAATGTGTGTTAATGGGACCCGTCGCTTCAGACCTATTCAATAAAAAAATCATAATGAATGCTTCTCTATAACACCCATTGAGCATAACTGACCAGATTGCTGCTGCTTGCATTGTTCATTTACTTTTCATTATCAGATGTGATTCGACAGACCTAAAAAGTAAGAAAAAAAATGAATTATTAAAAGAAAATAGAATTATGGTTTTAGTATCCAAGAAGCACAGACCTTTAAAAACCTTTAATGAGGTTTATCTCATTTTCTCAAAATTTTAAAAAACCTTGTGGAAAAATAAATGAAGTAAACCAGTGATTATTAAGGCCAAAAGAATAATTAACCTTACAATGCAAATAAAAGCAAACATATTCATTGGCGTCGCACACGGTCAGACTCATCCTTCAAAGATAGATGTCACAAACTGTTATAAACCGTCTGGAAGCAATATATTCCACATAGGGGGGGCGGGGCCGAGGCGGAGGAGGGGGCTGCGGCTGCGGCGGCGCGTGGATAAGAGGCGCGTTGACCACGCAAGGAGGCGGTCTCGCGCGCCGGGACGTGGGGGCTGCCGCGCACTCGGGAGAAAGGCGGGACAAGGGGGATACAGCACATTCTGCCGTGGTCGGGCGGGGGAGCAGAGGGAAGGAGGGAACCCACACAAAACGATCGACACGAGAATGGATGCAGTGTTTGCTGGGGGAGGGGAGGTGGTATTGTATGTTGGTTTAGCTATACACGAGGAGAAACTGAGAGTGAGAGGCAGCATGAATTGTTTAACTGTGGGAATAGTTAGACGTAGATGAGTAATGGCAAGGAGAGAATGCTTACATACGCTAGGGCGAAGGGGACTTTTGTACGTGATTTGAGAAAATTCATTTTCACATATAAAGATTCGAATATATTAGTGTTAAAAACCAACGCATATTACTGTAGGGGTGTATTACGAGCGTCAATACATCGCTGAATAGGTGCAATAAAAACCCGTAAGAAGATTTCTTATCTGAAAGACCATCCCGGTGGAAGCAGAACATTGGGATCGAAAGAGTGTGTATAGGGGAAAGATTTTATCTCGTCGGAGGCTCGGCGAGAGCTAGAAGCAGGAAGAGGATTATCAAAGAAAGGGCTCACACGAGTAAGATGAAAGGACGAGGGAGCCGCTGGCCCGGATGAACGGATGGCGAGCGGCGGGCGCGCGAAGCGGGTTGGAGCGGGCTGAAGCGGAAGCGGGTGGGCTCCGGAGGGAAGCGGCGAGGGCGACATCGTCGACGCGGGGAGGACGAGGATCCGGACGAGACATCAGGGGGCGCGGGGTATCGGAAAAAACGCAGCTTAAGGGGCAATGCTCTGCTGGTGGGGGGGGCACGAGGGGTGGGTCGCGGCCAGCGTGTTAAGCGGCGAGGGGCCGCGTTCGCGGAGAGGGGGGGGGACGGTACAGGCGGAAGAGCAGGGGATGTCAACACCGACAGGAAACGAAGGATGCTGTACGTGAAGAACGATGAAGGGACGGAGGCACGTGGTGATGTACTCATTGACGGCGTTCTGTGTCACGTGGGGGTAGTACATTGACATGCCATATCTGGTTTTGGTAACCCGTGCAACATTACATGAACAAGAAATCAGGAGTTTTGGATTGTTTCAAATAATCCAGGAGAAAATTCGAAGATCGCTGTTAATTATTGTGCTTAGGATAATTACGATATATCAGAGAGCAACTGACGGAATCGTATTTTACATGAGAGGAGGAGTCACGACCGTCAGTCAGTAGGTGATCGTTGAAATAGGACATTCAGCGTGGTGAACAAATTCGTTGGAACAGATCTGACGGAAATATTTCTGTGGTCTTCAGTTTAAACACGTGCTATGTAGGTGTCATCCCAATCGATGGATAAAGAAGAGACAGGGAGAGAGGAACGGAAGTAATGCAATTTAGCATTCAAATTCCGGTCGATCCATGTAAAATTGGGGAAGGGAGGTCGTGATCGATTTCCTGACGTTTTCTCTTTTCTTTGCCTCTCATTCCACTATTGATCCATGATTTATACCGTAACTTAATCACCTACCCATCAAATCAATCACCCATTCTGAATATGCCTAGGTGGAATCAGAATATCGACGTTCTTTGATCCGCTGCGTGACGATGAAGGTAGAGGCGAAGGCAGTGGAAGTACCAGCAGTTGATGGATACGACGGAGAATGAGGGATGTCTTATGTAAAGGAGGTGTGAAGGCGAATCTGACGGAAGCTTGTGGTGATGAATTCATCGACGGGGAGATTTCACCAGTAAGTCCAGGGGCCAGCAATCCAGAGCCATCTGGCCAGAGGCCAGAGAGCTGACTTACCATCACTGGGCAAATGGGTTGAAACTCAGTGGATTATGTAAATGAATAGTAAATGAGAGAATTCGCGGTTCGCTGCCGATTTTCGCCATTTTTTTGCTTTATTTTCATTTTACTACCATTACTCCATCATTCACATCAGATCTTAATAACCCTTAAAATGATTCATGCATTCCGAATATGGCGACAGGCTTAGGTGAAATTACTACTGTGTGTACTGTACTTACTGAAGTGCTACTCTATAGGTTGTGGAGACGGAACAGAGCAAGGAAACAGGCCAAGGTTCGGATAAATGCTGAGAAGCATATTTCTTAAAAGGGAGCTGGACAGCGACGGAGGCGTGTGTTCCATTGAGATGGAGACAGCAATGGCGTCAAAGAGAGCAAATTTGGAAGAGATGTTTGGCGGGAGTGAAGAGATACTCTCGATGAAACACACTGAAATAGAAATAAGGAATGATAAGGGAGGGATTGCGATGGGTTCTGAATAGCGGTGGCGCGTTTGATTTGAACGATGACAACAGTTAGGGGTGTTAAGAAGAACGGTGGCATTGGGAGCGGTAGCGTTCGCGGTTGCTTCGATAGCGTTAGAATTGGCTGTTGGGGAAAATTTCTCGGTTGTCATATTGATATGGCAAAGCCTCCAACGCGTTGGTCATTATTTCAGGGGAAAGTAACTGAAAACTGGATGTAATCCCACCGCAAAATGTGGTTCTGTGTTCAATACCTTATTATTTTTAATAATAACAGTTATTAAGCCTTATTATTTATAATTATAACAGATATTAAGCTTCTTGGTCAGTACTGGAGTAAATAAATGATATTCTTGGGTATATCATGATGAAGATACGATATAAATGCCGAAACTGGTGTAATTAAAAGAAAATGGTGTAATTAGTTAGACTCAATGTAAATATATTCTGTTATAATGTTTAAGATTTTAATAATGTTTATTTTACGTTACTTATTTACAAACACTCGATTTTGTACTACAAGAACTCAAACGTCTCAATTCTTTGGGATTGTATCAATAGTTACTACAGCTAGATTCCATCTTCAGATTATGCCACAAAGACCGAACACAGTGCGTCGCATAAGTCACACAACCTTTTATTCAGTTTTATACAGTTTCTCTTCCTCTCATCGGATATCGTAGAATGTAGTTATGTAATAAATACTTTATTGTTTGGGGACAAGTTTTGCTTATCGTAATAATAATGAAACCTAACGCAATTATCTATTTATGACTGTTTATATTGTTGTGGAAGAATCCGGGTCTTTATAAATAAGGTATTTCTTTAGATATTCTACATTTTGTTGAATTTATTGATCACGGACCCTGAATTTATGAATAACGACCAGTGCTTATGATACTGTATATAAAAAATGCTTGGTACGACTTAATTAGCGGATGATTTCTTGTTTTCACATTTTTACCCTATATGAATTATTTTTTAAATATTGGCAAAAACCAAGAATGATACTCAATTCTGAAAGAACTCAATATTATTTACCTGAATTTTAATAGAAAGTGTATTTGAAACTGTTTGGAACCCTTTTGGAATAGACTTTTTTGGAACGTTCAATAAACAGTGACGGAGAACATAGAGTACAAAGTAAATAATTCCACGCTGGGTTTAGTGATCAAAGCTGTCAGAGACCAATACCTTTTTCGAAACGTTAAAAGAGCTTAGAACAATACCTTTATTTTATGTTCTTGAGCTCTAATTGGTATCAGTTGCGTCATTGTTCCATTCGTGGAAGGGTATATCTTTGAAGTCACTTTTTTGCTATTTGTCCAGGAGGATAATAAAACTTGAAACTACGTGTTTCTCTTCAAACGACCTGCTATGTGTTTATATGCTTTGGGACGTGCTCAAGTAAACACATCTTTGTGTTGCAGTGGAACGGGCTTGGATGTATTCACCGTTTTCTTTCAAAATCGAACTTTGTTCTTTGGAGAACCCAAAGTTTCTGAAGAACAATAAGCAGGTCAAGTAAATATAGTTAGAAGAAACATAGAAGAATGAACTGAAACTGTTAGCGAAGAGTTAAAAAGAAAAACATACCTTAAAAACAATTGATTTAAGAAAATATAAGTTTCGCGAAGTCGTCTTACAACTCTGCCTTTCACGTGTAATGGTATCGAAGAACACATTTTCAGTTTTCATATCTATATTCATATTCTTATTATGTTTTTTGGAATAGTACGTGTTGCTTTCTATAGTGAATTACAATAATTAAAAGTGATCGTATAGAGAAATTATTCTGACAAGAAAATTATTATTTTTCAGTCATTTATCGAAGAGCAATACACTAAATATTTGAGTTACTGTTTTCAACAAAAATTATATTTATATTTTTGAACGACTTAGAGATACTTTACGCAAGAAACATGAATACTGACTAAAAAATTCATTGTCATTAGTTTATAATTAAATACTGGCCGAAAATCAGTCATTAGCTGTAAAATAGGTGGGAGAGTGGAGTAGAAGTGGCTCACCCGTCTTCAACTGTTGTAGAGCAAAATAGTTTGCTGCGTGAAAGGTGCTAATTTGTTTAATTTGTAAGAATTGGGAATTGGATGTATTGAAAGACGTGAAAGAAATAGTTAAAACTCCATTAATCAATGCCCATTCCTTCTATCGTATATGAGAAGGAAGCATGGGTAACAACATCCAAAGAAAACAAGAGAATAGTTCAAATAACAATGAACAAGAGGAGAAATGAGGTATGCTCCGGACTGGATATTAAAGGATCATTTTAGAAAGGAAAATATGAAAAACAAAATATGGTACTGTAGGGTATAAAATAAACTAAAAGTTTATAAGAAGAACCGTTCGGATACTATGAAAAGAATGAACAAGAGATTGCCCATGGAGCCTATGACTTCGCTGGTACAGGCTGGAGAAACAATCCTTGCGGCTGATGAAGATTGTACTGAAGATATATATTCAGTGACAAATCATAGACGTGATAAATAAATAGAAACTTTACTCTTAGAATAAAAAACGTTAAAATAAAAAACGTTATGAAGGAAACATTGTTTGTCTGAAATACTAATGAGAGCGAAATAAATGTAAATATTCTCATCCAAAATCTAAAATTGTACATCTTACATCAATGAGTAATAACTACTACTAGGAAAACGATTAATTTTCTCTTGTACTATTATTTAGATTCGATATTATTCTTGAGATACTTTAAATTAAAGATTAATTAAAGTTTTAATTTGGTTTAAGAATGAAATTACGCAAACAATTTTGAAATTTCACGCATGATTGTGTAAAATGGTTATCAAACGCCACAACTAGTCTAAATTTCCAAACGACAATGTATTCTAGCCAACCGTTTCATTGGAATGTAATTATAACACACGTACTATGTGTAGTTTTGGTGGACAAACATATATAGAAGTTATCGAAGTAATACAACGATCGATTCAGAGAACACCTGTAACAGAAAATCACTCTCCCAAATAGCTTTGCTGAATGAAACAGAGCCAACAGTGAGACGAGAGTTCTTTAAAGTAATGGAGAATCCCTCCTTCAAACTCCGATCGACATCCGGTGTAACTTGCTCTCCAATATGAACTGCACGTTCCTTTTAAAAATTGAAACGCCACCCGTTCAGAAGACAGAGGAACGGCACTGGGCGGGTCGCGCCATCGGGGATGAAATTGACCGCAACGGCCCCACCGACCGCCACCGATTTCCACCCTCTGCCCGACGCCGTCCATCGCCCTCGCCCCGCCCCGCGCCCCGTCACGTTC
>BOPP01000006.1:9313132-9330101 GCA_017312745.1 Gryllus bimaculatus
CCTATGTGGAATATATTGCTTCCAGACGGTTTATAACAGTTTGTGACATCTATCTTTGAAGGATGAGTCTGACCGTGTGCGACGCCAATGAATATGTTTGCTTTTATTTGCATTGTAAGGTTAATTATTCTTTTGGCCTTAATAATCACTGGTTTACTTCATTTATTTTTCCACAAGGTTTTTTAAAATTTTGAGAAAATGAGATAAACCTCATTAAAGGTTTTTAAAGGTCTGTGCTTCTTGGATACTAAAACCATAATTCTATTTTCTTTTAATAATTCATTTTTTTTCTTACTTTTTAGGTCTGTCGAATCACATCTGATAATGAAAAGTAAATGAACAATGCAAGCAGCAGCAATCTGGTCAGTTATGCTCAATGGGTGTTATAGAGAAGCATTCATTATGATTTTTTTATTGAATAGGTCTGAAGCGACGGGTCCCATTAACACACATTTAACAAAGTAAACTGAAAACCCTTTGTGATAAGGATAGGTAAAATAGAAGTAATGTTTCGAGAATATTTGTTTTGCGTGGTGCATCATATGATATTAAAGATGAGTTCACATTGTTTCGAGAAAATTTTACATCAATTTCAGTGGTCCATAATAATGTTTATTTGTCCATTGTTTTCTTTTATAGATTTCTGGGGAAGGGATTCACTGAAGATAGTAACATTTCTCCAAACTGTATGCTGAACTGTAAACCCTCATGTAAATGTGAATTACAAAAATAGACAAAAACATTTTATTGTGAAAGATTAGTTCTGTAACTTACAAATTTTCCACAAGATTTCTGCGTAAACATCGATTTTACATACTAGTGTCTGTAATTACAAAATACACACACAACACACTATAATATATATATATATATATATATATATAATATATATATATACATCAATCGCAAATATTTACGTCAATTAACTATTAAAACAATAAAACACGGGTAAAAACTCAACGCAGAAATCACATTCCTTTCTGCTTCTAACGATGTGAATGGCGAGTTTCTTCTCTCAATGCGAATACCCGAGAAGAAATGAAGAATGAACGAATTCGCAAACCAAGGGACATGTGGCTTGTCAGTGATCGGACGAGTGATTAAGCCGAGCGTTCCGCCGAGCGAATTGGGGCATTATAATTGACGCTCACAGATAAGCGAAATCTTGCAGAATCGTCAATCACCACCATTGTCGCACGGGCATCCATCTTGGTGCAACCCCACCCACGCTGGCGACAGAGCGAATGGTCTGGCGGCAATGGCTGAGGGACAATGAGAGCGAGTCAGAGGTTGTACTCGCATGGAATAATAGTTGCATAAATCGTGAGCGAAACTATCATCTGAATGATTCCCTGTCGACTTGCTTCTGGCGTTTAATAAATCACAAAATGTGCACGTGTCACGCAAAGAATAATTTTACGTGAAAAATATCTCCCTCTGTACTATATGTCGGAAATATTCTAACGGTGCAGCCGGCAATTTGCAGTAAGCACTGGATTATACAAATTTCAATACGTGTTAAATCAATGTCTGAACTATATTATTTATTTCAGTGTTTCGTTGCATCTATTCATGATATTGCTGTACCCCATATCACAAATAAAAGGCATTTAGTTGTAGGCATCTCAAGAAATCTAGATGTCAAGTACGACGTAAATTTGAATATAGCTACTACCTGAAAGGCTCAGTACAAATCAAGGGGGGATATTGAGATTTTATCTGAATTTTCCTAAATATAAATCTCTATATTTAAAAACTTTTATACACAGTAACTTGATTATAAATCTATACTGGTTTAAATAATATATCGCACTAAAACAATAATATTGAAGATTTTATGAAATGCTATTAACTCCAATTTTCACAAATAATGTGGGATAGTCCCTTGTTGTTCTGAACGCCCTTCATAATTAGTGATACATGACAATTTGATACAAAGAATGCAAATTGTTCAATACAAGTGGATGATATGTCGATGCATATTTCATAAAATAGAAGACACTTATGAAATGCATTATACCACTGAAGTACGTCTTCCTCCTTCACTCGCTAGGTGAAATTATTCTCATCTGAAGTAACCTTCGCATCTTTTTCTCCTCGCCTCTTACTTCCTTTCTCCCTCACCTTACGTGTCTTCACCCGTTATAATCTTCACTCATTCTTATCCTACTCGTCTTTTGTTATCTGTCACATAATAAGGGCTATTTCGATATCCGGAGATCGAAATGGGTGCAGAAACCAAACGCTGACCCAGATTAAACTGATATATATTTTATTGAAGGAATGATTTAATATTTACAGAACCAACTCTTTCATTCATTTAGGAATATATCACGCAATCGTTTTCTGAAGTTGGTTTTCAAATGTATTCAGATTCTTGATGTTATGGCAAGGTTTAATACTATAATCATTTTTGCGATTGCTCAACATTCTAATATGCCGTTTTTTAATTACACAAACTCTTAGGTACAATCGAGATCGATTGCTTCTATTTATGTGGTAGGTCTGGCGAAGAACGGTGCAAGATTTTACGAAAGGATTACTCATGGCGTGTTTCAGTTTTCTTGTATGCATCTGATTTGCGTTGACCAACTATCTACCAGATGAAAGTTCTAAATATAAAAGTCCTAAGCGATGATTTACTATCAATTTTACATAACAAAGATCGGACAAAAAATTACGCTGAGTTACCATCGTTTGTCGGCTCCCCTTCCAATTGGTTTATCCAATGTTAACGTCGGCTTTTTCCTCGGTTTCGCTCTCGCTCTTTCCTCGTCTCTTTCTTCTGCTTCAACTTATTCCCTCCCCGGCTTCATTACTTGTTATTGTGAACCTCCTCTGCCCCATGTAGCTCATTATATTTTGCAGTGTTGTAGGCGAAGTGTCCGTTAGACCAACATTACACAAATTAACGAAACATTTATGTTAAACCTACTGACAGGCAAGATTTATACCAACTCGCTTGAATCATTTATATTCGGGTTTGAGCTATAATCAAGCACCGTTTGCCAATGACTCTCAACTAACTCCCAGTAAACAATATCTCGACTTCCAATAGACAGATGTCTCTCATGGCCAGATAGACTTCACACCAAATGAAAATTATACCATATATTAATCAAATTTTAGAAGTACACCCTCATCGTTTATCCTCGCCACCTTCAACCCTGTCATCGCAACGCTCCTCTGCTTTATCACCACATCCCACCTCCCTGCTGCGCTCTTCGCCCAAGGGGCCGCAGCTTCCGCTGGCATGGCCGGCGCGCTGGGGGCCGCGCCCAGCGGAGCGCCAGGCGAAGGCAATTTTAACTGGAGCAGACACGGTCCGCAGCCAGGAAGGGCTTGCTGGCTTTGGATGGCGGCGACAGCCGCGCGCCCCGGCGGCCGTGGGCGTTGTTTGACGCCGGGCGGCGGCGGCGGCGGCGCGGACGCCAAATGAAATGGTGGCGGTACCGGTAGCGCCTCGGTGGGCGGTGTGGTGGGTCGTGGTGGGTAGAGGCGACAATGGCTGCTAATGGACATTGTGTCAGCGACATTGGTGATTGCGGTGGCGTCGGTCGCGGTCCGCTCAATAGGTAAACCCACTCGCGAATATTACATTGTTAAATAATGATTAAATAACCCTCATAAGAAATTATACTAAAACGTGCGAAACGTGGAAAAAAGATGTTCCCAACATTTGTGTAATCGATATTTTACAATGGTGACCAATCTTAAGGTCTCTGTTAAATTTTTCTGGCCTACCGAAAAGCTCAATTGATCATTATTCTATTGGCAATCTTTCTTGAAGGTTTTTTTAGTAGTTAAAATGTACTACAACTGCATTCACGTTTATTCAACATATCATCTTAAGAAAGAACCTGTTAGCAAGGATGTAAAGGAGTTAAATGTTTTTATTGGGAAATTGTGTAGGACAAATGAGCTGCAAACTATCAACAAATTAATTACTATTTTCAACAATACTAGTGGTAATTGGCAATATTAATAATAGTTTCTCACTTTTAAGAATAAATATTTTTACATTATTTTTTTATTTTTTAAGGCAATTTCTTGGTGAAAATTCCTTTTACATTTTTTAAAAAACAAACTTACAAAGACCAACGTTTTTTAGTTTTAATTTAGGAAGATAAAATATTTCTTAAGCATACGTACTAACGGCATATTATGCGTTACGTCTTACTTTACTATCAATAGACTCATTCCTTGGCGAACGACAGGCTCGGAAAAGGTTAACGGACGCAATGCGGTTCGCTATAAACCGTCATGGAATGCATCTCCGAAGCTAAATTGTTCATCTTCGAACCCCGACGAGGCCCTTTTTGTCTTAGCGGCGACTGCCATAAGTGCTCTTCGGTCGCAATGTACGTTTTGGCGCGGCGCTAACCGATGGAAGAGAAAAGAAATAAAACTGCGGTTTGCGGGCAGACTGAAGGCTTCTCCGGGAGGAAAGAAGGAGGGCAAAAAGTTTTCCCAGCGGGGCGTGGCGCAGGGGGCGGAGCAAAATCTCTCGGCCCTCTCCTAGGCTCCAGGGCCCCGGCGCCGGGCGAGCGAGAACCTGAAAAGGGGCTCGCTCTGCCTTTGAAGGAGATGCGAGATAAATATCTCGAGTGACGGTTAGCAGGGCCGGCGGTTGAGCCAGTGGAAGCAGGCAGCGGGGAGAGGGCTTCAATCACGTTACCCCCTGCAGGAGATTTTCGGCCGCGCTGCAGCACGGCGCTTCGACTCCGCATTCGTCCAATATTGGCAGGCTGAACTGGCGAAAACGTGCGCCGGGCCTGCAATAATGGCCACTCCACAGCGCTCGGGCGGCCGACCGGGAACCGCCGAGATCTGCCGGCTACCAACTGTCCACCGCCCGCACCGCTGACCTCAAGCGACGGTCCGCCCACTGCCCGCCGCTGCCTATCGACTGCCCTCCAAGAAAACGCTGACTACCGTCGACCGTCGCTGACCGACCGCCAATCGACCTCCTACCTGACCGCCGCCCGCCGCGACCGACAACCGAGTGCCAACAGAAGCGCCGACTGACCTTCGACAGACCCGCCGATGACCGTCAACTGACGCCCCACTGACCGACGACTGACAACCGACTGACGCCCACTGCCACCGACTGACCGCGACTGACCGCCATCTGGACCGCGACTGACCCGCCGTCTGACCGCCGTCTGACGCCGACTGACCGCCGTCTGACCGCCGACTGACCGCCGTCTGACCGCCGTCTGCCGACCGAAACGACAAACAGGGCATCAACTGATATCACAGGCAGTGCTTCTGACCAGGGAGGTCCTAGGCTTCGACTAGCCAGGATTTTCCCGACAACTACCTGGATAGCTAGATCGAGTTAATTTAGGAGAATGCTAGCGGCCGGTGTCTTTTCCATGGTTTCTTCCTTCAAACATAGGCAATGCCGGATCAGCTACCCTAACAAACGATCCGCGGACCGGCGCGCGTCTTTCTTTTTCTTTCCTTCTCCTTTCCTCACCTTTACTTACACACAGTAAGTTATTAAACTTGTGCGGAAGACAAGTAGGGATAATGAAGTTTGTGCTAGCTGGGTGTTCCACGCTCGTGGGAAGATACATAGTTATGCAATATCCCCGCCAGCCGACGTTAGGTCTGCGCCGGATCTTCGCTATGAAGTAGGAAAGATCACGGCCAACCTTCTTGCTTATAGAAAGCGTGTATTACACTTATTGGGACTAATGACCTTAGATTTGACTCGCGCCCCAGAATTCAAGAAATCAAATCAATAAATCGCTACTGCCCGCGACTGTCCGGCGACTTGCCCGCCAACCGCTGAGCGACCACTCAGAGACCGGTCACGAGGCGCCAGCGATCCGCTCACAAGTCCGCCCAAGACCGTTCCACCAGACCGTTCACCCGACCGTTTCACCCAGACCGTTCACCAGAGTTCACGACCGTTCACCCAGACCGTTCACCCGACCGTTCACCCAGACGTTCACCCAGAACGCGGTTCACCCAGACCGTTCACCCAGACCGTTTCAGACCGTTCACCAGACCGTTCCCAGACGCGTTCACGCAGACCCGTTCATCCCAGACCGTTCACCCGACGTTCACCTACTAGAGACGTTCAGCCAGACCGCATGCAGACATTCACCCAGACGTTTCACGAGTTACGACCGTACCAGACGTAAAGACGGCCAGGTCACAAACTTCACGAGCCCAGCCGTTACCCAGACGTTCGAGCTTAACGTCAAGCCGTTACAGACCTAGCCCGCCCGACACAACTTGGCAGCGCCGCTCTGGCGCCTTCGCCACCCGATTCGGGCACCGTGAATCACCAGCGCGGCGCATGCGCGGAAATCAATAAACGCACGCAAGCGCCCTGTTTTCGGCGGCGCCCCGCGGGAGAGCTTTTCGCGGATCGCGAGCAGAATGCGAACATTTTAACGAATTGCGAAATGCCACGGACATATACAATCGGCCCACGGCTGCGCTCGAGAGCAGTGGAATAAGTCAAACGCATTCGTCGGCGACCGGCGAGTGGCCAAGACATTACAGGAGCCTCGCCCTTGTCAAATGTTGAATTTTGCATACGTAAACAATATGTAATTGAAGATGACGATTGCAGATTGACTATTGGTAATATTGGGGCCAATTCAAGGCACTTTGTGATGAATTGTAGAAGATAGTGCATACTCAGCATATTCAGTTTGCCAGACCGAACGTGGATGCAAAATATGAAGATTATACTTGATTTGGTTATTTTAGAAGAAAATGTACCGATTTTTTATTTAGACGAATTGATGTCACATCTTATAATTTTTGAAAATACAGAAAAAGTATTACAACCTAACAAACAAAAAAACAACACAAAGAACAAAATAGAGAAATAAAAAAAACAATATAAATTAACGAAGTTAAGTTTAGAATATATAAAGTGCAAGAACATATATTAGTAAAAGTAAATATGTTAACATTTATATACTGACATGAAACTAAAGTTCAGTGAGAACAAAATAATTTCGGTACAAAGTATTTCTTAAAGAAAATACAACTCCCATTTTCAGAAAATGGAACATACATTTACTCGGATTCAAAATAAATATAATTTCAAAATAATTACACTTTAATTTGCTCATCTAATTCAATACCATCGGTTATAATGTACTTGTATTCGATTCAAACTTTTCATTAAAATTTTTTTTTCATTTCTGTTTGTAGTAGCACCACATGAAACGCACAGTTAAAAGACCTATTGATATCTCGGAATGGTTATGATACATAATAATGTTTCCTTTTAAATTATTTTGAATCATTTTTTCTTTCTGAACGTACTGCGTCATATAAATAAAAATATTTTTCTCGTATTAAATTTTCATAGTAGTTATATACGATATTGGACATAATAATCATACCGAAACATCACCATTTCTAAAAAATATTTCTCCTCAACTGAGGCTAAAAACAACAAGCTGAACGGCTATCAAAACACTGGGAGTGCTCACACAAGTGAGCACGGCATATAATATTGATTCGCATTCCTCCCTGACTATATTATCCATTACACGCCACCGCAAAAAAGTGTCCAAACCCAGATAGGCGCCGTACGTGACAAGAGTAGATGAAATTCAATGTGTCGTAACGAACCGAACTCCACCTCTCTCCATTATTTAAAACACTGGTAATTCCCCATTGAGTAATCTCATTCTTTCATTGCGAAGGCAATTTTATCACTGCCCGCCGGAACACGTTGGTTTTAATTCAATGGTGGCGAACTCTCGCGGCGCTGTGGCGGAGGTTCTCCTCGCTCGAGGAAATTCGCGTGCAAAAGCATTTGGAATAAACGAATGGGCGATTCGCGCTCTCCGGGGCGAATAAGCATTTCAGCTCTCATGCATAACAGAATAGGCTTCGAAACGGCGCTCACGTGAGGGGAACCCGCCGCCCTGTAAATATGAACGCGGGCACGCGTGCTTGCGGACGCGCACGTGGGGCGGGAGCGGGCACGGAACTGGACCGAGAGAGGGGCGTGGGCGCGGGGCGTTTGATGCGGGGACGGTTGGCGGCGCGGGGTAGGGATGGGGTGGGCACCCCGGGGCGCAGAGCCGCACGGGCACTTGGGGAAAGTCGAGCGGGGAAGGCGCAGGCAGAAGCGTGGCGGGACGCGGGATTGGGGCGGGGCGCGGGGCGGAGCGCGGGGCGGGGGCGGGAGAACTCGCGAGGGGACGGGTGGTCGTGAGGCGTGGGAGAGGGGCGCGGTGGAAACGTGAGAGATCCGGCGCAGACCTACGTCGGCTGGCGGGGATATTGCATAACTATGTATCTCCCACGAGCGTGGAACACCCCAGCTAGCACAATCTTCATTCTCCCTACTGGTCTTCCGACAAGTTTAATAATGTACTGTGTGTAAGTAAAGGGTAGGGAAAGGAGAAGGAAGAGGAAAGAAAGATCGCGCGCGGTCCGCGGCTCGTTTGTTAGGGTACTGATCCGGCATTTGCCTAGTGTTGAAGGAAGAAACCATGGAAAAGACCAACCGGCCGCTAGCATTCTCCTAAATAACTCGATCTAGCTATCCAGGTAGTGTCGGAAATCCTGGCATAGTCGAAGCCTAGGACCTCCTGGTCAGAAGCACTGCTGTGATATCAGTTGATGCCCTGTTGTCGTTCGGTCGGTCAGACGGCGGTCAGTCGGCGGTCAGACGGCGGTCAGTCGGCGTTCAGACGGCGGTCAGACGGCGGTCAGTCGGCGGTCAGACGGCGGTCAGTCGGCGGTCAGTCGGCGGTCAGATGGCGGTCAGTCGGCGGTCAGTCGGTGGCCAGTGGGCGGTCAGTCGGTTGTCAGTCGTCGGTCAGTGGGGGGTCAGTTGACGGTCAGTCGGCGGTCTGTCGAAGGTCAGTCGGCGTTCTGTTGGCACTCGGTTGTCGGTCGGTCGGCGGCGGGCGGCGGTCAGTAGGAGGTCGATTGGCGGTCGGTCAGCGACGGTCGACGGGTAGTCAGCGTTTTCTTGGAGGGCAGTCGATAGGCAGCGGCGGGCAGTGGGCGGACCGTTGGCTTGAGGTCAGCGGGCGGGCGGTGGACAGTTGGTCGCCGGCAGATCATCGGTCGGTTCCCGGTCGGCCGCCCGAGCGCTGTGGAGTGGGCCATATTGCCCAGCCGGCGCCGTTTCGCCAGTCAGCCTGCAATATTGGGACGAATGCGGGGAGTCGAAGCGCCGTGCTGGCAGCGCGGCCGAAAAATCTCCTCCAGGGTAACGTGATTGAAGCGGCCTCTCCCCGCTGCCTGCTTCCACTGGCTCAACCGCCGGCCTGCTCCGTCACTCGAGATTTTAATCTCGCATCTCCTCAAAGGCAGAGGAGCCCCTATCAGGTCTCGCTCGCCCGGCGCCGGGGCCCTGGAGCTAGGAGAGGGCCGAGAGATTTGCTCCGCCCCCTGCGCCGCCCCCGCTGGGAAAACATTTTTGCTCCTTCTTTCCTCCCGGAGAAGCCTTCATCTGCCGCAAACCGCAGTTTTATTTCTTTTCTCTTCCATCGGTTAGGCGCGCGCAAAACGTACATTGCGACCGAAGAGCACTTAGTGGCAGTCGCCGCTAAGACAAAAGGGCTCGTCGGGGTTCGAAGAGTGAACAATTTAGCTTCGGAGATGCATCCATTGACGGGTTTATAGCGAACCGCATTGCGTCGTAACCTTTTCGAGTCTGTCGTTCTCCAAGGAATGAATCAGTGATAGTAAAGTAAGTACGTAACGCATAAATATGCCGTTAGTACTATTGCTTAAGAAATATTTTATCTTCTAAATTAAAACTTAAAAAACGTTGGTCTTTGTAAGGTTGTTTTAAAAAATGTAAGAATGTTCACCAAGTTGCTTAAAAATAAAAATAATGTATAATATATTATTCTAAAAGTTGAGAAACTATTTCATTTTAATATTGCAATTACACTAGTATTGTTGAAAATACGTAATTAATTTGTGATAGTTTGCAGCTCATTTGTCCTACACAATTTCCCAATAAACATTTAACTCCTTTACATCCTTTGCTAACAGGTTCTTTCTTAAGATGAATATGTTGAATAAACGTGAATGCAGTTGTAGTACTTTTTAACTACTAAAAACCTCAAGAAAGATCGCCAATAGAATATGATCAATTTGAGCTTTTCGGTAGCCAGAAAAATTTAACAAGACTTACTAGATTAACTTAAGATTGGTCACCATTGTAAAATATCGATTACACAAAATTGTTTGGAACATCTTTTTCCACGTTTCGCACGTTTTAGTTAATGTTCTTATGAGGGTTATTAATCATTATTTAACAATGTAATATTCGCGAGTGGGTTACCTATTGAGCGGAACCGCGACCGACGCCACCGGTATCACCAATGGCGCTGACACAATGTCCATTAGAGCCATTGTCGCCTCTACCACCACGACCACCACCACCGCCCACAGAGGCGCTACCGGTACCGCCACCATTTCATTGGCGTCCGCCGCCGCCGCCGCCGCCGGCGTCAACAACGCCCACGGCCGCCTGGGCGCGCGGCTGTCGCCATCAAAGCCAGCAGCCCTTCCTGGCTGCGTGACCCGGTGTCTGCTCCAGTTAATTGCCTTCGCCTGGCGCTCCGCGGGCGCGGCCCCCAGCGCTGCCGGCATGCCAGCGGGAAGCTGCGGCCCCTTTGGGCGAAGATCGCAGCGAGGAGGAGGTGGGATGCTGGTGATAAAGCAGAGGAGCGTTGCGATGACAGGGTTGAGGTGGGCGAGGATAACGATGAGGGTGTACTTTAAAATTTGATTAATATATGGTGATAATTTTCATTTGGTGTGAAGTCTATCTGGCCATGAGAGACATCTGTCTATTGGAAGATCGAGATATTGTTACTGGAGTTTAAGTTGAGAGTCATTGGATAACGGTGTTGATTATAGTCAACGATATAATTGGATTCAAGCGAGTTGGGATAAATTTGCCTGTCAGTAGGTTTACATAAAAAATGTTTGCGTTAATTTTGTGTAATGTTTGAGGTCTAACGACACTTCGCCTACAACACTGCAAAATATAGATGAGCGTAATGGGGCAGAGGAGGTTCACAATAACAGTAATGAAGCGGGAGGGAATAAGGTTGAAGAGAAGAAAGACGAGGAGAAGAGCGAAGAGCGAAACCGAGGAAAAACCGATTAACATTGGTAAACCAATTGGAAGGGGAGCCGCAACGATGGTACTCAGCGTATTTTTTGTCTATCTTTGCTTATGTAAATTGATAGTAAATCATCGCTTAGGACTTTTATTATTAGAACTTTTCTTATCTCTAATAGTTTCAACGCAAATCAGATGCATACAAGAAAACTGAAACACGCCATGAGTAATCTTTCGTAAAATCTGCACCGTTCTTCGCCAGACCTACCCATAAATATGAAGCAATCGTATCTCGATGTACCTAAGAGTTGTGTAATTAAAACGGCATATTGAATGTTGAGCAATCGCAAAAATGATTATAGTATTTATACCTTTGCCATACATCAAGAACTGAATACATTTGAAAACCAAACTTGCAGAAAACGATTGCGTGATATATTCCTAAATGAATGAAGAGTTTGTTCTTAAATATTAAATCATTCCTTCAATTATATATCAGTTTAATCTGTGGTCCAGCGTTGGTTTCTCACCCATTGATCTCCGGATATCGAAATAGCCTTATTATGTGACAGATAACAAAGACGAGTAGGATAAGAATGAGTGAAATTATAACGGGTGAAGACACGTAAGGTGAGGGAAGAAAGGAAGAAAGAGGCGAGGGAGAAAAAGATGGAAAGAGTACTTCAAGAGAGAATAATTCAATCTAGCGAGGAAGGAGGAAGACGTACTTCAGTGGGATATGCATTTCTATAAGTTCTTCTATTTTGATGAAATATGCATCGAATATCATCCACTTCGTATTGGAACATTTGATTCTTTGTTCAAATGTCATGTAGTCATATATGAAGGGCTTAGAACAACAAGGGACTATCCCACATTTTTTGTGAAATTGAGTTAATAGCATTTCATAAAACTTCAAATATTATTGTTTTAGTGCGATATATTATTTAAATCCAGTATAGATTTATAATCAAGTGTACTGTGTATAAAAGTTTTAAAATATAGAGATTTATATTAGGAAAATTCAGATAAAATCCTCAATATCCCCCCTTGTTGTACTGAGCCTTTCATGTATTAGCTATATTCAAATTTACGTCGTATTGACCAGCTGAGATTCTTGAGATGCCTACAACTAAATGCCTTTTATTTGTGCATATGGTGTACAAAATATCATGAATAGATGCAACGAAACACTGATAAATAATGTCAACATGATTTACAAACGTATTGAATATGTATAATCCAGTGCTTACTGCAATTGCCGGCGCACCGTAGAATATTTCCGACATATAGTACAGAGGGGAGAATATTTTTCACGTTAAAATATTCGTGTTGCGTGACACGTGCAGCATTTTGTAATTTATTAAACGCCAGAAGCAAGTCGACAGGAATATGTGCAGATGATAGTTTCGTGCACAATTTATGCAACTATGTATTCCATGCGAGTACAACCCTCTGACCTCGCTCTCATTTGTCCCTGCAGCCATTAGCCGCCAGACATTCGCTCTGTCGCAGCGGGGGTGGGGTTGGCACCAAGATGGATACCCGTGCGACAATGGTGGTGATTGACGATCTGCAGATTGTCGCTTATCTGTGAGCGTCAAGTTATAATGCCCCAATTCGCTCGGACGCTCGGCTTAATTACTCGTCCGATCACTGACAATCCACATGTCCTTGTTTGCGAATTCGTTCATTCTTCATGTTCTCGTGTATCGCATTGAGAGAGAAACTCGCCATTCACATCGTTTAGAAGCAGAAGGGAATGTGATTTCTGCTTAATTTTTGTGTTTTTATTGTTTTTAATAGTAATTGACGTAAATATTTGCGATGATTTTGGTATATATATATATATATATATATATATATATATATATATATATATATATATAGTGTGTGTGTGTATTTTGTAATTACAGACACTAGTATGTAAAATCGATGTTTACCGCAGAAATCTTGTGGAAATTTGTAAGTACAGAACTAATCTTTCACAATAAAATGTTTTTGTCTATTTTATAATTCACATTACATGAGGGTGTTACAGTTCAGCATACATGTTTGGAGAAATGTTACTTCATCTTCAGTGATCCCTTCCAGACAATGTATAAAAGAAAACAAGGGACAAATAAACATTATTATAGGGACCACTGAAATTGATGTAAAATTTTTCGAAACAATGCTGAACTCTATCATTTTAATATCATATGATGCACGCAAACAAATATTCTGAAACATTACTTCTATTTTACCTATCCTTATCACAAAGGGTTTCAGTACTTTGTTAAATGTGTGTTAATGGACCCGTCGTTAATTGAATCTATTCAATAAAAAAATCATAATGAATGTTCTCTAATAAACACCATTGAGCATAACTTTCCAGATGCTGCTGCTTGCTTGTTCATTTACTTTTCATGATCAGATGTGATTCGACATACCTGAAAGAAGAAAAAATGAATTATTAAAAGAAATAGAATTATGTTTTAGTATCCAAGAAGACAGACTTTAAAAACCTTAATGAGGTTTTCTATTTTCTCAAATTTTAAAAACCTTGTGGAAAATAAATTGAAGTAAACCAGTGATTATTAAGGCAAAGTAATAATTAACCTAATGCAAATAAAGCAACATATTCATTGGCGTCGCACACGGTCAGACTCATCCTTCAAAGATAGATGTCACAAACTGTTAAAACCGTCTGAAGCAATATTAACATCGACTGCGATTAGCCAATAGCCGATCGAAGTAAAGTAAAGTTGCCATAATGAAATGAAACTGTTTGATCAACTGTCCAGCGTCCCATCAAAGACTGTGACGTTTTTTATATTTTTATTACATTTTATTTTACATTTGCAGATAGTACAACGTACAACTGTGAGGCTCTTCAGTTAATTTACCGAGCATTATCAGCGAAGTGTATGGTCATAACTCCTTGTCACCTCCCTGATAGTGATTTTATTAGGTGACACGTTCAACCAAGGTTATTGCGAGGAAAATTCTTAAAACATTCGTTAGAGGGAGATGACAGGGTTTAGAACAAAATGCAATGGGAGAGACCGATAAGTGCAATAAATGTCTTTACCTGATCTAATTTTAGAGATATATCGAAGGAAAATGTGAAATGGGAGTCTGTTTCTTAGGTGTGAGAGTGGGGGTTGATCGGTTTCTATTTCGTGACTGCTCCTTGTATATGATATAAATTATTGAAGATATAATGTGCCAGTTTCGTTATAAAGGAGGTAATCGGTTCTATTGCAAGATCGTTGTGAAGTGTCTTATTACTGGCAAACCAGAGGATATTTACCGTTATTCTTGAGATTTTGTTTTGATAGATTTGTAACGTATTTAATGTGATTGTAGCAGCTGAAATCAATTCATTGAATGCCTGAGTTAATATCGGACGAAGAACAGATTTATAAATAGTTAATGAGGAATAGGGTTTTAAAGAAGAGTTGCTCTTGAGAATCGGACGCAAAATAGCTAACCGTCTGTTGGCTTCAACTACTTTGGACGAGATCTGACTGTGCCAATTTCATCTTGTGTCCATGGGAACGACGAGATAACGAATACATGAATTTAGAAGAGACCAGGGAATGAGAAGTCCAGCGATGGTAAACTGGTAGATGGTAAATTAGAATTTGCAGTTTTCGTAATTTTTGACAGTGATTCCAGCTATTTTTGTCTCCTAGAAATAAATCTGTTGTGTGACCCATTAGTTCACTCCAAATGATGGGTACAGCAAAGGGAATATGTCGTTTACCTTTTAATCTACATGTCAGGAGTGTAACAAGACACACAGCATACATAGGGTGTCCTGGTCACCAAATTTATACCCGAAACAAAGTTCTTATCACTTCTTTATCAGAAGATTAAGGTTCGGTTTTTGTGATTTCAGAGTTAATTTTTCACAGATATAACAAAACAAATTTAGGCTATTTACACAGTTACGGGGAATTTCTTCTAGACCAACAATCAGTATCATCTATGACTCTGTGGTCAATCCTCTCATCTCAATCCTGGGACGCAACTGACTAGAAACTCTACGCAATTCTTTTCCTTCCAGCATGACTTATCAGTAATGTTGCCATTTCGTAGAGCTAAATATCCGGAATTCAGTGTCATGCATAGGAACTTATTTTTCACATTTCGATTTATCCTGCACAATTACATCTGCAGTAGCAGTTGAATAACCATATGAAGTTTCAGCAAAATATCCAATGCCCAGCGTTTTCAAGCATTTCCGTAGATAAGGGGTAGCGTGTCCCAAGAAAAATAAGAAAAATTGATAATTTGGAGGTTGTAATCACTGGGTTATTTTCTGAACCTAGTTAGCAGATAGAATACGAATGGATTGCAATATTTAAATTTGTTATTTTGTTATTTGTAAACTCTTGGGAAGGATATTCGCATTAACTCTGCGAATTAATGATATTTTCCTTCCGGTTTTCTAATTCCCTTCTCTTTTTCATGGAAATTGATCTCACTACTTGGTGCATCAAAAAGATTTACAAATAATCGCATCTATACGTAGTAGCCTGTCAAACAATATCTCTATTTACGATCTTTGCTTCCGTTAAATATGTTTCACGGTGGAGGGGACTGTGTGCCAAAGTATGCATCAATAAATGTCAGAATCAGTCAATATAATTAAAATTACTTAGTGCTAACTTGGACTTTTCACACCACAGGGGTCATCATGCAGGCCATTACTTCGCGCAATAGACCACAGTAAATACCGAAAGTAGGTAAATCATGGAAGGAGAGCACTTTTTTCATGAAAGGTGCGCCCTTGATGGCGGGGCAAACGGAGGGGGAACGGCCTTGTAAAGATCCGAACGAGCTGCGAGACTGGGGCGGGGGCAGGGGCAGGGGCTAGAAGGCGATTGTAATGGGAAGGAACAATTGTATTTTTGTACCGTCTAGGAATCGAACCCCGAATCGCAACACAGAAATTAGCCAAACTGTGTCCATGAGCTACTCTAAAGAAGAAGCATATTCATTGGCATCGCACTTGGGCATTTTCCTCATTGGTATCTGCTTCAGGCTCCTCCTTCAAAGGTAGTAGTGGTATAGTCACAAACTGTTAAAATGATCTGCGGCAACACTAACATCGACTACAAAAATCAAATGGCTAATCTAATAGCCCAAAGAGAATAAAACCAACGTAATAACTCACCAGTGACGACTGATCAACTGACCAGTGACCAACGATTGCTGGGACGCGACGAAATTATATTTGCCTTTTCTCTCCTCATTGAAATGTATTTGTATTTGACTTACTCACAGGCGCAACTATTACATAGTGTTATTTCTAACCATATATCTATTTGAATCTTTGCTTCTGAAGAATGAGTATTATAGGGTCGAGACTGTGAGCCAAAGCACTTTTTAACAAATTCCAGAATCATTCAAAGTTATTAAAATTAATTTCTACTAACTTTTCACCCTCTCCCCAATGGTGATTACAGGGGTCATTATTTCTCCAGGTGGCTACAATCAATACCCCCAAAGCGATAAATAGGTAAATCGTCGAACGAGGAATCTATTTTCACGGAAGGTGCGGCCTTGATGGCGCGCTAAGCGGCGGGGGAGGCGTCCTCGCGAAGAGCCGAGCGAGCTGTTGCGCTAATGACGCGGTGCAGGAGGGGGGCGGGGGCAGGTGGAGGAGGGGAAGAGGCATGGGGCGGGTGCGACGGAGCCGGGGCTCATGGATGCGCGTAAATAATTTAGGTGCACTTGCGCTGATCTACGGCGCATTAGGGCGCCGCTGAGGCCTCTAAATCTCCGCAGGTGTTTACGCCGCCTCCCACGCCGTCGGCCTCCTCCGCGGCTTTTGCTGGCGGTCGTTGTCTTTGCTCTCTATCTCCCTCTCGCTCTTTCTCGCTCTCGCTC